>CM046039.1:18949152-19474763 GCA_025215565.1 Flaveria ramosissima | reverse complement strand
TTCACCCAATTTGACCCGTAAGGCCCCATTAGGTACCTTTCGCTTCCGGGATCATATCCCCACTTTCAAATGCATACAACGAAGACGTTTTAATGTCCCAGAAGTCTCGTACTACACTACATATTCATGATTACCTCCCGTCTTCTTGTTAACTTTACAAAGATTTAAGTTTCAACTCAAATGACTCATAACCTCAACATCAACCAACATGTTAGCATGAATAACTACCGTTGATTTATCAATAACTTATCAGCGTGGTTAGAACACATACTTGAAACATTCATGAGTTGATTACTCAACCCATTGTTGCTCGTTTGGTCACTTAACAATTATCTGGTTGATCACTCAACCCGTTATGACCCGTTTGGTCATGTAACAACATTCCGGTTGATTTCCAACCAATTATGACCCGTTTGATCATATAACAACTATCCGATTGATTACTCAACCCATTATGACCCGTTGGTCATATAGCAACTATCCAGTTGATTACTCAACCCATTATGACCCGTTGGTCATATAGCAACTATCCGGTTGATTACTCAACCTATTATGACCCATTGGTCATATAGCAACTATCCTCTTAACTCAGTTTAGACACACTACACACATATGTAAAGAACAACTTGTATAAGTGAGAATTACACTAGAACTCACCTTTACCCTTTGAGCTTGCCTCCTCTTGTTTCACAGATGGTCCTCCAGTACTCCCTCCAGTACCTTCCCCTTTTGTTCCACCTGTATGAGCATTTATAATCATCAGTTCTCATACATGCATTCACATAACACACACTTTCAATCATTTAAATTCACATATTCAAATTTGGCTGCAAGAGTATTACTAATTAGCCATATACTTAGACACTGTAAGGATTCCTGAAGTCTGATGCAACCCAAAACAGCCTAAGTGTCTCAGCAACATGCACTAAGTACTGAAGTGAAGAATGCTTCGGAAGTTTTACACAAAGCATTAGAAAATACTCTAAGTGTAAAATCTTCCGAAGCCAAGACCAATATCTTCCGAAGCCAAACATGAAGTCTTCCGAAGCTTCAGAGACAAAGTCTTCCGAAGCCTCAACCTATGAAGACAGATTTCTTCCGAAGACTTTTAGTACACATGCTTTATCTGATGTACTGTTCCATAAAGCACCTTTTCCGCTGCATCTCTGTAAAGTCACCAACTTACATGAGTTGGTGAAAAGGGTCTTGCTTTTGGTAACTGTACATTGAGGTCTTGAGTATTCAACTTTCCACTTTATGTACTTTATCCTTTTTGTATTGTATAAGGATGTGAGCTATGGCATGTCATAGTCACAAGGTCAAAAGGCAGATATGCCTTTTGATCCTACAATTGATTTTGTTAGTGTCTAGTCAATTGTATCCAGCTGGCTTTCAAAGTATAGCCGGCTGTAGGTTGTAGTATAAGTATTTCAAGTTCTTGTATCTTTTCTTTATGCTTTGTAACACTTGTAAAAGAACTTGAGAAAGCAATATACTGCCTCCTTGAAACCCATACTCTCTTGTTCTGTCTCTTGCTTTACTTGTGTTCTTTGTATCACCTTTGGTTACCCAGTTCACTGTTTGATTAGAGCTTAGTTATTCTCCTCATTGTGTTGTTGTGTTGTAATTGTGTTTAAGCCCTTAAACGGTCCTGCAATTGGTATCAGAGCTTTCCAGGCTCTTGATATAAGATCTAACCATCTTAAGATCCCTCACACACACAAAAGCTAAACTCTTCAAATGGCTGCCATCTCTAAGACTGATATGGAGACTGGAACCATGAACAAATCCCCACTGATCACTCTTGATGATTTTGACACCTGGTGCATGAGGATGGAAGGCTTCATCAGGTCTCTTGATTCAAGAATGTGGGAATCTGTTGAGAATGGACCTTTCATACCCAGCACCCCCTCTGCTACTGGTGCTGGTATGATTCCTAAAGATGTGGCCAACTACTCAGATGAAGATAGAAAAAGAGTAGAGATTGACAGGAAGGCCATGACTGCTCTTCAGACTGCTCTCCCAAACTCTGTATACAGAGGTTTTAAGAAGTGCAAGACAGCCAAACAGCTGTGGGATGCACTGAAGCTGATGTATGAAGGCTCCTCTGAAGCCAAGGAGAACAAGAAAGATCTTCTGAAGCAGCAGTTTGAAAATTTCACCTTCAAAGCAGGTGAGACCATGACCCAACAATACTTCAGGTATGTTGAGATTGTGGATACCCTAGTGGATGGAGGAGTTCCTCTTGAGAACAGGGACATTGTAAGGAAGTTCATGTCCTCACTTCCTAGGCAATGGACACACTATTGTGTGGTGATCAAGAGGACTGAGAACCTTAAGACTCTTACTCTTACAGAGTTGTATGGGATTCTCAGTGGATACCAGATGGAGATGAACATGCAAGGTTCATCTGGCAACTCCAACAATCAAATGGGTTCAGCCCTTCATGTGGTTGAAAGGGACAGCATAGAACCTCAGCATCATCTCTTATGCTACCCTGACAACTCACAAAAGGGTCCTTTCATCACCTTCCCGGAGACACCAAGGGAGAACTTTACTCAAGGAAGCCCATTCCAAGAGACAAGTTCTTCTCAAGCCTTTGTGTCTGCAGATGAAAGCTGTGGGAATTATCTCTTCACTCTTGAAGACCTGGACTGTATCCATCCAGATGACCTGGAATACATGGAGATAGTTCAGCAGATGGCTCTCCTCACAGAGCCAAGAAGTTCTACAAGAGGACAGGAAGAAGATTTCCAAGCAATGCTACCAGTAGTAAGTTTGGGCTGGATAAAAGCAAAGTTAAGTGTTACAACTGTAACCTTATGGGTCACTTTGCCAGGGAGTGTAAGGCACCTAAAGCAAATGGGGGCCAAACACAACCCAGACCAAACTTTACTGACAAAGCTCCTCAGGCTGAGAAGACAAAGCAACATGCTGCTGTTGCTGTTGAAGAAGGAGGCTTTGACTGGAGTTTTCAGGTGGAGGATGCTTCTCCAAACCAAGCACTGATGGCTGACCATGATGAAGCCAAGGTATTGGAACATCTTTGCTCCCCTGAATGCATTGCTAAAGTAAATAGATACAGGTCCTATAACCTAGAGATGAGATCTGATCTTGAGTCATTAAACATATTAAAATCTGATTTTAGAAAGTCTGAAAATGATTACAAGTTAAAGATAGAGGACTTGGAGAAAACCATTTCAGTACTAAAACATGAACATACAGATTTCAGAACTCAGATCCAAGATCTCATCACTAAGTTAACTGAGTGCCAGGCTGAGCTTGTGATCAGCAAAGCCAAGGCAGAGAAGAGTGTTCTTGAAGAAGAGACCTTCAAGAACATGATATCCTCATCCCTGCACAACAAGGTTTGTTATCAAAATAGACAGGGACTAGGATCAAATGAGATAGCTCCTCCACACACAATCTTGTCTGTAAGATCTCCTAGGTGTGGAACTTGTGAAGATGAGCTTCCTCTCATAGATCCTGTAAGTGAGGATGATGAAGAAGTGATAGTGAAGAATTCCTCTGAGAAGAGTGAAGAAGAGGATTCTTCCAAGGGCCACTATCCTTCTGAGGAGAAGAAATCAACTGTGATGACCAAGTCCAAAAGAAAGAACTTGATCAGAAAGAGCAAAAGGAAGGCAAAGAAGGCTCAAGAAATCAAGGCTACTTTTGATGCTAAGCAGAAACAAGTTTTTATCTCTGCAGGTTTCAAAGTAGTAAGGACTGAAGACATCAACCAAGACTCCTCAGCTAAGAGTCATGGTTCTTGTTCAAATCATCTCAGTACCAAGAAGAAGACTGAGCTGCTGTGTACCACTGCTGCACAGCCTGGACCATCAAACTCCAAGAACAGTTCACAGCCCAAAGGAACTGTCTCAGCATCTACCAAGATGAAGGTGGAGAAGGGATGTGACCAAAGCCAGTCTTGCTCTCAAAGGGAGACTTCTTTGAAGAAGAAAATGTTATGTGTTATGTGTGAAAGTACTTCTCACATTGCTAAGGATTGCCCATACAATCCTAAAAGTACTGTCCACATGACTAAAACAAAGACTTCAAAGAGTCTCAAGAAGTCTCAAGCTTCGGAAGGAAAGTCTGTTTCCTTCGGAAGCTCCAAATCAAAGAAGAAGGTAAGTGGAAAATTACCTTCGGAAGCAAAGTTGGTCTCGGAAGAAAGGAGTTCTTCCGAAGCACTAAAGTCTGCTGCAGTGACTGTAGATTCTTCCGAAGGATCAGTCATCAAAACTTGTGAAGTTCCAAAAGCTTCTAAGGTTTTGAAGGTCAAGTCCAAGACTCCAAAGGTGGTGTGGAAGTCTAAGAAAGACCAAATGACTGAGGTTTCTCCATCAACAACAGCTGAAGATCCCCATAGTACAACCATAGGATCTATTACTGTTGCATTACCTTCTATTACTATTAATGAGCCCAAGACAAGTAAGGCTTGGGTTTCCAAATGTAACTAATCATTTTCTCTGTGCAGGAACAGCTCAAGACCAACAGGAATGTCTGGATAATTGACAGTGGCTGTTCCAGGCACATGACAGGCAATAGGTCTCTACTCCATAATTTTGAGAGAATTGATGGAGGACCAGTTGCTTTTGGAGGAGATGAAGGTGGTTACATTTCTGGAAGGGGCAAGGTCACAAATGGTAAGCTCAGCATTGAGAAGGTAAACTTTGTTAAGGAGCTTGGGTACAATCTTCTGAGTGTATCCCAATTTTGTGATCAGAGTCATAACATGCTCTTTACTGAGCATGAGTGCATTGTTCTCAAACCTGGTGTGGTCATTCCTCATGAGCATATCCTGCTCAGAGCCCCCAGGAAAGGGAACATGTACAAGATGGATTTGCAAGAAACATCTCCCTCAGGAGAAGTTTCATGCTTTCTATCTAAAGCAAATAGTGATGAGTCTTTCCTATGGCATAAAAGAATGTGCCATGTAAACTTTAAGAACATGAATAAATTAATTAAACATGATCTGGTAACTGGAATGCCAAAGAAAGAGTTTACTAGTGATGATCATTGTGTGGCATGCCTGAAAGGGAAGCAACACAAGGTATCTCACAAGCCTAAGGAAAAGAACTCCATCACTACTCCCCTACACTTGTTACATATGGATCTCTTTGGCCCCACCAGTGTAATGAGTTTAGGAAGGACCTCTTACTGTCTGGTGATCACAGATGATTTTACAAGATTCACTTGGGTCTTCTTCCTTAGAACTAAGGATGAAACCCCTGAGATTCTGAAGAATTTCATCTTAAAAGTTGAGAATCAATGTGATCACAAGGTCAAAACCATAAGATGTGATCAAGGAACTGAATTCAAGAACCAAATCCTTGATGCATTTTGTGATGAAAAAGGTATTACAAGACAATATAGTGCTCCCAGGACTCCTCAGCAAAATGGAGTTGCTGAGAGGAGAAACAGGACACTTATTGAAGCTGCAAGAACTATGTTGTCTGACTCTAAACTGCCTATCACCTTCTGGGCAGAGGCAGTCAATACTGCTTGCTATGTGCAAAACAGAGTTTTAGTAGTTAAGACACATGGTAAGACTCCTTATGAACTTTGGCACAAGAGGAAACCTTTCATTGGTTTTCTCAGGTCATTTGGATGTCCCTGCACCATCTTGAATACCAAAGATCAAATTGCCAAGTTTGCTGAGAAATCAGATGATGGACATTTCATTGGATACTCTTCTCAAGCTAAAGCTTATAGAGTATACAATCTCAGAACTAGAATTGTTGAGGAGTCAGCCAATGTGACTTTCAATGAGCACACTCCTTGTGTGGCTGGTTCTGGTCCGGATTGGCTGTTTGATCTTGATTTAGTTACCAACTGTTTTAACAAATCTTGTGAGCATGTTTCAGGATCTGCAGAAAATCTAAATACAGGTGATCCTGATCCAAGATTTGAGCTAGGAAGACCTTCAACTCATACATCTTCAGCTCCAGTTGGAACTACTTCAGCAAATGAGGTTTCTATCAGCACAACAATGACAAATTCAGCTGATACATCTGGCATGCCTTCAAATTCCAGCTCAGAGGCCTCTCAACCAGATAAAGACACCTCACTTGTAGAAGACAACAATGGTGATGGTGATAGTGATCAGGAATTTCTTGATGCTAATAACCATACCATAGATGACAACATCAATGATGTCTCACACTCATTGGATCAAGTTAATCTTGATAAGTGTGATAATGTGGAGGGTGAATCTTCAAGACCAGATTTAAATTTCTCAAATTTAGATCTTTCTCAACAACTTGCTGTGATCCCTCAGCTAAGGATCCACAAGTCTCACCCCACCACAAACATCATTGGAGATGTTGTCACAGGGGTAAGAACAAGAGGACAAACCCATGAAGCAAATGTTTGTCTTCACTCTTGTTTCTTATCTCAGATAGAGCCCAAGAAAGTTGATGAAGCTCTAAAGGATGGAAGTTGGGTTGAAGCTATGCAACAAGAGCTGCTTCAATTCAAAAGGCAGAAAGTTTGGAACCTTTGTCCTCTTCCTCATGGGAAGACTACCATTGGAACCAAATGGGTTTTTAGAAACAAGAAGGATGATAGAGGAATCATCATCAAGAACAAGGCAAGACTAGTTGTTCAAGGATACACACAAGAAGAAGGGATTGACTACACTGATGTCTTTGCTCCTGTAGCAAGACTAGAAGCTGTTAGGATATTCCTGGCATTTGCTGCATCCAAGAACTTCAAGGTCTACCAACTTGATGTAAAGTGTGCTTTCTTATATGGAGTGATTGATGAGGAGGTTTATGTCAAACAGCCACCTGGTTTTGTAGACCCTGATCATCCTGATTATGTCTGCAAGCTTGACAAAGCTCTTTATGGGCTGCATCAGGCACCCAGGAAGTGGTATGAGACACTATCTGAGTATCTCTGTAAGCATGGATACAGAAGAGGTACTATAGATGGAACCCTCTTCATCAAAGGACAGGGAAATGACTTATTGCTGGTTCAAGTATATGTTGATGACATCATCTTTGGTTCAACTAATCCAAAGCTCTGCAAAGACTTTGAGAAGCTGATGAAAGACAGATTTGAGATGAGTTCAATGGGAGAACTCAACTTCTTTCTGGGAATTCAAGTGAAGCAGGTTGAAGATGGCATCTTCATAAGTCAGTCAAAGTATGTTCAAGACATACTCAAGAGGTTCAATATGACTGATTGTAAGATTGCTAAGACACCCATAGCCAGAAACCACTCCCTTGGTCCAGATCTTGAGGGGGAGTGTGTAGATGAGCACTTATACAGGGCTATGATTGGGTCTCTTATGTATCTTACAGCTAGCAGGCCTGATATCATGTTTGCTACATGTATTTGTGCAAGATATCAAGCCAACCCTAAGATGTCTCACTTAATCACTGTGAAAAGGATTTTAAGATACCTCAAAGGTGCTTCAACACTTGGTCTATGGTATCCAAAGAATCCAAATTTCAATCTGTATGCCTATACAGATAGTGATTATGGTGGTTGCAATATGACTGCAAAGTCTACATCTGGGGGATGTCAATTCCTTGGTGGAAGGGTGGTCTCATGGCAATGCAAGAAACAATCCTGTGTGTCTGCATCAACTGCTGAGGCTGAATACATTGCTGCTGCAAGCTGCTGTGCTCAAGTGCTTTGGATTCAAAATCAGATGCTGGACTATGGATTTAACTTCAAAGAGACTCCTATCCACATAGACAACAATAGTGCTATCTCTATCACTGAGAACCCTGTGCAGCACTCAAGGACCAAACACATCAACATCAGGTATCATTTAATAAGAGATAACTATGAAAAAGGATTAATTAAACTAGTCAAAGTTCATACAGATGAACAATATGCTGATCTGTTCACCAAAGCTTTTGATGAACAGAGATTTAAGTATCTGATATCAGCTATTGGGATGATTAACTTTGAGTAGACTTTTTATTAAAACTAATTCTAATTATTTCTTCTTAAAATATGTGTGTCCTAAGTTGTCTAGTTCATCACTTTCATAAGCTCATGTTTTCTTTGGATGTAAAATTCTTTTTGAAGACTTTCCTTAGATTCTTGAAAATTTCTGATACTTCGGAAGATAAAATTTTATCTTCGGAAGAAAAACATGTCTTTAAAATAAATAACTGTCTAAGAGATTTTACCTTCGGAAGAAGTAAATTCATCTTCCGAAGCTTAAAATTCTTATCTCAGACACTTATCTATTTTCAAGAACCTTTTCCTTCCGAAGCAAAATTAACCTTCGGAAGCTTTGTTTATTTTCATACAAAGCATTCAAGGGTTTATTTCTCTTCCGAAGCATAAATTATCAAGACTCTCAGGAAAATCTTCCGAAGCCATTTTAGCTTCGGAAGCTTTTTAAATCAAAACTTCCGAAGACAAATAAACTTCGGAAGCTTTTCGAATTCCAAGAAAACTACTTTTTGAGCAAAAGTAAACTACCTTTTCAGAGGTGGGACCGACTTTCGGATTTCAAAGTTTATCCTCTTTCATTAACTTTGGTTCAAATCCCTTTTCATATAAATACCCAACGGTTCCCCCTCTTTCCCACTATCTTCCTCAATTCTACTGTTTCTCTAACCTAATTCTCTAAACCGCCTTTGCTTTCTACCTTTCTTCACCCTTAAGCTTCTGAAATGGCCAACCTTAACCGCAGAAACAACCCTGATTTCTCCATGCAACTACACAGGCAACATAATCAAGTTGCTCTGTTAAGCTCTGAGAAAGATGCAAGTTTCTCAGAGATTTGCCAATTCTTGACTCTGTCAAACTATTTCACCTCCCTGACCATTGATCCTACTCTATATGAGGATCATTGCTTGAATTCTGGAAGACCTGCCAAGAGGTCATTATGGATGGGGAGAAGGCACTGTCTGCCACAGTGCAAGGGAGGACAATCTTCATCACTCCGGCCATCATTAACCAACATCTACAGCTGGATGATGAAGAAGGTGAGGTGTCCTTCCCAAAAGAAGCTGTTAATCATTCTTTTGAGCAGATGGGCTATGAGGGAGATTTCTCTGTAAAGACCTTTAGGAAAGGGAAGGTCTCATCCCAATGGAAATTCCTGCTCCATGTGGTTATCCACAGCTTGTCAAACAAGCATGGTGGATGGGACCAGATTCCTGAGGATCTCTCCTTTATAGTTCATGGAATGGTTCAGGGGTCAAGTTCAGGTATTCACAATTTGTTTATACTAATTTACTTGCAAACTTAGACTCCTTAGAGTATTACATGTTTCCTAGATATGTTCAACACATTCTCAACTGTGAACTGGGCTCACAGTTGAGGGAAACAGGTAATATTCTTAAATTGGGACAGATGAAGCCCGGCATCTTTAAAATAATGAAGAAGCCAACTGTAGGCTTCTCTGGGGTAGAAACAGCCCTAGTCCCAAAAATGTTAGAGCTCATTGCTCAAGGTGACAACCTAGCAACACAAGCTAGTGTTGAACCCACACCTCTTTTGTCCCTACCATTAAAAAGACCAGAAATCACCCTCACCTACCAAAGAAAATCCAAACGAACCCCTGCTCAGGCTATTGAGTCTGTGCAGGCCCCCAAATACTCAACCTTACAGGAAGAAGTGGACACTAGAGCTCCCACTTCTCCTGAGGAGCAAACCACTCCCATTACTTCACCTATCAGGGCTGAGGTTCCTCAAGCTCACCCTGATGAGCTCAATAGCCCAACAACCTTAAGCCTTCACTCTGAGTCTCAACACTCAAGTGGACAACCTTCAGGGGACAGCTACCATCCCCAGCCTTTGGATCTCAACCAACCAATTCCCAACCTATCCTTTTACACTGATGAAGACTTAGGATTCAGTGAGTACCATGAGTCTCTCTTCTCCTCCCCTACTCAAAGAGAGATGAGTACCTCTGACTCTCCTCAGTCTATCCCCCATCAGTCACCTATTACTGAGGTGGACACTTCTGAACCTGTTCAGGATGTCCATATGGAAGAGGCTCTCACTTTTGAAAGTGATTACATCATTAAGACCTCAACCATGGCAACTCAGCCCATTGGCATCTCAACTGAGGCTGCCAGTGAGCAGAGGAAAACCAGCAGCCAAGAAACTCAAGCTGGTGGTGAGAGAGAGGACTTTGGTCCAATCATCTCATCCCCCAATGAATCTTCTGATGAAGATGAGGGGAATTTGAGACTAAAGGTGCAAAAACTGTCAAAAACATGCACCTACTTAGTCTCTAAGGTTAGTCACTTGGAATCTCAGGTGACTACCCTGCAAAACAGGGTCAATGATCAGCAACTCCAGATTTCATATCTGCAGGAAAAACTAGCTGGGAGACCTTTAAGGAGAGCTCAACCAGGAACACAAGAACCTGTGGAAGTGATTGACTTATCCTCCAGCTCACCTATGCAAGTGGGTGATGCTACCAAAAAGGGGGAGAAAGTTGTTACAACCACAGAACCTGGGAGTTCTTCAGAGAGAATGGACATAGAGGACTCACCATCCTCACTTGCTGTTGTGCATTCTCAGCAACTTCCTCAAGTTCACATTAATGTGGACTCTATAGACTCTCTCATCAGGAGTCTCTTTGAGGAAGGTATACCAAGGGCTGTCTCATCTCCACCACTAGGAACTGGCAATCACATCATAAGGTGGAGGTATGATGATGACAGGAGAGCCCTCATACTTCAAAGAGTTCAAGGCCAACAAGAAGTTTTTCAATTCCAAAGCCTGAGCTTTTATGAAAGACTGGATTTAGTCAACTTGCCACTTGTCAATCCAAGCAATTCAAGACAAGCTGACAGGCTGGCTCAAAGAATCCAAGACAGGATCCTTGCAGAGTTCTCTCTAAGAAGGAGACTTAGGCAATCAGGCAATGTCATCGGTCAACTGGATGTTGAGGTGGACCCTAAGATTAGTTTCATAGGGGAAACCTTGACTGAAGGCCCAGTGACAGAACCTGAGACCCCTGTCTCATCATCAACAACTGCTGCTGAGGTCCAAACTCCATCTGAGACACCTGCTGGTGAAGGTGTTTCTCAGCCTCTCTCTGGCCAGAGCATGGAAGCTACTCCAAGCAATGAAGGCCAAGCTTCAATCCACCCTGAGTCACAAAGGTCTGTTGGTGACAAAGGGAAAAGGATAATGACTCCTGAGGAAATTGAGGAGGAAGAGAGAGAGAGGAAAAGGAGACTAAGGGGAGAAAGTTCCACTGGGTCATCTAGCTTCATGCAAGCTGCAATCAGGGCTGCTCCCAGACCAAATACTCAAGATGATGAGTTAAGGGCAGTCAGGATTACCTACTTACAGACCAGGAACTATGACATTGATGAGATCATCTCCCTCCCCTTAGAAGAACTAAATGAACTGGCTGACAGAGAAGTGTCAAGAGAGTTGAAGGAGAAAGAGGATGCAATGATACTTCTCCAACTCAAAGAGGAGAAGAGACAGAAAAGACTTTACAAGCATGCTCCTACTCTCTCACCAGTTCAAGAAAGTCCTGCACAGGAAGATGTGGCTCCACAAGAACCTCAGGTAGATAAAGAGGAAGATAGGATCAAGATGATCAACTACCTGAGTGCCACAGGCTTCTATCAGGCAGATGCACTTCTCCCTTTGTCCTATGACTTCATTGAGTTCGAGTATTAAAGCAACTTGAGCTTGAGTTAGTCAAGGAAAGAAAGACAACCAAAAGGAAACTAAGGGAAGAAGCTGCAAAGTCAAGGGCCATCATTCAAAAGAATGCAAAGAAGTCTGCTGACAGACAAAGAATGGTGAGCTTCTTGAAGCTGTATGGATTCTCCGGAAGGAGACTTGGCCCCATGTCTCTATCCACTATGGATGAGCATATTAGGGTGATCAAGCAGAAGATTAAAAGTGGAGAACTCATTGACTTGCACTCTCTTCCAAGTCAAGTCCCACCTGAAGTGGAGGTCAAGTTTGAACAACCAGAGACACCTCAACCAGCACCTCCAGCTGAGCCCCAGCAAGCTTCATCTTCTGATCCTAGGCAGGGTCAAACTCCCTCTCCTTCTGAACCTGTGAGGGAGGAACACCCAACTGAGAAAGACACTGATGATCAACATGGTGCTGCAGACCAGTCTTCTCAGTTAAAGACATCCAAGAGGAAGAAGAGGATGGCTTCTAAACCAAAGACTAAGAAGAAGAAGCCAAAGTCATCTACCTCATCTACCTCTGCACCTCAGGCTGAATCAGATCAACCTGAGGAAGTGCATGATGAGGCAGCCCAATCAACTCCTATTCAAGTGGCTCCTCTAACTAGTGAGACACCCATCTTGTCCTGGACTTACTCTACCAATCCAGAGAGATGGACTGTTATCAGAGATCAAGGTGTTGAGAATGTCTACTCATGGCAAGACATAATCAACTTACCTCTGCATGATCTCTTTGAGATGAGAAGATACTATGAAAGTCTTGATGATCCTGACCATCTCATGAAGAAAGGAATGGTCCTGATTGTACTGAAGACTACCAACATTTGAAGATCTTCCAAGTGTTTTGGTAGCATCAGCCTAGGGGGAGTTTGTAAGGATTCCTGAAGTCTGATGCAACCCAAAACAGCCTAAGTGTCTCAGCAACATGCACTAAGTACTGAAGTGAAGAATGCTTCGGAAGTTTTACACAAAGCATTAGAAAATACTCTAAGTGTAAAATCTTCCGAAGCCAAGACCAATATCTTCCGAAGCCAAACATGAAGTCTTCCGAAGCTTCAGAGACAAAGTCTTCCGAAGCCTCAACCTATGAAGACAGATTTCTTCCGAAGACTTTTAGTACACATGCTTTATCTGATGTACTGTTCCATAAAGCACCTTTTCCGCTGCATCTCTGTAAAGTCACCAACTTACATGAGTTGGTGAAAAGGGTCTTGCTTTTGGTAACTGTACATTGAGGTCTTGAGTATTCAACTTTCCACTTTATGTACTTTATCCTTTTTGTATTGTATAAGGATGTGAGCTATGGCATGTCATAGTCACAAGGTCAAAAGGCAGATATGCCTTTTGATCCTACAATTGATTTGTTAGTGTCTAGTCAATTGTATCCAGCTGGCTTTCAAAGTATAGCCGGCTGTAGGTTGTAGTATAAGTATTTCAAGTTCTTGTATCTTTCTTTATGCTTTGTAACACTTGTAAAAGAACTTGAGAAAGCAATATACTGCCTCCTTGAAACCCATATTCTCTTGTTCTGTCTCTTGCTTTACTTGTGTTCTTTGTATCACCTTTGGTTACCCAGTTCACTGTTTGATTAGAGCTTAGTTATCTCCTCATTGTGTGTTGTGTTGTAATTGTGTTTAAGCCCTTAAACGGTCCTGCACCTTACCTGAGAACCTTTGGGGTGAGTGTCCGCTTATAGGTACGCATGTCTTCATTAAGGTTGTAGTTGACCTAATACTTTGATAAGTCAACGTAATGTTTTGGTTTGTAAACCGAACGTTACACTCGAAACATCTTGTTATTTTGACTTGTTTCTTCATTGATTTTGTTCCCTTGAATCTTAAACTCATTATTCCAAATCTCTTATCGACCCTTAAAAATCTTTCCGAATGTCTTCCCCTCAAAACCACACTTATCCTGAAAACTTATTATAATGATGTCCTCATTCTGGATTGAATCCTTAATCTTAACGAACACGATCCTCGTATCAGCATTACTCTAATAAAACTTGAAAACTTAATGACATAAGAAAACAAGAATCGAACATCTGGAAACCTCGTTAAAGTTATATGCTTGAAAAGCTCTTATGAATTTCATATCTTATCCAAACGTGTCTTGACCATATATTTTTCATGTCGTCAAGCTAAGCCTTGTATTGATCTAAAACTTGGTGTTGTACTCGTGACAAAACCTTCCTAATCATCTTGAACCATTTAAAATACAAAAACTTATCAATAAAGATTCCAAATCTATAATCGTGTACCCTTTGCCAAGATACACATGAAATCATGAATTATAAAATTTAACAAATTTAACAAGTTCAAGCATAACAAACACATCATGATTAACCTTATTGAATTTAAATGTTTTAAGTGTCACTTGCAAACGTGAAATGAAATCCAAGTCTCCTCATATCCTTGAAATTAGTCTTCTCGAGATTAAATTTTAGGGACGAAATTTCTTAAAGTAAGGGAGATTGTAACATCCGTCATTTCAAAGTTTAAACCCAAACCCTATCCTATATTGAACTTCCATTTTTAAATTATTTTAATAATTTTAATGGATCAAATATATCAAATGTACGATTTAACCAATTACTGATAAATGTTTTATTTAATTTCCATCTATTAAAAAAAATCATTAAACAATTTATAATAATTTTTATAAATTATAAAATAAAGTTTCATAAATTTAAGAAACTTTAAATGTCATTCATGAGTTTCCACTACTAACTTAAAATTAAGAATTAAATCTCAAAGTTGAACAAGCTTATAAATTTATAAAAATTTTACAAGTAAATTTGGATTATTTTAAATTAGACTTTTAAAAGATTAAGGCTTAAATTGTAAATTTAAAAACTTAACTCATAAACTATTTACCTTGAATGTTAAGTTTTATAAACTGCAGGGGCCTATTTGTAAACTAATAAAAACCAACCCAAAACAACCCCACCGTCGACCTTGTCTCCGGCCACCTTCTCCGTGGAGCTCCGGCGAACCTCACACACTCCAAACGTTTGATTAAAACACAATTAAAGTACATCAAACCGCTCGTGAACTTATTTCGAACCCAAAGACCCATTTTAGTTGCGTTTATTCAACGGTTATGGTGTCGTTCTTGAAACCGAAACCTTGTTTAAAGATTTAACTCGTTTGAACTGTAAACCGACTGAATTGAAACCATTTAAGAAAGGGAAAATCTTCTAGTTAAACTCTTAAAGCCTTCTGTAACGCTAATTTCGTTCGAAACACGCGATTTCATGGAGTTCGATCGTCATCCTATTCATCGACCTGCAACTACATAGTTCAACTCCTTCTGGACTTTTTCAAGTTCAATTGGTTGAGGGTTTTCGTTCGAGATGATGACCCGAAGCTTCCCACAAGAGCAATTTGATTATCATCATCATTTACCTCTTAAATTAGAGTTCTTCACGGCTGCGCACAACCCTTCCTCTAAGCACCATCGATTTGACTTCAAACTAGGTAATTAAACATACAACTATATTCGTATGATCATAACAAACAAAAGCCCTAACTTTAATTCCGTTATCAACTTCGAATTCATGGTCAATTTGATCCAAATTGATTCTAGGGTTCTTGTGAATTGGGGGTTTTGAAACTAATGCTTCTTAAACATTGTAATGGGGCTTTTAACCAGATCGGGCTGTAGCCCAACTGGTTATTGGCGTGGATTGTAACCAAGAGGTCCCGGGTTCGAACCCGGGCTCCCTCATCTATTTTTTTAAGGCTTTTCAAGCCTTAATTTAATTATGAGAAATTTTCAATAGTTATAAAAATTAGTTTTAGTAAACTTTAACTATTTTTAAAGGCACCAAATAATTTTCTATAATTTTTCTAAATTTAAGTAATTAAAAATATTATTTAATAAGACATTTTAAACAAAGGTTATTCTTGAGTTATTTATATTAAAATGGATTTTAATAATTAGTAAATTATTGTTGGTCCAAATGTTCCTTTAAATATCCATCGTTTAAATCACGTTATTTTAAATGGAGATTATTTTCAAAACATTATAAATTTATATGTTAAATAACTAATTATTCATTTAATCTTTTAGGTATGTTATATCATAATTAGTTAATAAAGTTATTCGTTAACTTTTATTTTTAAATCTTGAAAGTTATGAAACAATATAATTTCCTATGATTCTTTATTCTTATTTTAAGAGTTTCGATATTATAAAGATCATTTAAAGGGTTAAAAACTTAATAAAATGATTTAAATAATTATAAATTATCCTACAAGTCATTTAAAAAGGTATTCAATTATCTTTACCAAATTTTAAATAATTAAATATTAAATTAATTATTTCTTTTCACACATTGTATTTACTCTTTATTAAATAAATAATTCAATCATTGAATCTTTCATTATCATTCTTAGTCTTATATTATATATATATATATATATATATATATATATATATATATATATATATATATATATATATATATATATATATATATATATATATATTAAATCAAAACGTAAACGATTGTATTATAATATATCTATAAAATGTAATTATTAAAACCCCCAAATTCCAATAGAAACCCTAATTCGTATTCAGTCGTTAATCTTTTATTTATCCTAATCCTAAGACACCAAATCTTAGGTTGAATTATGAAGAAATCATTGGAGCCTCGTTTATTTTCTTATCATCATCTTATTTATTTCAAATGAGTTTTCTTGCCCTCCTTTTACTTTATTTCATACTATTTTGGGGTGAAACATGATACTTATATATCATACACTTATAAACGTTTGAAACTTGTAAAGCACTTGCAATTCACCTTTATTTTTGTCATGGTTATTTGTGTGTTGTAAGTGATTATATGAGATACATAGTTTATTTACAATCATTAACTATTGCTAGTCTGGCGACGTCTTAGATCTTTGGGCCTGACAAGCCTATTTGGTGCTAAAGTCGATGTATTGCCGACTTCTGATGACGTATGCTTGTTCATTATGAGAACCAAATACACTTAGCCAATCTTATATACTTGTAATCAAGTCGAGGTTTGGTTGTAACGATACGTGTTCTATAACCTTACTAACTTATAACCTATGACATGAATTGCTACTTGTAACCTTGTTATATTATGTATGAAAACCTTGGAAACTCACCAACTATTTTAGTTGACTTTTTATTTTTATCATGTTTCAGGTCAACCTCAAGTTTAAAGTGATCCTTTGAAGCTTGCAATAATCTAGGACTTGGACCTAGTTAAAGAAATAAAAAGATTACATTATGTTATGTTATGTTTGAACTTATTTCATGTTTGAGACTTATGATTGTATTTCATTTTAAGACTTATAAAAATAATATTTGCAATTTAATATAGTGTTATGTGGCTGTGAACAATCTTAACCCTCACATCTCGACGATTCCGCCGTCAAGGTTGGGGTGTGACAAGGCCTATAAATACCAGTTTCGTTGTATAGAGAGGTGAGGTTTTAAGAGTGTGCCCGGGGCATAGGTGCTACCGGATGAGAGGGGAGATCATGCTCGATCTCCCCTTGCCAAGAGTCGTGATTCTTCTATTTAACGAGCTTGTAATCATTAGGTTTTATCAATGAAACCATTATACTATTGTTCGTTCTATTGTCTGTCTCTTGGTTTTGGTTTTGTTTCCTTCCGTCAAGAACACGCTCGGATGTCAACCATTCCAACGGCTTCACAATATGTCCGCCACTCAAACGAGCAAACTTCTACCTCGTACCTCCTTGTGTATATTCCTTGGATATCCTAATGACTTTCAGGCCTACCGGTGTTTTGACCCCTCTCACCAGTAAGGTACATATTTCGCGTCATGTGGAATTTGATAAAAACTCTTTTCCATCCTTTAACCCAACCTTGACTTATTCGTACATGTTTCTCGATGATGACAGTATTCCAGCTATCCTTACCAATTTCCCACCCCCTCTCAACAAACAATCTCCGCACCTCCTACCCATCATGCGACCAACCTCACCCATACACCAATCCCCACTTCATCTACTAATAAAAATCACCCACTACCCTCTAGTCCATTCCAACCACAACCACCCGCCAATACCCATCCATGACAACCCGTGGTAAAGCCAGCATCTCCAAACCCAATCCTTGATACAATCTCCATACCGCCACCTCCGCAACTCTATCCCCTTTACCCACAACCTACCAAAAAGTGTTACATGATCCAAATTGGCAAAATGCCATGGCCATCAAATATAAAGCTTTACAGGATAATGGAACTTGGGAGCTAGTACCACGGCCGACCACTCACCCGGTCATCCGGTGTATGTGGTTGTTTAAATATAAGTTTAATCTGGATGGTACTCTTAGTCGCTATAAGGCGCGACTTGTAGTTAATGGGAAGTCACAAACGGTTTGAATTGATTGCAATGAAACATTTAGTCAGGTTGTTAAACCGACTACCATTCGGACGGTCTTATCGATAGCCCTATCTAAACAGTGGCCCATGAATCAACTAGATGTCATAAATGCATTTCTCCATGATTCCTTACAAGAAACTGTATACATGCACCAACCGTCGGGTTTCATTGACAAAGATAACCCACATTATGTTTGTCGTTCACACAAGTCTCTATATGGTCTTTAACAGGCACCCCGAGCGTGGTTTGATAGGTTCTCAACTTACATACACGCACATGGATTCAAGTCCAGCATTTGTGATAGCTCCCTGTTCGTTTACCATCATGGAGGTGAAACCGCCTATCTTTTGCTTTATGTTGATAACATAATTTTGACTGCATCATCAACATCTTTACTCAACACGGTTACCGCAGTTTTGTCTAAAGAATATGCTAAGAAAAACTTGGGCCCTCTTCACCGTTTTCTTGGGATCATTATCACACGTAACAAGTATGGCATGTTTCTTTCACAAGCTCAGTACACTCGGGACATTCTACATTGCGCAAACATGAGTTCCTACAAGCCTTGCTCCACACCCGTTGATACCTCCTCCAAGCTCAGTGCCAAGGATGGCCCTCTTCTCCCTGATGGGTCCATTTATCAAAGTCTCACAAGTGCATACAATACCTTACATTTACTCGACTGGATATCACCTATGTCGACCAGCAGGTATGTTTATTCATGCATGCACCTCGTGAACCGTACTTTGCTTTCATATAAAGAATTCTACGCTATACACAGGGCACCATCGATTATGGCTTGCATTTGACACCCTCTTCTATTGCGTCTCTCACTGCCTATTCGGATGCCGATTGGGAGGGTGCCCGGATTCTCGGCGCTCAACATCTAGCTATTATGTTTACCTGGGAAATAATCTCATCTCATGGTCCTCCAAACGCCAACCCACAATTTCCCGCTCCAGGGCAGAAGCCGAATACAGGGGTGTCGCAAACGTTGTAGCTGAAACAACTTGGTTGCGAAACCTCCTCACTGAGTTGCATATTCCTCTACACCGAGCAACGGTCGTCTATTGTGATAACGTATCAGTTGTATACCTTTCGGAGAACTCGGTTCAACATCAACAAACCAAACATGTGGAGATCGACATACACTTTGTTCGAGAAAAAGTTCGTTTGGGCCAAATATGAATCTTACATGTCCCATCTTCTTATCAGTATGCTGACATATTCACTAAAGGCCTCTCCAGACAACTATTTGAATCATTCTGGTCCAGTTTGAGCATCTTTCCACCATCTCATCACTCCAACTGAGGGGAGTATTAGTGGATATTATTTACCATATATTTAGCATATATTTGCATTGTATAAATCCTATGATTTTAGGATGGTAGTTAGTCATGCATCTATACTATATATAAAGCATATGAGAGGGTATTTTAAGATACCATAAAAATTAAGAACACTTACTATATTCAGTGCATAAAAAACAATCACTTTTAAGGGTAACCGTACACTTACTAACACTTGCATAAAATTTTATTATCCACCCATAAACCAAAAAAAACTTAATATGTTTTAAGATTTCAACTATATCTTTTAATCTATAAAATTTAAAAACGTTTTGAGACTACAGCTTAACCTGTGTTTTTTTAAACGTTTCGATGTAAACTTTTTGCTGAACTGATCTGTATTTTATGTGGTACAATAAGTTAATGTATATATGTACAAGTAGTCATGCAGAACCCATTTATTTGGTGTTTTAAATTTTAGTTTAGAAAAAAAAACATAATAGACTTTTATAAAACTATTACAAGAATAATAAAATATTAAATGCATGTGCCGGAGTATTAGTGGATATTATTTACCATATATTTAATTAGCATATCTTTGCATTCTATTAATCCCTTGATTTTAGGATGGTAGTTATCTCTATATATATGGTTTGGCTATTCATTGTAATTCATTCAATCAATAATACCATAAATACTTTTAGATTTGACTTTTAAGTCAGCAAAGCTATTATGAAGTTTAAAAAGAGTGCTTGGAATTTTTTTCTACTAATTACTGATTATTAGAATTTCGATAGATGCATTTTTGTGCTTTGTGATTTGTTTAGGGGGAATTAAAAAAGTTGGCAATCACATGCATTAAAAAAAGTTGGTAAAACCGGATGTAGGACTTAGTAAGGAGAATCGGGTTAATGTATTCATCTTGGTTATACGCCTATATGTCAGGTAATAGACTGTTACAAGTGTGATTGAAGGTATGACTTTATAACTCTATAGTGCTTTTGCTTTTTTGCTTTTGTTGTGTAACTTATTAATAGCCATCTTAGTCATTTCAAGAGTGATATACATCATCTGTTCTAGTAATAATGCATGAAATAAGGTGAAATGTTCGCCACAATATGCTACAACGAAGTTGTGTTTTCTATTGTGCATCTCACAGTAGCTTTTTAAGATAACAACCGCATAGAGCACCTTAATAATTTATTTTGTTCATGACTTCATGTCAGTCACAATTGTAGCATGTATGACCTACATTAATTCCCCTATTGTTTCACTATTGGTTCACAGGTTGGGCCTACGGGAATTTGCAGTCGCATCTACCTAGAAAACAGAAAAAAAAACCCCACCGCGGAGCGCGGGTATTATTTACTAGTTATATATATGATGAAATGTCAAAATTTTAGTTTGAGATATGTATCTATTTGAGGAGCATAGATCCACCCCAAAATTATTACTAAACGAGGAATTCTAAAACTCGTCTTAGTTTGATGAAAAATAAACTATATCAAATGCTTGAAAGCTAAACTTAGATGCTTATCAAGTTTTGAATAGCTCCTACGGATATAATTATAATAAGATTTCTTAGGTCATTAAGACAAAATGATTATTTTTATGAAATATAAAAATCTTATCAAGACTTACCAAGATCGTGCTGGTAGTATTTGATTTTAGAAAACGATTGAATGCCTTTTTGGATGACGGGTTTGATACTCTATGGCTACAATTATCAAGAATAGATAGGTAATTGATATTTTAATTGCGCCTATTAAGCCCTTTTTGTGAAAAAGAATGTGTAAGGATTCCTGAAGTCTGATGCAACCCAAAACAGCCTAAGTGTCTCAGCAACATGCACTAAGTACTGAAGTGAAGAATGCTTCGGAAGTTTTACACAAAGCATTAGAAAATACTCTAAGTGTAAAATCTTCCGAAGCCAAGACCAATATCTTCCGAAGCCAAAGATGAAGTCTTCCGAAGCTTCAGAGACAAAGTCTTCCGAAGCCTCATCCTATGAAGACAGATTTCTTCCGAAGACTTTTAGTACACATGCTTTATCTGATGTACTGTTCCATAAAGCACCTTTTCCGCTGCATCTCTGTAAAGTCACCAACTTACATGAGTTGGTGAAAAGGGCCTTGCTTTTGGTAACTGTACATTGAGGTCTTGAGTATTCAACTTTCCACTTTATGTACTTTATCCTTTTTGTATTGTATAAGGATGTGAGCTATGGCATGTCATAGTCACAAGGTCAAAAGGCAGATATGCCTTTTGATCCTACAATTGATTTTGTTAGTGTCTAGTCAATTGTATCCAGCTGGCTTTCAAAGTATAGCCGGCTGTAGGTTGTAGTATAAGTATTTCAAGTTCTTGTATCTTTTCTTTATGCTTTGTAACACTTGTAAAAGAACTTGAGAAAGCAATATACTGCCTCCTTGAAACCCATACTCTCTTGTTCTGTCTCTTGCTTTACTTGTGTTCTTTGTATCACTTTGGTTACCCAGTTCACTGTTTGATTAGAGCTTAGTTATTCTCCTCATTGTGTTGTTGTGTTGTAATTGTGCTTAAGCCCTTAAACGGTCCTGCAATTGGTATCAGAGCATTCCAGGCTCTTGATATAAGATCTAACCATCTTAAGATCCCTCACACACACAAAAGCTAAACTCTTCAAATGGCTGCCATCTCTAAGACTGATATGGAGACTGGAACCATGAACAAATCCCCACTGATCACTCTTGATGATTTTGACACCTGGTGCATGAGGATGGAAGGCTTCATCAGGTCTCTTGATTCAAGAATGTGGGAATCTGTTGAGAATGGACCTTTCATACCCAGCACCCCCTCTGCTACTGGTGCTGGTATGATTCCTAAAGATGTGGCCAACTACTCAGATGAAGATAGAAAAAGAGTAGAGATTGACAGGAAGGCCATGACTGCTCTTCAGACTGCTCTCCCAAACTCTGTATACAGAGGCTTTAAGAAGTGCAAGACAGCCAAACAGCTGTGGGATGCACTGAAGCTGATGTATGAAGGCTCCTCTGAAGCCAAGGAGAACAAGAAAGATCTTCTGAAGCAGCAGTTTGAAAATTTCACCTTCAAAGCAGGTGAGACCATGACCCAACAATACTTCAGGTATGTTGAGATTGTGGATACCCTAGTGGATGGAGGAGTTCCTCTTGAGAACAGGGACATTGTAAGGAAGTTCATGTCCTCACTTCCTAGGCAATGGACACACTATTGTGTGGTGATCAAGAGGACTGAGAACCTTAAGACTCTTACTCTTACAGAGTTGTATGGGATTCTCAGTGGATACCAGATGGAGATGAACATGCAAGGTTCATCTGGCAACTCCAACAATCAAATGGGTTCAGCCCTTCATGTGGTTGAAAGGGACAGCATAGAACCTCAGCATCATCTCTTATGCTACCCTGACAACTCACAAAAGGGTCCTTTCATCACCTTCCCGGAGACACCAAGGGAGAACTTTACTCAAGGAAGCCCATTCCAAGAGACAAGTTCTTCTCAAGCCTTTGTGTCTGCAGATGAAAGCTGTGGGAATTATCTCTTCACTCTTGAAGACCTGGACTGTATCCATCCAGATGACCTGGAATACATGGAGATAGTTCAGCAGATGGCTCTCCTCACTCACAGAGCCAAGAAGTTCTACAAGAGGACAGGAAGAAGATTTCCAAGCAATGCTACCAGCAGTAAGTTTGGGCTGGATAAAAGCAAAGTTAAGTGTTACAACTGTAACCTTATGGGTCACTTTGCCAGGGAGTGTAAGGCACCTAAAACAAATGGGGGCCAAACACAACCCAGACCAAACTTTACTGACAAAGCTCCTCAGGCTGAGAAGACAAAGCAACATGCTGCTGTTGCTGTTGAAGAAGGAGGCTTTGACTGGAGTTTTCAGGTGGAGGATGCTTCTCCAAACCAAGCACTGATGGCTGACCATGATGAAGCCAAGGTATTGGAACATCTTTGCTCCCCTGAATGCATTGCTAAAGTAAATAGATACAGGTCCTATAACCTAGAGATGAGATCTGATCTTGAGTCATTAAACATATTAAAATCTGATTTTAGAAAGTCTGAAAATGATTACAAGTTAAAGATAGAAGACTTGGAGAAAACCATTTCAGTACTAAAACATGAACATACAGATTTCAGAACTCAGATCCAAGATCTCATCACTAAGTTAACTGAGTGCCAGGCTGAGCTTGTGATCAGCAAAGCCAAGGCAGAGAAGAGTGTTCTTGAAGAAGAGACCTTCAAGAACATGATATCCTCATCCCTGCACAACAAGGTTTGTTATCAAAATAGACAGGGACTAGGATCAAATGAGATAGCTCCTCCACACACAATCTTGTCTGTAAGATCTCCTAGGTGTGGAACTTGTGAAGATGAGCTTCCTCTCATAGATCCTGTAAGTGAGGATGATGAAGAAGTGATAGTGAAGAATTCCTCTGAGAAGAGTGAAGAAGAGGATTCTTCCAAGGGCCACTATCCTTCTGAGGAGAAGAAATCAACTGTGATGACCAAGTCCAAAAGAAAGAACTTGATCAGAAAGAGCAAAAGGAAGGCAAAGAAGGCTCAAGAAATCAAGGCTACTTTTGATGCTAAGCAGAAACAAGTTTTTATCTCTGCAGGTTTCAAAGTAGTAAGGACTGAAGACATCAACCAAGACTCCTCAGCTAAGAGTCATGGTTCTTGTTCAAATCATCTCAGTGCCAAGAAGAAGACTGAGCTGCTGTGTACCACTGCTGCACAGCCTGGACCATCAAACTCCAAGAACAGTTCACAGCCCAAAGGAACTGTCTCAGCATCTACCAAGATGAAGGTGGAGAAGGGATGTGACCAAAGCCAGTCTTGCTCTCAAAGGGAGACTTCTTTGAAGAAGAAAATGTTATGTGTTATGTGTGAAAGTACTTCTCACATTGCTAAGGATTGCCCATACAATCCTAAAAGTACTGTCCACATGACTAAAACAAAGACTTCAAAGAGTCTCAAGAAGTCTCAAGCTTCGGAAGGAAAGTCTGTTTCCTTCGGAAGCTCCAAATCAAAGAAGAAGGTAAGTGGAAAATTACCTTCGGAAGCAAAGTTGGTCTCGGAAGAAAGGAGTTCTTCCGAAGCACTAAAGTCTGCTGCAGTGACTGTAGATTCTTCCGAAGGATCAGTCATCAAAACTTGTGAAGTTCAAAAGCTTCTAAGGTTTTGAAGGTCAAGTCCAAGACTCCAAAGGTGGTGTGGAAGTCTAAGAAAGACCAAATGACTGAGGT
The DNA here is from genome assembly GCA_025215565.1 of Flaveria ramosissima. Classification (NCBI taxonomy): domain Eukaryota; kingdom Viridiplantae; phylum Streptophyta; class Magnoliopsida; order Asterales; family Asteraceae; genus Flaveria; species Flaveria ramosissima. The sequence goes on along the minus strand of CM046039.1, from coordinate 19,450,152 downwards.
TTCTCCATCAACAACAGCTGAAGATCCCCATAGTACAACCATAGGATCTATTACTGTTGCATTACCTTCTATTACTGTTAATGAGCCCAAGACAAGTAAGGCTTGGGTTTCCAAATGTAACTAATCATTTTCTCTGTGCAGGAACAGCTCAAGACCAACAGGAATGTCTGGATAATTGACAGTGGCTGTTCCAGGCACATGACAGGCAATAGGTCTCTACTCCATAATTTTGAGAGAATTGATGGAGGACCAGTTGCTTTTGGAGGAGATGAAGGTGGTTACATTTCTGGAAGGGGCAAGGTCACAAATGGTAAGCTCAGCATTGAGAAGGTAAACTTTGTTAAGGAGCTTGGGTACAATCTTCTGAGTGTATCCCAATTTTGTGATCAGAGTCATAACATGCTCTTTACTGAGCATGAGTGCATTGTTCTCAAACCTGGTGTGGTCATTCCTCATGAGCATATCCTGCTCAGAGCCCCCAGGAAAGGGAACATGTACAAGATGGATTTGCAAGAAACATCTCCCTCAGGAGAAGTTTCATGCTTTCTATCTAAAGCAAATAGTGATGAGTCTTTCCTATGGCATAAAAGAATGTGCCATGTAAACTTTAAGAACATGAATAAATTAATTAAACATGATCTGGTAACTGGAATGCCAAAGAAAGAGTTTACTAGTGATGATCATTGTGTGGCATGCCTGAAAGGGAAGCAACACAAAGTATCTCACAAGCCTAAGGAAAAGAACTCCATCACTACTCCCCTACACTTGTTACATATGGATCTCTTTGGCCCCACCAGTGTAATGAGTTTAGGAAGGACCTCTTACTGTCTGGTGATCACAGATGATTTTACAAGATTCACTTGGGTCTTCTTCCTTAGAACTAAGGATGAAACCCCTGAGATTCTGAAGAATTTCATCTTAAAAGTTGAGAATCAATGTGATCACAAGGTCAAAACCATAAGATGTGATCAGGGAACTGAATTCAAGAACCAAATCCTTGATGCATTTTGTGATGAAAAGGGTATTACAAGACAATATAGTGCTCCCAGGACTCCTCAGCAAAATGGAGTTGCTGAGAGGAGAAACAGGACACTTATTGAAGCTGCAAGAACTATGTTGTCTGACTCTAAACTGCCTATCACCTTCTGGGCAGAGGCAGTCAATACTGCTTGCTATGTGCAAAACAGAGTTTTAGTAGTTAAGACACATGGTAAGACTCCTTATGAACTTTGGCACAAGAGGAAACCTTTCATTGGTTTTCTCAGGTCATTTGGATGTCCCTGCACCATCTTGAATACCAAAGATCAAATTGCCAAGTTTGCTGAGAAATCAGATGATGGACATTTCATTGGATACTCTTCTCAAGCTAAAGCTTATAGAGTATACAATCTCAGAACTAGAATTGTTGAGGAGTCAGCCAATGTGACTTTCAATGAGCACACTCCTTGTGTGGCTGGTTCTGGTCCGGATTGGCTGTTTGATCTTGATTTAGTTACCAACTGTTTTAACAAATCTTGTGAGCATGTTTCAGGATCTGCAGAAAATCTAAATACAGGTGATCCTGATCCAAGATTTGAGCTAGGAAGACCTTCAACTCATACATCTTCAGCTCCAGTTGGAACTACTTCAGCAAATGAGGTTTCTATCAGCACAACAATGACAAATTCAGCTGATACATCTGGCATGCCTTCAAATTCCAGCTCAGAGGCCTCTCAACCAGATAAAGACACCTCACTTGTAGAAGACAACAATGGTGATGGTGATAGTGATCAGGAATTTCTTGATGCTAATAACCATACCATAGATGACAACATCAATGATGTCTCACACTCATTGGATCAAGTTAATCTTGATAAGTGTGATAATGTGGAGGGTGAATCTTCAAGACCAGATTTAAATTTCTCAAATTTAGATCTTTCTCAACAACTTGCTGTGATCCCTCAGCTAAGGATCCACAAGTCTCACCCCACCACAAACATCATTGGAGATGTTGTCACAGGGGTAAGAACAAGAGGACAAACCCATGAAGCAAATGTTTGTCTTCACTCTTGTTTCTTATCTCAGATAGAGCCCAAGAAAGTTGATGAAGCTCTAAAGGATGGAAGTTGGGTTGAAGCTATGCAACAAGAGCTGCTTCAATTCAAAAGGCAGAAAGTTTGGAACCTTTGTCCTCTTCCTCATGGGAAGACTACCATTGGAACCAAATGGGTTTTTAGAAACAAGAAGGATGATAGAGGAATCATCATCAAGAACAAGGCAAGACTAGTTGTTCAAGGATACACACAAGAAGAAGGGATTGACTACACTGATGTCTTTGCTCCTGTAGCAAGACTAGAAGCTGTTAGGATATTCCTGGCATTTGCTGCATCCAAGAACTTCAAGGTCTACCAACTTGATGTAAAGTGTGCTTTCTTATATGGAGTGATTGATGAGGAGGTTTATGTCAAACAGCCACCTGGTTTTGTAGACCCTGATCATCCTGATTATGTCTGCAAGCTTGACAAAGCTCTTTATGGGCTGCATCAGGCACCCAGGAAGTGGTATGAGACACTATCTGAGTATCTCTGCAAGCATGGATACAGAAGAGGTACTATAGATGGAACTCTCTTCATCAAAGGACAGGGAAATGACTTATTGCTGGTTCAAGTATATGTTGATGACATCATCTTTGGTTCAACTAATCCAAAGCTCTGCAAAGACTTTGAGAAGCTGATGAAAGACAGATTTGAGATGAGTTCAATGGGAGAACTCAACTTCTTTCTGGGAATTCAAGTGAAGCAGGTTGAAGATGGCATCTTCATAAGTCAGTCAAAGTATGTTCAAGACATACTCAAGAGGTTCAATATGACTGATTGTAAGATTGCTAAGACACCCATAGCCAGAAACCACTCCCTTGGTCCAGATCTTGAGGGGGAGTGTGTAGATGAGCACTTATACAGGGCTATGATTGGGTCTCTTATGTATCTTACAGCTAGCAGGCCTGATATCATGTTTGCTACATGTATTTGTGCAAGATATCAAGCCAACCCTAAGATGTCTCACTTAATCACTGTGAAAAGGATTTTAAGATACCTCAAAGGTGCTTCAACACTTGGTCTATGGTATCCAAAGAATCCAAATTTCAATCTGTATGCCTATACAGATAGTGATTATGGTGGTTGCAATATGACTGCAAAGTCTACATCTGGGGGATGTCAATTCCTTGGTGGAAGGGTGGTCTCATGGCAATGCAAGAAACAATCCTGTGTGTCTGCATCAACTGCTGAGGCTGAATACATTGCTGCTGCAAGCTGCTGTGCTCAAGTGCTTTGGATTCAAAATCAGATGCTGGACTATGGATTTAACTTCAAAGAGACTCCTATCCACATAGACAACAATAGTGCTATCTCTATCACTGAGAACCCTGTGCAGCACTCAAGGACCAAACACATCAACATCAGGTATCATTTAATAAGAGATAACTATGAAAAAGGATTAATTAAACTAGTCAAAGTTCATACAGATGAACAATATGCTGATCTGTTCACCAAAGCTTTTGATGAACAGAGATTTAAGTATCTGATATCAGCTATTGGGATGATTAACTTTGAGTAGACTTTTTATTAAAACTAATTCTAATTATTTCTTCTTAAAATATGTGTGTCCTAAGTTGTCTAGTTCATCACTTTCATAAGCTCATGTTTTCTTTGGATGTAAAATTCTTTTTGAAGACTTTCCTTAGATTCTTGAAAATTTCTGATACTTCGGAAGATAAAATTTTATCTTCGGAAGAAAAACATGTCTTTAAAATAAATAACTGTCTAAGAGATTTTACCTTCGGAAGAAGTAAAGATTCATCTTCCGAAGCTTAAAATTCTTATCTCAGACACTTATCTATTTTCAAGAACCTTTTCCTTCCGAAGCAAAATTAACCTTCGGAAGCTTTGTTATTTTCATACAAAGCATTCAAGGGTTTATTTCTCTTCCGAAGCATAAATTATCAAGACTCTCAGGAAAATCTTCCGAAGCCATTTTAGCTTCGGAAGCTTTTTAAATCAAAACTTCCGAAGACAAATAAACTTCGGAAGCTTTTCGAATTCCAAGAAAACTACTTTTTGAGCAAAAGTAAACTACCTTTTCAGAGGTGGGACCGACTTTCGGATTTCAAAGTTTATCCTCTTTCATTAACTTTGGTTCAAATCCCTTTTCATATAAATACCCAACGGTTCCCCCTCTTTCCCACTATCTTCCTCAATTCTACTGTTTCTCTAACCTAATTCTCTAAACCGCCTTTGCTTTCTACCTTTCTTCACCCTTAAGCTTCTGAAATGGCCAACCTTAACCGCAGAAACAACCCTGATTTCTCCATGCAACTACACAGGCAACATAATCAAGTTGCTCTGTTAAGCTCTGAGAAAGATGCAAGTTTCTCAGAGATTTGCCAATTCTTGACTCTGTCAAATTATTTCACCTCCCTGACCATTGATCCTACTCTATATGAGGATCATTGCTTGAATTCTGGAAGACCTGCCAAGAGGTCATTATGGATGGGGAGAAGGCACTGTCTGCCACAGTGCAAGGGAGGACAGTCTTCATCACTCCGGCCATCATTAACCAACATCTACAGCTGGATGATGAAGAAGGTGAGGTGTCCTTCCCAAAAGAAGCTGTTAATCATTCTTTTGAGCAGATGGGCTATGAGGGAGATTTCTCTGTAAAGACCTTTAGGAAAGGGAAGGTCTCATCCCAATGGAAATTCCTGCTCCATGTGGTTATCCACAGCTTGTCAAACAAGCATGGTGGATGGGACCAGATTCCTGAGGATCTCTCCTTTATAGTTCATGGAATGGTTCAAGGGGTCAAGTTCAGGTATTCACAATTTGTCTATACTAATTTACTTGCAAACTTAGACTCCTTAGAGTATTACATGTTTCCTAGATATGTTCAACACATTCTCAACTGTGAACTGGGCTCACAGTTGAGGGAAACAGGTAATATTCTTAAATTGGGACAGATGAAGCCCGGCATCTTTAAAATAATGAAGAAGCCAACTGTAGGCTTCTCTGGGGTAGAAACAGCCCTAGTCCCAAAAATGTTAGAGCTCATTGCTCAAGGTGACAACCTAGCAACACAAGCTAGTGTTGAACCCACACCTCTTTTGTCCCTACCATTAAAAAGACCAGAAATCACCCTCACCTACCAAAGAAAATCCAAACGAACCCCTGCTCAGGCTATTGAGTCTGTGCAGGCCCCCAAATACTCAACCTTACAGGAAGAAGTGGACACTAGAGCTCCCACTTCTCCTGAGGAGCAAACCACTCCCATTACTTCACCTATCAGGGCTGAGGTTCCTCAAGCTCACCCTGATGAGCTCAATAGCCCAACAACCTTAAGCCTTCACTCTGAGTCTCAACACTCAAGTGGACAACCTTCAGGGGACAGCTACCATCCCCAGCCTTTGGATCTCAACCAACCAATTCCCAACCTATCCTTTTACACTGATGAAGACTTAGGATTCAGTGAGTACCATGAGTCTCTCTTCTCCTCCCCTACTCAAAGAGAGATGAGTACCTCTGACTCTCCTCAGTCTATCCCCCATCAGTCACCTATTACTGAGGTGGACACTTCTGAACCTGTTCAGGATGTCCATATGGAAGAGGCTCTCACTTTTGAAAGTGATTACATCATTAAGACCTCAACCATGGCAACTCAGCCCATTGGCATCTCAACTGAGGCTGCCAGTGAGCAGAGGAAAACCAGCAGCCAAGAAACTCAAGCTGGTGGTGAGAGAGAGGACTTTGGTCCAATCATCTCATCCCCCAATGAATCTTCTGATGAAGATGAGGGGAATTTGAGACTAAAGGTGCAAAAACTGTCAAAAACATGCACCTACTTAGTCTCTAAGGTTAGTCACTTGGAATCTCAGGTGACTACCCTGCAAAACAGGGTCAATGATCAGCAACTCCAGATTTCATATCTGCAGGAAAAACTAGCTGGGAGACCTTTAAGGAGAGCTCAACCAGGAACACAAGAACCTGTGGAAGTGATTGACTTATCCTCCAGCTCACCTATGCAAGTGGGTGATGCTACCAAAAAGGGGGAGAAAGTTGTTACAACCACAGAACCTGGGAGTTCTTCAGAGAGAATGGACATAGAGGACTCACCATCCTCACTTGCTGTTGTGCATTCTCAGCAACTTCCTCAAGTTCACATTAATGTGGACTCTATAGACTCTCTCATCAGGAGTCTCTTTGAGGAAGGCATACCAAGGGCTGTCTCATCTCCACCACTGGGAACTGGCAATCAAATCATAAGGTGGAGGTATGATGATGACAGGAGAGCCCTCATACTTCAAAGAGTTCAAGGCCAACAAGAAGTTTTTCAATTCCAAAGCCTGAGCTTTTATGAAAGACTGGATTTAGTCAACTTGCCACTTGTCAATCCAAGCAATTCAAGACAAGCTGACAGGCTGGCTCAAAGAATCCAAGACAGGATCCTTGCAGAGTTCTCTCTAAGAAGGAGACTTAGGGAATCAGGCAATGTCATCGGTCAACTGGATGTTGAGGTGGACCCTAAGATTAGTTTCATAGGGGAAACCTTGACTGAAGGCCCAGTGACAGAACCTGAGACCCCTGTCTCATCATCAACAACTGCTGCTGAGGTCCAAACTCCATCTGAGACACCTGCTGGTGAAGGTGTTTCTCAGCCTCTCTCTGGCCAGAGCATGGAAGCTACTCCAAGCAATGAAGGCCAAGCTTCAATCCACCCTGAGTCACAAAGGTCTGTTGGTGACAAAGGGAAAAGGATAATGACTCCTGAGGAAATTGAGGAGGAAGAGAGAGAGAGGAAAAGGAGACTAAGGGGAGAAAGTTCCACTGGGTCATCTAGCTTCATGCAAGCTGCAATCAGGGCTGCCCCCAGACCAAATACTCAGGATGATGAGTTAAGGGCAGTCAGGATTACCTACTTACAGACCAGGAACTATGACATTGATGAGATCATCTCCCTCCCCTTAGAAGAACTAAATGAACTGGCTGACAGAGAAGTGTCAAGAGAGTTGAAGGAGAAAGAGGATGCAATGATACTTCTCCAACTCAAAGAGGAGAAGAGACAGAAAAGACTTTACAAGCATGCTCCTACTCTCTCACCAGTTCAAGAAAGTCCTGCACAGGAAGATGTGGCTCCACAAGAACCTCAGGTAGATAAAGAGGAAGATAGGATCAAGATGATCAACTACCTGAGTGCCACAGGCTTCTATCAGGCAGATGCACTTCTCCCTTTGTCCTATGACTTCATTGAGTTCGAGTATTTAAAGCAACTTGAGCTTGAGTTAGTCAAGGAAAGAAAGACAACCAAAAGGAAACTAAGGGAAGAAGCTGCAAAGTCAAGGGCCATCATTCAAAAGAATGCAAAGAAGTCTGCTGACAGACAAAGAATGGTGAGCTTCTTGAAGCTGTATGGATTCTCCGGAAGGAGACTTGGCCCCATGTCTCTATCCACTATGGATGAGCATATTAGGGTGATCAAGCAGAAGATTAAGAGTGGAGAACTTATTGACTTGCACTCTCTTCCAAGTCAAGTCCCACCTGAAGTGGAGGTCAAGTTTGAACAACCAGAGACACCTCAACCAGCACCTCCAGCTGAGCCCCAGCAAGCTTCATCTTCTGATCCTAGGCAGGGTCAAACTCCCTCTCCTTCTGAACCTGTGAGGGAGGAACACCCAACTGAGAAAGACACTGATGATCAACATGGTGCTGCAGACCAGTCTTCTCAGTTAAAGACAACCAAGAGGAAGAAGAGGATGGCTTCTAAACCAAAGACAAAGAAGAAGAAGCCAAAGTCATCTACCTCTGCACCTCAGGCTGAATCAGATCAACCTGAGGAAGTGCATGATGAGGCAGCCCAATCAACTCCTATTCAAGTGGCTCCTCTAACTAGTGAGACACCCATCTTGTCCTGGACATACTCTACCAATCCAGAGAGATGGACTGTTATCAGAGATCAAGGTGTTGAGAATGTCTACTCATGGCAAGACATAATCAACTTACCTCTGCATGATCTCTTTGAGATGAGAAGATACTATGAAAGTCTTGATGATCCTGACCATCTCATGAAGAAAGGAATGGTCCTGATTGTACTGAAGACTACCAACATTTGAAGATCTTCCAAGTGTTTTGGTAGCATCAGCCTAGGGGGAGTTTGTAAGGATTCCTGAAGTCTGATGCAACCCAAAACAGCCTAAGTGTCTCAGCAACATGCACTAAGTACTGAAGTGAAGAATGCTTCGGAAGTTTTACACAAAGCATTAGAAAATACTCTAAGTGTAAAATCTTCCGAAGCCAAGACCAATATCTTCCGAAGCCAAACATGAAGTCTTCCGAAGCTTCAGAGACAAAGTCTTCCGAAGCCTCATCCTATGAAGACAGATTTCTTCCGAAGACTTTTAGTACACATGCTTTATCTGATGTACTGTTCCATAAAGCACCTTTTCCGCTGCATCTCTGTAAAGTCACCAACTTACATGAGTTGGTGAAAAGGGCCTTGCTTTTGGTAACTGTACATTGAGGTCTTGAGTATTCAACTTTCACTTTATGTACTTTATCCTTTTTGTATTGTATAAGGATGTGAGCTATGGCATGTCATAGTCACAAGGTCAAAAGGCAGATATGCCTTTTGATCCTACAATTGATTTTGTTAGTGTCTAGTCAATTGTATCCAGCTGGCTTTCAAAGTATAGCCGGCTGTAGGTTGTAGTATAAGTATTTCAAGTTCTTGTATCTTTTCTTCATGCTTTGTAACACTTGTAAAAGAACTTGAGAAAGCAATATACTGCCTCCTTGAAACCCATACTCTCTTGTTCTGTCTCTTGCTTTACTTGTGTTCTTTGTATCACTTTGGTTACCCAGTTCACTGTTTGATTAGAGCTTAGTGATTCTCCTCATTGTGTTGTTGTGTTGTAATTGTGCTTAAGCCCTTAAACGGTCCTGCAGAATGTATAACTTTTCCATACTCCTTTTAAGATGAAATCCCTTAATAGGTGATTTCTTTTTGAAGCATCTTACCAATTCAAAGTTGCTATAATATATTTTTCTAACGTAACATGCCTAATTAAAAAATTATATCATACTAGAATTAAACATCCGGCGTTGCGGGGAGCGTAAAACCATGCAAAATAACACCAATTTCACACCACCATTAATGATTATCAACACTAAAATTGCGATGTGTTAATAAGAATAAACAACACCAAAGCGTAAAACATATAAAAATATAAATAAGTCGATTTAAGACTCACGTATTGCGACGAACCTATTAAAGGGGGAAAATAGATGTAAAACCGATAAACCACCCACGCACGTTGTGTTGTGTCAACTCACAAAAATTTAGAACTAAATGTAAAATTGGTGAATCGCACATGCATATTTTTGTCATGTTAACTTGCAAAACCTACAACAAACATAGGACTAAAATAGAAAATATAATTTTTTGCAAAAGAAAAAGTTTTGGGTTTAAGGTAAAAATAATCAAATTTTGAAAGATTAATTTGCAAATATAAAAACATTTGAGTTAAAAGTGAAAAGTCAAATTGTTTTTGAAAAACCCCCTATGCATAATGTACAACACCATTATGCATAGAAAAGTTGGTAATTAGCATAATATAAATGGCTATATCATATCTTATCATGGTATAATAATAACTTGTTTAAACAAGTCGACAACATGAATTTTCGATCCTTTGAGTTTAGCTAAAAAAATAAATGGAATGATTCTAATACCCTACCAGAAATTACATATTGTTGGATGTCGAATACAACAAATGAAATATGATAATGTGAACCTACCTTAACACACATTAAGAATAATAGGAGTGCAAATAGGGTTCGTGTCCTCAGGGATACTGGTTAACTATTTTAATTCCAAAAACGTTTTAGCATGGTTACTTTGATTAGTTGTGATTAAAGAAAATGTGGGATTTTAATTAGAAACTAAAACTACAAAACTCTATAAAAACTAAAAAAAATTCTAGCACGCTAACATGGTCGTGTCAAAACTACAAAGGAAATCTTGCGTAGCCGTGTTAAGGTTTTGTCAGGAAAAATAAAGTAGTGTTTTTTATTATGAAAAAAATATAAAAACTAATAAATTATGAAGAAAAATTAAAATTTGTTAAATATTATTATCACAAAGGTTATTTCTTGATTTGATTTGGCTTACGATCATTAAGAATTATGATGCAATGATCATTCATGTAAACGATTTATATTGATATTAGACGTCACGTCGTTCGGACATCCACTCCATCTGATGTCTAACCAATCGCCATTAATTTAATAGACCCAACCCGCTACTCTAAGATCACATTATTCGGATCTTAGCGTGCAGGTCGTAATGATAGAAATATTGATTATAGTTAAACACTCATGTCGTTTGAAATGTTTAACTAGATTAAATGACTCTATAATGATTTTGAGTTTATTGACAAACACAAAACATTATTTTTTCCTTGTATCAAAAATTAAAAATTGATTGGGGATTTAAAAAGTGATGAACTTTAATAGAAAAATTAATAAGTTAATCAAGTTTATTAACAATCTAATATGCACCGCTATAAATCTAGGTTTAAGATCAAAAATCATGCAAACAAACCATTCAAACAAACAATCACATAAATGTTTCACATAAGTTACAAATTAAATCAAAGAAACAAACCCAAGTGTCAAAACTAATATTGTTCTAGGCGGACATGTCGACTAGATCAATCAAGCTAAAATTAAATAAAAACTTACTAATACGAAGGAAAGATATATTCAAAACAAAACCACTAAAACTTGAAATCTCTCTCTTCTTCCAACTTTAAAATTAAATTTATATTTTCAAAACTCTTCAAAAATCACCATTAATCTTCAATATACTTCAAAAAGGTTTTTTAATTATGACATTCACCTTGTGCAACCCGTCTTTTGCACCTACAAAACAACAAAATCTATCTCGAGTAGACTATATTCCAACAAAACAATCAATACACAAAATAAATAAAAATACTTATAATAAATGCATGATATATAATAAAAATATATGCTAAAACAATGATAACAATGCCTAAAAATACTACTAACACACATCCATTACAACATTGTTTTTTCAGAGATAGCTTGAGTTTCTTGGGCCCACGAGCTCATCATGGGTTGAGATAGCGGCTAGGGTAGCTTAAGTAGACATCAAAGTGGGTGCATAGGTTCTCATAAGCCAATTGCCTTTGGTGTTCCATTTGAAACATGAAACATGTTTCTTCCATATATGTAGGCTTTAGTTTTCATGCAAGTCCTAACCATATCATATTCCATAGGCAACCTCAAGCAAGTTGTAAAACTAATTTCCGCTCGTTAACCGGAAATTCACACTATTCTTTTAATCGCTAAGGTCTTTAAGCTTTTAATAGGCCTTAAAAGAGGGCTTGGATTTAAACATGAGATCGTTAAACTCGTGCTTAAGTGCGGTCCTCTCGATTCTTTATTGTTAAGGAAAAGGGCTTTGATATGTGTTAAGGCTTGATGAGAAACATACTATAAGACAGTCACGTCAATTTTTAATCATGTCTCATAATCAAAAGCAATTTTGTCTTGTGTTGGTCTGTCATCAATAGAGGTCATGACCTTGTAGCCATGACAAATATGTAACCTTCATCTCATCAAGAACTCTTATCTTTTTATGAATGTCGGTAATAGTGTAAAGTCAATGAAGGGTTTTACAAGAGGGTTAGATTCTGGTTTTGTCCCCTATTAAGGTCAGTGGGAAGGGAATGAACGACATCTAAGGTTTGGTATAGAGGAAATCTCTTATTAATATTTTTAGGACTTTTCTGGGCATGAGAAACAATATTGAAGCCTATTTGATTTCGTAAAAGATTAAAAAGTTTATCAAATTCACTAAAAGTCACATCGGAATGATTTTATTGTTATGTTGAATTGGGTTTGAATAAATGTGTGAAAATAAGACAACTTGGTAAAAGTTTTTTATTTTAAATTTAAGTGGAAACACCCACATGTATTACGTGAAGTCATTCACGAGCAGCATGTAATATTTGTGACTGAATTTGCTAAGAGACCTTAACAAGTCAAAATGCATAATAAGAAATAGTAAAATAATACTAGATTTAAAAATTGAAAAAGGAAAACATCTATGCACATAAAGTTGACATGAATTGCAAATTTTATTCTAGAAAAAAGTTTATTAAAAATAAAATAATAAAAAACAAGAGGATCAGGATGATCAAGCAATCGTGTCAGAGGTCTTGAGATTAGCGAGTGGTAATAATAGCAGCAAATGGGTGAGATGACTAGATACATGAATGGGTAAAGATGACTAGATGTATTATGGATGGGATAGCATAATACCATTCATGTATTCTTTTAGAAAAAACATAAGGGTAAAACTTTATAGAGACATTATTGTCAATGGAATTTTTCTAAGAGAAATAAAGTTTTTTTATGACATTCGTTTCGTAAAGTATATTATTGAGGTGTAAGGGTCGAGTGGAACATGTTAAGATAGAGTGCCCAAATCTAAAAATTGGCATATCGCCACCATTACCTACAAAGTCAAACTAATAAGATAATAAAGCAATAAGTTAGTAATTTTACCCGTATCTCCGTTAAGTGGTCTGACACTATCAAGTCTAAGTACCATTAGTTATCCTTGGAATCACGTGTAATGCCTCACCAAGTGGTTGGTCTGTTGTCGTTGGGAACTGAATCTAAGTAGGTGTTGGGCTGGACCAATGCTGGGTCCATCCAAGCTATGTATGAAATGGGCATGGTGGGGTCTAGTAGGCCTAGTAAGGTGGTGGGTTGTTTGGTTAAACTTGTCATTTTAATGATGAAGATTGAGTGGTGTTTGACCATGACTATTTGGGCCTATATGGTGAGGTGTGACACCCTACATAAATCCCACATCAGCCGTGGACAGGAGAGAATCCTGGTTCATAAGGAACGTTTGGTCTTTAATATCACCAACGCGTTTTTGGCGTATTAGTTGTGGATGAGAGGAGAACTCCACAGTTAAGCGTGCTCAGGTAGGAGCAATCTAGGGATAGGTGACCTCCTTGGGAAGTTTTCACCCTAGCAACCAAAAGCAAATCTGTGATGGTATGACGGGTCAGATGTTACAGAATGTATCAGAGCCACTTCTGTGCCATTCGGGATGTGGGAGATATCTCACCAAGGATGGTGACTTCTTACGCTTATCGAGGACGATGACTCCAAGAGGGGGTGATTGTGACACCCTACATAAATCTCACATCGGTCGTGGACAGAAGAGATTCCTGGCTCATAAGAACTGTTTGGTCTCTAATATCACCAACGCATTTTGGGCGTATCAGCTAGGGATGAGAAGAGAACTCCACATTTAAGCATGCTCAGGTGGGAGCAATCAAGGGATGGGTGACCTCCCTAGGAAGTTTTCACTTGGGCAACCAAAAGCAAATCCGTGAGCTTCTCGTGGGCGAAGCGGACAATATTGATGGTATGAGGGGCCAGATGTTACATGAGGTGTGTGACGATTGATAGTATTGCATTTTAAACTTCATGTTTGCAATACTTGGTTGAACTTCATAAGCCGGGTCAGTTGAGATACGGCTAGGGCGCCTAGAGTAGACGAGTTTTGCTGAGCTGATTGCCTTTGGTGTTCCAGTTGAAGCATCAAGCATACGATTCCCTAATAAGATAGGCTTTGGTTTATGAATGCCTTAACCATATCATATTATGTACTCAATCCTCAAACAAATTGCTAAACTAAACTATGCTTGTTAATTGGACAATCATACCACTTTTTGATCGATACAGTCTTTAATTTTTTTTATAGTAGGCCTCGAGAGATGTCATGGATTTGACGTGAGGTTGGTAAACTCGTGGTTTTGATGTGTGTCCAGCCTTGACGAGCGATGGGTTTAGTTTGTAAAACACGTACAAGAAGGTCATCTAATTTCTGTCTAGGTCTTGTAATCAGGATAGTTTTGTTTGGTGTCATTATGTCATCGATACAGGCCATGACCTGGTATCCTTTAGCATAAAGCTAAAACAACTAAACTCATGACAAATATGCTAACCTCATCCCATAATGTTGGTCTCTGTGTAGACTAGATGAAGTGTTTTGGGAGAAGGTTAGATTCTAGTTTGTCTCCCGTCGTGACAGTGAAATTGCTGCAAAAGAGTGGCTAAGGTTGGCGGGAAGGGAATGGACAACAAGTAAGGTTTGGTTTAGAAAAAATTCTTTGATACCATGTAAAAACAATATATATTCCAAAGTGATTCCTCATTGAACAATAATTTGAATAAATAAGTATGCTATGAAACTACCTTTCTAACTTTTAGGAGCCTAAATCAATTACAACCTTAGAAAACAATGTACATAGTAATTACAGCTAGTAATTCAAAAGTTGTGGGTCCCGCTATACTTACCTAAAATAAACCAGCAATTAACAAAACCACCTAAAAACCATTTATAAGAGAATTCATTAAATGTAGCACTATTGCTTGGTCTTCTTATCTTCGATGCAAGAGAACTGTTGGAATTTTGGACACAAAATAATTATATTTAATGTTTTTTATATAAATAGTTATTTATTTATTGGTTTAAGTTCTCGTTTTGTAACGAACTAACCGTGTCCAAACTGAAGCTAAAAGAATTAGATATCGATGCTTGAAGTTGAGTGGTCGAAATGAAGAAAGTAAAACTTGGGTGATTATTTTAGGAAATTTTGTAATTTCTTGCATAATGCTAATAAAGCCATGTATTGATTAACATGGATGTTTTATGTTGACCAAGTCTTTTAATAAATATTATGAATGTCTATTATGGATCATAATTTTTATTAAAATTGGTATTAAACTTGTCATGAATAAAATGAGAGTTTTAATTTGGTCTCATAAAACATTTCATAAATCAAATGGGAGTTTTGGTTGTGAATCATAAAACTCACATTAGTGAACTTATTAGCATGAGTATATAAACAAACTCATGATGATGAAAAGTGAAAAAAAGAAGAAATTTAATTTCTTGAGTGTCAACAAGTTTTATAGAAATTTAGAGAGGAGTACTCTCTAAATTGTTCTTCCTACACCATCATCTTTAATGTTGTTCCATATAACTTCATAACACATATACTTTACCCGGTGATCTCTTGGGCCGAGGCACTCTCCGACAGTACATACTGCTTTGGCTGTTGTACCCTGGGAGACAGACGCGTTGTCTTGAGTAGAGACGCGAAATCTGTTTTAATGGATCCGTGTCTAACATGATCCTCAGCCACAACCGTCAATCTTTTGTTTGTTATTTGTTGTAGTTAAGGGGTATAGTTGAAGATTCAAACGTGATGAAGACTCGTATGAAGAATTTTATATGAAGACTCGTGTCAAGAATTTTATATGAAGACTCGTTGAAGTATATACTAAAGACGTTTGTTCGAATCAAGTTTGGTACATAAATATTGTTTATATTTATTTTTTTGTCGTATCTGTAAACGTATTGTACAAAATATTTCTCATGGCTAACGAGAGTATCGTTAGAATTATTATTTTTTAATATAAAAGTGAACCTATTTCCTATAAAAACTTTATCCCGGATGCTTAGTCAATTGTTAAGGACAACGTCATTAGAGAAAACATGTTTGACCAGAAAACTTACTGATAACTTTATAAAATTCAAAAACATGTTATTAATAAATAGTACAATTTCAAAACACTTGGTTAAACCAACAAATAAATTACATGAAATAATGTTGATTTGTTGTTACATGACCAAATTTGGAGGGAAGAAGCAAGCAAAAGCAAAGCAAATATGGAATGTTCCTCTGACTCTGACAACTTGGTCAAACTTATTTCAATCGTGCCTGCAAATATTGTCTGACCCGTTCTTCCAAAAATACATATAAATTATTTAACATGTCAGCATTGTCTTTCACATACGAGTGTGAGAACCGTTCATATGCTGACATAGATTTGTCTTGTTGTGTCACATTGTTTTTAGAACGACATTGTATAATAACTTTTACTTTAACGGCAACATTGTGTAATAACTACTATGTTTGATTGCATGATGCCATCGAGGATACTCATGCATATAGGTATAATCGTATAAAAAAGTTGGATTGTTTAATTAAGCTTCAGTTAAAAACAAGATAGAGACAAGGCTCAAGCATACATTGAAGCCTATTTAACAAGTTTTTGAGTAATAATAAAATTGTAAATGTTTTAGTAGGGTTGATGAGTATTAGTAATGTGTTGGACGAGTTGATGTGTTTAACTAGATTAACTCAAACAAGATATATCTATTGTATCTAATAAAATAATATTTCTTTTGTCACTTGTTATTCTCTAAACCTATTTTTTTGTCACTTGTCATTCTTATAGACATTCTTAAATTATTTTCCCTCCAAAAAGTTATTATAATAATTTAAACACTCAAACTAATTTCGCTCTTTTATTAAATTTTAATTTTATTAATTGCTACATTTTTCTTTCTTATTTAGATTTTTTATAAATCAAACTATCATTTTAAAAATGGATTTTATTACGCAAATTAAAAACCATATTTTTTTATTAAAATATAAATAATAAAAAGATTTTAAATTGGTCCTTTATTAAAAAATTATAAAAAGGGTGAAACAAAAGTTTTATAATTATAAATTTTTATTACTAATAATTTAATATTTTATTTGTTTAACCCGTGTAATACACAGGGTACAAACTTAGTTTATTAAATAAATCAAATATGACAACCAAAACCCCAACTATTTCTTGTCATGTTTATTTCTGACCGAAAATTACCATATTGAATTTGAATGTTACGTGAACTAAAATTAAACTGAATAATTTTTAGGAGTTGTAAATAATTGAAGAAATAACTCTTTTACTCCACTTTTATAACAACCCGATATTTATACTAACTTCTTAAATATAGCAAACACTATATTAATGAAAGAAAGCATTTTGTAACTAGATGCTACGTGACCAGACGTGATACGTCATAGTGGCGAAACTTGAACATTCCCGTAAGGGGGCGGGGCGAAATTATTTTTTTAAGGGGGGAAAACTAATTAATATATATATAAAAATTCACACTAACGGGCTAAAAATTTACACAATCGGACTAAAATTTTACACTATCGACGATAAAAGAGAGGGCGCGACTGTCGGCCGCTACTATCCTCCATCAATGACACCATACATGATTATGTACACGTTTAACTTCATGATTTTCAAAAATTGGGTGTCATGATATTTGTTTAAAAACGATTAACTCATAGTTTTTAAACATACTACTAAATCTAAATTACTTATTATGAAACTAGAACACTTTTGTAAGTTAAAAGAACACGTATTGATACTATATTTATTTATATATTATATAATAAAAGAAGATTTTGTAAGGACACCTGTCAACTTCTAGTGAAGTGTAAACTTTTGTTCCTCGTCTCTCTTTTTCTTATTAAATGAAAATAATTACAAACTAGATTTAGTAAACCCGTTTATTACACGGATTGAATAAATACAATATTAATATAACAAATTTATTAATTATACAATAATATTCTAAGATATGATATGTCTGAAATAATAAAACAGTGATAACAACTTTTTAAAATTTTGTTTTTACTTTTTTTTTAAAAATAAACATTTTGTTCTAAAACAAACCGTATATAAATGTCATTTTTAAAAAATTTCTAACTACAACTCCCAATTTTGATTATTTTTTGTTTTTAAAAAATTGACTTTTTAAAAATATCAATATTTAGAAATAAACTTAATAAATAGATTTCTTTCTTAATTTATTAAATATTATAAAGTATTAAAATAATATTATTCGTAATTAAGGTAATTATTTAATAGGAGAGAGAGACGAGAAAATTTTGATAAGAATGATTGTGATGCTGACACGTGACATCTCATTTACCATTTTATTAGAGTAGAAAGATAAGTAAACTAATTAATTAAACTTTAAACCCTAAACACTAAATCTTCTTATTATAAGACATTATTAAAAAATACTAAGTTATAAGATTTCAGTTAAATCTTATCTTAAAATATAATTTTAAAACCTTTAATTTTATTATTTGTTATTTATAATTTGTAAAATATGCACTATTTGTTTAAATGCTAATGAATTAAAACATAAAAAGAATTAATAAACTCTAATGAATTTAATATGTTGAATTATTTATACCCATGTAGTACATGAGTTCCGAAACTAATACTTAGGAAAATTACATATATTCCTTTCCCATCAAAAGAATTATATATTTTCTTATAACATAACTTTTAATACATTCAATACTATACTTTTTAAATATAAATTAAATATCATTTAATTATACAACCATGACTATCACCTCTTAGTTGCGTATCACAGTTAAACAGATTGATCAATATGAAGTCATTAAAAAATAAAATGAAGTGAAGAAAATGGATAAACATTGGGGGCAAAGTTGTCATTCACCAGCAGACGAAAGTTGGACCATGGATGAATGAACAAGTGTATACGGTCCATAAAATATAGAGATCATCACCTTCACACCCTTTGCTATTATTATCTATTCATCATCGTCAACATCATTTCTTCATTCATCTTTCTTTCTTTTTTTCTTTTTCTTTTCCATTTTCCATTTTTATTTCCCTCTACCCGCTTAGATCCGATCATTAATCTTCCTTTTCGCCCAATTCATATCAAACACCCAACTCAAACACAAAATTAACACACATAGATCCCGTTAATCCATAAAAAGTTCAGTTTTTTGGGGAAATTAATGATCTTTATGAGGTGGGGTTTTGTTGTTAAATGGGAAATGTAACCTCAAATATAGCGGCAAAATTTGCATTCTTTCCACCTGAACCACCTTCGTATGATGTTTGTGTAGACGAAGAGATTACAGCAAATGGGGATAAAAGATATTGTTTCACAGGTATAACAGCAGATAAGAACGTTGATGTTCATGTTCTTGATACAAAAGTTGGAAACAAGATTGTTGCGACCTTTTGGAAACACCCTTTTGGTAGATTCACCCTGTTGTACTCCCATGGTAACGCTGCTGATTTGGGTCAGATGCAGGAGCTTTTTATTGAGCTTAGAGCTCACCTCCGACTCAATATCATGAGGTAGTTTTATGTTCTTTTTTCAATTTCTGTTTCTTTGAATCTTGTTATTGCTTTTGGTTTTTGTTTTTGGGGGATTAGATTGAAATGGGTGCTTGAGATTTTGATGTTTGTCTTTGTATTTTGTTGTGTTTCAATCAGTACAGGTTGATTGAATTCATACCGGTGGATTTGGATTTTAGGGTTTGTTGTTAGTCTTTTTGTTTTTGCCGATAATTGTTACTTAGGGTTTGATTTATGTAGAGATCTTCAGGAACATTTTGGTGTTAAATAAGCTGATAGGATTTTGATGATAGTGGATGCATGTGTTTCTGTCTACTTGTTGTTTGACCACAATTCACAAGTAATATAATGGCTAAAAAAGAGTGGTTCTTACTGTTATATAATGCTCCTGAATTTCTATATTACTTATTCGGTCCATCGAAGGTGAAATGATTTGTTCCAGATTGAACCGTTTTCATGTGTTTGATCTCTCTGAGTGACCTTTGGTCTTGTGAATTAAATTACTTTTGACCCTTCAAGCGAACCCGATCTTAAAGAGACTATGAATACTTTAAAGTTTAGAGTCTAAAACTAAGTCGGCTTCATAGTATAGATTTTGTGACATGATCCTTTTGGTTTTAGTTTAGATAGTAATAGGTTTGACCCAAATGGTCAAACTGTATCTCTTTCCTTGATAGCGAGTAGCGTTCAAAGGCAAATCCTAACATAGAAAGTCTGACGTTTATTAATCATTTGTGATAACTTTATTTTCTTGCATGAAGCTTGATGCTTTAGGTAATTGCCATTCTGTAACTCTGTTATCCCTTTGACTTACTAATTCCTGGTTTCTTTTTATCATAGTGTATGTTTAAACTAATTCTATATTTGTACTTTGCAGTTATGACTACTCAGGATATGGAGCTTCCACAGGCAAGGTAAGCAAGAAATGATTGCATTCGGTAGATTTTGTTCTTAGATGGAGAAATACTTGAAATATATTATATGACAATCTAAATATTGTTTGTTTCATTGTGATTAGCCATCTGAAGTCAACACATACTACGACATAGAGGCTGTGTACAACTGTTTGAAAGACAAATATGGAATTAAACAAGAAGATATAATCTTATATGGCCAATCTGTTGGCAGTGGGCCCACCTTACACTTGGCTGCTCGATTACAGAGGCTGAGAGGTGTTGTTCTACATAGTGCTATTCTTTCAGGAATACGAGTTTTGTATAATGTGAAGATGACACTCTGGTTTGATATATTTAAGGTACATCTTGAGCCACCCTTTGGAGCACCCTTTAAGATCCCATTAGTTACGCTAGACGTTGCAACATGGGCGGTTGAGTAACGGGTCAGGTTGGGCCGACCTGCAAATGCTTTTTATCTTATTCTTTTCTTGAATTTTACTGAAAGTTAATGTGATTAAAAAACCCTGTTACTACATTGGTAATATATGTTTTGAAGGTTATATGCATTTTGAATGCAATTTGATTTGACATTCAACCTGTTTGACATACTCCACATGTTCGACCCATTTCAGTTTAATACCAAATTTCAAAGTTGTACTGGTTAGAGGCAAAGTCTAACCCATATTAACCCATACACATATATAGCTCGAACGACACTCACTTTTCTTTCTCCTTTTTTATACAGAATATCGACAAAATACAGAAAGTCAGCTGTCCGGTTCTAGTTATACATGTATGTATTCTTTGTCTTATTACCTGATTATATATCTAGTCACCTTTATCTTCATGTTCTACTGTTGCCATTTTAAAAGACTGATTTAAAGTATCAAAGTTGTCAATTTGCATAATGATATTATTATTTGCAAATAGGTAATTTTAGAAACAAAATTTGCATGTAACTGAAGAATGGTCTAGTTAACGTAGGACATCCCAAAATGGAAACTGTTGCATCTTGTAATCAAGGTAGCACTAATAAGAAGCCACATGAGTGGTGCTTGATAAAGTTCTTTCTTTTAACTGATACTTAGAATTCTTAATTGTTAGGCTTATATTTACAGTCTAATTATATGTCCATTAAAGTGATTACTGTAATTCTTGATTGTTTTTGTTACATGCAAGTACAATTTTAATAAAAAAACCCATGATACATCAGATCTTTCTTAGGGTACAAACATAAATGTCTTCATCTTTAATTAAATCGTCTTTGTTTAGTGAGTCGGAACATCATTTTATCATCTAATTGTTTGAAACCACAGGGCACAAGTGATGATATCGTTGACTTTTCACACGGTAAGCGATTATGGGAATTGGCTAAAGAAAAATACGATCCGCTGTGGATCCAAGGTGGGGGCCACTGCAACCTTGAGACATACCCTGAGTACATAAGACATCTACGGAAGTTTGTAAGTGCAATGGAGAAGGTATCGATCCAGAAGCCTAACAAGCAACAATCTTCATCAGGATCATGCATGACAGGCATCAGACACAACAAGTGCTTGAGATTTGGTAAAAGTAGATAGCTTTTTGTTCCATTTTTATGTTGATGTTCAAGAAATCTTGCACAAACCGGCTGTTTGATCTGTTTTAGTTGAATTTCAGTGAGTTATGTTGTTTTTATTCTGTGTATTTGATTGCGATTGATGTGTACATTTTAAGTAGTTAGAAATCTTTATTAGCATAGTGTTCCTTTGTACTTCTGGTTTTTGAATTTTCGCCTAAAATTTTTCCAGATGGAAATTTTTCTATGCAAGGTTAGACTCTACAATCTCTTGGTTATGGGAATCGACTTTTACCACTAGGTTATGAATTCGAGTAGGGTTTCCGAGAATTATGATCATTTATTTGAGATTATTATCGAGTAAATGATACGGATAGTAATTTCCTCTATTATGTTTAAATTGAGATGTAGGAGGTGGTTACAGTGGCGAGGCGATGAGTGTGGGGGAGAGGATGTGTCGAATCCCGAGATTGAGGGGGAGGAGGAACGCGTTCAGTCCCTTACAAATCAATTATCAAAGATAACTGCCTGTAAAGGAAAATAATAATTTTAAACAGTTAAGATTTAATCTTAGCATGATTGATTGATATTCATCTTATCAACATTTTTTTGCTTTAGGTCATTAAATATATAGTAATGTCAAAGTTCCCCTAATATGTCCCTTAATTTGCTCTAAATTCCATTATTTTCCTTTAACAGTTTACACCTTATAAAAAAAATCCTACACAACTAGTAACAAGAAGAAAACCAACCAAAGATAGGAGAACCTGCTATATATTAGAGTTCATATGTCACAATTATCAACATTTATATGATATAAATTCATCTAGGTTCATTTTATAAGAATGTGATCGGAGGTTAATATAAATTCACTTGTGCGCTACTACTTGTTTTACATTTTGAATTAATTCACATGTGATCTTGTATCATAAATTTGCACTTTTAATTAATAATAGCTCATCTGTGGATTGGTGTTCATACACTGTAAATTAATATTAAGAATTCATCAAACACATACAAACTCTAATAAATGAACATTGCTTTTAAAAATAACATATTCCGAAGATGGCTAATTATTAAATCAAACCATAAAAACAAACATTTTCCTCTTGAAGTAGACATCATCACTTGATAGTTGATGTACTTTTGTTAATTTTTATGTTCAGCATTTGAAAATTTTGAAATGTTATTTTACACTTCAAACGATTTGGAAAGCTTTAAATGATTTTCTTTCTTTTACGTCTAAGAAAAGAATTCCCATATTAGTATGTTGCCCAAAACATGGTCCCTTTATAACGCCATTGTCAATCAAATGTGTGGGCAAATCGTGAAAAAGTTTCTTAATCTGTCTCTTTCTTGATTCTTGTTTGTTGTTTGCTCTGTTTTGAGTCCTTCTGAAATTATAAGAAAAAAGATGATGGTGGTGGATATTAGAGATTGTGATGATGAAATTGACATGTTTCCCATTGGCATGAGTGTTCTTGCTGTTGATGATAATCCAACTTGTTTGAAATTATCAGAGTGCCTTCTAAGATAATGTCAATATCAAGGTTGTTTCTTGACTTCTTGTTTTATATGTTTATATGTTTATGTGTGTGTGGATTGCTTATTTGATTTTGACCCTTTTCTGGGTTTGAATTCTTTGGTTTAAAGATCATGTTTTTGTGTTCATAATCAATTGTTAATCTTTCATAGTGACAACCTCAAATGAAGCAATAACAGCACTAAATATGTTGAGAGAGAATAGAAACAGATTTGATTTGGTGATCATTGATGTTTATATGCCAGATATGGATTGTTTCAAGCTGCTTGAACTCGTTCGCCTTGAAATAGATATACCAGTCATCTGTAAGCAGAATGCTGGATTTATGTTTCAGTTTTGACCTTTTGTTTTCAGTGTTATCACTTATCAGGAAGCTTGTAATGAAGGGGATCACTCATGGTGCTTGTGATTATCTTGTGAAGCCAGTTCGCCTTCAGGAGATTAGCAACATATGGCAGCATGTGATCAGGCGGAAAGTTGAGTCAAAATTACAGTCAAAGTCAAAAAAACATTCAAGAAAGGTAAGATAAGGCGAAGATCCAACAAAATGGTCGTGTGGAGAGGAAACATAGGCACATTATTGAAACCGGTTTAGCGATGTTGTTTCATGCCAAATTACCCACACAATATTGGGTCGATGCCTTTTCATCCGCCACACTTATCATAAATCGTTTGCCTACACCAATCCTTGATGGAAAATCACCTTTTGAACTTTTATTTCATAAAAAACCAAACTATTCTATTTTTAGAACCTTTGGTTGTCGGGTGTTTCCATACCTTCGGGATTATTCTTTGAATAAAATGTGCCCGCGGAGTATCCCATGTATCTTTATTGGATATTGCTCAAAATATAAAGGATATCGGTGCCTCGACCCATGCACTTCTCGTGTTGATATTGCTCGCTTTGATGAGTCGTATTTTCCACTTGATCAAACAACCATGGCTACTCCTATTAACAACCTTGATGTTACAATTTTTTAGAGGCTGTTTCAGATAATTTGTTAAATAATATATCAAATGATAACCTCTCAACTAATATGTTTACCACTGTACCTCAAATGAACTCTCAAAACCAACACACCAACTCTCAAAACCAACACATCCATGCTACTATTCCTTTTCCACCAATTTAGCCTACTTTCACTTCACCTAATAATATTTTTGACTCTCAAAATTACCCTAGCCCAAATACTTTTGGCCCACCACCTACTACAATCCCACACCAAGTCCACTCCCAATCTAACCTACAAACTACTCCCAACCCAATCAACTCTGGCCCAGGTCCAACTCTTATTTTAACCTCACAACAGACTCAGTCAGTAAGCAGCCCACAAAATTCGGGTCAAAGTCAACCATCATCACCCACCTCCACGTCTGCAGGACTGGTGAAGGGTGGTCACTTACAACACAACAACACAAAGAGGAGATTAACCAAACTTTAATCAAACAATAAACTGGATTAACCACAAGTATGATACTAAGAACTCAAGTAATGAGTAAGAGACAGAACAAGAGAACACAAGATATTGGGTTTCAAGGATGTAGTATATTGCTTTCTCAAGTTCTATTACAAGTGTTACAAAGCATAAAGAAAGATACAAGAACATGGAATACTTATACTACAACCTATAGCCGGCTATACTTTGAAAGCCAGCTAGATACAATTGACTAGACACAAACAAAATCAATTGTAGAATCAAAAGGCATATCTGCCAATTGACTTGTGACTATGACATGTCATAGCTCACATCCTAATATATAACAAAAAGGATAAAAATACATAAAGTAGAAAGCATGGACTCAAGACCTCAATGTACAGTTACCAAAAGCATGGACCTTTCACCAACTCATGTAAGTTGGTGACTTTACAGAGTTGCAGCGGAAAGGTGGTCCAGCTTTATGGTAAAGTACATCAGATAAAGGCATATCTCTAAAGTCTTCAGAAGAAATCTGTCTTCACTAATTGGCTTCAGAAGACTTTGTCTTTGAAGCTTCGGAAGACTTCACTTTTGGCTTCGGAAGATATTGGTCTTGGCTTCGGAAGATTTTACACTTGGAATATTTCTAGTGCATGATATAAAACTTCTGAAGCATTTCTACTTCAGTTCCTTAGTGCATGCTTGCAGAGATACTTTGGATGTTTTGGCTGCATCAGACTTATAGGAATTCTTACAAACTCCCCCTAGGCTGATGCTACCAAAACATTTAGAAGATCTTCAGATGTTTGTAGTCTTCAGCACAATGATGACCATACCCTTCTTCATTAGATGGTCAGGATCATTCAGACTCTCATAATATCTTCTCATCTCAAAGAGATCATGTAGAGGTAAGTTGATTATGTCTTGCCATGTATAGACATTCTTAACACCTTGATCTCTGATCACATGCCATCTTTCTGGATTAGTATAGAAGGTCCAGGATAAGATGGGTGTCTCAGCTGCAAGAGGAGCCACTTGAATTGGAGTTAATTGGGCTGCCTCTTCATGCACTTCCTCAAGTTGATCTGACTCAGCCTGAGGTGTGAAGTTGGATGATTCAAGCTTCTTCTTCTTAGACTTTGGTTTAGATGCCATCCTCTTCTTCCTCTTAGAAGACTTTAACTGAGAAGACTGGTCTGCAGCACCTTGTTGATCATCCATGTCTTTCTCAGTTGGGTGTTCCTTCCTCACAGGTTCAGAAGGAGAGGGAGTTTGACCCTGCTGTGGATCAGAAGATGAAGCTTGCTGAGGCTCAGCAGGAGGTCCGGGTTGTGTTGTCTCAGGTTGTTCAACCTTAACCTCCACTTCAGGTGGGATTTGACTTGGAGGAGAATGTAAGTCAATCAGCTCTCCACTCTTGATCTTCTGCTTGATTACCCTGATATGCTCATCCATTGTGGATAGAGACATAGGGCCAAGTCTCCTTCCGGAGAATCCATATAGCTTCAAGAAGCTCATCATCCTTTGTCTGTCAGCAGACTTCTTCATACTCTTTTGGATGATGGCTCTTGACTTTGCAGCCTCTTCCCTCATCTTTCTTTTTGTAGCTTTTTGTTCTTTGAGCACTTGAAGTTCAAGCTGTTTGAGATACTCAAACTCAATGTACTCAAAGGACAAGGGAAGAAGTGCAGATGCCTGGTAGAGACCTGTGGCACTCAGGTAGTTGATCATGTTTTGTCTGTCTGTTTCTTTGTCTACCTGAGGTTCTTGTGTAGCTGCCATAGTCTCTTGCACAGGGCTTTCTTGAACTGGGGAGAGAGTAGAAGCATGCTTGTATAGTCTTTTCTGTCTCTTCTCCTCTTTGAGTTGGAGAAGTAACCTTGCATCCTCTTTTTCTTTCATCTCTCTTGACACTTCCATATCAGCCAGTTCATTTAGTTGCTCTAAGGGGAGTGATAGGATCGGATCAATTAGGTTTGAATTATGCAGCGGAATATCACAAATTGAGATCGAATTCAAGCAAGAAAGGTAATGAATATGCAAGACAATCAATCACAATTATAGAGAGAATATTTCTGTTAATGGAATGTTTTCATTCACGCGTAATGCTTCGGTTTAAAATACAGCTAGGTCAACATCCCTTATATAGAGGAATGTGACGTCTGCTGATGTCACTTGACAGTGACATCTAACATAATTAACAAAACAACTGAAATATGCAAACTACTGAGATGTTCTCAACAGCTGATTACATCTCAGTGAATGCTAAGTACAATTACATAAAATTACTGACTAATAACTACTGAAACAATAAACTACTGAAATATAAAGTTACAAGTACTGAAAAGTAAAACCATCACAACTACTGAAGTTAACTACTTCAGCTGTTGTGACAACTGCTGATCACTCTGGTCTTCAGTCTTTGTCTTCAGCACTTCTTCTTCAGACTTTGTTTTCAGTTCTTTGCTTTCAGACTTTGTCTTCAGTTCTTTGCTTTCAGACTTTGTCTTCAGACCTTTGTAATCAGCTGATGTCTTCAGCTGATGTGATTATCTTCGGCAGTTGTAATGTCTGTGGGACTTAGAGGTTTTTCTGATCAGGCTCATTGGTTCTTTTGGTCCAACAAACTCCCCCTGAACCAATGCAGCCAAAACCTCTAACTTTATTGAAGATCCCACTTATTCTTTGGCAAAAGTACTCTCTTGATCAGCTTCAGAGGTAAACAAATAAGCACAGGCCAGAAAAAGGTTTCTAATCATTTGATTGGCTAAGTATGGAAGGGAACTCTGTCTTGGGGAAATTGGACATAGAGTCTTGTCCCAACCATGAAACCTATTTCCCATTTATGAGTCTGAAAGACTCCCTTGCATAGGCCTCAAGGAGAACAACTTGTTCCTCCTTAGTGAGTTCTTCTGCTTCTCCCTCAAAGAAGAACTCAGGCCCATAATACTCAGACAGGTACCTCACTGTCTTCCCATTCTTTAGCTCAACAGTTGTTATCTCTCTATATGCGAATTCATCTGGATGAGAGCCTTCAAGCAACAACTGAAGTTCACTCTTCTGAAGATCTTCAAGTCTTTTGTACAGCAACCCCTTCTTGATCATTTTGTTCTCAAGAATAGACATAGGGGTTGATTTGGATGTGTGAGCTCTCTTGAATTCTTCAATGATTTCCCAGGGTGAGACTACCATGGCCAACATGATTGCAGCATTCAAAGTCTTTCTTACTTGGCCATGATATCTACTTGGTAAATTTTTCTTATGAATTCTAGAACTTACCCTGGGATCTGGCCAAATCCTCACTCTCTCCTTTTGATGTTGAAAAGTGTACCTGAGAGTGTACAGCCTTTGAGCTTGAATCTTCATGGCTTGAATGGATGAGGACTGAGGGAAGTCCTTGTCAACCATCTTAAGAAACTGCTCATCATGCTGCTTCTGCTGTTCTTCTTCTTCAATTTTGACCTTAACTGTCAGCCTTTGAGTTTCAGGAGTTATTGCTTGTGATTGACTCCTAGGCTTCAGTTTCTTCATTTCAAGAACAGCAGATATTGGCAGATTGTCTTCTTCATCCTCTTCTTCTTCTTCCATCCTCAGCAACCTTTTTTTTCTTTTTAGGGCTTCACTGGTGGACTCTTTGATGGGTTTCTTGGGTGAAGGGATTGGTTTAGATGGTTGTGAGGTTGATTGTTTTAGAGGTTGAGAGGTTGGTTGTCTTGAAGGTTTAGATATAGGCAGTTTTGATTGTGAGGTTGGCTTGGAGGATTGTTTTGGTAAAGGAGATTTGAAGGGCTGCTCTCTCATTTTGTTGGTGAGGGTGGCTTTGGATAACTTGGCCATATCAGTTCTTTTCCCAGCACCAACTTCATCCTGAGCTTCAATGATTAAGCCTTTGTTGAAGCTTTCAGATGAGCATATCTTGGTAGTTATCTCCAAGATGCTATCTCTGGACCATGACTTAATCTCAATGATAGGCCTTCCCAAATGTTTAGAAAGAAATCTAATCATAGCCTCTAGTCTCTCCCTTTCTTCTTCATTGCAACTTGCCCATCGAGATTCAATTTCTTGAATCTCAAGTCTCCTGATCTCTGAGTCAAGTTTGGCAGTGTCAAATCCTTGCCTGAAGAGCTGATCAATGATCCTGTCCATGGATCTGCTATGTTGGTCATCAGCTTCTTTGATCATCTCATCTAACCTCTTCTCATCTTCAGTTTGATCACCAATACTTTTCTTTCTTTTGTAGGTGATGATCTCTTTGCCTTTATTCTTTTCCTTATCTTCTTCCTCTTTAGCTCTTTTCCTTTTATCATCCTTTGCTGACTTAGACTCCCCCTTTTTGGTTGCATTGGGTTCAGGGGTTTGAATGTCAGAAAGGTGCTTGGACACAGCATCAGTCACAAGTGAGGTAATATCTGAGGATAGCCTCTCATCAATGGTTTTATGAACAATAGATGTGATGATGGGTGTGATGAGAGGTAAGGAAGATTTGAATGCAGCAACCATTTGCTCAGAGGGGTTCTCTCCCTGAGGAATGGTGCCTGAGCCAGTGCCTGGTGGTTTGGTTGATTTGAGTGGCTCAGTGTTTAGGGAAGCTTCAACAGAAGCTGCCATCTGTGGGTTTATTGGGGCAGATGGTCTTGATTCCTGAGGCATGATGGGAAGCAGATCTTTCAATCTACAAACCTCAGCCTCAAGAATAGTATTTTGGGCTAAGACTTCAAAGAAAAAGCCCAGGTCATCATCAGTATAAACTGAATCACCTGACCTCCTGAGTGAATCAGGATGAACATGTGCTGAGTGTAAATCAGTGATCACATGTGCCCCTTTGTCTTGGAACTGGGGACTTTCTGTCTCAGGAGCATGTCCTTCACTAACAGTTGCCTCTGGTGAGGGCTTAGAGATGATACCAGCTTCATCCTGTTCATGTGCTGAAACAGGGGAAGAGGTAGCCTCACCAGATGTTCTAGTCTCCACATTTACACTAGGAGACTGAACTTGATAATCCCTATGCTGTTGGATATCAGCTACATTTTGATCCTCTCCCTCAGCTGTTGAGGTTTTCCCAGTAGTAACAGGTTTCTGGGGAGGGGTAGAGGAATGTAGCTGAGTCAGCACTTGTGCAATGACTGCAGTTGGGCTTGTAGGGGAGGTATCAGTGGGAGATGGGGGTGAAAAGGTTTGCACCTGGGGAGAGTGGTGCTCTTCAATGGCAATCTTCTCAAGTGAGATAGATTCCAGCAATGTGGTTTCCCCAATATTGGTTGCATCAGGATCCTGTTGAGAGGATACCTGAGCGGTTTCAGCTGGTGGAGTCATTGAAACTACAAGGGGATTAAGGCTTGTAGTCTCATCCTGCGTTTGTGCTGCAGGGGCATCATCAGGGGACTCAACTCCCTGAGTAGCCTTTTTGGTTTTCTTTGGTTTGGGTTTGGAGGGGACTTTAGATTTGGAGGTGGAGGCTGTGGGTTCCCTCTGCTTGGGTTTGAGCAGTTTGGCAGCCTGTTTGAGTTGTGGGTTTAGTTGTGCCTGGAGTATACCTCTGGTAAAACCAGCAGAGCAGGGACTCCAAGGCCAACAAGGCCATCAGATTTTAATTGATTCAAAATGATTGCCATAAGAAACCTTGGATATAAATCCATCTATTTGCCACAGGTTTCAATGCCAAATCTTTAAGTTCCAAAAAGATAATATCAGAAAAATTTAGATTTTGATGCTCAAGGATAGAATATAATACCTGTTGCCATCTGGATGACATTTGATCCCACGAGGATGTTTTGGGAGCCAGGCAGACATTGATCATGTGAAATATGAGTCGCTCAGCATCATGGAAGTGCTTCTTCAGGATGGTAGTAGCACTTAGGTCACCTTCATAACCATGATTGGCAAAAAAAAGATCAATGGTGCCTTTTGGGTACTTGGTGGGATAAGTGGCATCGTTTAGGTCTAGGGTTTGACGAATGATCTCAGGAGTGATGATCACCCGTTTCTGGTTAACAAAAGACTGGAGAGTGATGGTGGCATCATTCTCATCAGTATGAACGGTAACGTTCGTCCAGAACTGGCACAGGGTATCAGGGTAGATGGTTGGATTGATGAGAAAGGCTGTGCGGTATTGGGAATCAACCATCAAGTCGATAGCAGCATCAAACTTGTTCCAGAAAGGTGATTTGGTAAGATGAGCAACACAGTTGTGTCGAGGTTTGATTTGCATGGTCGCCATTAATGGAAGATGAACGTTTGGAAAGTGGGTTATGAAAAGGTTGAAGTTAGGGTTAGGTATATATAGGTTATGAAACGGCTGAGGGAAAACAACTGAAAGTGTTGGTGTTGGTCATCAGGTGTTAGAAAACAACTGAAGACATGGTTTTAACTTTCAGATGTTGTAAACAACTGAAGACTTGGTGTTGGTCATCAGTAGTTGTAAAACTACTGAAGACTTGGTTTTGGCTTCAGTTGTTTGGAAATGAAACAGTAGTTGTCGTCAATTCACAAGGTTCAGCTGTTTCAATGACCTTGACACCTACTCATCAGATCATCTGATTTTCAGATGTTTCATTGGTCATCAGTACTTATTTATTATAAAAGACATCAGTAGTTTGAACTACATCAGTATTTTTGAACAAATAAGATACTTCAGCACTTTTAAGTGATTAAGTCTTCAGTAGTTGTAAAACTACTGAAGATAAAATGACTTATCAGCACTTATTTTTGACAAAAGTATACTAATGCTCATCAGTATTTATGAACTAAGAGCATCAGTAGTTGTCAAATTATTCTAGTTGCAGCATACCAAGCCTGAGTACAAGATTATGAAATGTTGCACTATCCAAAGGCTTAGTAAATATATCTGCAAGCTCATCAGCACTAGGCACAAACTTTGGATCAATCAGACCTTTTTCATAGCAATCCCTAATGAAATGATGTCTGATCTCAATATGTTTGGTCCTAGAATGCTGGACAGGATTCTTAACAATACAAAGAGCTGAAGAACTATCCATTAATAATGGGTCTTAGTCTCTGTAATGTCATAATCCAATAATTGATTTTGAAGCCAAAGTACCTGAGATGTACAGCTTGCAGCTGCAATGTACTCTTGCTTCAGCTGTTGATGTAGCAACTGATGTTTGTTTCTTACTCTGCCAAGAGACCAAACAGTTGCCTAGAAATTGGCATCCACCAGAAGTTGATTTTCTGGTTAACTTACACCCTGCATAGTCACTATCAGAAAAAGCAACCAATTTACAAGAGTGCCCAGTGGAATACCATAGTCCTAGTGATTTAGTTCCCTGCAAATATCTAAAGATCCTCTTGACTGCAATCATATGGGAATCCTTAGGAGCAGCCTGAAATCTAGCACAGACACAAGTTGCAAACATAATATCTGGTCTAGAAGCTGTTAGGTACATCAAGGAACCAATCATACATCTGTAAAGAGTTTCATCAACTGCTTTACCTTTTTGATCAGCATCCAGTTGTGTGTTGCTGCACATGGGAGTAGAACAGGATTTACAGTTTTGTAAATCAAACTTGGTTAACAAATCTTTTGTGTATTTTGACTGATGAATGAAAGTTCCATCAGTCAGTTGTTTGATTTGTAAACCCAGAAAGAACTGTAATTCTCCCATTGCACTCATTTCAAACTTTTGTTGCATCAATTTTGTGAATGCATCACACAACTGTGGATCAGATGATGCAAAAATAATATCATCAACATAAATTTGAACAAGGAGCTTATGCATGCCAGCTTTCTTTATGAACAAAGTTTTATCTATGGTGCCTCTAGTAAAATTATTTGAAGAAGAAATTAGATAATGTTTCATACCAGGCTCTGGGTGCTTGTTTCAACCCATAAAGAGCCTTATCAAGCTTATACACCCAATCAGGGTGTTTATGATCTTCAAAACCTGGTGGTTGACACACATAAACTTCTTCTTTTATTTTACCATATAAAAATGCACTTTTGACATCCATTTGAAAAACTTTAAGGTTATGAAAAGCAGCATAAGCTAAAAACAAACGAATTGCCTCCAGTCTGGCTACAGGGGCAAAGTTTCATCATAATCAATACCTTCTTCTTGTGAAAACCCCTGTACAACCAGTCTGGCCTTGTTCTTGACAATTTGGCCTTTTTCATCAGTTTTATTCCTAAACACCCATTTAGTGCCTATTGCACACTTACCTGGGGGTAGAGGAACCAGTTCCCACACTTGCTGTTTTTGAAATTGAAGAAGCTCAAGCTGCATGGCTTCAACCCATCCATTGTCCCTTAAAGCAACATGATAATTCTTTGGCTCTTGCTGACTGATGAAGAGAGCATAGAGACAGAAATTGGACAATTGACTTCTTGTTGAAACACCAGCAGTTATGTCACCAATGATCTGGGACACAGGATGATTCTTCAATTCTTGATATGCAATAATATCTGTGCAAGTGTTTGTAGAAGATTCAGCAGCAGCAGATGTTGATGTAGACTCTTGAAACCTAGACTGAGATGGCAGTTCAAATGAAGTAGAGGATTCAGAGATTTCATCAGCATTTGTTGTGGATGGAGCTGCTGAGGCTACAGGAACATCAAGTGTAGTAGAACCAGGCAGATGATCACTACAACTTGCATTTGTATCTTCAGTTGGAGATGATGGAACTTCAGAGACCATAACAGGTGGAGGCTGATATGGAACATATTGCAGTATGTCCAAGTCAAACATCTCAACAGGGTTTTGAGGAATCTTGTCTTTTGGGGATTCATTGAACTTGACATGCAAAGTCTCTTCAACAATCTTTGTTCTGCAGTTGAACACTCTGTATGCCTTGCAAGTAGATGAATACCCAACAAAATACCCTGCATCCACCTTGGAATCAAACTTCTGAAGTATACTCTTTGTGTTAAGAATATAACAAGGACACCCAAAAGCTCTAAAGAATGAAATCAAAGGAGCCAAATGATGTAAGAGCTCATAAGGAGTCTTCATCAACCTTGATTCACTAATACTCTATTCTGAACATAGCAAGCTGTATTGACAGCTTCAGCCCAAAAGGTTAGTGGCAAACCAGAGTCAGCCAACATTGTCCTTGCAGCTTCAATCAGGGTCCTGTTCTTTCTCTCCACCACTCCATTTTGCTCTGGAGTTCTTTGAATACTATATTGTCTTTTGATTCCCTTAGACAAATAGAATTCATCAAGAGTGTGATTCCTAAACTCTGTCCCATTATCACTTCTCACACACTTAACAGGAAGTGAATGCTGCTTCTCCACATGTAACACAAAATAGATGATACTTTGAGCTGCTTCATCCTTGGAGTGCAAGAAGAAAGTCCATACATATCTTGAGTAATCATCCACAATTACCAGACAGTACTTTTTCTTTGCCATGCTCATTATTCTCACAGGACCAAAAAGATCCATGTGTAGTAATTGCAAGCAGGCTGTGGACTTAGGTTCTTCTATAGAAGGGAATGAAGCTTTGTGTTGCTTTCCTTTTAAGCAAGCTGGGCAGGTGTCATCACACTTGAACTCTTTCAATGGCAAGCCTCTCACTAATCCATGATGAATGAGCTGATTCATGTTCTTGAAATTCACATGACCCAGCCTTCTATGCCATAGTTCAGATTCTTGAGGAGAGGCTTTGGAGAACAAACATGGATGGCCTTTTAGATCAATTTTCTTTGATAGATCTAAAGCATATACTCTTCCAATCCTGTTGGCTTTCAGGAGAGTATACTCATCCAATATTTTGTCAATCTTGTGCAAAACTGTGGAAGACAGAATCCGACAGTTTTGACTTGTGAAAAGTGCAACATGCCCTTTATCACACATTTGACTGACACTCAAAAGATTGTATTTGAGGTTCTCCACATGGTTGACATCATCAAATCTTATCTCCCCATTTGAGACAAAACCCTTCCCAATGATGTAACCTTTGGCATCATTTCCAAAAGAAACAAACCCCTTCTTCCTTTGGGAATAGTCATGAAGAAGAGAACTGCTCCCTGTCATATGCATGGATCCTCCACTGTCCACATACCAGATGCTTCTTTGGCATGATGAAGAACCCTGCATTTAACACAAACATTAGTTAGCCTTTGAGACCCAAACCTTTTTGGTTTTGGGTCTGTTTTCATCAACAGATGTTAAACTAACAGGTTGTGCATGATTAACAGCTTTTGAAGATGTAGATGATGCTGAAAAGGATTCCTTGGATTTTTGCTTGGGTATCCTTTTCAGTGGTTTAGTCACAGAAACATCTAATTGGTTAACTCTCCCCAATAGATGTTGAACCATCATCACAAGTTGTGTCTGATTTGTTGACAGAGTTTTCAACTCAGTTGACACATCAGTACTTGTGGATGATTTGTTCTTGTTATTCTCTACACCCTTCTTTTGAAAAGACACAGACTTAGTCTGAGTTTTCAATATTCCCTGAGGAATATTTTCAGCTGTTGTTTGAAAACCCCCTTCTTTCTTAGTGACATTTTGAGAAAGCTTAGGTTTATCAGAATGAGATGATTGAGGTACAAACTTGGTTTGAAATTCATTTTTCATTTTATGCATTTCTTGCTTAATGATTTTCTTTTTATTGAATTTTAAACCCTTGTTATACCAGCATTCATCAGTCAGATGATTGAACAAACCACATATTTCACATGGTTTTCTTTTCATCTTTTCTTGATCAACTGCTGAAGTTGAGGAAACTACTGAAGATTTGTTCTTCAGTACTTTCTTCCTTTCAGTACTTTTGGGAAGTACTGAAGGATTTTCAACAACTGAAGATTTCTTCTTCAGTGGTTTGCTATCAGTATTTTTCAAATCCTGATAGATTCTTCAGCAGTTGTCAAGGATTCCTTATTTTCTTCTGATTTAAAATGCTCTTCAGGTGTTGTGTTTTGCTCTTCAGTACTTTGAGTACCTTGTGGAACAACACCTGAATTTCTCAGCCTCTTCTTGATCAAGTGTTTCGAAGTAGTGGGATCATCAGTTATTTGATTAACTGAGATACTCACACTATCTTCATCCTCAGATTTTAAATTTTCAATAGAGGATGAAACACCTGATGATGTGGTTTGGGAATGACTCTCAACCTCAGATTGTACTTCTGACTTAGGAGTAA
Organism: Flaveria ramosissima; assembly: GCA_025215565.1. Lineage (NCBI taxonomy): Eukaryota > Viridiplantae > Streptophyta > Magnoliopsida > Asterales > Asteraceae > Flaveria > Flaveria ramosissima. The sequence goes on along the minus strand of CM046039.1, from coordinate 19,414,508 downwards.
AATCTGTGGGAGGTATGGTATGATTATACCCAATCCCAAACTTCACATTGGAAGCAGTTTGCTTACTGAGAAGCATTTCAAACCCCTTGCAGGATGTTACCCATCGTTCACAATCAACTTGGGTAGCTGCAAGTGTTTCCTTGAGATTCTTGTGATTTTCTAGAATGACCTCTACCTTAGCCTTTTCATCAGTAATTTGACATTTAAGCTTATAAATCTCTTCATCCTTTTCTTTTAAAACCGACTCAAACTCAGATTTTCTTTTGGAAATTGCCTTTTCTAGGTCAAGATTTTGATTAATTAAAGCTACATTTGCTTCCCTAATAGAAACAAAAGCAGCTATGCATGATTCAGAACAAATCTTGGCCTTAGCCTCAGAAGATACCTGTGGTACCTGTGATGATGAAGGATTTTCATCAGCAGATTCCAGGGCCATTAAAGCAAGGTTTCCAAAAGGATTGTCACCACCATGTTGACCAGCACCAGCAAATTGCTCTAAATAACCAGAGACATCATCTGGTAGGCTGCTCCAGTCAACAACCTCAGGGGTGAAAAAGCTCTGATGAGATTGAGGTTGAGATTGCTGATTTGATTGAGAAGGCTGAGGATCAGGTAGAGCATGTGGTTGTTGAGCCATTGGTACTGAGACTTGACCAGACTGAGGCATGTAAAAACATGGATAAGGATATGGCATGGGGCTTTGAGGGACAAAGTATGCAGGAGATGATTGATGTTGTGAATGATGATCAGAACTGGTAGGATGTTGCCCTTTGGATTGTGAATTATTACTTGGAAAAGTCACAAAGGGTGCAGATGCAAGTCTCTAGCAAAATGTGAGTTAGATCCAGATGATCTACACTCTCTAGCAAAATGTCCAAGTCTGTGGCACTTGTGACATCTCAACTTACTCTTGTCAAAACCAACCTTGGTTTTGCCAGAGAGACCAGGAAATTTCCTACCTGTTCTCTTATAAAACTTTTGAGATCTGATATTAATCAATGCCATTTGGCTCAAAATATCCATCTCTTCAAGATCATCATCAGCAATTCCTTTCAAATCATCCATCATAAAACACAAATTATCAGCATTAAAACTTGAGTTTCCCTCAACTCCAACAAAAGCATGATTTCCACTGCTTGAAGAGAAATCAATATGCTCATCATATGAACTTTCAGATGAAGCATATTCAGACTCATGACCAACCAGAGCAGTATTACCTGGTACAAAGTCATCAGTGAGCTTTCCAGATGAAGATAGTTTCCTTTTCTGTTCTATTTCTCTCTCAAATGTTAAGAGTTTCCCATGAAGTTGGGTGAGAGATAGAGTATCCAGATTTGCACTGGAGCGTAGGACAATGGTGTAAGTGTCCCATCTCTCAGGCAGGGATCTGAGGAATCTATTATTCATCTGGCTGTTTGTGTATTCATGTTGAACCATTTTAAGCTCAGAAATTAAACATGAAAACCGCTCAAACTGTTGAGTCAGTGTCTCACCCTTCCTATGAGAGAATGTCTCATATTGCTGGGCAAGGATTTCTCTGTTGTTTGCTAAGACCTCATCAGTTCCTCCAAATTGTTCCTTTAGAGCAACCCAGAGATCATAAGCAGTTTCATGATGCATGAGCCCAGAATAGATTTCATTAGGCAGTGCCATGGCCAGAATTCCATGGGCTTTAGCATCAATCTCAAACAGTTTTAGATCCTCATCAGAATATTGTTCCTTCTTTTTAGGAACCATCTCCTTGGTTTCAGGATTACTCACCATAGGCTTGTATGGTCCATAAACCACAGACTTCCAACAACCTGAACTGTTAACAGACAGGTGATGGAGCATTCGGCGTTGCCATATGTTATACTCACTCCTAACAAGCATAGGAGGCTTAGTTGAGGAGCCAGTATTGTGAGGATCATTCATTGAAGTAGTCATTTTCACTAATTCAATTGAAGTCAAGGAGATTAAAATCGGTCTAGTTTGAAAACTCAACAACACACTTAGAAAACACAATTAGAATCACAATTAATGAACCGGAAGCATAGAAAATAAATCTCTATAATCAGTTCTTGCAAAACTACTAATTCGATCAACCTTTGCTATCAAAAGAACAGTTTCAATGATCAATTGTTAGATCGATCAATGATTAACCTGCTCTGATACCATTTGATAGGATCGGATCAATTAGGTTTGAATTATGCAGCGGATTAGTTGAACCAAAGATGATGTCATCTACATACACTTGAACTAGCAATATGTCATTTCCCTGTCCTTTGATGAAGAGAGTTCCATCTATAGTATCTCTCCTGTATCCATGTTTGCAAAGATACTCAGACAATGTCTCATACCATTTCCTGGGTGCCTGATGCAGCCCATAAAGAGCTTTGTCAAGCTTGCAGACATAATCAGGATGATCAGGGTCTACAAAACCAGGTGGCTGTTTGACATACACCTCTTCATCATCACTCCATACAAAAAAGGACACTTCACATCAAGTTGAAAGACCTTGAAGTTCTTGTATGCAGCAAATGCCATGAATATCCTAACAGCTTCTAGTCTTGCTACTGGAGCAAAAACATCAGTGTAGTCAATCCCTTCTTCTTGTGTGTATCCTTGAACAACTAGTCTAGCCTTGTTCTTGATGATAATGCCTCTATCATCCTTCTTATTCCTAAACACCCATTTGGTTCCAATGATAGTCTTCCCATGAAAAAGAGGACAAAGTTTCTTAACTTTTTGCCTTTTGAATTGAAGCAACTCTTGTTGCATAGCTTCAACCCAACTTCCATCCTTTAGAGCCTCATCAACTTTCTTTGGCTCTATCTGGGATAAGAAACAAGAGTGAAGACAAACATTTGCTTCATGGGTTTGTCCTCTTGTTCTTACCCCTGTGACAACATCTCCAATGATGTTTGTGGTGGGGTGAGACTTGTGGATCCTAAGCTGAGGGATCACAGCAAGTTGCTGAGAAAGATCTAAATTTGAGAAATTTAGATCTGGCATAGATGATTCACCCTCCACATCACCACACTTATCAAGATTGACTTGATCCAACGAGTGTGTGACATCATTGATGTTGTCATCTATGGTGTGGTTATTAGCATCAAGGAATTCTTGATCACTTTCACCATCACCATTGTTGTCTTCCACAATTGAGGTATCTTTATCTGGTTGAGGAGCCTCTGAACTAGAATTTAAAGGCACCCCATGTGTATCAGTTGAGTTTGTCATTATAGTGCTAATATAAACCTCATTTGCTGAAGTAGTTCCAACTGGAGCTGAAGATGTATGAGTTGAAGGTCTTCTTAGCTCAAATCTTGGATCAGGATCACCTGTATTTAAATTTTCTGCAGATCTTGAAACATCCTCACAAGATTTGTTAAAACAGTTGGTAACTAAATCAAGATCAAATAGCCAATCAGGACCAGAACCAGCCACACAGGGTGTGTGTTTATTGAAAGTCACATTGGCTGACTCCTCAACAATTCTAGTTCTGAGATTGTATACTCTATAAGCCTTAGCCTGAGAAGAGTATCCAATAAAGTGTCCATCATCTGATTTCTCAGCAAATTTGGCAATTTGATCTTTGGTATTCAAGATGGTGCAAGGACATCCAAATGACCTGAGAAAGCCAATGAAAGGTTTTCTCTTATGCCAAAGTTCATAAGGAGTCTTACCATGTGTCTTAACTACTAAAACTCTGTTTTGCACATTGCAAGTAGTGCTTACTGCCTCTGCCCAAAAGGTGATGGGCAGTTTAGAGTCAGACAACATAGTTCTTACAGCCTTAATTAGTGTCCTGTTTCTCCTCTCAGCAACACCATTTTGCTGAGGAGTCCTGGGAGCACTATATTGTCTTGTAATACATTTTTCATCACAAAATGTATCAAGGGTTTGATTCTTGAATTCAGTCCCTTGATCACATCTTATGGTTTTGACTTTGTGATCACTTTGATTTTGAATTTTTAAGATGAAATTCTTCAGAATCTCAGGGGTCTCATCCTTAGTTCTAAGAAAGAAAACCCAAATAAATCTTGTCAAATCATCTATGATCACCAAACAATAAGAGGTCCTTCCTAGACTCATTACACTGGTGGGGCCAAAGAGATCCATATGTAATAAGTGTAGGGGAGTAGTGATGGAGTTCCTTTCCTTAGGCTTGTGAGATATCTTATGTTGCTTCCCTTTCAGGCATGCAACACAATAATCATCACTTGTAAACTCTTTCTTTGGCATTCCAGTTACCAAATCATGTTTAGTTAGTTTATTCATGTTCTTAAAGTTTACATGGCACATTCTTTTATGCCATAGGAAAGACTCATCACTATTTGCTTTAGACAGAAAGCATGAAACTTCTCCAGAGGGAGATGTTTTTTTCAAGTCCATCTTGTACATGTTCCCTTTCCTGGGGGCTCTAAGCAGGATGTGGTCATGAGGAATGACCACTCCAGGCTTGAGAACAATGCACTCATGCTCAATAAAGAGCATGTTATGACTCTTATCACAAAATTGGGCTACACTCAGAAGATTGTACCCAAGCTCCTTGACAAAGTTTATATTTTCAATGCTGAGCTTACCATTTGTGACCTTGCCCCTTCCAGAAATGTAACCACCTTCATCTTCTCCAAAAGCAACTGGTCCTCCATCAATCCTCTCAAAGTTATGGAGTAGTGACCTATTGCCCGTCATGTGCCTGGAACAGCCACTATCAATGATCCAGACATTCTTGTTTGTCTTGAGCTATTCCTGCACAAAGAAAATGATTAGTTACATTTGGAAACCCAAGCCTTATTTGTCTTGGGCTCACGAAGTATAATAGAAGGTAATGCAACAGTAATAGATCCTATGGTTGTGCTAGGAGGATCTTGAGCTGTTGTTGATGGAGAATTTTCAGTCACTTGGTCTTTCTTAGACTTCCACACCACCTTTGGAGTCTTGGACTTGACCTTCAAAACTTCGGAAGCTTTTGAGACTTCGGAAGTTTTGATGACTGAACCTTCGAAAGATTCTGCAGTCACTGCAGCAGACTTCAGTGCTTTGAAAGAATTCCTTTCTTCCGAGACCAACTTTTCTTCCGAAGGTAATTTTCTATTTGCCTTCTTCTTAGATTTGGAGCTTCCAAAGGAAACAGATTTTCCTTCCGAAGCTTGAATCTTCTTGGAACGCTTTGAAGTCTTTGTTTTGGTCATATGTACAGTACTTTTAGGATTGTATGGACAATCCTTAGCAATGTGAGAGGTACTTTCACACATGACACATAACATTTTCTTCTTCACAAGAGTCTTCTTATGAGAACAAGACTGTCTTTGGTCACATTCCTTCTCCACCTTCATCTTTGCAGATGCTTAGACAGTTCTTATGGGCTAGGAACTGTTCTTGGAGTTTGATGGTCTAGGCTGTGTAGCAGTGGTACACAGCATATCAGTCTTCTTTTTGATACTGAGATGATTTGAACAAGAACCAGAACTCTTAGGTGAAGAGTTTTGGTTGATGTCTTAAGTCTTTACTACTTCAAACCCTGCAGAGATAAAAACTTGTTTCTGCTTAGAGTCAAAAGTAGCCTTGATCTCTTGAGCCTTCCTTGCTTTTCTTTTGCTCTTCCTGATCAAGTTTTTTCTCATTGACTTGGTCATCACAGTAATCTTCTTCTCCTCAGAAGGATAGTGGCCCTTCTTAAAATCCTCATCTTCACTCTTCTCAGAGGAATTCTTCACTATCTCTTCTTCATCCTCTTCACTCATAGGATCTATGAGAGGAAGCTCATCTTCACAAGTTCCACACCAAGGAGATCTTACAGACAAGATTGTGTGTGGAGGAGCTATCTCATTGGATCCTAGTCCCTGTCTATTTTGATAACACACCTTGTTGTGCAGGGATGAGGATATCATGTTCTTGAAGGTCTCTTCTTCAAGAACACTCTTTTCTGCCCTGCCTTTGCTAATCACAAGCTCAGCCTGGCACTTAGTCAGCTTGGTTATGAGATCTTTGATTTGAGTTCTAAAATCTGTATGCTCATGTTTTAGAACTGAAATGGTTTTCTCTAAGTCCTTTATCTTTAGTTTATAATCATTTTCAGACTTTCTAAAATCAGATTTTAAAATGTTTAAGGACTCAAGATCATATCTCATCTCCAAGTTATAGGACTTGTATCTATTAACTTTAGCAATGCATTCAGGAGTACAAAGATGTTCCAATACCTTGGCTTCATCATGATCTGCCATTAGTGCTTGGTTTGGAGAAGCATCTTCCACCTGAAAGCTCCAGTCAAAGCCTCCTTCTTCAACAGCAACAACAGCTTGTTGCTTTGGCTTTTCATTCTCTGAGACTTTCTCAATGTAGTTTGGTCTGGTTTGTGCTTGGCCACCATTTGTTTTAGATTCCTTACACTCTCTAGCAAAGTGGCCTATCAGGTTACAGTTGTAACACTTGACTTTGCTTTTGTCCAAGCCAAACTTTCCACTGGTTGCATTGCTTGGAAACCTCCTTCCAGTTCTCTTGTAGAACTTCTTGGCTCTATGAGTGAGAAGAGCCATCTGCTGGACTATTTCCATATATTCCAGATCATCTGGATGGATACAATCCAGGTCTTCAAGAGTGAAAAGAGAGTTACCACAGCTTTCATCAGAAGACACAAAGGCTTGAGAAGAGCTTGTCTCTTGGAATGGGCTTCCTTGAGTGTAGTTCTCCTTGGGTGTCTCTGGGAAGGTGATGAAAGGACCCTTTGGTGAATTGTCAGGGTAGCATATGAGATGATGTTGGGGTTCTATGCTATCCCTTTCAACCACATGCAGGGCTGAACCCAATTGATTGTTGGAGTTGCCAGATGAACCTTGCATATTCATCTCCATCTGGTAACCACTGAGAATCCCATATAACTCTGTCAGAGTAAGAGTTTTGAGATTTTCAGTCCTCTTGATCACCACCCAATAGTGTGTCCATTGCCTTGAAAGTGAGGACACGAACTTCCTTACAATGTCTCTATTCTCAAGAGGAACTCCTCCACCCACAAGGGTATCCACTATCTCAACATACCTGAAGTATTGCTGAGTCATGGTTTCACCTGTTTTGAAGGTGAAGTTTTCAAACTGCTGCTTCAGGAGATCCTTCTTGTTCTCCTTGGCTTCAGAGGAGCCTTCATACATCAATTTTAGTACATCCTACAGCTGTTTAGATATTTTGCACTTCTTGAAACCTCTGTACACAGAGTTTGGAAGGGCAGTTTGAAGAGCTGTCATGTCTTTTCTGTTAATCTCTACTCTCTTCCTATATTCATCAGAGTAGTTAGCCACATCTTTGGGAATCATACCAGCACCAGTAGCAGAAGGAGTGCTGGGTATGAAAGGTCCATTTTCAACATACTCCCATATTCTTGAGTCTAGAGACCTAATGAAACTTTCTATTCTCATACACCAGGTATCAAAGTCATCAAGAGTGATCAGTGGGGACTTGTTCATGGTTCCAGTTTCCATATCAGTCTTGGAAATGGCTGCCATTTGATAGTATTTGTGTGTGAGGGATCTTAAGATGGTGAGATCTTATATCAAGAGCCTAAAATGCTCTGATAACAATTGCAGGACCGGTGAAGGGTGGTCACTTACAGCACAACAACACAAAGAGGAGATTAACCAAACTTTAATCAAACAGTAAACTGGATTAACCACAAGTATGATACTAAGAACACACGTAATGAGTAAGATACAGAACAAGAGAACACAAGATATTGGGTTTCAAGGATGCATTATATTGCTTTCTCAAGTTCTATTACAAGTGTTACAAAGCATAAAGAAAGATACAAGAACATGGAATACTTATACTACAACCTACAGCCGGCTATACTTTGAAAGCCAGCTGGATAGAATTGACTAGACACAAACAAAATCAATTGTAAAATCAAAAGGCATATCTGCCTTTTGACTTGTGACTATGACATGCCATAGCTCACATCCTAATATATTACAAAAAGGATAAAAGTACATAAAGTAGAAAGCATGGACTCAAGACCTCAATGTACAGTTATCAAAAGCATGGACCTTTCACCAACTCATGTAAGTTGGTGACTTTACAGAGTTGCAGCGGAAAGGTGGTCCAGCTTTATGGTAAAGTACATCAGATAAATGCATATCTCTAAAAGTCTTCGGAAGAAATCTGTCTTCACTAATTGGCTTCGGAAGACTTTGTCTTTGAAGCTTCGGAAGAATTCACTTTTGGCTTCGGAAGATATTGGTCTTGGCTTCGGAAGATTTTACACTTAGAATATTTCTAGTGCATGATGTAAAACTTCCGAAGCATTTCTACTTCAGTTCCTCAGTGCATGCTTGCAGAGAGACTTTGGATGTTTTGGCTGCATCAGACTTATAGGAATTCTTACAACGTCCTCTACAACCCCTTCTCATACTCCTCCTTCCTCTCCTAACTCGTCTGTCGGGTCGTCTCCTATACCCATTCCACCTCCACCTCCTTCTCATCCCATGATCACGCGTGCTAAATCTGGCATTTTTAAGCCTCACCATCATGTTGATTTGGCTCATACCACTCAATTGCCTTTACATTGAGCCTTGTTTGTTGTCACGGATCCTAAGTCATACAAAGTTGCATCAAAGGATTCGAAATGGATTAAAGCAATGGATGATGAGATTCAAGCTCTTTATCGGAATAACACTTGGACTCTGGTTCCGCGGCCTAATAATGCTAATGTTGTTGGATCAAAATGGTTGTTTCGTACCAAATTTAAATCAGATGGTTCAATTGAGCGTCATAAGGCCAGACTTGTTGCCCATGGATTTACTCAAGTCCCTGGTCTTGACTACTCTCATACATTTAGCCCAGTTGTTAAGGCTGCAACTGTGCGCACTGTTCTTGCTTTAGCCGTTATCAATGGCTGGAATTTACATCAATTGATGTAAACAATGCCTTCTTGCATGGACATCTTACTGAACAAGTTTTTATGGAACAACCTTTGGGCTATGTTGATCATCAATTTCCAAACCATGTTTGTAAGTTAAACAAAGCTATATATGGCTTAAAACAAGCTCCTAGAGCTTGGTTTCATCGTTTGAGTGTTTTTCTTACAAGCAATGGTTTCTCTTGTAGTCGATCCTTCCTTGTTCATCTTCAAACGTGACTGTTGCATTATGTACCTTCTAGTCTATGTTGATGACTTAATCTTAATAGGGAACGACACTTCCATCATCACATCCTTCGTTTCTTGTCTCAACAAAGAATTTGCTATCAAAGATCTTGACTCAACTATTTTTTGGGATTGGAGGTTACCTACACACAACATGGTCTTTTCTTAAATCAATCCAAATACACTTTAGATATATTATCTCGTGCCAAGATGTTGGATGCAAAACCTGCTCCAACACCTTTAGGCACGAATGTTTCGTTTGTTTCTACAGGTGACCCTTTTCCAGATGATACTCATTATCGGTCCATTGTAGGTGCTCTCCAGTATTTGACGATCACGAGACCTGACATTTCTTGTGTTGTGAATCAAGTTAGTCAGTTTTTACATGCTCCCACCAATGCTCATTATCAGGAGGTCAAACAGATTCTGCGCTACCTCAAAGGAACTATTGCTTTTGGTTTACATTACAGTAGACCCACTACCACTGCTCTTATTGGTTACTCAGATACTGATTGGGCTCGATGCTTGGAAACACGACGATCTATCTATGGCTACTATATATTCTTGGGCGGCAATCTTATTTCTTAGAGTGCCAAAAAGCAACCAACTGTTGCTCGATTGAGTTGTGAATCTGAATACAGGGCTATGGCTAATACTGTTGCAGAGATTATTTGGTTAACCCATCTTCTTCAAGAACTTCATGCTTTACCTGTGGAACGACCGACTATTCTTTGTGACAATCAATGTGCCATCTTTCTCACTTAGAATCCTATCTCACATAAACGGGCAAAACATATTGATCTTGATTATCATTTTTTGAGGGAACTTGTCGCTGCTGGAAAGTTGTTCACCAAATATGTTCCAACCAAGCAGCAGGTGGCTGACATTTTCACCAAGAGTCTTCCGACATCTCAGTTCAACGCTTTTCGACATATGCTAAGGATTGGTCCTCCACCGTTCAGCTTGCGGGGGGATATTAGATAAAATAAAATTCATGTTTAGTACTGTTTTCTTTTAATACTTTAAGGTGCCAAATGTAATATTATTTCCTATATAATCTCTTGTAACCTTCCTTTATTTATTGAAGAAAAGACTTTACAATTCAATCACATTCCATATAGTGCTAATTGCTTCTAGGCATTCCATGTAGTGCTAATTGCTTCTAGGCATTCTAGGCTCTGAATTTAAATGCTTTCCATACCTCTTCGATAAAGTTCATTACCTCAGCTAAAAATGACATTATCATAGAGCAAAATCCGTGTAACACCCCAACCCGACTAGGGTTGACGTGTCACACAAACAGTAATCAGAGTTTCACGAATAATAAAATTGAAGTACTAAGAAACATTCAAATCCTTACATAGGTCCAAATAATTGAAATAAAGTCTTAAAATTAAATACTATTCAGTCTTTTTAATCCAAATGTTCTCATCCTAACTCTTGAGTTAACTCTCTTCACTCGTTCCCTTGAGCCCCTTGAGTACCTGTTATAAACATAAGAGAAACCAACAAAAGAAAACACGGCTGAGCCAAAGAATGCTCAGTAACGGAAGTAAACAATAGCAATACAATGATCAATAACGATAATAGTAAGATGATCAAGTAGAAATCAAATAATAATGATCATCTAGAAAGGAATACCCATATGAGCCGATGACAATAAACAATTAACAATATGTACATTAGCTGCAGTTCTAATGCACCAATATGTGAGATAGGAATGTGGGCACACACACCTAACCATCTCACCAATAACAATAACAATGATATCCTAGGATCGATCCATACGCCTCCTTTAACACTAATCAATAAGTGCAACAACTTAGCACATAATTATAATGTAGAGACGCTGTGGTCTAATCGCTCTGCCACAGGTAGAGCACGTCACTTGTGCCACAATGACGCCCTATGTCCCCATAGGTGGATGTGCTCGAGTATAGAGGTCAATAATACAATACGAACAAGTCAAAAATATACAATAAGTTACTCTAATCAATGTTACTTGCCATACTAATAATCAATAATTTAGGGAACATGCGACAATGAATACAAAGCAAATAGATGCTATCGCATGCAAACGATGTGAACTATATGATTAATTACTTGAAACAACAATATAGACTTCAATAACTACATATCAAGTCACAATTTAAAGATATATATCACGAACGAGAGGTATTCATGCTACGAGAGAGGAAGGGTCGAAATCCGTACCTTAGACGACTTCGATAACACACGTGATCAAGCTAAATATCTCCGATGATCGTGAAGCCTACATTAATTTGATCCATTAGTTTGTTATTTTATTTGGTTTGTGATTGTAACTGTAAGGATTCCTGAAGTCTGATGCAACCCAAAACAGCTTAAGTGTCTCAGCAACATGCACTAAGTACTGAAGTGAAGAATGCTTCGGAAGTTTTACACAAAGCATTAGAAAATACTCTAAGTGTAAAATCTTCCGAAGCCAAGACCAATATCTTCCGAAGCCAAACATGAAGTCTTCCGAAGCTTCAGAGACAAAGTCTTCCGAAGCCTCATCCTATGAAGACAGATTTCTTCCGAAGACTTTTAGTACACATGCTTTATCTGATGTACTGTTCCATAAAGCACCTTTTCCGCTGCATCTCTGTAAAGTCACCAACTTACATGAGTTGGTGAAAAGGGCCTTGCTTTTGGTAACTGTACATTGAGGTCTTGAGTATTCAACTTTCTACTTTATGTACTTTATCCTTTTTGTATTGTAAAAGGATGTGAGCTATGGCATGTCATAGTCACAAGGTCAAAAAGCAGATATGCCTTTTGATCCTACAATTGATTTTGTTAGTGTCTAGTCAATTGTATCCAGCTGGCTTTCAAAGTATGGCCGGCTGTAGGTTGTAGTATAAGTATTTCAAGTTCTTGTATCTTTTCTTTATGCTTTGTAACACTTGTAAAAGAACTTGAGAAAGCAATATACTGCCTCCTTGAAACCCAACTCTCTTGTTCTGTCTCTTTACTTTACTTGTGTTCTTTGTATCATACTTGGTTACCCAGTTCACTGTTTGATTAGAGCTTAGTTATTCTCCTCATTGTGTTGTTGTGTTGTAATTGTGGTTAAGCCCTTAAACGATCCTGCAATTGGTATCAGAGCTTTGCAGGCTCTTGATATAAGATCTAACCATCTTAAGATCCCTCACACACACAAAAGCTAAACTCTTCAAATGGCTGCCATCTCTAAGACTGATATGGAGACTGGAACCATGAACAAATCCCCACTGATCACTCTTGATGATTTTGACACCTGGTGCATGAGGATGGAAGGCTTCATCAGGTCTCTTGATTCAAGAATGTGGGAATCTGTTGAGAATGGACCTTTCATACCCAGCACCCCCTCTGCTACTGGTGCTGGTATGATTCCTAAAGATGTGGCCAACTACTCAGATGAAGATAGAAAAAGAGTAGAGATTGACAGAAAGGCCATGACTGCTCTTCAGACTGCTCTCCCAAACTCTGTATACAGAGGCTTCAAGAAGTGCAAGACAGCCAAACAGCTGTGGGATGCACTGAAGCTGATGTATGAAGGCTCCTCTGAAGCCAAGGAGAACAAGAAAGATCTTCTGAAGCAGCAGTTTGAAAATTTCACCTTCAAAGCAGGTGAGACCATGACTCAACAATACTTCAGGTATGTTGAGATTGTGGATACCCTAGTGGATGGAGGAGTTCCTCTTGAGAACAGGGACATTGTAAGGAAGTTCATGTCCTCACTTCCTAGGCAATGGACACACTATTGTGTGGTGATCAAGAGGACTGAGAACCTTAAGACTCTTACTCTTACAGAGTTGTATGGGATTCTCAGTGGATACCAGATGGAGATGAACATGCAAGGTTCATCTGGCAACTCCAACAATCAAATGGGTTCAGCCCTTCATGTGGTTGAAAGGGACAGCATAGAACCTCAGCATCATCTCTTATGCTACCCTGACAACTCACAAAAGGGTCCTTTCATCACCTTCCCGGAGACACCAAGGGAGAACTTTACTCAAGGAAGCCCATTCCAAGAGACAAGTTCTTCTCAAGCCTTTGTGTCTGCAGATGAAAGCTGTGGGAATTATCTCTTCACTCTTGAAGACCTGGACTGTATCCATCCAGATGACCTGGAATACATGGAGATAGTTCAGCAGATGGCTCTCCTCACTCACAGAGCCAAGAAGTTCTACAAGAGGACAGGAAGAAGATTTCCAAGCAATGCTACCAGCAGTAAGTTTGGGCTGGATAAAAGCAAAGTTAAGTGTTACAACTGTAACCTTATGGGTCACTTTGCCAGGGAGTGTAAGGCACCTAAAGCAAATGGGGGCCAAACACAACCCAGACCAAACTTTACTGACAAAGCTCCTCAAGCTGAGAAGACAAAGCAACATGCTGCTGTTGCTGTTGAAGAAGGAGGCTTTGACTGGAGTTTTCAGGTGGAGGATGCTTCTCCAAACCAAGCACTGATGGCTGACCATGATGAAGCCAAGGTATTGGAACATCTTTGCTCCCCTGAATGCATTGCTAAAGTAAATAGATACAGGTCCTATAACCTAGAGATGAGATCTGATCTTGAGTCATTAAACATATTAAAATCTGATTTTAGAAAGTCTGAAAATGATTACAAGTTAAAGATAGAAGACTTGGAGAAAACCATTTCAGTACTAAAACATGAACATACAGATTTCAGAACTCAGATCCAAGATCTCATCACTAAGTTAACTGAGTGCCAGGCTGAGCTTGTGATCAGCAAAGCCAAGGCAGAGAAGAGTGTTCTTGAAGAAGAGACCTTCAAGAACATGATATCCTCATCCCTGCACAACAAGGTTTGTTATCAAAATAGACAGGGACTAGGATCAAATGAGATAGCTCCTCCACACACAATCTTGTCTGTAAGATCTCCTAGGTGTGGAACTTGTGAAGATGAGCTTCCTCTCATAGATCCTGTAAGTGAGGATGATGAAGAAGTGATAGTGAAGAATTCCTCTGAGAAGAGTGAAGAAGAGGATTCTTCCAAGGGCCACTATCCTTCTGAGGAGAAGAAATCAACTGTGATGACCAAGTCCAAAAGAAAGAACTTGATCAGAAAGAGCAAAAGAAAGGCAAAGAAGGCTCAAGAAATCAAGGCTACTTTTGATGCTAAGCAGAAACAAGTTTTTATCTCTGCAGGTTTCAAAGTAGTAAGGACTGAAGACATCAACCAAGACTCCTCAGCTAAGAGTCATGGTTCTTGTTCAAATCATCTCAGTGCCAAGAAGAAGACTGAGCTGCTGTGTACCACTGCTGCACAGCCTGGACCATCAAACTCCAAGAACAGTTCACAGCCCAAAGGAACTGTCTCAGCATCTACCAAGATGAAGGTGGAGAAGGGATGTGACCAAAGCCAGTCTTGCTCTCAAAGGGAGACTTCTTTGAAGAAGAAAATGTTATGTGTTATGTGTGAAAGTACTTCTCACATTGCTAAGGATTGCCCATACAATCCTAAAAGTACTGTCCACATGACTAAAACAAAGACTTCAAAGAGTCTCAAGAAGTCTCAAGCTTCGGAAGGAAAGTCTGTTTCCTTCGGAAGCTCCAAATCAAAGAAGGAGGTAAGTGGAAAATTACCTTCGGAAGCAAAGTTGGTCTCGGAAGAAAGGAGTTCTTCCGAAGCACTAAAGTCTGCTGCAGTGACTGTAGACTCTTCCGAAGGATCAGTCATCAAAACTTGTGAAGTTCTAAAAGCTTCTAAGGTTTTGAAGGTCAAGTCCAAGACTCCAAAGGTGGTGTGGAAGTCTAAGAAAGACCAAATGACTGAGGTTTCTCCATCAACAACAGCTGAAGATCCCCATAGTACAACCATAGGATCTATTACTGTTGCATTACCTTCTATTACTGTTAATGAGCCCAAGACAAGTAAGGCTTGGGTTTCCAAATGTAACTAATCATCTTCTCTGTGCAGGAACAGCTCAAGACCAACAGGAATGTCTGGATAATTGACAGTGGCTGTTCCAGGCACATGACAGGCAATAGGTCTCTACTCCATAATTTTGAGAGAATTGATGGAGGACCAGTTGCTTTTGGAGGAGATGAAGGTGGTTACATTTCTGGAAGGGGCAAGGTCACAAATGGTAAGCTCAGCATTGAGAAGGTAAACTTTGTTAAGGAGCTTGGGTACAATCTTCTGAGTGTATCCCAATTTTGTGATCAGAGTCATAACATGCTCTTTACTGAGCATGAGTGCATTGTTCTCAAACCTGGTGTGGTCATTCCTCATGAGCATATCCTGCTCAGAGCCCCCAGGAAAGGGAACATGTACAAGATGGATTTGCAAGAAACATCTCCCTCAGGAGAAGTTTCATGCTTTCTATCTAAAGCAAATAGTGATGAGTCTTTCCTATGGCATAAAAGAATGTGCCATGTAAACTTTAAGAACATGAATAAATTAATTAAACATGATCTGGTAACTGGAATGCCAAAGAAAGAGTTTACTAGTGATGATCATTGTGTGGCATGCCTGAAAGGGAAGCAACACAAGGTATCTCACAAGCCTAAGGAAAAGAACTCCATCACTACTCCCCTACACTTGTTACATATGGATCTCTTTGGCCCCACCAGTGTAATGAGTTTAGGAAGGACCTCTTACTGTCTGGTGATCACAGATGATTTTACAAGATTCACTTGGGTCTTCTTCCTTAGAACTAAGGATGAAACCCCTGAGATTCTGAAGAATTTCATCTTAAAAGTTGAGAATCAATGTGATCACAAGGTCAAAACCATAAGATGTGATCAAGGAACTGAATTCAAGAACCAAATCCTTGATGCATTTTGTGATGAAAAAGGTATTACAAGACAATATAGTGCTCCCAGGACTCCTCAGCAAAATGGAGTTGCTGAAAGGAGAAACAGGACACTTATTGAAGCTGCAAGAACTATGTTGTCTGACTCTAAACTGCCTATCACCTTCTGGGCAGAGGCAGTCAATACTGCTTGCTATGTGCAAAACAGAGTTTTAGTAGTTAAGACACATGGTAAGACTCCTTATGAACTTTGGCACAAGAGGAAACCTTTCATTGGTTTTCTCAGGTCATTTGGATGTCCCTGCACCATCTTGAATACCAAAGATCAAATTGCCAAGTTTGCTGAGAAATCAGATGATGGACATTTCATTGGATACTCTTCTCAAGCTAAAGCTTATAGAGTATACAATCTCAGAACTAGAATTGTTGAGGAGTCAGCCAATGTGACTTTCAATGAGCACACTCCCTGTGTGGCTGGTTCTGGTCCGGATTGGCTGTTTGATCTTGATTTAGTTACCAACTGTTTTAACAAATCTTGTGAGCATGTTTCAGGATCTGCAGAAAATCTAAATACAGGTGATCCTGATCCAAGATTTGAGCTAGGAAGACCTTCAACTCATACATCTTCAGCTCCAGTTGGAACTACTTCAGCAAATGAGGTTTCTATCAGCACAACAATGACAAATTCAGCTGATACATCTGGCATGCCTTCAAATTCCAGCTCAGAGGCCTCTCAACCAGATAAAGATACCTCACTTGTAGAAGACAACAATGGTGATGGTGATAGTGATCAGGAATTTCTTGATGCTAATAACCATACCATAGATGACAACATCAATGATGTCTCACACTCATTGGATCAAGTTAATCTTGATAAGTGTGATAATGTGGAGGGTGAATCTTCAAGACCAGATTTAAATTTCTCAAATTTAGATCTTTCTCAACAACTTGCTGTGATCCCTCAGCTAAGGATCCACAAGTCTCACCCCACCACAAACATCATTGGAGATGTTGTCACAGGGGTAAGAACAAGAGGACAAACCCATGAAGCAAATGTTTGTCTTCACTCTTGTTTCTTATCTCAGATAGAGCCCAAGAAAGTTGATGAAGCTCTAAAGGATGGAAGTTGGGTTGAAGCTATGCAACAAGAGCTGCTTCAATTCAAAAGGCAGAAAGTTTGGAACCTTTGTCCTCTTCCTCATGGGAAGACTACCATTGGAACCAAATGGGTTTTTAGAAACAAGAAGGATGATAGGGGAATCATCATCAAGAACAAGGCAAGACTAGTTGTTCAAGGATACACACAAGAAGAAGGGATTGACTACACTGATGTCTTTGCTCCTGTAGCAAGACTAGAAGCTGTTAGGATATTCCTGGCATTTGCTGCATCCAAGAACTTCAAGGTCTACCAACTTGATGTAAAGTGTGCTTTCTTATATGGAGTGATTGATGAGGAGGTTTATGTCAAACAGCCACCTGGTTTTGTAGACCCTGATCATCCTGATTATGTCTGCAAGCTTGACAAAGCTCTTTATGGGCTGCATCAGGCACCCAGGAAGTGGTATGAGACACTATCTAAGTATCTCTGCAAGCATGGATACAGAAGAGGTACTATAGATGGAACCCTCTTCATCAAAGGACAGGGAAATGACTTATTGCTGGTTCAAGTATATGTTGATGACATCATCTTTGGTTCAACTAATCCAAAGCTCTGCAAAGACTTTGAGAAGCTGATGAAAGACAGATTTGAGATGAGTTCAATGGGAGAACTCAACTTCTTTCTGGGAATTCAAGTGAAGCAGGTTGAAGATGGCATCTTCATAAGTCAGTCAAAGTATGTTCAAGACATACTCAAGAGGTTCAATATGACTGATTGTAAGATTGCTAAGACACCCATAGCCAGAAACCACTCCCTTGGTCCAGATCTTGAGGGGGAGTGTGTAGATGAGCACTTATACAGGGCTAT
Organism: Flaveria ramosissima; assembly: GCA_025215565.1. Classification (NCBI taxonomy): domain Eukaryota; kingdom Viridiplantae; phylum Streptophyta; class Magnoliopsida; order Asterales; family Asteraceae; genus Flaveria; species Flaveria ramosissima. The sequence goes on along the minus strand of CM046039.1, from coordinate 19,396,639 downwards.
GATTGGGTCTCTTATGTATCTTACAGCTAGCAGGCCTGATATCATGTTTGCTACATGTATTTGTGCAAGATATCAAGCCAACCCTAAGATGTCTCACTTAATCACTGTGAAAAGGATTTTAAGATACCTCAAAGGTGCTTCAACACTTGGTCTATGGTATCCAAAGAATCCAAATTTCAATCTGTATGCCTATACAGATAGTGATTATGGTGGTTGCAATATGACTGCAAAGTCTACATCTGGGGGATGTCAATTCCTTGGTGGAAGGGTGGTCTCATGGCAATGCAAGAAACAATCCTGTGTGTCTGCATCAACTGCTGAGGCTGAATACATTGCTGCTGCAAGCTGCTGTGCTCAAGTGCTTTGGATTCAAAATCAGATGCTGGACTATGGATTTAACTTCAAAGAGACTCCTATCCACATAGACAACAATAGTGCTATCTCTATCACTGAGAACCCTGTGCAGCACTCAAGGACCAAACACATCAACATCAGGTATCATTTAATAAGAGATAACTATGAAAAAGGATTAATTAAACTAGTCAAAGTTCATACAGATGAACAATATGCTGATCTGTTCACCAAAGCTTTTGATGAACAGAGATTTAAGTATCTGATATCAGCTATTGGGATGATTAACTTTGAGTAGACTTTTTATTAAAACTAATTCTAATTATTTCTTCTTAAAATATGTGTGTCCTAAGTTGTCTAGTTCATCACTTTCATAAGCTCATGTTTTCTTTGGATGTAAAATTCTTTTTGAAGACTTTCCTTAGATTCTTGAAAATTTCTGATACTTCGGAAGATAAAATTTTATCTTCGGAAGAAAAACATGTCTTTAAAATAAATAACTGTCTAAGAGATTTTACCTTCGGAAGAAGTAAAGTTCATCTTCCGAAGCTTAAAATTCTTATCTCAGACACTTATCTATTTTCAAGAACCTTTTCCTTCCGAAGCAAAATTAACCTTCGGAAGCTTTGTTTATTTTCATACAAAGCATTCAAGGGTTTATTTCTCTTCCGAAGCATAAATTATCAAGACTCTCAGGAAAATCTTCCGAAGCCATTTTAGCTTCGGAAGCTTTTAAATCAAAACTTCCGAAGACAAATAAACTTCGGAAGCTTTTCGAATTCCAAGAAAACTACTTTTTGAGCAAAAGTAAACTACTTTTCAGAGGTGGGACCGACTTTCGGATTTCAAAGTTTATCCTCTTTCATTAACTTTGGTTCAAATCCCTTTTCATATAAATACCCAACGGTTCCCCCTCTTTCCCACTATCTTCCTCAATTCTACTGTTTCTCTAACCTAATTCTCTAAACCGCCTTTGCTTTCTACCTTTCTTCACCCTTAAGCTTCTGAAATGGCCAACCTTAACCGCAGAAACAACCCTGATTTCTCCATGCAACTACACAGGCAACATAATCAAGTTGCTCTGTTAAGCTCTGAGAAAGATGCAAGTTTCTCAGAGATTTGCCAATTCTTGACTCTGTCAAACTACTTCACCTCCCTGACCATTGATCCTACTCTATATGAGGATCAGTTGCTTGAATTCTGGAAGACCTGCCAAGAGGTCATTATGGATGGGGAGAAGGCACTGTCTGCCACAGTGCAAGGGAGGACAGTCTTCATCACTCCGGCCATCATTAACCAACATCTACAGCTGGATGATGAAGAAGGTGAGGTGTCCTTCCCAAAAGAAGCTGTTAATCATTCTTTTGAGCAGATGGGCTATGAGGGAGATTTCTCTGTAAAGACCTTTAGGAAAGGGAAGGTCTCATCCCAATGGAAATTCCTGCTCCATGTGGTTATCCACAGCTTGTCAAACAAGCATGGTGGATGGGACCAGATTCCTGAGGATCTCTCCTTCATAGTTCATGGAATGGTTCAAGGGGTCAAGTTCAGGTATTCACAATTTGTTTATACTAATTTACTTGCAAACTTAGACTCCTTAGAGTATTACATGTTTCCTAGATATGTTCAACACATTCTCAACTGTGAACTGGGCTCACAGTTGAGGGAAACAGGTAATATTCTTAAATTGGGACAGATGAAGCCCGGCATCTTTAAAATAATGAAGAAGCCAACTGTAGGCTTCTCTGGGGTAGAAACAGCCCTAGTCCCAAAAATGTTAGAGCTCATTGCTCAAGGTGACAACCTAGCAACACAAGCTAGTGTTGAACCCACACCTCTTTTGTCCCTACCATTAAAAAGACCAGAAATCACCCTCACCTACCAAAGAAAATCCAAACGAACCCCTGCTCAGACTATTGAGTCTGTGCAGGCCCCCAAATACTCAACCTTACAGGAAGAAGTGGACACTAGAGCTCCCACTTCTCCTGAGGAGCAAACCACTCCCATTGTTCACCTATCAGGGCTGAGGTTCCTCAAGCTCACCCTGATGAGCTCAATAGCCCAACAACCTTAAGCCTTCACTCTGAGTCTCAACACTCAAGTGGACAACCTTCAGGGGACAGCTACCATCCCCAGCCTTTGGATCTCAACCAACCAATTCCCAACCTATCCTTTTACACTGATGAAGACTTAGGATTCAGTGAGTACCATGAGTCTCTCTTCTCCTCCCCTACTCAAAGAGAGATGAGTACCTCTGACTCTCCTCAGTCTATCCCCATCAGTCACCTATTACTGAGGTGGACACTTCTGAACCTGTTCAGGATGTCCATATGGAAGAGGCTCTCACTTTTGAAAGTGATTACATCATTAAGACCTCAACCATGGCAACTCAGCCCATTGGCATCTCAACTGAGGCTGCCAGTGAGCAGAGGAAAACCAGCAGCCAAGAAACTCAAGCTGGTGGTGAGAGAGAGGACTTTGGTCCAATCATCTCATCCCCCAATGAATCTTCTGATGAAGATGAGGGGAATTTGAGACTAAAGGTGCAAAAACTGTCAAAAACATGCACCTATTTAGTCTCTAAGGTTAGTCACTTGGAATCTCAGGTGACTACCCTGCAAAACAGGGTCAATGATCAGCAACTCCAGATTTCATATCTGCAGGAAAAACTAGCTGGGAGACCTTTAAGGAGAGCTCAACCAGGAACACAAGAACCTGTGGAAGTGATTGACTTATCCTCCAGCTCACCTATGCAAGTGGGTGATGCTACCAAAAAGGGGGAGAAAGTTGTTACAACCACAGAACCTGGGAGTTCTTCAGAGAGAATGGACATAGAGGACTCACCATCCTCACTTGCTGTTGTGCATTCTCAGCAACTTCCTCAAGTTCACATTAATGTGGACTCTATAGACTCTCTCATCAGGAGTCTCTTTGAGGAAGGCATACCAAGGGCTGTCTCATCTCCACCACTGGGAACTAGCAATCAAATCATAAGGTGGAGGTATGATGATGACAGAAGAGCCCTCATACTTCAAAGAGTTCAAGGCCAACAAGAAGTTTTTCAATTCCAAAGCCTGAGCTTTTATGAAAGACTGGATTTAGTCAACCTGCCACTTGTCAATCCAAGCAATTCAAGACAAGCTGACAGGCTGGCTCAAAGAATCCAAGACAGGATCATGGCAGAGTTCTCTCTAAGAAGGAGACTTAGGGAATCAGGCAATGTCATCGGTCAACTGGATGTTGAGGTGGACCCTAAGATTAGTTTCATAGGGGAAACCTTGACTGAAGGCCCAGTGACAGAACCTGAGACCCCTGTCTCATCATCAACAACTGCTGCTGAGGTCCAAACTCCATCTGAGACACCTGCTGGTGAAGGTGTTTCTCAGCCTCTCTCTGGCCAGAGCATGGAAGCTACTCCAAGCAATGAAGGCCAAGCTTCAATCCACCCTGAGTCACAAAGGTCTGTTGGTGACAAAGGGAAAAGGATAATGACTCCTGAGGAAATTGAGGAGGAAGAGAGAGAGAGGAAAAGGAGACTAAGGGGAGAAAGTTCCACTGGGTCATCTAGCTTCATGCAAGCTGCAATCAGGGCTGCCCCCAGACCAAATACTCAGGATGATGAGTTAAGGGCAGTCAGGATTACTTACTTACAGACCAGGAACTATGACATTGATGAAATCATCTCCCTCCCCTTAGAAGAACTAAATGAACTGGCTGACAGAGAAGTGTCAAGAGAGTTGAAGGAGAAAGAGGATGCAATGATACTTCTCCAACTCAAAGAGGAGAAGAGACAGAAAAGACTTTACAAGCATGCTCCTACTCTCTCACCAGTTCAAGAAAGTCCTGCACAGGAAGATGTGGCTCCACAAGAACCTCAGGTAGATAAAGAGGAAGATAGGATCAAATGATCAACTACCTGAGTGCCACAGGCTTCTATCAGGCAGATGCACTTCTCCCTTTGTCCTATGACTTCATTGAGTTCGAGTATCTAAAGCAACTTGAACTTGAGTTAGTCAAGGAAAGAAAGACAACCAAAAGGAAACTAAGGGAAGAAGCTGCAAAGTCAAGGGCCACCATTCAAAAGAATGCAAAGAAGTCTGCTGACAGACAAAGAATGGTGAGCTTCTTGAAGCTGTATGGATTCTCCGGAAGGAGACTTGGCCCCATGTCTCTATCCACTATGGATGAGCATATTAGGGTGATCAAGCAGAAGATTAAGAGTGGAGAACTTATTGACTTGCACTCTCTTCCAAGTCAAGTCCCACCTGAAGTGGAGGTCAAGTTTGAACAACCAGAGACACCTCAACCAGCACCTCCAGCTGAGCCCCAGCAAGCTTCATCTTCTGATCCTAGGCAGGGTCAAACTCCCTCTCCTTCTGAACCTGTGAGGGAGGAACACCCAACTGAGAAAGACACTGATGATCAACATGGTGCTGCAGACCAGTCTTCTCAGTTAAAGACAACCAAGAGGAAGAAGAGGATGGCTTCTAAACCAAAGACAAAGAAGAAGAAGCCAAAGTCATCTACCTCTGCACCTCAGGCTGAATCAGATCAACCTGAGGAAGTGCATGATGAGGCAGCCCAATCAACTCCTATTCAAGTGGCTCCTCTAACTAGTGAGACACCCATCTTGTCCTGGACTTACTCTACCAATCCAGAGAGATGGACTGTTATCAGAGATCAAGGTGTTGAGAATGTCTACTCATGGCAAGACATAATCAACTTACCTCTGCATGATCTCTTTGAGATGAGAAGATACTATGAAAGTCTTGATGATCCTGACCATCTCATGAAGAAAGGAATGGTCCTGATTGTACTGAAGACTACCAACATTTGAAGATCTTCCAAGTGTTTTGGTAGCATCAGCCTAGGGGGAGTTTGTAAGGATTCCTGAAGTCTGATGCAACCCAAAACAGCTTAAGTGTCTCAGCAACATGCACTAAGTACTGAAGTGAAGAATGCTTCGGAAGTTTTACACAAAGCATTAGAAAATACTCTAAGTGTAAAATCTTCCGAAGCCAAGACCAATATCTTCCGAAGCCAAACATGAAGTCTTCCGAAGCTTCAGAGACAAAGTCTTCCGAAGCCTCATCCTATGAAGACAGATTTCTTCCGAAGACTTTTAGTACACATGCTTTATCTGATGTACTGTTCCATAAAGCACCTTTTCCGCTGCATCTCTGTAAAGTCACCAACTTACATGAGTTGGTGAAAAGGGCCTTGCTTTTGGTAACTGTACATTGAGGTCTTGAGTATTCAACTTTCCACTTTATGTACTTTATCCTTTTTGTATTGTAAAAGGATGTGAGCTATGGCATGTCATAGTCACAAGGTCAAAAGGCAGATATGCCTTTTGATCCTACAATTGATTTTGTTAGTGTCTAGTCAATTGTATCCAGCTGGCTTTCAAAGTATGGCCGGCTGTAGGTTGTAGTATAAGTATTTCAAGTTCTTGTATCTTTTCTTTATGCTTTGTAACACTTGTAAAAGAACTTGAGAAAGCAATATACTGCCTCCTTGAAACCCAACTCTCTTGTTCTGTCTCTTTACTTTACTTGTGTTCTTTGTATCATACTTGGTTACCCAGTTCACTGTTTGATTAGAGCTTAGTTATTCTCCTCATTGTGTTGTTGTGTTGTAATTGTGGTTAAGCCCTTAAACGATCCTGCAGTAACTAATCGGCAGGCGACTTGGTTTTTATTTTTTTTATTATTTTCTTCACAGTTTTAAATATTATTTAATTTAGCTTATGACTCTTGCTAATGGAAATACAATTTATAAATCATTATTGAGCATTGATCTTTGTTACTCTTAGTTTATTATAAGTTCATTATATGTTAAACTGACTAATTGAATTACTTACTTTTTAGTTTGTGTTGTTTAACGTTTTCAACTAATTACTTTACTAGAACAAAAGAAAGCATAATTTTACTTTAATATTTAACAATTTAATAGATTCTATTTAATTATTTACTTTTCTATGATTTGAGACAATATAAGAATTAACTTAGAGCTTAACAAAACCAAACCAGTTTCCATTTAAACTAATAAAAATAGAGTTCATCTTCCTTGTTAATAATTAGAAGTCGCGGTCGAACCTGTATGGTTTCTTTTTTTTTAATAGACGTTCCAATGTGAATAATTTCAATATATAAGATTCATGAGTGGTTGAGTATTACCTTATGCGCAATTACGAACCAGTCGATTAGAGACCACCGCAACTCTTTGAAATCATATACTGATGGTGAATCCGTAACGATCAACGGTGTGTGTTGCGTTTACAATATGCGACAAGAAATCGTGTGTGACGGCGAAGGACAACCGCGTATTAAGGAGAAACCGGTCGTCGGATCTTTACGTAACCTATGTCTCGGTGGATGGAGAAAGAATTCAAACAAGATGACAGAGGCAGAGAGTTTATGAAATTGGCTTTGAGTTGCTGGTTTAATTTAAAAGAAGCAATCACATAAAAGTGGTGATTTAAAATCTAGAATTTGTTGGAGGTTTGTTGAAGAAAAGATAACAAAATTTTGAATTGGTCCCGTCAATCTAATCCATTAATAATATATAATACTCTATTTATTTCACATCCTGTGTAAACCTTTTTTTTTTTTTAAACTATTCTTTTTTGTTTTATATTGATCTTCATGTTTAAATTTAACACAAACAAACTAGCAATTATTTGATAATCTTTACTTATTACTTCTCTTCAAAACTAAAATAATTCATTGAGGTTATTATTATTATTATTGTTGTTGTTTAGCGGATATTTCAACTCTACCCCTCTTATAATTAATTTCGTCCTCGAAATTATAAGCTAACGTAGCATGAATCCTCATACAAATACAATACGGGTGAAACTAATACTTCTTTAAGCACGTGCCACTTACGAATAGAGTAATCACAAACAATTAGGATTAGAAAACATACACTTAGTTGTCGAATAGGTATGGGTACTGTGAACAAATCATTTCTTCTGTCTCCCACGTCGCCTCGCGTTCAGAATGATTTTTCCATAAAACTTTAACGAACGGTATTGACTTGCGTCTCATAATTCGTTCTTGACGGTCAATAATAGCTTCAGGTTCTTCTTCATAAGAAAGATCTTCTTGAATCGTGTGAAGAGGGTAACTAATAACGTGCAATGGATGATAGTTGTATCCCCTCAACAAGGATACATGAAAAACATTATGAACATGAGAGAGTTGTGGCGGCAATGCTAAACGATACGAGACTTCTCCAACCCTTTCAAGAATCTCAAACGGACCAATAAAACGCGGACTTAATTTCCCTTTAATTCCAAATCGACGTACGCCACGACAAGGTGACACTTTGAGAAACACATGATCTCTAACTTTAAATTCCAAGGCTCGTCGATGTTGATCGACATAACTCTTTTGTCTAGTTTGATCTTCTTTCAACTTCTCTCTGGCAATGGCAACTTTATCATTAGTAACTCTAACCAACTTCGGTCCTTCGATTATCTTCTCTCCGACCTCATTCTAGCATATTGGTGCTCTACACTTTCGGCCATGTAAAAGCTCAAGCATAAGTACTCGGTCCATTCTAGTGCACATGCTCTAAGCATATCTTCCAAAGTCTGAATAGTGCGTTCAGACTGTCCGTCGGTTTGCGGATGGAAGGCAGTGCTAAATCTTAACTTTGTTCCCCAAGCATTTTGGAAACCCTTCCAAAAGCGTGACGTGAAACGTGGATCTCTATCACATACAATCAATGATGGTGTTCCATGAAGTCGAATGATATCTTGCAAAAATACCTCAGATAATTTGCTAATTGAGTAACCCTGCTGAATGGGCAAGAAATGAGCCGATTTCGTGAGTCTATCCACTACGACCCAAATGGCGTCGTTCTTCTTGAATGTTTTAGGTAGGCTTGTAACAAAGTCCATGGAAATATCATCCCACTTCTACACAGGAATATCTAATGGTTGCAGTAACCCACTAGCTCTTTGATGCTCGATCTTTACTTGTTGACAAGTTAAACAATGGCTCACATATTTAGCTACATCTTCTTTCATACCACTCCACAAAAAGTTCTGTCTTAGATCTCTATACATCTTAATAGCTCCCGGGTGAATAGAAAATGGTGAACTGTGTGCTTCTGCCAGTAATGACTCACGAAGGGTTGAATCATCTGGCACACATAACCTATTCCCACACCAGATAATTCCTTGTTCATCAACTTGAAACTCAGATTGCTTTCCTATCTTCAAATTTTGTAATATCGCCCAAAGTTCTCCATCTTGATTCTGAGCTTCCTTGATTCGTGTAATAAGATCAGATTCTATCCTCATCTTGGCTAGATAACCGTTAGACTCACCAGACTGTAACCCAACTTCCATTCTATCAAGATCTGAGATAATCTGTGGTTGGATTTGAAGACATGCCAATCCACCTGCAATCTTTCGGCTGAGAGCATCTGCCACGACATTCGCCTTACCCGGATGGTACTGGATGTTGGCATCGTAATCCTTGAGTAGTTCTAACCATCTCCTTTGCCTCATGTTGAGTTCTTTTTGAGTAAAAATATACTTAAGGCTCTTATGATCAGTGAAGATGTCACATGTCTCTCCATATAAATAATGTCTCCAAATCTTCAATGCAAATACAACGGCTGCAAGCTCTAGGTCATGTGTTGGGTAGTTTACTTCATACGGTTTAAGTTGTCGTGAAGCATAGGCAATAACTTTACCATGCTGCATAAGAACACAACCAAGTCCTTTCTTTGATGCATCACTATAAATTTGGTACCCGCCAGAACCCGAGGGTAAAGTAAGAATAGGGGCAGATACAAGTCTCTTCTTCAGTTCCTCAAAACTCTTTTCTCTATCCTCGTTCCAAGTAAACTTTACACCCTTTCTCATAAGCTGAGTTAGAGGCAATGCCACACGAGAGAAACCTTCCACAAAACGTCGGTAATAGCCTGCTAAACCAAGAAAACTGCGAACTTCAGTGACTGATGTCGGTCGGGGCCACTTAGTAATAGCTTCCACCTTTGCCGGATCCATAGTGATACCTTTAGCTGATACAACATGGCCTAGAAATGCCACTTGTTCAAGCCAAAAGTCACACTTTGAAAATTTAGCATATAACTTCTTTTGGCGTAAGGTCTCCAAAATCGTGCGAAGGTGTTCTTCATGCTCCTCTCTACTTTTAGAGAATACCAAGATGTCATCGTTAAAAACAATTACAAAGCGGTCCAAATATTCATGGAACACTTTGTTCATGAGGTCCATAAAGACAGCTGGGGCATTAGTCAAGCCAAAAGGCATGACTAGAAACTCGTAGTGATCGTAACGAGTGCGAAATGCTGTCTTAGGAACATCTTGGTCTCGGATCCTCAATTGATGGTATCCTGATCTGAGGTCGATCTTGGAGAAAAACTTTGCTCCTTGTAGTTGATCGAAGAGATCGTCAATACGCGGTAATGGATAGCGGTTACGGATAGTAATCTTATTAAGCTCTCGATAGTCAATGCATAGACGCATACTACCATCTTTCTTCTTCACGAATAGTACAGGTGCTCCCCATGGTGAAACACTTGGTCTAATGAATCCGAGTTGTAATAGTTCCTGCAGTTGTTCTTTTAATTCCTTCAACTCTACTGGGGCCATCCGATAAGGTGCCTTAGAAATAGGTTCAGCCCCGGGAATTAAATCAATAGTAAACTCCACTTCACGCTCAGGGGGTAACCCTGGTAGTTCTTCAGGAAAAACATCAGAGAATTCTCGAACAATAGGAAAGTCTTCAATATGAGGAGTATCCACAGATGTATCTTTGATAACAGCTAAAAATCCCTCACATCCATGGGAGATAAGCTTTTGGGCTTTCAGAGCAGAGATGATTTTAAGAGACTTCCAGGGTAGGCTCCCTTGGTAAACTAAATCAGGATTCATGGGATCACCAAATAGCACACGGCGAGTTTGACACTCTATGGTGACTCGATGTCGTGTTAACCAATCCATGCCGAGAATAATATCAAAATCACCCATGTGCATAGGAAATAGGTCAGCCTCTCTAACGGTTGATTCGATCTGAATAGGACAGTTTTGGTACACTTGAGAAATAACAATCGATTCTCCAACAGGAGTAGAAATCACCAATGTAGGCTCTAGAGCAGTAGGCATGATCATAAGGCGCTTAGTGAATAGATGAGATACTATCGAGTGTGTAGAGCCAGTATCAAACAATACAGAAATATCATAGTCACCATAATGAAGTACACCACAAATCGTACCTATGTATTGATAACTAATGAGATACTAATGATAGTAGAAACTAGAATCAATGAAGGTAGATTATGATTATTAGAAAGGAACTGTACAGAAAATGTACCTGGAGTATTAGCAGCTTCCCCTGCAGTTAGTGCGAATACTCGACCTCCAGTAGTGGGTGGCGCATTAGCTCCCTTAGCAGCATTCTCAGGTCGGTTCCTCGCCTTTGGGCATTGACTAACCCTATGCCCCATATCCCCGCAACCAAGACAAGCTCCTGTAAGTCGACGGCAAATTCCGGGATGATGTTTTCCGCAATGAGTACACATCGGATGTTTAGAAGGATTGCCTTTTTGATTCACCGGTTGAGCTGCAATTGGTTGTTGATAGGGCATCATTTGACCTTGACTTCGAGTCTTACCATGCCATGGCTTAGTATTCTTCCCCGATGCTTGATTTTTCTGACGATCATTTCCATTTCGGTCAGATCCTTGAGATGACTCACTGCCAGCCTGATTACGAGTCTCATCTCTATTCCGCTTCCTATTATTCTCAAATTTTTCTAGAAATTCCTTTCTCTCCAGGTCTACCCTTTTTGCAGCCCTGACTGCTTCCTCAACATTATTGAAAGTGGAGTGAATAATAGCCTTACGAATCCGATCACATACTGCCCATTGATACTTTTCGGCACGTTCTTCAGGTGGTCCAGCAGAAGCACCTAAGAATCCCAACAGTCGGTAAAATCGGTCTGTAAAATCAGTGAGTGACTCATCATTTCGTTGACGGATGTTATCGTATTCTCGTCTATATGCTGCTTTATCCACATTAGTAAAGTACTTGTCGAAGAAGATGGCACGAAATTCATTCCAAGATAGGGTCTCAACGAACTGTTCACCTCCTCTTTCAGCTACCACATTTTCCCACCATACTTGAGCATCTTCCTCCAGCTTATAAGCAGCTAAACCCGCCCTGTATTGCTGATCAACTCTAAGCACAGTGAAAATTTTCTCAATGTGAGCAATCCAGTCTTTGGCCACTGCAGGTGTAGCCGCCTTAGTGAAGGATCGCGGTTTTTGCTTTTGAAACCGCGCTAGCCAAACGTCTGCACCAGTCGGGTTTGTATTCGGGTTCGGATCTGGGTTTGGATTTGGGTTTGGATTGGGATTCGGATTTGGGTTTGGATTTGGGTTTGGATTGGGGTTCGGATTTGGGTTTGGATTACGTACTGCATCAATAAAAGTCGGTAGTATAGCAGTAAGTGCTTGAGTCATAGCACCGACAAGATTTGGATCAGGTCCATCCGACCCGCTAGAATTTCGTGAAGTGCGACGGGGAGGCATCTAGAATGAAACATATCAAATTAATCAGACCAAGGTGAATTAGAAATAAACATATCATATATAAAGAACCTAACCCAACGTCTACCCAATCCTCACATGTCTTAATTATTTAGTTTAAGTTTTCTACAGGAAGGAGCCTAAGCTCTGATACCATAACTGTAACACCCCAACCCGAGTAGGGTTGACGTGTCACACAAACAGTAATCAGAGTTTCACGAATAATAAAATTGAAGTACTAAGAAACATTCAAATCCTTACATAGGTCCAAATAATTGAAATAAAGTCTTAAAATTAAATACTATTCAGTCTTTTTAATCCAAATGTTCTCATCCTAACTCTTGAGTTAACTCTCTTCACTCGTTCCCTTGAGCCCCTTGAGTACCTGTTATAAACATAAGAGAAACCAACAAAACAAAACAAGGCTGAGCCAAAGAATGCTCAGTAACGGAAGTAAACAATAGCAATACAATGATCAATAACGATAATAGTAAGATGATCAAGTAGAAATCAAATAACAATGATCATCTAGAAAGGAATACCCATATGAGCCGATGACAATAAACAATTAACAATATGTACATTAGCTGCAGTTCTAATGCACCAATATGTGAGATAGGAATGTGGGCACACACACCTAACCATCTCACCAATAACAATAACAATGATATCCTAGGATCGATCCATACGCCTCCTTTAACACTAATCAATAAGTGCAACAACTTAGCACATAATTATAATGTAGAGATGCTGTGGTCTAATCGCTCTGCCACAGGTAGAGCACGTCACTTGTGCCACAATGACGCCCTATGTCCCCATAGGTGGATGTGCTCGGGTATAGAGGTCAATAATACAATACGAACAAGTCAAAAATATACAATAAGTTACTCTAATCAATGTTACTTGCCATACTAATAATCAATAATTTAGGGAACATGCGACAATAAATACAAAGCAAATAGATGCTATCGCATGCAAACGATGTGAACTATATGATTAATTACTTGAAACAACAATATAGACTTCAATAACTACATATCAAGTCACAATTTAAAGATATATATCACGAACGAGAGGTATTCATGCTACGAGAGAGGAAGGGTCGGAATCCGTACCTTAGACGACTTCGATAACACACGTGATCAAGCTAAATATCTCCGATGATCGTGAAGCCTACATTAATTTGATCCATTAGTTTGTTATTTTATTTGGTTTGTGATTGTAACTAATCGGCAGGCGACTTGGTTTTTATTTTTTTTATTATTTTCTTCACAGTTTTAAATATTATTTAATTTAGCTTATGACTCTTGCTAATGGAAATACAATTTATAAATCGTTATTGAGCATTGATCTTTGTTACTCTTAGTTTATTATAAGTTCATTATATGTTAAACTGACTAATTGAATTACTTACTTTTTAGTTTGTGTTGTTTAACGTTTTCAACTAATTACTTTACTAGAACATAAGAAAGCATAATTTTACTTTAATATTTAACAATTTAATAGATTCTATTTAATTATTTACTTTTCTATGATTTGAGACAATATAAGAATTAACTTAGAGCTTAACAAAACCAAACCAGTTTCCATTTAAACTAATAAAAATAGAGTTCATCTTCCTTGTTAATAATTAGAAGTCGCGGTCGAACCTGTACGGTTTCTTTTTTTTAATAGACGTTCCAATGTGAATAATTTCAATATATAAGATTCATGAGTGGTTGAGTATTACCTTATGCGCAATTACGAACCAGTCGATTAGAGACCACCGCAACTCTTTGAAATCATATACTGATGGTGAATCCGTAACGATCAACGGTGTGTGTTGCGTTTACAATATGCAACAAGAAATCGTGTGTGACGGCGAAGGACAACCACGTATTAAGGAGAAACCGGTCGTCGGATCTTTACGTAACCTATGTCTCGGTGGATGGAGAAAGAATTCAAACAAGATGATAGAGGCAGAGAGTTTATGAAATTGGCTTTGAGTTGCTGGTTTAATTTAAAAGAAGCAATTACCTAAAAGTGGTGATTTAAAATCTAGAATTTGTTGGAGGTTTGTTGAAGAAAACATAACAAAATTTTGAATTGGTCCCGTCAATCTAATCCATTAATAATATATAATACTCTATTTATTTCACATCCTGTGTAAACCTTTTTTTTTTTTTTTAAAACTATTCTTTTTTTTATATTGATCTTCATGTTTAAATTTAACACAAACAAACTAGCAATTATTTGATAATCTTTACTTATTACTTCTCTTCAAAACTAAAATAATTCATTGAGGTTATTATTATTATTATTGTTGTTGTTTAGCGGATATTTCAATCCGCCTCCTAAATTGAAGTAGGGAAGGGAACGTAAGGATTTTCTACTTTTAAAATCAAGAAGTTAGATTCTTTTGATTTTAGAGAACTCTTGTCAAAGTTAAAAAAGTCAAAGCTTATTGGATTGGTGATCATGGATGGAGTTTGTCCGGAGGTATTATTCATCTTTTGTTCTTTTCTTTTCTAGCATAAGATAATTCTTGAATGCCATAAATCTATTGATTCTCTTACTGAATATTTAAGTTTGGACTTGCATATGTTGTATTTTCAAGTCAAAAATAGTTATGAATCAAATAACAAAGATGACAACCTACTTTGACACTATATTTTCGTAGGCTAAGCAAATAAAAGTTTTTATAACTTGGGTCAAAAATAGTTGTATTTTCGTAGGTTTAAGTATTTTCGATTATTTTCAATGGTTCCGGTACCGATTGGTACTGAACCGATAAAATCGATACGGTATTTGGTTCACACTTTTACTTATTTTCGGTATCAGTATTTCTCGGTACGGTACCGATCTCATCCCTACACACATGTGCCATCTAATATTAGACCTATTTGTGGTTCGAATGGTTGTATGGTTATGCGATATATTTTCGTGAATTTAATATACAAAAAAAGAATTTGTGGCCCGTATGGATATATTAGGTATTTGCCAATTGCCATAACAACATAATTAATTCAATATTTAATTTCTACTTAACAGTTAATAATGTTTAGTTCTCTGCGTTTGTGTACTCTCATGTTGTTTGTTTAAATTTATGTGTGTGTGTGTTTCAATTTATTTATACTGACGATTATATGAATAAGATTTTTGGATGTGTAGTTTTTCGTTTATCTTTTGAAAGTCAACCTGACCCACTCTCACGTTTCAATCATTCAATAGTTATTGATTTTCATTGTTTTATGGTTTTTTAATGTAATTGATTGTCTTTATACTAACAAGTTAAATTAGTTTCTAAGAAATGGTGTTTTTGTTAGAATACATAAAAAATAGTTATGACATTATGACATAAAATCACCAGACGGATATAAAACTAGATATACAAAGTTACCGAATTAAATAATATATTTAGATGTTGTTAAGAAAAAGGGATAAAAAAGAATATATTTAGATACTAGGCAAACATTCAAAGAACAGTAAACGAGTAACAAGTGACAAATGTTTGTGGGTTCCACAAGCATGGTAGCGTCATATTGAGCCAATAAGGTTGTTGAAACTTGGAAGTTGTATGGAGACCTAATCAGCCTCATGCACATGGTCAAACTGTACTGTGGTTCCTATGGTTGGGTTTTTTGGGTCCACCCAGTGGCCACTTTCGCCGCTGATGACGTGTTAAATGGCCCCACCCGCTTTGCAACGATAGATATATCGACACGTGTCTGCCATATGATCCCAGAGGCGTGAAGCTGTTGTTTATGCTCCTTTTCTCTTTTCCAAAAAGATAATTAGTGTTATTTTAATGAAAGGCGAATTTTATTCCTAAGAAACCCAACTAGCAAAAGGCTAGAATGGAGATATACAAAAGCATTATATGTTATGTATATTGGATTTTAGCCAATTATTTTGTGAGAAATGATGCACTTTGGTTTGATTCTTAATCCAAATATTTGATGTTTTTTCTTTATTTTCACTGGTTTGTTAGAGAAATATGTTTTATTTCTAGACCTTCATATACACCAACACGTGACAAGAATAATGTCTTGTATGAATTTCTTCCTAAGATCCCTTCTCGTAATAAACTTGTGAAGCTCCAACATGTCTCTAACTGTAAATGTGCAAATAGAGAAAATTTTGCACCAAACACTAATTTGTTGACAAATAACAGTTAAGAGTCGGAGACAAAGCAAGCAGTCAACAGGTGCTCGACCAACTCCGTAGCATCCCTACATAAGTAGCAGAAGTGAGAGTTAACCGTAATGTTTCTTTTAACCAAATCATCCAAAGATGGCATATGATTTATTTCAACATTCCATCCAAAGATATTGTATTTTTAGGGATCCCAATTGTTCCATGACATGATGTAATTTTACCTGTTGTTGCTTGAAACTTCTGATTTTGCTAATAGATATTTTACGGATTTAACCATGAACTGATGACAATATTATTTCGTCTGATAAAGTGAAGCATTGTTGCGGCTCTGATAGTTGATCAATGACAATATTCTCTCATTTTGAATCACCACATCTATTTAACGAGTAAAATATTATCTACATCCTTTAGAGATCGTATGCCAATCCACCATCTTTTTTTGGCCCGACAATTGTTTCTCAAGCAACCCAGTTAATTTTGTTTTTTTTTCTATACTTATTCTGTGCTAGAGCTTCCTTCTAATTGCTTCTAAGCCTTTGATAACTTTGACAAGAGCTTTGTAAAGTAAAAAGTAGTATGTAGATAAGCTATCCAAGACGGAGTTTAGGAGAGTGGGTCGACCCTCAGTTGATAGAGTAGATAATTTTTGTAGTGGTAATCTTGATTCGAGCTTCTCAAAAACTGATCTCCAGTTGTTGATTCAATTCATATTAACACCTACAAGAAGCCCTAGGTAGTTGAAAAGGGCATGAGCCTTTTTACATCCCAACAAATCTACCACATAGTTGATTCCTGAATCCTCAATCTCACATCCAAATATTGTTGAAAACAATGATCTTAATGACAAAACTCGTGAAAACTTGATTAATACAACTTGAAAAACAATATGAACAAGATTCGTCTGATGAATACAACTCAAAAGTACATCACACAAATGACTCTACAAGTTCTAGTACAACTGAATCATCTAGAACAAGAATCAGTAAACGATGAACAAACCCTAGAAGAGGGTTTGAGAAGAAGACTCTGGTAGATTGTCAAAGAATGAAAGAATGAATCGTCCTCTCTCACTCCGACTCAAAATATCCTTTATAACAGCCCACAATCTTTACAGCAACAATCCTTCAATCTTCAGACCTTTACAGCAACAATCCTCCAATCTTCAGACCTTGCTATTCACAGTCCTTTAACTTCTAGACTTGACAGAAATATCCCAAACAATTAGATAACTTGCATAACTCCTGAAACCAACAAGAATTGTGTCACTAAACAAAATACTTAACACTAAACAAATTAACACCAAGTTTTAGAATATGAATTGACATACATGAATTGTTAGATAATTCTAAACAATTCAACACCCCCCACAATTCAAATTCTAAAACAATCAAAAAGACCTATTTTATCACATAAGACCTTGTGTTGTTTAACACTTAAGCCTTTAGTGAGTAAATCAGCAATTTGATCTTGAGTATCAATTTTAACAGGTTGCAACACCCCTGCTGCAACCTTTTCTCTCAAAAAATGTAAGTCAATTTCAAAATGTTTTGTTCTATCATGAAAAACTGGATTTGCTGCAATTAAAATTGCAGCTTTACTATCACAAAAAATTTTCACAGGAAGTTCCTGAGGAACTTGAAGATCCTTTAAAATTTTTAACAGCCAGATAACTTCACACCCAGCAATACACATAGCTCGATATTCTGCTTCAGCAGAAGACCTAGACACAGTGGATTGCTTCTTACTCTTCCAAGAAACAAGTGAATCTCCCAAAAAAACAGTGTATCCAGTGACACACCTCCTAGTGGACAAACACTTTCCCCAATCAGCATCAACAAAACATTTTAACACAAACTTATCAGATTTTTTAAAACAAATGCCTTGACCAGGAGATCCTTTTAAGTATCTCAACAACCTTAGAGCAATGTTCAAGTGAGAATTCAGTGGCTCATGCATGTATTGACTTAGACAATGAACTGCAAAGGCTATATCAGGTCTGGTCAAGGTTAGGTAAATCAGCTTCCCAATCAATTTTTGATATTGAGTAACATTTTTTAACTTGAAATCATTTTTATCAGAATTACTCAAATCAATGGCAATCAAGTTTTGTTCAATTGGTATAGAAGATGGTTTACTACCTAAAAGACCAAACTCAGATAGTAACTCCAAACAATATTTTCTTTGACTCAAGCATAAACCATTTTTGGACTCAATAACTTCAATACCAAGAAAATATTTAAGCTTTCCAAGATCCTTTATCAAGAAACTTTGGTTCAAGGAATACTTAATTTTCTCAATCTCAGACTCATTATTTCCAGTAATTACAATGTCATCAACATAAACTAACAAAGCAACAAGCATATTACTAGAACTTTTAACAAACAAAGAGTAATCATTAACACTTTGCACAAAACCTAGGTTAATCAAAGTAGAGGTTAACTTTTCATTCCACTTTCTAGGAGCTTGTTTGAGCCCATAAAGGGACTTTACAAGCTTGCAGACCTTATTACTCTTAGAATCAGTATAGTAACCTTCTGGTAATTGCATATACACATCCTCAGTCAAAGTACCATATAAAAAAGCATTGTTAACATCCAATTGATATAGATTCCACCCATTTTGAATAGCTACACTAATGAGACATCTCACAGTTACCATCTTGACTACAGGTGAAAAGGTTTCATCAAAATCTAAACCTTCTCTTTGACTATATCCTTTGGCAACCAATCTAGCCTTATACCTTTTTATTTCACCTGAAGATTTATATTTAATTTTATATAACCATTTGCACCCAATTGCTTTCCTATCCTTAGGAAGATCTGTTAAGACCCAAGTTCCATTCCTATTTAAAGCTTCCATTTCCTCATTCATAGCACTTACCCAGTTGCTATCCAAGCATGCCTCCCTATAACTAGTGGGTACAGTGCTTTTATTCAACATGGACACAAAACAAAAATCATGAGGAGACAATCTAGAGTAATTTACAACCTTTTCAATACCATATTTTACTTTTCCCTCAACAACAAAATCATTAAAGTGCTTAGGAACAGAACTGATCCTAGTAGATCTCCTAGGAGGACCCTCAGATTTGGCAGAATCATTCCCAGGACCAGAGTTGGGCTCAGATTCACAAGATACCTCATTTGACTCATCACATTGTTGAGGAAGAGTTTCCAATTCAGGTTCAGTGGCAGAAAAGCTGCCAGACTGATGTCCATGGTGAGAATCAGTGGCAACTTGACCACCTGACTGATATCCTGAGGGATCATTCCTATCAATAGGAGAATCTAATGTAACCTCTGGAACCTGAGACTTTCCTCTAATGTCCTCATGATTATTACCTTTATTAGCCTTCTCATCATCATTGGGTAGAAGCAAGGTATCAAACAAAGTGTCACTGTCTACATCATTACTACTACTTTCACCAGCATTGTTAAAACTAGATTTGAATGGAAATATATTCTCATAAAACTTAACATCTCTTGAAAACAAGAATTCTTTTTTATCTAAATTCCAAAGTTTATATCCCTTTTTATTATTAGAATATCCCATGAACACACATTTTATGGCCCTAGAATCAAATTTGTTTTCAGGGTGCAAGGCAGTAGCAAAACATAGACAGCCAAAGATTCTAAGGTGAGCAAGAGAAGGCTTGCTATTGTAAACTAACTCATAAGGGGATAAGCCAGAGAGCACAGAAGAAGGAGTCCTATTAATCAAATAGCAGGCAGTTAGAACACACTCAGACCACATGTATGAGGGAATCCCTCCTTGAAACATAAGAGATCTGGCCACATTCAACAGATGTCTGTGTTTTCTCTCCACTATACCATTTTGTTGAGGAGTATAAACACAAGATGTCTGATGTATAATACCATTTTTAGACAACAGGTTTTCAATTGAATGATTAGTGAACTCAGTTCCATTATCTGATCTGATACACTTGATTACTCTTGAAAACTGTGTTTTAATCAAATTAACAAAACTTTCAACATGATTTATCACTTCATCCTTAGATTTCAGCAAATATATCCAGACAGCTCTAGAAAAATCATCAACCACAGTTAGAAAATATTTGAAGCCCTCTCTGGTAGTTATTTTAAAAGGACCCCATAGGTCAATGTGTATTAGTTCACCAAGTGTTTTTGACACATGAGAGCTGTCAGGAAAAGGAAGCCTTGTTTGCTTGGCTCTATGACAGATTTCACAAGGCATATTTGTATTTGAGTTAGTGATCATAAGATCCTTTTTCAGAACATTTAGAACATGATATGATGGGTGGCCAAGTCTCCCATGCCATAAGGACAGAGAGTCTGAACAGGAAAACATGTTACAAGGACCAGTTAGAATACCTCTAGATACATCCTTATAAAAATACAAACCATCAATTTGTTTACCACTCATCAGACACTTGTTTTGATGTGAATCCTGAACAGAGCAGGAGTATTCATCAAAACAACACTTAAGATTATTATCTTTAGAGAGTTTGTGAACAGACATCAGATTTACATAATACTCAGGAACAACCAACACATCAACCAATGTTATGTCACTTGTAAGTTTAAGATTACCAATTTTTGTAATTTTAGCTCTAGTTCCATTTGGATGACCAACAGATAAACCAACATCAGAAACATCAGTAAGGTTGAACATATTTGACTCAGACACAGTCATGTGCTGATTTGCACCTGAGTCAATGATCCAGCCTTGTGTGAGATTAAACTCACTTGAACTAGTGGAACTTATAATGTTTGAGTAGTGACTCTTACAGTTTTCATTTAGGTTAATGTTACCTGACATATTAGCATTAATCTGAGAGGTGGATGAAGATCCTTCACTAACAAGAGATAAGAGTTTTGAAATCTGATCAGGGGTGAAGGGAAAATCATTAGGAATAGTCTTGTTATTAGTGACAGCATTATTACTTAGCCCAGCAGCCCTAGAAGTATTTGATTTCTTTTTATAATTTTCAGGATATCCAATGAGTTCATAACATCTCTCAATGGTATGGCCAGTTAGATTGCAATGTGAACACCTTAGTGAAGAACCTTTTCCAGGTTTTTTCTTAGGATCTGAGGCTCTAGCAGCAAAGGCTGCTGCCTGAGTCTTAGGCCCTTGTTTAGAGAAAGAGTTTCTATGTGATTCTTCACTAGAGATGATAGAGAATGCAACTTTGACAGATGGAAGGGGGTCTTTTGTTAAAATATTTGACCTGATAGGTTGATACACTTCATCTAAACCCATAAGAAATTGCATAAGTTTTAGGTTTTGATTGAAGTTTGAAAAACCTTTTGCAGCTTGGCAAGTACATGTAGGCAGGTTAGTTAAAGTATCATATTGACGCCACATGGAGTTTAGTTTATGATAGTAATCTGATATAGATGACCCATTTTGAGTTAATGAGTTAATGTTTTGATATAGTTTGAATACAACAGAACCATCCACTTTGTCATATGTCTCTTTTAGTTCTTGCCAAACTGCAGAGGCATCTTTTGAAAAAATTTGACTAACATATAAGTCCTCTGATATGGAGTTTAAGATCCAAGATAGCACCACAAAGTTGCATCTATCCCATTGCCTACCTAACTCCTCACCTTCAGGTTTAATGCATGATCCATCTATAAACCCTATTTTATTTTTCACATTAAGAGCAAGTTGCATAGCATTAGCCCACACAGAATAATTTTCAGTCCCCTTCAATTTTATTGAGATAATGGAGATGTTACTTGTATCACTGGCATGAAGATATAATGGGTTACCAAAATCAAGTTTACTGATCTGTGAATCATGAACATAGGGGACACTACTCTCACTAGAGAGGGTATCATCCTCAGGTTTTTTATCATCAGTCATTATGAACCCCAACTAAGCCAAAAGAATCAATATAATCACAGCACAACAGCTAAGCAATCAAGAACATACAATACTACAATCAAGAACACACAACACTGCGCAAGGTCCCTTTAACCAACCAGATACCCGGTCAATTTATTGACTGGCCAAGCGGTAAAGGGAGCAGTGATACACAAGAGCATACAATTCGCACACACGGAAGCAAAACACAAAGATATGCACAGATATAAATAATCGTGACAACTTCAGACAAGAATTAAACCACAGATGAGGCCCTGCTCATAGTCCAAGTGTTAACACAGGGGGCAGTTGATTCCTGTCCTCTACAGAAACTCCCTGTGAAGGGACTTGCTACGAGTCAGGAGGGAACAGAAAACCTTACAGTATTTGAAGAACACCGACGCCAAGACACCGATCTCTTTCTGAGGGAGATTCTCAGCGGGTTGATCGATCTGCAACACCGGAAGAAAACTTCGGTCACAGATACAAGATCAATCGGATGAGCCTTCAACAATCAGTACCACAACAACCCAGGATTCAGCCCAAACAGACGAATTAGGGTTTCGTTTTTCAAGTTTACGAGTTTGTACATTAAAGAAGGCATAGAGCACATGGCTCTGATACCATGTTGAAAACAATGATCTTAATGACAAAACTCATGATAAACTTGATTAATACAACTTGAAAAACAATATGAACAAGATTCGTCTGATGAATACAACTCAAAAAATACATGACACAAATGACTCTACAAGTTTTAGTACAACTGAATCATCTAGAACAAGAATCAGTAAATGATGAACAAACCCTAGAAGAGGGTTTGAGAAGAAGACTCTGGTAGTTTGCCAAAGAATGAAAGAATGAATCGTCCTCTCTCACTCCGACTCAAAATATCCTTTATAACAGCCCACAATCTTTACAGCAACAATCCTCCAATCTTCAGACCTTTACAGCAACAATCCTCTCAGACCTTGCTATTCACAGTCCTTTAACTTCTAAACTTGACAGAAATATCCCTACAATTAGATAACTTGCATAACTCCTGAAACCAACAAGAATTGTGTCACTAAACAAAATACTTAACACTAAACAAATTAACACCAAGTTTTAGAATATGAATTGACATACATGAATTGTTAGATAATTCTAAACAATTCAACAAATATATTTGAATTTTGAAGGTTTATTTTCAAAACCAAGCAGAGGTAAAAACTCTTTGATTATCTAATTGTGTTTGATACATTATCTCTTGACCATTTTAGGTTTTTGTAGCTAAAACTTGAATTATTGTATTTTGGACAATCACATGTACTTTTTTTCTGATTATATTTAGCTAAAAATCACTGTATTTAGGACAATGACATCCACTCTTTTAAGTTCCCACATATTCCAATTCAGCCTAACATTTCTATAACACAGCGAGATGCTCAAGGAAAGGAAGGATTTTATACATTCATTATGTTCAACTATTGTTACATAATCATATTCGATTATCGGATGTCATAATTTTAAAATAGCATTAAATTAATATATCAATTGATTTCACCAATTCCATATTGCCCGTAACCTAATGTCATATTCATGTATGTTATAACGATTTCTCCCATGAGAAACAACAATAATACAGTTTTTTTAATAAACAATCATACCGAATCAGGAATATGTATCCCTAAAAAACATGAGAACAAATCAAACGTTCACATAAAACACCCAAAATAGGATCTTACATGTCGATGTAGATAATGCACATACGTTGCAAGTGGAATGAGGATATTTTTTAGAATCCTTGAGTTCTTTTAAGATCTGATCCAAAGCCATCGTTCAATATCAAATGAAAATTGCAAATATTTAACATAGACAAGACTTGAATTGAAATCAAATCAAGCAATAGTTGATGATTACATTAGAGATCCAAAAAGGATGAGGATATAAGAAAATGTGCGCAACCAACCATCTTATAAATGCAAATATTTTATTATTAGGATTTGGTGAATTGGTGAATAATCATAAGGAAAGAATGGGTTCTTCTTTCGGTCTTTTTTTTATCTGCGTCAAACTTTTAACCCTATCACACATAAAAAGAATTTAGGTGCCTAAAACAAGCTATTTTAGCCAAAGCTTTAAAGTTGGGCATATGTGTGTCTATCCTGTTGGTTCACGCCCCATATTAAACGCACAAGAAACACACGAACAAAAAGTTTGCTACTTTAACTTGCTCACACTTTCATTCATGCTCGACACTTACGTTAAATAAACAAAAACAACCCCTTGCATCTAACTAACCATCCATGTTCTATTAAAACCATAAATACATGTAACTAAAGTAAAAGTCCGTTGACACGTTCACTATGACATGAATTTGAACCAATCAGATCATTGTCCGCATATCCCACTATAACAACTCATCCAAATTTTCAAGTTTTTTTCCATTTTTAGTAACGAGTTTTGATTTAGTATTGATTACAAATGGTGTGTCCGACCTATGACAACGATGCTTCCAACTCAATACGAAGGTGCATCAAGCTAATTACAATATGCATGCACTTTTCAATTATGAGTCTCCGTTGTGATGAACTTTGATTGCATAAATACCCTTCCCTATTATAGTGTTGTGTTTAACACTTTACAATGAGTGCATCCAACTTCAACTTTTTGTTGTGGTAAGTACTCATTTTCAAAAAAACTCACACAACTACACTTGTCGTGCCGTGTCATAACAAATTGTTTTATAAAAAAAGTCTTATCATAATAACTGCTTCATGTGTGCTTGCTTATTTGACTGTTCAACATGTGTTTCAGGATGAAAACTACGAAAAACATATGATATTGTTTTAATTGTGATACAAGGCTACTCTACAAATGGTTATATGGTTTTGTGGTTTTCAATTTAAAATTTGTTTTGAATTAAACGATTTCTCTTAATATCATATTTAATGTGCTACATTTCAAATTTCGAAAAGGTTTTAGACTATTAAACATCTAACCAATCGGAAATTGTTATTGGAAAGCTTTAAATGTTTTCCTTTTTTACCTTTAAAGAAAAAAAAAAGATATCATTAGCATTTAAACCATAATGAAAACCATTATTCCAGGATTCTTTCTAGATTATCTCCTATTCTCATATATGTAAAATTACCCTATTACCCAAAACATGTCCACTTCATAACTCTCTTCTCCATCAAGTATGTGGGCATATTGTGTCAATCCTTAAAAGGAGACATCAATTGATAACAACCTTAACATCTTTCCAAAATACCATTATGCTGAGTTACATATGATTTAATATACAACGGGACCCACAGTGACCCTAAAATTCTTGTTTTATAAAAGATAAATTAGTTGGGATTGATGAATAAGTAGTGCTTATATGTTTATTTATCTATTTATCTATTATCTATAAAAGGTTATATCTTAAGAAAATATTACATAAACATTTACAAAATTTTTAAAACAATAATTAAAAGGATCATATTTTATTAAAAAAAGAAGGCCTTCTATTATAGATTTTTTTTAAAAAATTTCTGCAAAAAGGATAATTAAAGAAAATTAAAAGACAAAAACCCTTGAGAGAAAAAGGGGGGTTTTGATGAGTGAAATAGTAAAGTGTTTTGATTCCTTGTAATTTTTTAAATTGAAAGCCATTCCATTTGTTCTGGCAAAGTTTCCATGATTGTCCATTTGTGAGCTCTATTCCTAGTCACCATACAGCTTTCTCTCTCTAAGATCCACTTTCTCTCTCTAAGATCTTTGAGTTTGTTCTTCTTTTCTGTGTTTGTTTTGTTTGTGTTCAAGAAAGTGAAATAAAAGTTCCAAACTTTCTGAATCTTGTGTCTTTCTTGATTCTTGTTCTTTGTTTGCTCTGTTTTGTCATCTTGAATCCTTTTGAAATTATATGAAAAAAGATGCCAGTGGAGGAAATTAGAGGAGGTAATGATGAAATTGACAGGTTTCCCATTGGGATGAGAGTTCTTGCAGTTGATGATAATCCAACTTGTTTGAAATTATTGGAGGGTCTACTAAGAAAATGCCAATATCAAGGTTAGTTCTTGACTTCTTGTTTTATGTGTTTATATGTTTACGTGTTTGTGTGTGTGTGTGTGTGTGTTTCTCTTTTGTTTGTCAACAATTGTTGTTTGTTCATTCTATTTCTGCACAGTCAGAATGAGGGTTTCAACTTCAGGGCAATTCTGTGAATATTCTGTATCAATTTGGAATCATGGTCAAAAAAGTTCATGGCTTGATGTTGACTGAATTATGTGTCTCAGATAGCTGATATGATTTTGAGTTTCTGGGTTTTAATTCTTTTGGATTAAAGATCATGTTTATGTGTTGATAGTCGATTGTTTTTCTTTCACAGTTACAACCACAAATCAAGCAATAACAGCACTGAATATGTTGAGAGAAAATAGAAACAGGTTTGATTTGGTTATCAGTGATGTTTATATGCCAGACATGGATGGTTTCAAGCTTCTTGAACTCGTTGGGCTCGAAATGGATTTACCAGTCATCAGTAAGCAGAATGCTGAAATTATGGTTCAGTTTTGACTTTTTGAGGTCAAACTGATTTGTTTATTCTGAAAACTGATTAAGTGATTTCATGAAATTGTTGCAGTGTTATCAGGGAATGGTGACAGGAATCTTGTGATGAAGGGGATCACTCATGGTGCTTGTGATTATCTTGTGAAACCAGTTCGTCTTGAGGAGATACGAAACATATGGCAGCATGTGATCAGGCGAAAGGTTGGGTCAAAAACAAAGTCAAAGTCAACAAACAACCTAGAAAAATCAGATCAAGGGAATGAAGGTGGAGATCAAAATGAGAAGCTGAACAGAAAAAGAAAAGATGAAGATGAAGAAGAAGAAAATGGAAATGAAAGTGATGATCCAGCAACAAAGAAGAAGCCCCGAGTTGTTTGGTCAATTGATCTTCATAGGAAGTTCGTTGCTGCTATTAATCATCTCGGCATTGAGAGTGAGTCTTTTTCTAGTAACTAAACATCTATTATATGTATAAAATCTGCTAACACGGGTTTTTCATTCTAACTACAGAAGCTGTGCCTAAAAGGATTCTTGATTTGATGAATGTGGATGGGCTTACTAGGGAAAATGTAGCAAGCCATCTTCAGGTACTTGCATATTTCCTTAAAAATGCATATATTTGGCAATTAATTGTAGAAAAACCTTATTTATTTAGGAAAACAATAGGTTTTTATCGGCGTTTAAAAGTTTAAGCATCTGCGTTTTGCAACTAAATGAATAAAAAGCATGTTCTTTTGTGGAATAAAAGTAGTAAAAGTTCATTTTTGGAGATTAAATAAAGTAGGCTTTCTTTTTGGCAATTATATGGAAAGAAAAAGTCTGACTTTATTGGGATTAAATGGTATCTTCGAATTTATTGGAAATACCCATATGGGAAAGAATTGAATTATGCTAACTTTGATATCTTATAACAGAAATACAGGCTTTACCTAAAGAGGATCAGTCATCAAGGTAACATGGTGGTTGCCTTTGGAGGCAACAATGATGCATCTTCTTATATGAGAATGAGCCCTCTTGATGGACTAGACTTTAGGACAGTATCATGTTCAGGAAGAATGCCGAATGCCACGTATGCACCAGCTGGCATGCTAGGTAGACTCAACAGTGCAACAGGTGTGGCCCTTCATAGCCTTACGGCTCCACCCCTGGTCCAACCAAACCATGCTCAAACCAAGCTACAGCCAGTTGTATCTTCAAATCACCAAAACATGAATCTTTTTCAGGGGATCCCACCATCTTTTGAGCTTGATCAACTACAATACAGTAGTAAAACAAACACCCAACTCATGGATTTCAATTCTGTTGAAGAATCTCGAACAGGTACCCAGATGTTAGATTTTATTTCCATTGATGGATCTTGAATCTCTTCATTGTATTTTATTTATGATTCTTGAGTCTTTATAGGTATCAATCTGGGTAATCTCAATTCCATCGATGAACCTCGGTTGTTTAGAGGTACCCAACCATCAAATTGCAGTTCAATTGATAAATCTTGAAATTTATTGATGAATCTTGAATATTTATAGGTTCTAGTACCTTCACGGATCCTATTAGCGTTCTTGCGAGTCAAGCGGGTGCGAAATTGACTTCTACAGGCACAGAATCTTTCAATCTTCTTTCAAGTGGTTCTGGCTTTCTTGACCAAAATGGTAATCAACCACCAAACATCCCTTCTAATCTATTGCCTGTTGGTGAAAGTTATAGCTATCCTGCCACTGTTAATGGCAGTTTTAGTTCTAACATCACCACAACGGCCACTGTACCTATTGAAACTCACGGTGGTGGTTTAGTTGGGGACATTGTTCAGAATGTTAACCAATCTTTATCAAACCAAAGAAGTGGACCATGCAGTAAACAAGATTATAGCCAATACTCACAGAATGCTTTTACCACACTAGCTGTTTCGGCTCTAGCCGGTTATGGTGGTTTGAGTGGTCCAGTGAGCCATAGTAGACCAAATGGCAGTGGTTCAACTCTTGTCCAGAATGAGCAGACGAAGCTGCAAACTGGTTTTGCTTCAAACAATGGTTATGGTTCATTGGATGATATTATACCTGGAATATTGAAACGGGTACAATATTTTCAACTTAGTTACTTAGGCAACTCAATTGCCATTCACACAATATAAAATGAGTCTGAATCACACTCAATTCATATGCTTTTATCTTTTGTTAAGAATTTTTTCATTTTTCTATTTTTTCATCGTCTTTTCTGAAATGCAGGACCAGAACACGGCGATGCAAATGAATGGAGAATTTGGATATGATCCTTATATGGTCGCAGGTCGCGTGTATGACAATGAGTCAAGGTAGGCATTTGGTTTGTAGAGAAAGATAAAAGGACCTGCAAATGCAGCTATGTAGGTTTATCCATGAGGATTTGTATCTATCTTAAATCTTCCTTAGATTCTGTCTGGTTTTTTTTCATGTCATGGGTCTGATGACAGAAGATTATATTAAATTTTCTTTGACACCACTTTGTAATCTATGTTTTCTTTTTGTTTAGGGTCATAATGCCATTGCTAATTGCTAAATGCATATATATTGCCTGTTTTGTTACATTCAAAGAGTAGGCTGCAAATAGGACTTCTCAACGTCAACTCAAATGGTTTGGATGTGTATCTTAAAAGTGATCATGTGATATTACATAATATAACGTGGATAGACTACACTAACATATATATAGGAAACAAGAATAATAATACTTTGATATGTCATATTTCATTCTCCTTCCCAACCAAGTTCCCTAGCACGACGCTCCCATAAAGATGTTATCTTTTTTTCTTGTCTCGTTAAAGCCTCGGCTTGTTCTCTTGCTTGTTCACATGTTTCAGTAGCAGTATTGCATTTTTCAGCCTCTTTTTGGTATTGTGAGGCCACCCTTCTCGCCTCAGCAAATGTAATATTCATGTGGCGTATGTGTTCTTCACCAACTGTTTTCTGTAACTTGAGTTCTTCTGATAGTAAATCCACAAATTGCTTCTCCATTTCTTCTTTGAGATCTGGATCATCTTTCCCACAATCTGTGTTTTGCCAACAAAATAGTTATATATATGACCTGACGTTTGGTACTATGTTTTAAAAGTGATTATGTGATTTGGAATAACCAAAATCAAATAATCAACTATAGCAAAACAGACGGTTTGTAGACATAGTGTTTGGACGTGTTTCTATTGTCACAAGTTGCGACAATCAATTTCATCACACCCAAATGCTAGAAACTGTTTTTTGCAAAACATAATCACCACTCTAATATAGAATGTGATTATAAAGAATAAGGAAATAATTCTTGACTAATATAGAAGAATGTAAAGAGTAATAACAAAGTAAGCTCTAACCTGTTACAGAAAGGTGTACCAAGCCTGCAATAAATCAAACAAGATAGAATCTTTTAGCATACTTTCATCTTACAGATGTATAAAAAACTTGAATTGAGAGAGATGCATCACAAGTATCAATCTTAACATTGGTTAAACCAGTAAGCCAACGTTCATAAGTCCTTTCTTTTTTTCAAAATCAGGCACTTGAATTCGAGACAACTATCTTACCATGTAAAGGGTCGGCTGATAAAACCTCAAAGAACAGGTTGGGTTAGTTATTATTGATGTATACATCATGCAACTTAATTTTTTCAAGAAACCCTAAACATTGCATTTTGTAAGCAACATAAATGCACCAGCTTAGTGATGTTCTATAAAGTGTCACAACGCATAATGGTCAAATTCAAAATTCACATAAATGCACCAGCTTAGTGATGTGCTCAACAATCAAGAACAAACACAAAAAACCTAGATCCAGTTCCGTAAGAAATCAAGAACTTTATACAAACCCCAGATCAAATTCGGTCTAATCAATGAGAAAACTGATGGGAATTCAACCAAAAGCAAGAAATGTACAGAAGTACCGATTTAATTTCAGCACAATCAACACTAGCATAAACAACAAATAGGTATGAATTATGATCAAGTAAACAGACAATTAAAGTTAAAAAAAAAGACCCAAATTACCAGGAGCAAGCTTGAGAAGAGACAGAGGAGGAGGACAATCACATATGCAGGGAGCACAAGAGATAGAATTATTGGGTTTCAAATCAAAACCCCTTTTGAGCTTCCAATAAAGAGCTGGTCCCGATACACACAATGCTGAAATCACAGCCAAAATGACCAAACAACACCGGAAACAAGACCCAGATCGTCTTGTCATCTCGCAACCGAACGATTCGGCTATGTGATTATGTGTGTAAAAGCTATTGGAGATCTCATGAAGTGACGGTGGTGGTTGTTGTTATTAAAGAATTTGATGAGAATATAGTATCGTGTGTAGGGTTCGGTGTTTGGGATGAAGACAGGTGAGTTTGCATTTGTTGTGAACTCGTTCTAGACGATTTGTGGAGCATTTCATATTTTAGTGATAAAATGAAAAATATCTATTATAATAAAAGAAGATTTTTAGATAACACTTGGTATAATTTTATATCATGTAATTTTAATTTTTCTGTTTTTTTCACATATTAAATAACTAAATTAAATATTAATAATATTACTTAATTCCTTTTGAGATTAAAAATTGTTTTTTCAATAAATTAAGAAAGAGATGCTTTTATACATGTAACTTCTAAATAAATATAATTTTAAAAATAAAAACTTTTTCTAAAATAGCAAACATTTTTAAAAATATGAAATATTTTAGAATGGTTTTTTAAATGATTTTTTATTAAACAAAAAAATTAAAATTAGGAGTTATAATTAGAAAATTTTTAATATGTTTATTTAAAAAAAGTAATAAGGGTTTAAAAATAAAAGTTTAAAACAATGATATCATTGTTTTATTACTTATATTCTTACTCATATGTAATTTCAATTATATCATTTTATAATTAATAAATTTTTATTACTAATTATTTAATATTTTATTTATTCAATACGTGTAATACACGGGGTACTAACCTAGTTGTTATATAATCGGATTTACACTTATTTTTTCTGTCATTTTTCGGTATTTTATGTTTCATGTTTAAATTATTGTGTATATATCTAGCCGCAAATGAAAAATACATAGAAACTTAGAGATCCAATACTCCACTTCACGTTATCAGCACTTTGGCTCTATAACATCTTGTATCTGCTATTTTTTTCCCTTACGTAGATTACAATCAAGTTCTTGTTCATATTTTCTAGAAATATGCTTACAAGCTTCAACAAAACCATTATTGACGATGCATGTTTGGTGGATAGCATTATTACTAACAGTGTTTTCAAACATAAAGTATTTCCTCTAATTTGTCTTTACAAAGACGCTTATTGGTGTTGTTTCTGGTGTCATTAACCTTATCAAATGCTCAAGAAGAGCATGCATCATCTTCTCCTCGGTTACCCAACTGAATATCAATAACATTTCTGGTGTCATTAACCTTATCAAATGTCGTACCTTAGTCGTACCCGTATTTAGAATTTTTGATATTTGCCGTTTCCGTACCCGTACCGTCGCCGTACCCACTTCCCGTACCCGTTCCGGTGCTACCTAGAATTGAGAATTACTTTCATCTTTCACACTTTTAACTCGTTCTTCAAACGCTGTTGGGTTTCTAACAATTTCTTCAAACTTAAGAGTCTTGAGATCCACCATTTGTAATCAAAGCTACAATATTAATAAAATGATTGGACATGCAAGTAAGGAACTTTCACCAACTTATGTTGTTCAACTGAGACTTTGAGGGAGACAAACTTAGTGGCGAGTTCGGATAGCCTCCTAGCAAAATGATTGATAGAATCATTACTCTTCATCTTCATGGCTTCATACTTGGTTGTTAGGGTTTATAGATGGACTTTTACAGCTCTTTCTTAACCAACATAGCTGGTCAATCTTTATGGCATCCCATATATCCTTTGTGTTATCATATAGTGTGACTTGTAAGATTTCGTCCAGAATTGATTGAAACAAGTAAGCAATGACGACACTATTTTTTTTCTCATCAACTTGTGTATTGTGTACTTTCCATAAGTCGTTAGTTTGAAACACCACTTTGCTCTAGATTGACCATGTGGTGTGTTGAAATTAAATCACGGAATTACAACTCAAGAATCAAGATCAAAAGGATTCAACTCAAAATTGAAACAAGAACTCAAGAACTTCAGAACTATTATTAACTCTCGGAAGATTTTGGTTACCTTCGGAAGATATTACAAAACGAAAGAAAGGTCCTTTTAAACCCCTTTCTCAAACCCTTTTATACACGTTCGCATACTAACCGAATCTAACAAACTAATTGACAATTAATCACAACTAACATCAACTTTAGCTAACTGACAATTAGTCCTTTATACTTTGCTATTTAACTAAATGAATACAACAAACATAATTGACTTCTATTCTATATTTCACAATCTCCACCTTAGAATAGAAGACAAGTTAACACACAAATTTAGCAGTCTCAGACAATGCTAAAACTTAGGTCCAGGAAGAGCCTTAGTCAACACATCAGCAGCATTATCAGTCGTGCCCACATACTCAACTTTCACCACTTTAGAATTCACCACATCCCGTATGAAATGCAGCCTTACATCTATGTGTTTGGACCTATCAAAGAACACTTGATGCTTGGACAATTGTATAGCTCCCAAATTATCACAAAACACCACAACATCATTGAAATTCACACCCAACTCAGATACAATTCCCTTTAACCACATGGCTTCCCTCACTGCCTCTGTTAAGGCTATAAAATCAGCTTCAGTTGTTGATAAAGCAACAACTCTTTGCAAAGAGGCTTTCCAACTTACAACACCTCCTAACACTTTAAACACATACCCAGCTAATGATCTCCCATTATCCTTGTCTTTAGCAAAATCAGAGTCAACATAACCATTCACAGCAGCATTAGAATTATCACATTTACCAAACTCAAGCCCCAAACTCCTTGTTCCATTTAGATACCTCATAATCCACTTAACACATTCCTAGTGTTGTCTACCAGGATTGCAAAGATACCTACTGACCATACTTACAGCATAGCTCAAGTCTGGTCTAGTGCATACCATTAGGTACATTAAACTCCCAACAGCACTAGAAGAAGGTACCTTACTCATGTATACATGATCTTGCTCGGTACTTGGACAATCTTTACTGGACAACTTAAAGTGCAATCCCAAAGAAACTCTTAAGCACCTTATTAACATACCCACTCTGAGTTAATCTAAGTATACCTGCAGCCCTGTCCCTCGTAATCTCTATGCCTAAAACTTTTTTAGCATGACCCAACTCTTTCATCTCAAACTCCTTCATCAACAAATCTATTGTCAAAGATACTTGATCACCATCTTTACATGCCACTAACATGTCATCTACATACAACAGCAAGTAAACAAACCAACCAGGCCTATACTCTTTATAGTAAACACAACAATCATAACTACTTCGATTAAAACCATTTGCAACAATATAATCATCAAACCTTCGGTACCACTGCCTTGGTGACTGTTTAAGTCCATACAAAGACTTTTGTAACAAACAAACTTTACCTTCCTGGACCTTTATCTCAAAACCAAGGGGTTGTTTTATATAAATGCTTTCATCTATATTTCCATGTAAAAATGCAGTTTTCACATCTAACTGCTCAAGTTCTAGATCAAACTTAGCTGTTAAAGATAGAAGAATACTGATTGAAGTATGCTTAACCACAGGGGAAAATATTTCATGATAGTCAACCCCTGCTTTCAGTGTATACCCTTTTGCAACCAATCTTGCCTTGAACCTTGGTGCTTCCCCATCATAACCTTCTTTTACTTTGTACACCCACTTGCAATCAACTATTTTATGATCAACTGGTTTGTCCACTAATACCCAAGTCTTGTTTTTGTATAAAGAGTCCATTTCTTCATTCATCGCGGCCACCCTTTTATCACTATCCTTTGAACTAACTGCTTGATGATATGTCAATGGTTCATTAACAGCTTCACTCTCAGCTGTTGTGAACACATAAGCTGAAATGTCTTCTTGTGACCTATACCTTTCAGGTGGTCTTATGTTTCTACGAGGTCTATCTTTAGCAATGCTATACACAGGCTGAACTCCACCTGGACTATCAGAAGAAGACTGTCCAGGATGACTGCTTGAAGTACTCTCCTTAAAAGGTAGCTCCACCTCAACCTCCACATCTTTATCTGACAAATTATCAGGACAATATTTATTATTCAAGGACTGACTTGTACCTACCACATCTTTATAAAGCACATCTTCCTTGAACACTACGTCTTTACTGATAACAATCTTAGAACTCCCACCTTCAAGCTTCCAGAGCCTATACCCCTTTACACCTTCAGGGTACCCAACAAATATGCACTTGATAGCTCTGGGCTCAAGTTTTTCCTGCCTAACATGAGCATAAGCCGAAGCTCCAAAAACCTTAAGCTCATTGTAGTTCTGTCTTCTTCCAGACCAAACTTCCATAGGAGTTTTCATCTCTAAGGTAGATGAAGGTGATCTATTCACTAGATAACAAGCAACTGATACAGCTTCAGCCCAAACTGCTTAGGTAACCCAGAACTAGACAACATGCATCTAACCTTGTTACGTAGTTGCAGGACCGTTTAAGGGCTTTAACACAATTATAACACAGCAACAACAATGAGGAGATTAACTAAACTTTAATCAAACAGTGAACTGGATTAACCAAGGTGATACAAAGAACACAAGTAAACTAAAGAGACAGAACAAGAGAGTATGGGTTTCAAGGAGGCAGTATATTGCTTTCTCAAGTTCTTTTACAAGTGTTACAAAGCATAAAGAAAGATACAAGAACTTGAAATACTTATACTACAACCTACAGCCAGCTATACTTTGAAAGCCAGCTGGATACAATTGACTAGACACTAACAAAATCAATTGTAGGATCAAAAGGCATATATGCCTTTTGACCTTGTGACTATGACATGCCATAGCTCACATCCTTATACATTACAAAAAGGATAAAGTACATAAAGTAGAAAGTTACAGACTCAAGACCTCAATGTACAGTTACCAAAAGCATGGACCTTTTCACCAACTCATGTAAGTTGGTGACTTTACAGAGATGCAACGGAAAAGGTGCTTTATGGAACAGTACATCAGATAAAGCATGTGTACTAAAAGTCTTCGGAAGAAATCTGTCTTCATAGGTTGAAGCTTCGGAAGACTTTGTCTCTGAGGCTTCGGAAGACTTCATGTTTGGCTTCGGAAGATATTGGTCTTGGCTTCGGAAGATTTTACACTTGGAGTATTTTCTAATGCATTGTGTAAAACTTCCGAAGCATTCTTCACTTCAGTACTTAGTGCATGTTGCAGAGACACTTTGGATGTTTTGGGTTGCATCAGACTTAAGGAATCCTTACAAACTCCCCCTAGGCTGATGCTACCAAAACACTTAGAAGATC
The DNA here is from genome assembly GCA_025215565.1 of Flaveria ramosissima. Lineage (NCBI taxonomy): Eukaryota > Viridiplantae > Streptophyta > Magnoliopsida > Asterales > Asteraceae > Flaveria > Flaveria ramosissima. The sequence continues at coordinate 19,360,782 of CM046039.1, read as the reverse complement.
TTCAAATGTTGGTAGTCTTCAGTACAATCATAACCATTCCTTTCTTCATTAGATGGTCAGGATCATCAAGACTCTCATAGTATCTTCTCATTTCAAAGAGATCATGCAGAGGTAAGTTGATTATGTCTTGCCAGGAGTAGACATTCTCAACACCTTGATCTCTGATAACATGCCATCTTTCTGGATTAGTAGAGTAAGTCCAGGACAAGATGGGTGTCTCAGTTGTTAGAGGAGCCACTGCATAGGAGTTGATTGGGCTGCCTCATCATGCACTTCCTCAGGTTGATCTGATTCAGCCTGAGGTGTAGAGGTAGATGACTTTGGCTTCTTCTTCTTAGTCTTTGGTTTAGAAGCCATTCTCTTCTTCCTCTTAGATGACTTTAACTGAGAAGACTGGTCTGCGGCACCATGTTGATCATCAGTGTCTTTCTCAGTTGGGTGTTCCTCCCTCACAGGTTCAGAAGGAGAGGGAGTTTGACCCTGCCTTGGATCAGAAGATGAAGCTTGCTGAGGCTCAGCTGGAGGTTCTGGTTGAGGTGTCTCAGGTTGTTCAAACTTGACCTCCACTTCAGGTGGGACTTGACTTGGAAGAGAGTGCAAGTCAATAAGTTCACCACTCTTTATCTTCTGCTTGATCACCCTTATATGCTCATCCATTGTGGATAGAGACATGGGACCAAGTCTCCTTCCGAGAATCCATACAGCTTCAAGAAGCTCATCATTCTTTGTCTGTCAGCAGACTTCCTTACACTCTTTTGAATGATGGCTCTTGACTTTGCAGCTTCTTCCCTTAGCTTCCTTTTGGTTGTCTTTCTTTCTTTGACTAGCTCAAGCTCAAGTTGCTTTAAGTACTCAAACTCAATGAAGTCATAGGACAGGGGAAGAAGTGCATCTGCCTGATAGAAGCCTGTGGCACTCAGGTAGTTGATCATCTTGATCCTATCTTCCTCTTTATCTACCTGAGGTTCTTGTGGAGCCACATCTTCCTGTGCAGGACTTTCTTGAACTGGAGAGAGAGTGGGAGCATGCTTGTAGAGTCTTTTCTGTCTCTTCTCCTCTTTGAATTGGAGAAGTAGCCTTGCATCCTCTTTCTCCTTCATCTCTCTTGACACTTCCATGTCAGCCAGTTCATTTAACTCTTCTAAGGGGAGGGAGATGATTTCATCAATATCATAGTTCCTGGTCTGTAAATAGGTAATCCTGACTGCCCTTAACTCATCATCTTGAGTATTTGGTTGGGGGCAGCCCTGATTGCAGCTTGCATGAAGCTAGATGACCCAGAAGAACTTTCTCCCCTTAGTCTCCTTTTCCTCTCTCTCTCTTCCTCCTCAATTTCCTCAGGAGTCATTATCCTTTTCCCTTTGTCACCAACAGACCTTTGTGACTCAGGGTGGATTGAGGCTTGGCCTTCATTGCTTGGTGTAGCTTCCATGCTCTGGCCAGAGAGAGGCTGAGAAACACCTTCACCAGCAGGTGTCTCAAAGGGAGTTTGGACCTTGCAGCAGTTGTTGATGATGAGACAGGGGTCTCAGGTTCTGCCACTGGGCCTTCAGTCAAGGTTTCCCCTATGAAACTAATCTTAGGGTCCACCTCAACATCCAGTTGACCGATGACATTGCCTGATTGCCTAAGTCTCCTTCTTAGAGAGAACTCTGCAAGGATCCTATCTTGGATTCTTTGAGCCAGCCTGTCAGCTTGTCTTGAATTGCTTGGATTGACAAGTGGCATGTTGACTAAATCCAGTCTTTCATAGAAGTTCAGGCTTTGGAAATGAAAAACTTCTTGTTGACCTTGAACTCTGTGAAGGATAAGGGCTCTTCTGTCATCATCATACCTCCACCTTATGATGTAGTTGCCAGTTCCTTGTGGTGGAGATGAGACAGCCCTTGGTATACCTTCCTCAAAGAGACTCCTGATGATTGAGTCTATAGAGTCCACATTAATGTGAACTTGAGGAAGTTGCTGAGAATGCACAACAGCAAGTGAGGATGGTGAGTCCTCTATGTCCATTCTCTGTGAAGAACTCCCAGGTTCTGTGGTTGTAATAACTTTCTCCCCCTTTTTGGTAGCATCACCCACTTGCATAGGTGAGCTGGAGGATAAGTCAATCACTTCCACAGGTTCTTGTGTTCCTGGTTGAGCTCTCCTTAAAGGTCTCCCAGCTAGTTTTTCCTTTAGATATGAAATCTGAAGTTGCTGATCATTGACCCTGTTTTTAAGGTAGTCACCTGAGATTCCAAGTGACTAACCTTAGAGACTAAATAGGTGCATGTTTTTGACAATTTCTGCACCTTTAGTCTCAAATTCCCCTCATCTTCATCAGAAGAATCATTGGGGGATGAGATGATTGGACCAAAGTCCTCTCTCTCACCACCAGCTTGAGTTTCTTGGCTGCTGGTTTTCCTCTGCTCACTGGCAGCCTCAGTTGAGATGCCAGTGGGCTGAGTTGCCATGGTTGAGGTCTTAATGATGTAATCACTTTCAAAAGTGAGAGCCTCTTCCATATGGACATCCTGAACATGTTCAGAAGTGTCCACCTCAGTAATAGGTGACTGATGTGGGATAGACTGAGGAGAGTCAGAGGTACTCATCTCTCTTTGAGTAGGGGAGGAGAAGAGAGACTCATGGTACTCACTGAATCCTAAGTCTTCATCAGTGTAGAAGGATAGGTTGGGAATTGGTTGGTTGAGATCTAAAGGCTGGGGATGGTAGCTGTCCCCTGAAGGTTGTTCACTTGAGTGTTGAGACTCAGAGTGAAGGCTTAAGGCTGTTGGGCTTGAGCTCATCAGGGTGAGCATGAGGAACCTCAGCCCTGATAGGTGAAGAATGGGAGTGGTTTGCTCCTCAGGAGAAGTGGGAGCTCTAGTGTCCACTTCTTCCTGTAAGGTTGAGTATATGGGGGCCTGCACAGACTCAATAGCCTGAGCAGGGGTTCGTTTGGATTTTCTTTGGTAGGTGAGGGTGATTTCTGGTCTTTTTAGAGGTAAGGATAAAAGAGGTGTGGGTTCAACACTAGCTTGTGTTGCTAGGTTGTCACCTTGAGCAATGAGCTCTAACATTTTTGGGACTAGGGCTGTTTCTACCCCTGAGAAGCCTACAGTTGGCTTCTTCATTATTTTAAAGATGCCGGGCTTCATCTGTCCCAATTTAAGAATATTACTTGTTTCCCTCAACTGTGAGCCCAGTTCACAGTTGAGAATGTGTTGAACATATCTAGGAAACATGTAATACTCTAAGGAGTCTAAGTTTGCAAGTAAATTAGTATAAACAAATTGTGAATACCTGAACTTGACCCCCTGAACCATTCCATGAACTATAAAGGAGAGATCCTCAGGAATCTGGTCCCATCCACCATGCTTGTTTGATAAGCTGTGGATAACCACATGGAGCAGGTATTTCCACTGGGATGAGACCTTCCCTTTCCTGAAAGGTCTTTACAGAGAAATCTCCCTCATAGCCCATCTGCTCAAAGGAATGATTAACAGCTTCCTTTGGGAAGGACACCTCACCTTCTTCATCATCCAGCTGCAAATGTTGGTTAATGATGGCCGGAGTGATGAAGATTGTCCTCCCTTGCACTGTGGCAGACAGTGCCTTCTCCCCATCCATAATGACCTCTTGGCAGGTCTTCCAGAATTCAAGCAAGTGATCCTCATATAGAGTAGGATCAATGGTCAGGGAGGTGAAATAGTTTGACAGAGTCAAGAATTGGCAAATCTCTGAGAAACTTGCATCTTTCTCAGAGCTTAACAGAGCAACTTGATTATGTTGCCTGTGAAGTTGCATGGAGAAATCTGGGTTGTTTCTGCGGTTAAGGTTGGCCATTTCAGAAGCTTAAGGGTGAAGAAAGGTAGAAAGCAAAGGCGGTTTAGAGAATTAGGTTAGAGGAATAGTGGAATTGAGGAAGATAGTGGGAAAGAGGGGGAACCGTTGGGTATTTATGTGAAAAGGGATTTGAACCAAAGTTAATGAAAGAGGATAAACTTTGAAATCCGGAAGTCGGTCCCACCTCTGAAAAAGTAGTTTACTTTTGCTCAAAAAGTAGTTTTCTTGGAATTCGAAAAGCTTCCGAAGGTAATTTGTCTTCGGAAGTTTTGATTGAAAAAGCTTCCGAAGCTAAAATGGCTTCGGAAGATTTTCCTGAGAGTCTTGAAAATTTATGCTTCGGAAGAGAAATAAACCCTTGGATGCTTTGTATAGGAATAAACAAAGCTTCCGAAGGTTAATTTTGCTTCGGAAGGAAAAAGTCCTTAAAAATGAATAAGTGTCTGAGATAAGAATTTTAAGCTTCGGAAGATGAATTTTGACTTCTTCCGAAGGTAAAATCTCTTAGACAGTTATTTATTTTGAAGACATGTTTTTCTTCCGAAGATAAAATTTATCTTCCGAAGTATCAGAAAATTTTCAAGAATCTAAGGAAAGTCTTCAAAAAGAATTTTACATCCAAAGAAAACATGAGCTTATGAAAGTGATGAACTAGACAACTTAGGACACACATATTTTAAGAAGAAATAATTAGAATTAGTTTTAAGAAAAAGTCTACTCAAAGTTAATCATCCCAATAGCTGATATCAGATACTTAAATCTCTGTTCATCAAAAGCTTTTGTGAACAGATCAGCATATTGTTCATCTGTATGAACTTTGACTAGTTTAATTAATCCCTTTTCATAGTTATCTCTTATTAAATGATACCTGATGTTGATGTGTTTGGTCCTTGAGTGCTGCACAGGGTTCTCAGTGATAGAGATAGCACTATTGTTGTCTATGTGGATAGGAGTCTCTTTGAAGTTAAATCCATAGTCCAGCATCTGATTTTGAATCCAAAGCACTTGAGCACAGCAGCTTGCAGCAGCAATGTATTCAGCCTCAGCAGTTGATGCAGACACACAGGATTGTTTCTTGCATTGCCATGAGACAACCCTTCCACCAAGGAATTGACATCCCCCAGATGTAGACTTTGCAGTCATGTTGCAACCACCATAATCACTATCTGTATAAGCATACAGATTGAAATTAGGATTCTTTGGATACCATAGACCAAGTGTTGAAGCACCTTTGAGGTATCTTAAAATCCTTTTCACAGTGATTAAGTGAGACATCTTAGGGTTGGCTTGATATCTTGCACAAATACATGTAGCAAACATGATATCAGGCCTGCTAGCTGTAAGATACATAAGAGACCCAATCATAGCCCTGTATAAATGTTCATCTACACACTCCCCCTCAAGATCTGGACCAAGGGAGTGGTTTCTGGCTATGGGTGTCTTAGCAATCTTACAATCAGTCATGTTGAACCTCTTGAGTATGTCTTGAACATACTTTGACTGACTTATGAAGATGCCATCTTCAACCTGCTTCACTTGAATTCCCAGAAAGAAATTGAGTTCTCCCATTGAACTCATTTCAAATCTGTCTTTCATCAGCTTCTCAAAGTCTTTGCAGAGCTTTGGATTAGTTGAACCAAAGATGATGTCATCTACATATACTTGAACCAGCAATAAGTCATTTCCCTGTCCTTTGATGAAGAGAGTTCCATCTATAGTACCTCTCCTGTATCCATGTTTACAAAGATACTCAGATAGTGTCTCATACCACTTCCTGGGTGCCTGATGCAGCCCATAAAGAGCTTTGTCAAGCTTGCAGACATAATCAGGATGATCAGGGTCTACAAAACCAGGTGGCTGTTTGACATAAACCTCTTCATCAATCACTCCATATAAGAAAGCACACTTTACATCAAGTTGATAGACCTTGAAGTTCTTGGATGCAGCAAATGCCAGGAATATCCTAACAGCTTCTAGTCTTGCTACAGGAGCAAAGACATCAGTGTAGTCAATCCCTTCTTCTTGTGTGTATCCTTGAACAACTAGTCTTGCCTTGTTCTTGATGATGATTCCTCTATCATCCTTCTTATTCCTAAAAACCCATTTGGTTCCAATGGTAGTCTTCCCATGAGGAAGAGGACAAAGGTTCCAAACTTTCTGCCTTTTGAATTGAAGCAGCTCTTGTTGCATAGCTTCAACCCAACTTCCATCCTTTAGAGCTTCATCAACTTTCTTTGGCTCTATCTGAGATAAGAAACAAGAGTGAAGACAAACATTTGCTTCATGGGTTTGTCCTCTTGTTCTTACCCCTGTGACAACATCTCCAATGATGTTTGTGGTGGGGTGAGACTTGTGGATCCTTAGCTGAGGGATCACAGCAAGTTGCTGAGAAAGATCCAAATTTGAGAAATTTAGATCTGGTCTGGAAGATTCACCCTCCACATTATCACACTTATCAAGATTAACTTGATCCAATGAGTGTGTGACATCATTGATGTTGTCATCTATGGTGTGGTTATTAGCATCAAGGAATTCCTGATCACTATCACCATCACCATTGTTGTCTTCTACAATTGAGGTGTCTTTATCTGGTTGAGAAGCCTCTGAGCTGGAATTTGAAGGCATACCAGATGTATCAGCTGAATTTGTCATTGTTGTGCTGATAGAAACCTCATTTGCTGAAGTAGTTCCAACTGGAGCTGAAGATGTATGAGTTGAGGGTCTTCCTAGCTCAAATCTTGGATCAGGATCACCTGTATTTAAATTTTCTGCAGATCCTGAAACATGCTCACAAGATTTGTTAAAACAGTTGGTAACTAAATCAAGATCAAACAGCCAATCCGGACCAGAACCAGCCACACAGGGTGTGTGCTCATTGAAAGTCACATTGGCTGACTCCTCAACAATTCTAGTTCTGAGATTGTATACTCTATAAGCTTTAGCTTGGGAAGAGTATCCAATGAAGTGTCCATCATCTGATTTCTCAGCAAACTTGGCAATTTGATCTTGGTATTCAAGATGGTGCAGGGACATCCAAATGACCTGAGAAAACCAATGAAAGGTTTCCTCTTGTGCCAAAGTTCATAAGGAGTCTTACCATGTGTCTTAACTACTAAAACTCTGTTTTGCACATAGCAAGCAGTATTAACTGCCTCTGCCCAGAAGGTGATAGGCAGTTTAGAGTCAGACAACATAGTTCTTGCAGCTTCAATAAGTGTCCTGTTTCTCCTCTCAGCAACTCCGTTTTGCTGAGGAGTCCTGGGAGCACTATATTGTCTTGTAATACCTTTTTCATCACAAAATGTATCAAGGATTTGGTTCTTGAATTCAGTTCCTTGATCACATCTTATGGTTTTGACCTTGTGATCACATTGATTCTCAACTTTTAAGATGAAATTCTTCAGAATCTCAGGGGTTTCATCCTTAGTTCTAAGGAAGAAGACCCAAGTGAATCTTGTAAAATCATCTGTGATCACCAAACAGTAAGAGGTCCTTCCTAGACTCATTACACTGGTGGGGCCAAAGAGATCCATATGTAACAAGTGTAGGGGAGTAGTGATGGAGTTCTTTTCCTTAGGCTTGTGAGATACCTTGTGTTGCTTCCCTTTCAGGCATGCAACACAATGATCATCACTTGTAAACTCTTTCTTTGGCATTCCAGTTACCAGATCATGTTTAATTAATTTATTCATGTTCTTAAAGTTTACATGGCACATTCTTTTATGCCATAGGAAAGACTCATCACTATTTGCTTTAGATAGAAAGCATGAAACTTCTCCAGAGGGAGATGTTTCTTGCAAATCCATCTTGTACATGTTCCCTTTCCTGGGGGCTCTGAGCAGGATATGCTCATGAGGAATGACCACTCCAGGCTTGAGAACAATGCACTCATGCTCAGTAAAGAGCATGTTATGACTCTGATCACAAAATTGGGATACACTCAGAAGATTGTACCCAAGCTCCTTAACAAAGTTTACCTTCTCAATGCTGAGCTTACCATTTGTGACCTTGCCCCTTCCAGAAATGTAACCACCTTCATCTCCTCCAAAAGCAACTGGTCCTCCATCAATTCTCTCAAAATTATGGAGTAGAGACCTATTGCCTGTCATGTGCCTGGAACAGCCACTGTCAATTATCCAGACATTCCTGTTTGTCTTGAGCTGTTCCTGCACAAAGAAAATGATTAGTTACATTTGGAAACCCAAGCCTTACTTGTCTTGGGCTCACTAAGTGTAATAGAAGGTAATGCAACAGTAATAGATCCTATGGTTGTACTATGGGGATCTTCAGCTGTTGTTGATGGAGAAACTTCAGTCATTTGGTCTTTCTTAGACTTCCACACCACCTTTGGAGTCTTGGACTTGACCTTCAAAACCTTAGAAGCTTTTGGGACTTCACAAGTTTTGATGACTGAACCTTCGGAAGATTCTACAGTCACTGCAGCAGACTTCAGTGCTTCGGAAGAACTCCTTTCTTCCGAGACCAACTTTGCTTCCGAAGGTAATTTTCCATTTACCTTCTTCTTTGATTTGGAGCTTCCGAAGGAAACAGACTTTCCTTCCGAAGCTTGAGACTTCTTGAGACTCTTTGAAGTCTTTGTATTAGTCATGTGGATAGTACTTTTAGGATTGTATGGGCAATCCTTAGCAATGTGAGAAGTACTTTCACACATGACACATAACATTTTCTTCTTCAAAGGAGTCTCCTTTTGAGAGCAAGACTGGCTTTGGTCACATCCCTTCTCCACCTTCATCTTGGTAGATGCTGAGACAGTTCTTTTGGGCTGTGAACTGTTCTTGGAGTTTGATGGTCCAGGCTGTGCAGCAGTGGTACACAGCAGCTCAGTCTTCTTCTTTGCACTGAGATGATTTGAACAAGAACCAGGACTCTTAGCTGAGGAGTCTTGGTTGATGTCTTCAGTCCTTACTACTTTGAAACCTGCAGAGATAAAAACTTGTTTCTGCTTAGCATCAAAAGTAGCCTTGATTTCTTGAGCCTTCTTTGCTTTCCTTTGCTCTTCCTGATCAAGTTCTTTCTCTTGGACTTGGTCATCACAGTAGATTTCTTCTCCTCAGAAGGATAGTGGCCCTTGGAAGAATCCTCTTCTTCACTCTTCTCAGAGGAATTCTTCACTATCACTTCTTCATCATCCTCACTTATAGGATCTATGAGAGGAAGCTCATCTTCACAAGTTCCACACCTAGGAGATCTTACAGACAAGATTGTGTGTGGAGGAGCTATCTCATTTGATCCCAGTCCCTGTCTATTTTGATAGCACACTTTGTTGTGCAGGGATGAGGATATCATGTTCTTGAAGGTCTCTTCTTCAAGAACACTTTTCTCTGCCTTGGCTTTGCTGATCACAAGCTCAGCCTGGCACTCAGTCAACTTAGTTATGAGATCTTGGATCTGAGTTCTAAAATCTGTATGTTCATGTTTTAGTACTGAAATGGTTTTCTCCAAGTCCTCTATCTTTAACTTGTAATCATTTTCAGACTTTCTAAAATCAGATTTTAATATGTTTAATGACTCAAGATCAGATCTCATCTCTAAGTTGTAGGACCTGTATCTATTTACTTTAGCAATGCATTCAGGAGTACAGAGATGTTCCAATACCTTGGCTTCATCATGGTCAGCCATCAGTGCTTGGTTTGGAGAAGCATCTTCCACCTGAAAGCTCCAGTCAAAGCCTCCCTCTTCAACAGCAACAACAGCATGTTGCTTTGGCTTCTCAGTCTGAGGGGCTTTGTCAGTGTAGTTTGGTCTGGGTTGTGTTTGGCCCCCATTTGCTTTAGGTGCCTTACACTCCCTAGCAAAGTGGCCCATAAGGTTACAGTTGTAACACTTAACTTTGCTTTTATCCAGCCCAAACTTACCACTGGTAGCATTGCTTGGAAATCTTCTTCCTGTCTCTTGTAGAACTTCTTGGCTCTGTGAGTGAGGAGAGCCATCTGCTGAACTATCTCCATGTATTCCAGGTCATCTGGATGGATACAGTCCAGGTCTTCAAGAGTGAAGAGATAATTCCCACAGCTTTCATCAGTAGACACAAAGGCTTGAGAAGAACTTGTCTCTTGGAATGGGCTTCCTTGAGTAAAGTTCTCCCTTGGTGTCTCCGGGAAGGTGATGAAAGGACCCTTTTGTGAGTTGTCAGGGTAGCATATGAGATGATGTTGGGGTTCTATGCTGTCCCTTTCAACCACATGAAGGGCTGAACCCATTTGATTGTTGGAGTTGCCAGATGAACCTTGCATGTTCATCTCCATCTGGTATCCACTGAGAATCCCATACAACTCTGTCAGAGTAAGAGTTTTAAGGTTCTCAGTCCTCTTGATCACCACACAGTAGTGTGTCCATTGCCTAGGAAGTGAGGACATGAACTTCCTTACAATGTCCCTGTTCTCAAGAGGAACTCCTCCATCCACTAGGGTATCCACAATCTCAACATACCTGAAGTATTGTTGGGTCATGGTTTCACCTGCTTTGAAGGTGAAGTTTTCAAACTGCTGCTTCAGAAGATCTTTCTTGTTCTCCTTGGCTTCAGAGGAGCCTTCATACATCAGCTTCAGTGCATCCCACAGCTGTTTAGCTGTTTTGCACTTCTTAAAACCTCTGTATACAGAGTTTGGGAGAGCAGTCTGAAGAGCAGTCATGGCCTTCCTATCAATCTCTACTCTTTTTCTATCTTCATCTGAGTAGTTGGCCACATCTTTTGGAATCATACCAGCACCAGTAGCAGAGGGGGTGCTGGGTATGAAAGGTCCATTCTCAACAGATTCCCACATTCTTGAATCAAGAGACCTGATGAAGCCTTCCATCCTCATGCACCAGGTGTCAAAATCATCAAGAGTGATCAGTGGGGATTTGTTCATGGTTCCAGTCTCCATATCAGTCTTTGAGATGGAAGCCATTTGAGAGGTTTAGTTTTTTTGTGTGTGTGAGGGATCTTAAGATGGTTAGATCTTATATCAAGAGCCTGAAATGCTCTGATACCAATTGCAGGACCGTTTAAGGGCTTTAACACAATTACAACACAACAACACAATGAGGAGATTAACTAAACTTTAATCAAACAGTGAACTGGATTAACCAAGGTGATACAAAGAACACAAGTAAAGTAAAGAGACAGAACAAGAGAGTATGGGTTTCAAGAAGGCAGTATATTGCTTTCTCAAGTTCTTTTACAAGTGTTACAAAGCATAAAGAAAGATACAAGAACTTGAAATACTTATACTACAACCTACAGCCGGCTATACTTTGAAAGCCAGCTGGATACAATTGACTAGACACTAACAAAATCAATTGTAGGATCAAAAGGCATATATGCCTTTTGACCTTGTGACTATGACATGCCATAGCTCACATCCTTATACATTACAAAAAGGATAAAGTACATAAAGTAGAAAGTTACAGACTCAAGACCTCAATGTACAGTTACCAAAAGCATGGACCTTTTCACCAACTCATGTAAGTTGGTGACTTTACAGAGATGCAGCGGAAAAGGTGCTTTATGAACAGTACATCAGATAAAGCATGTGTACTAAAAGTCTTCGGAAGAAATCTGTCTTCATAGGTTGAAGCTTCGGAAGACTTTGTCTCTGAAGCTTCGGAAGACTTCATGTTTGGCTTCGGAAGATATTGGTCTTGGCTTCGGAAGATTTTACACTTAGAGTATTTTCTAATGCATTGTGTAAAACTTCCGAAGCATTCTTCACTTCAGTACTTAGTGCATGTTGCAGAGACACTTTGGATGTTTTGGGTTGCGTCAGACTTAAGGAATCCTTACAGTAGTGTTCTATTCAATCTTTCTACCAATCCATTCTGTTGTAGGGTGCCAGGCACCGTTAAATGCCTAGCTACTCCATGTAGTTTACAGAATTGATTGAATTGACCACTACAAAACTCTAATCCATTGTATGTCCTTAACTTCTTGACTTTTCTCTTTGTTTGAGTTTCAACTAAAGCCTTCCACTCCCTGAATCTTTCAAAGGCTTCACTCTTAGCCTTTAGTATGTACACCCAAACCCTTCTAGAGAAATCATCAATTATTGACAAAAAATATGAGGCTCCACCTAAAGACTTTGTTTTAGTTGGCCCCCATAGATCAGCATGAACATAATCTAAATTGTTTTTAGACTTATGTATGCTGGTATTGAACCTGACTCTATGAGCTTTGCCCAGCACACAATGCTCACAGGAACCAGAATTACAATTACCCAGTTTTTCTAGTAGTTGCTGTTTATTCAATTTAGCTAACCCTTGATCGCTTATGTGACCTAGCCTATTATGCCACAACCTGGCAACATTGTCATTTTCTTGTGTAGCCGCATTCACATCTCTTGAATTCACCTTACCATCAATGAGATAAATGTTGTTTAACTTCCTAGTCCCTGACATGATCACCATGGAACCTCTGATTATCTTTACCTTGTCATCTTTCAAACTCATATGACACCCATCACTTCAAAGGTACCAAGAGAAATTAAATTTATTTTCAAGTCATGAATATATCTAACCTTTTGTAGATCTATCTTAGATCCATTATCCAGGCTAAATGAGACTGTCCCCATTCCTTTAGTTTGACATGGCCTGTCGTCACCAAGCTTTTACTGTTCCAAGATCTTGTAAAACTAGATCTTTAAAGAATTCTTTGAATGGTGTACCTTTGTAATCACCAACACGTCGGCACTCTCATATCCATCAGAGGAGATTTCTTGTACATGGTTTGAATGACTTTTAGAGTTTTGGAACTCCACCTTCTTTTTTCTCCATTCAGGGCAATCCTTTTTGAAATGTTTCTCAGAGTTACATACGAAACATCTCCTATTCACCCTTGACTTTGACCTGCTCTCTCCCCTATTCTTGCTGACTTTGTGCTCTGTTCTGCCTCTTACAAACAGTCCATCTGACCCTTCACTTTCAGTCTCAGTTCTCCTTTTGAGTTCTTTAGAGTTCATAACGGCTAATACTTCCTCCAAAGACAGACAATCTCTTCCATACATCAGTGTATCCACAAATTGTTCATGTGATTGAGGCAATGAGGCCAAGAAGATAATGGCTTGGTCCTCATCCTCTAACTTCACATCGATGTTCTCTAAATCGATTATCAATTTATTGAACTCATCCGTGTGATCATCTAAAGTCTTACTCGGTGCCATTTGAAAAGTGTATAACCTTTTTTTCAGATAGAGCCTATTTGCCAAAGACTTAGTCATGTATAAACTTTCTAACTTCAACCATATTCCGACTGTAGTTACCTCCTTTGAAACCTCTCTTAGGACCTTATCACCCAAGCTAAGTATGATTGCGCTATGAGCCTTTTCCACCATCTATTTCCTCTTCTCTTACATTTCCTTCTTCTTTTCTTTTGAAGTTCCCTCCGGCACTTTGGGTTCCGCTCCAAGGGCATCAACCAGACCTTTATGAACAAGCAGTGCTCGCATCTTCAATCGACATAACCCAAAATCATTCTTACCGTCAAATTTCTCGAGATCAAACTTTGTCGACACCATCCTCCAATCTTCGATTGAATCAATCACAAATCAGTTTCTTGAGGAATCAAGCCTAGAAGCTCTGATACTAATTGTTGAAATTAAATCACGGAATTACAACTCAAGAATCAAGATCAAAAGGATTAACAACTCAAAATTGAAACAAGAACTCAAGAACTTCAGAACTATTATTAACTCTCGGAAGATTTTGGTTACCTTCGGAAGATATTACAAAACGAAAGAAAGGCTCTTTTAAACCCCTTTCTCAAACCCTTTTATACACGTTCGCATACTAACCGAATCTAACAAACTAATTGACAATTAATCACAACTAACCCTCAACTTTAGCTAACTGACAATTAGCCCCTTATACTTTGCTATTTAACTAATTGAATACAACAAACATACTTGACTTCTATTCTATATTTCACATGGTGTAGTTGGTATTTGTCAACATATGGCATTGAAGAGCAATAGAAGTATTTTCTTGAACTTGAACTATTTGGTTGTTGGAAGTCGATATGGATTTGTTTTTCTTTTTTCGATGTAGGCTAACGATGCCTTCCGATCTCCTTCTAGTAGTTCCTTTTCCTCAAAACTTGGCTTGCAAGTTTAGTCGAAAAACCAAGAAAACAAACGTATACAAGTTTGCGAGATCTGGAACGGTCTAGTCCTAGCTCACGCAAGGCTTTGGTCAAGAAACCTTTCGTGCAACTTGAAGCAGCACGGTTGCAACTTTGTTGTGTTCGTAGTGTGCGATCGAGAGAAACCAACTAGATCCAACGTGATAATTAAATGGAGTAGAAGTAAAGGATTTGATCACATGTTGTGACTTCGATACTAGTTGAAACAGGTATAACAGGGAAACCACACTAATGGGCTGTTTGACAACTTCTGAATGATTAAGTGTTGAACCAATAAGAGGTCTAAACCATTAAGTGTTGAACAATTAAGAGGTTTGAACCATTAAGAGCTAGTATATCGTTTAACTATTCAAATGCAAATGTCTGACCAATTCAGATAAGAGATTATAACCATTCAGCATTAGATTTCTTAACCATTCAGCACTAGTATAATGCTTAACCATTCAGAGACAAATGTCTGAACCATTCAGACATTTGCTCGCGAAACAAACAGTCTGAACCATTAAGTGTTGAACCATTCAGACATCTGAACCATTAAGAGGCTGATTAAGAGACAATTTCTGAATGATTAAGTGTTGAACCAATAAAATGTTTGAACCATTAAGTGCTAAACCATTAAGCGGTCTGAACCATTTAAGAGCTAGTATATTGTTGAACTATTCAAAGGTCAATGTCTGACCAATTCAGATAAGAGGTCTTAACAATTCAGCATTAGTATAATGGCTAACCATTTAGAGACAAATGTCTGAACCATTCAGACATTTGCTTGCGAAACAAACAATCTGAACTATTAAGTGCTGAACATTCAGACCTCTGAACTATTAAGATGTTAATTGTGTAATATTGTCCGAACATTCCTTTTAGTTTAGACATCTGAACTATTTATACCACATATATGTCCGAGTATATATAAGATTACAAAACTTGAAAAACAAAAAACGTTATTAGATGAATATTGTTATCCCTTATATTTTAGGAATTACACAATTAACTAAACTAAAAGGAATTACACAATTAACTAAACTAAAACCAAGTAGATAAGATGAAGTTTCGAACATAGGCTTATAGGATCTGACCCGTCACTCGCTTGATGGGCTCTTTGCGGCACACCACGGGCTCGGAATTTGGCCGCGTGAAGATAAAAAGGTCAACAAATTAAAGTTAGCAATATTCATGAAGAAAGATTTAGGTTCGCCACTTTTACTTTGCCTTTTCAAAGCGTTGATTGTATTCATCATGATCAATATAGGGTTATTGTAGATCTTTTTTTTAATTTGAATTATATTGGTTGGGGAAATTTTAAAGTGTCATGGTTTCTAAAAACTTACTAAAACTAACGCATTTTAGACTTTTAGAACTACTAGAACCATGGTTGTTATTTGCTATTCTCATCTTCCTACTCTAATAAAAGGGTATCTTGGTATGACACGTGATAACACCACAATCATTCTCACCAAAATTTTCTCGCCTCTTTCTCCTATTAAATAATTATCATAATTACCAAATAATATTATTTAACATTTTTTAGATTTAATAAATTAAGAAAGAGATCTATTTATTAATGTTATTTCTAAATAATAATTTTTTTATAGAATAATATTTTTTTCTAAAGCATAAAACTTTTTTTAAAAATACAAAATATTTTAAAATTGTATTTTTAAAAAGTCAATTTTTAAAATCAAAATTAATCAAATTTGGGAGTTATAATAAGGAAAATTTTAAAATTGACATTTTTATACGGTTTGTTTTAGAACAAAATTTTTATTTCTTTTTGAAAAAAATAAAAAACAAATTTTTAAAAAGTTGATATCACTGTTTTATTATTTATAATCATTTCTCATATATAATTTCAGTTATATCATATTTTAAAATATAAGTATACTTGTTTTCTTTTAAAAAATGTGGTCTGCTTGCTATAATAGTGTAATCTAAAAATGCTAAATCATATAAATTTGTTATAAGAATGATATTGATGTATTTTATAAGATAATTAATAAATTTTATTATATTGCTATTCTATTTATTCAACTCGTGTAACACACGGGTTTACTAAAACTAGTATTCACATAATCTTGAAAACCAAAACGTTGTTTGTTGCCACATGTTAATTTAGTCTCACATTTTTTCTGTTAAGTCGTACGTAAAAAGAAACCAGGGTCTGTATTAACCCATGCCTCCAACTTATTATTTTCACTTCAACTTGTAATATATAAACAGAACTTGCACAACACACTTTGTTTGTCAAATGACCGAACACAGAAAAATAATACATAGTATTTTCATTATCATATGAACAAAACTTACACAAACATATTGGTCAAGCATACAAAAATATACACACCTCATACGACATTAACACCAACACTCGATAACACCCTGCGAACACCCTGAGATAACCACTTGTACCATATATGATTTTCTCCTCATGATCGAGGGTCTATTTGCCGAAAATCGATTTCAACCACCACACCCCTTTGTTGTCGGTAGGTGCATCTGCAGTCTCCGGCGGTGGGTCTGTTTGTGTCGTCTTCTTCAGTTTACTCACATCATACCCTTCCTCCTTCGCCTTCTCAACCAACATATTGTATACCTCCTCATCCATATGGTTATCCCTGCACAGTATCTACACAAACCCATATAAAAAAATTAGTCTATAAACCTCTAATTCGTAACACCTGCAGTCCCTGAGAATCCTTGAAAAATTTTATGCCATGAGCGTGAAGAAAAAACGAACCACTCTAATATAAACTTAGTAACTCATATATAAAAACTCTACTATATATACGATAGTAATTGTTATAACAATAAACAAAATATAACACTAGAAGTGTTGTGTAGATTATTGTGTTAATAGAATTGAAGGATAACATACCCATAGATACTTCCTTGAGGGCTCACCAATGAGGGCGCGCTGATAATTGTCATCAAGATACAATACCCAGTAATTCCCGACCACAGGTATGATGGGCAAAAACGGAGGCACGTAGAATTTGACCTTTAGTTTGGCTTCATCGCTATTGGGGTCAGCTTTATAAGCAGTCCCTTCAATGTATACTCTTTTGCCATCACTCCATGTCTCGTTCAAGACATGAATAGTGCCATCGGGGTTCAATGTGTATGTAGCCCTTGTGTTGATGCCGCTTTTGGGCTGGAAAAACGACGGAAACGAAGCTATTTCGTACCATCTGCCCATGTATCGTTCGACGTCTAAGCCTCTTACGACTTGCATCTCTTTCTTGGCCATGGTTTTAGGATTCAGTATGTGTGTTTTGATTATGGATACAGTGAAGATATGAGATTAGGGAAGAGATTCAAGGGATTATATGATTATTGAAGGGTTTTGATAAGGGTGACATGGAGAATTGGTGGCCTTACATATGTTAAAAGGAATGTTTTTGTTGTTCTTCCAGAATGGCGTAGATTATTTATGAGATATTTTGAGGGTTTCTCAACTACGGTACACTTTTTAACATCTATTTATATACAGGGTAGGTTTAACGGTTATTTTTAGTGCCCAATTAAACTAAAAAGAAATGGGTTTTTTTTTTAAAAAAAATTATTAAGACCTTTTTCCCTTTATTCGGGTTTGAAAATGACAAAAATAAACTAAAACGTTTATAGTTGGTAGTTGGCAGAATTAAAATTTTATTTTTTAATATTGTGTATGTATAGATGTTTAGAAATTATGTATGTGTAATAAATTAAAATGAGCCTCTCCACAAAAGTCCGATTCATAATTGATTACTCAATTGTCTTTAGTGTGCAAGCCCATTGTCTAAAATAAACTTATTTTTATAAAAATAAAAATAAGGGCTTTTAATTTTAAAAGACCCCAAACCTAATGCATCACTCAATATTATATGGAGCCGGTCATGATTATATACTTATTTTATTTATATCTTACGTTATTTTATTTTATTATCTGGTAGATGAATGTCTACCATTATACCACTAAGTCATGTGTAACTTAGCGTTGACAAGTATTCATCCTAATGACAGCACTAGTTAGTTAAATAGTTCTACATCCACATTACCACATACTCTCATGTAAGCTATTTATTAAATTCATTCCTTTTGATCTTAATTTTTGAAGTTGTGCATGATTTAGTGTAAAGCCAATTCATACATGTTGATACAATCCCGTCATACCCGTGTTTACATGCATGCATGTTTCCTGCATTAATTTTATATTTTCATTTATTGCTTAGTTTAACATTGAGTTATTTGTAAGCTTAAAAAGGTTATGCATTGTTCCACTGAGGAAATGAAGACGAATATAGGATCTGTCTCTATTTGTCCATTTATTGTTCATCCACTATAAGATTCACCATCTTAAATAAGTCTATAACACATGTCCGGCCACAAACATCTAATGGTGAGGCAGCTTTATTATTAAGAGCAAGAGACAATATGTCTACGGTAACTAAGGTTTGCATTTATTGAAATACTAAGGTTTGCATTTGTTGAAATACTGTGACTTGTTTTTTATGTCACTAAGGAATTGTTTGTATGTGGTAATGAAATTAATAGAAGAGTTAATTACATAAATGATCCTTGTGGTTTATTTAAAGTAACAAGTTTAGATACTAAGAGTTTTTTGTAACAAGTTTGGGGTTTGTATTTTCTATTTGTTACGAGTTAAAGTATTAACACTAACGGATGTTAATTTTTCTGTTAAATCTAAGGGCATTTTAGTCTTTTTATCATAAAAGGACTATTTATGTAATTTAACATATCTAAGGGACTGTTTGTGTGTTTGTCTTTACACACAAACCCACACACACACACATATATATATATATATATATATATATATATATATATATATATATATATATATATATATATATATATATATATATATATATATATATATATATATATAGATATATATATATATATATACATACATACATACATATCACTACCGCCTCACTCCACCACCGCTAACCACCACCGCCATCAGTCCACCACCGTCGACCCCCACCACCACCGACGACCCCCACCACCACCGACCAACGTGACCACCAGCCGCCGCCACCATCACTACCGCCTGAAAATCATCTCACCACCATAGCTAACCCCCACTACCACCGGCGACTCCCACCACCACCGACCAACGACGACCACCAGTCGCCACCACCATCACCGCCGATGACTCCTATCACCACCAACCAATCAAAACCTTAAAATCATCACCAAAAACCACCTAAAAACGAGATATGAATGATGGTGGGATGAAATTAGATGTGGTTTGTCCTGTTGGAGCTTCGATTTGGAGCATCGCTTGATCTGGGTTTGTTACATAAGAGATAATGGAGATGGCGGCAATGTTGTGGTGGTAGGTGGTCGCGATTAGGGTTTTATAGGGGAAAAGGGTAAGGGGATCTAGTGATGATGGTTGATGGCGATGTTGATAAGATACCGAAGATGAATGGTCGTGGTGTGATGGCCGGTGGTGACGGTTGACGACGACAACCGAGGGTACCGGTGGTGTGATGGCCGGCGACGGTGGTGTGAGGGTACTGGTGTTGTGAAGGCTAGTGTTCATAGCCTGGTGTGATGGGGGGTGCTGATGGTTAGGGATAGTGGTGGCAATGGTGATGGTTAGGGCTGCATGAATGATTTTTCATGTTTTTACATTTTTCTAAAAGTGTATATATTTCACACTTAGGGCTGCAAACAAATTGAACGTTCAGCGAACAGTGTGTAAACCGTTCGGCGGAAAGTTTGTTTATGTTCGATCGTTTAGTAAATGAACAAACACGAACAAGAAAATTTTGTTCGTTTAGTTAAACGAACGAACATGAATACAAGCCGCATTAGTTCATTTATGTTCATGAACGTTCGATAATATATTCGTTTATGTTCGTTAATGTCCATTCATGAACGTTTGATAATGTTTCGATTATGTCCGTTAATGTGTTCGTTTAAATTTTTTACTTTTGTTTAATTTTTTTATGACAATTATATCAAGTATTTTTTATATTTATGTTAAGTACTTATTTATTTTTTTATGGATTTTATGTAATGCTTGTAATGAAAATGTAAATATTAGTCTAAAATAAATATATGATCATTTGTATTCGTTTTTGTTCATTAGCTTCTTTGTGTTCATATGCTCATAAACAGTTGTTTGTGTTTGTTTGCTTTTGTTTGTGTTTTTTTGTTTTTGTTTGTGTTCATTTGCGTTCGATAAGTGCTCGTAAACAGTTAATGAACATGTCATTTTCTTAATAAACGAACACGAACAAGAAATCTCTTTCGATAAGTGTCTGTGTACAATTTGTGAACAAGTTTATTGTTTAACGAATGAACACGAACAAGGCCTTGTTCGTCTTCGTTCGATTCGTTTACAGCCCTATATACTAGTTTGGTAAATAATATTGAAATAAGAACATTCTTATATACATAAAAAAAGTTGTTTGAGAAATACTGGGCTTTGGTGGTCTGCGATTTGACCACATGAGTTTCTTTTTTTTTGCACTTTGACCTCTTAATGATGTTTAAAAAAAACAGATCTCATTTCACATTTGTTGTCTGGGAATTGATGGGCTTCTTTGGTGGTGCAAGAGGTGGTGGCCGGCTCGGCTACCGTTGCCTGCATCCTGATCATTGTCTTGCATCTGATTTTGGAGGCCGACGTGATGGTGGTTGTGGCCACACCTTTCTGTTGTTGACTCTGTTGGCATCGATTTAGGTTCTTTTAGGCTAGATGCCAGAAATCGGCCCTTCTTAGGGGTTATAGGCCCCCGCCACCATCGGAAATTTTAACTGATGGGCTTCTTTGGTGGTGCCAGAGGTAGTAGAGGCGGTGGTCGGCTTGGCTAGTGTTTCCTGCCTCCTAAGCGATGTCTTGCATCTACTTTTGGTGGCCGACGTGGTGGTGGTTGTGGGCACACCTTCCCGTCGTTGACTCTGTCGGAGTCGGTTGGGGTGATTTTAGGCTAGACGCCGGAAATCGGCCCTTCTTAAGGGTTGTAGGCCCCCGCCACCACCGGAAATTTCCTTGCATGTTCGCCTAGGTGGCGGTGATGCCAATTATTTTCCTCTAGCCGTTTTGTGTTTCACAGCATGAGATCTCTTTGATGATGGCACCTGATGTGACATCCGTCACTTTAAGGTCCGTCAATTAACGTGATTCTCCGTTAAACATTCTTTGATCGCTCATTCCTCATCCTTATTTGACTCTTTATGTGGATATCATGTGTGCATTATTATCGTTGTGTGTGCATTCGTTATAACCATGTGTTAACCTTAAAAAGACTTTTAAAACTTTCATTTTTGAAAACGTCAAATATATCATTTCATAAATATAATAAATGTTTTTAACATAACCATTTCTTAAGTCATAACAACATTAAATGAACTTTTACAATTATAATAAAACATCCAATAAAGTCGTTTTTCAACCGAACCAAATTTGGGAAAACTCGGGGGTTAAGTGCAGGGACTAAACTTGTAATTTTGCAAACTTGGGCTGGGTATAAATACCCTCTTACCAGCCCTAGAAACCCATTTCACCATCTTCTTCATCTTCATCCTCTTCACACACAAAATCACCATTCTTGCACCAAATCCAACCCGAGAGGTCTCGTTTTCTTCGTCTTGACACCGTCTACAGCCTAGACTACCCCTTTCTGGCAGGTAGTTGTCTTTGGTTGTCCGTTTTCTAGCCATTTCACGGCTGTCCAAAACTAGGGTTTCGGGTGTTCGGGTTCAACCCGAACACACAAGGTCGTATGGGTGTGTGTGAGGTCCCTTTGCTTGTGTTTCATGCTTGTGTATGTTTGTTGAGTGTTTCTAGAGGTCCTTGTGGTGTAAAACCCGTGTTTAGAGCAGCTCGGGGGCTGCTCATCCCGACCACAGTCGCGATTCTGCAGATCAGGCGACTGGGTCATCCATGCGATTGAGTTGTGCGACTGAGTGGGTCGTGCGACTGGATCATGCGTCTGAGTCAATCGCGCGACTGAGTTGTGCGACTAGGCAGGTCGTGCGACTGAGTTGTGCGACTGAGTGTATGTATGCGATTGAGTCATGCGATTGAGTGATTGTGTGCGATTGAGTCAGGTGACCGACTGAATATGTGCGAATGTGCGTGATTCGCACGACTGCAGTCCAATCGCACGAATGAAGGTTCAATCGTACGAAAGTAGCTAATTCGCACGATTGAAGGTTGATTCGTGCGTATGGAAGTTGAGTCGTGCGATTGGATGTTGTGTGGTACGACTGAATGCCAGTCATACGAATGAAGGCTCAATCGTACGAATGAAGCTGATTCGCACGATTGAGGGTTGATTCGCACGAATGGAGGTTGAGTCGTGCTTCTGACCTTGTTATGCGACTGAAATTGTTGAGTTTGATTCCTTGTGCGTGGTGTGAGTATGTCGTGTGGTGTTGAGGTAACACTAACACAATAATGCCATTGTTCGGCCACAAATATTAAAGTCAACGCGAGAAAGGACACAGAAACTATTTTGAACAAATTGAACTAACGCTTAACGATCAAATTGACTTATAACTATTGACACTTATTCAATGCTTCTTCAATAACAACGATACTTTTACTTAAACATCATCATTAATGGCGACAATGTCTTGTACTTGGATCTACATAGGATCTAGTACGTGTGTCAGTCTGTGTGTGTTATACGCGACCCAGTCGATACGACCCGAACCGACCCATCATTATTGCGCGCTTATACATATATATCATATCATTAATGCTATACAATAACTGTCAATAGGTGTTTGACTGTTTATTTGCATTCAACATTTGGGATACATCGATCATACATACTTACCACCTAACAAGTGAGTTTCGTGGCCCCTTTTTACGCTTATACAATATTTCAATCATTTACAACTTGGGGGAAAAGTATGCTTACTCATTTTCAATGCTGTACAACTTACATACATTTTACATACAAGGAATCAACGTGATACTATGTTGCAAGTACTATTTGATACATGCTTGGGTCTGCTGTGTGGTTCTATCTTTGCAACTATTTAATTCCAGTGTGGGAACCGACGGTTAGGTATTGGTAGTACTACTGGATTGACACCCCCACCCTCGTTCGATGGTATACTAGTTGGTACCATCAGTGGCCAGGAACGGGCCCTTTGGTGAATATATGCCGATAATTTCTTTGTGTACGTCGCTAGGTTTGGTTGCAAAGCTCATGTCATGTGATATTTACTTGTGTATATAACTGTATTCACGGTATTCCAACGCGCTTACTTATTACAGCATCACTTACATTTTTATTACATAAACCTGCGAACTCACCAACAATTATGTTGACTGTTTTAAGCATATCTTTTCAGGTGATCATGCAAGTCCAGGAATCTAGGTGTGCTGCCTTAGTGGAGACCCTAGGATGCATTTTTGGGACTTAGCTCATTTTAATAAACAATCTTTTGAACAATGTTAACGCTTGTAAACAATTATCAACTTTTGAGACTTGTTCCCGGGTTGTGGGAATTAACATTTACAATTTCATCTTATGTGAATATGTGTTATCATTATCATGTTGCTTATGGCTATGTTGTCGTGAACATTGACTAAACACGACACAAGTCCCCTTGTTGTCGGGTGTCGTCATGACACGCTTGTCATCATTTGTTTATATTGCTCTCTATCGCTTACCATGTGTTATGACGATCCCGGTCTCGTTACATCCCCGTGTTTCCGCTTTTAGCGGGGGTGTGACACCTGATAACGATTGTTCTCCTTATGTTTTCATTTTTCTCTCAGTGATGATATGCAGGCCACATCTAAGAGCTATTTTGACTGTTACACGCCAACCCTTATTCCATTTGAACAGTCGGATGGTTCTTTGGTGTGCACTTCTTTTCTGTTGTTCAATGTCATATTTGAGGGCTGTGATAGTGACCGTAAACGCACTTGAGCCTGAAAACTGGTTCTACTTATGTTGTAGCCTACTTCTAGTGTCCATGGTCATGATGTTGGCAGGTTATTGTTGTCTGAACTAAGTGGTGGTTTATTATGTTGGGTACGAGATTGATTTAATTGTTGGATGATAGGCGATGAAGAAAACAAAAGGCTATCATGTTCTTTGTTTTGGTGTGGCAAATGAATATTTGCAGCCACAATAAAACATCGTCTTTGAGCCTCAAAACCCGTAATTATATGCCTTACTATTGTGACTGCTGATTTATACGCGTGTATCAATTTGATGGTTGTCGAAAGGCTCTTGTTGAACTGCCACTTCTGGAGGCTATGGCCTTTATTGCTTCAATATCCTTGATATTTTCAGGGGGTTGTCCTGTTTGATTGATGATCCATGTTGTTAGGCTATATGTTAATTTAGAAACAGGATGAACTGTTTTTTTCAACCCTTTGTGCATTTGGTACCCCTGGGTAATGCATATATTGTTTTTATGTTTGTGTTGATGACGACAAGTGCCGGCTCATACAAGACTTTTGTTGCCAGTTGTTTTCATTATTGTTGAGCACTACTATGATGAGGCTGATGTATATGTTGTCATGTAAACATGGATTTCACGAGTTGTTTTAGATATACCTATGATCTTTCCCGTTGTTCAATGTCGTGGTTGAGGGCTGTGACATAGTGGTGTTTATTGTGTTGCTCAGTTGATCAGCGATGAAAATGAATAAAAGGTTGTATTCATTGTTCTAGCATGGCAAACGAGTGTTTGCAACCATAGCGAACCATCTTCTCATAGCCTCTATATCCGCAATTATATATATCTTGCTTTCTCACTGTTGGTTAAACACGCGCATTGATTAAATCTTTGTTGAATCATCACACATGAATTTTCCGCCGCAACGCACAGTGATTAAAAACCCTAGTTTTAAAAAATGATCTTTACAACACTCTTTTTAAAAATAAAATAAAATAACTATTTATTCCTCTAACCAAGTACGTAATGTACATGTGGATAGGTTCAATTCTTTTACCCTCATAAATAAAAATTACAAAAGTAAGAAAAACTTAATTTTCCAACAAACGACCAAATGTTTACTTATTAAAAATCATTTCTTTATAAAACTCATAAGACCATTAACAAACCTATTATAATTTTAATTATTATAACCTACTATCATCTACTAATTACTAAATTTAAACCCATTTTAAAATCCAAAATAAAAAAGCTCATGATTTTTGGATGGGGTTGGTAAAAGAGTGATTGGAACACAACAATCGTACTAAGGTCTCAGACGTGTGTCGACTTCACACCTCATCCTCTCAAGACAATCCTCCATCCTCTTGGGGCGAACAAAAAACCTCTAGGGCGTATTTTTATAGGGGCGAACAAAAAACCTCTAGAGATGATATCATAGACTTTCATATTCATTTTATAGAATTTATATTGAATGAGCTTGTTTTTTCTACTTGCCCAAAACCCAATATTTTCCGAGGGTTCCCAAAGACAATCCTCCATCTTCTTAATTTTCAATTCTATACCTCCATTCGTCTGTTTTATAAATGATTCTCGCATTAGTTTTGTTTTCGATGTCTTCTTCATGTTCTCTCGTTGATGTGTGATGGAAAGCAATTGGATTATATAACCACCGGCAAGCAAACATGAAAATGGTTAACATGTTAAAGGTTATTAGATAGAAGTAGCATGGACTTATGGGGGGCCATGGATCAACCAGCTACAACCAACCATCGTTTTCAGACTCAGATCAAACCGACTGATCGAAACGGTAAGACTAAGATTCAGAGGTTGTACCGGTCCAATCTACCCAAAATCGTTTTATTTTCAAGGAACTGGCCGGTTCGAACCGGTTCGATCTACCTTAAATTGTTTTAAAGTTTTTGGGATCTTAATGAGTTTAATGGATAATTTAAACTATGAATTAAAGTGTTAGACATAACATTATTGTTGAGTTTTTATATATAACTATAAACTACACATATTAAATACTTTTATTCAATTACATATATAACTATATATCTAACATACATATATATAACTATGACATCATCTGGTTTTTAAATCCGGTACGAACGGTTTGACCAGTCGACCAGTAAGATAACTGGTTCGCCGTCCGATCAGGTTTTGAAAACATTGCAACCAACTGTATTTTATCATGGTCAAAAGTCAAAAGCACATGATAGTCAGCACAGTCGATCCAGTATCCTATCGTATATCGATTGTGCTGACGCTTTCCATCAAAAAGTTTCTTTTGAAACCATGCATGGGTAACTCTAACACCTAAAACATTTTATAGCATAGTTTAGAAAACAAAGTTATTACATCTCAAATCTAACAAATACAAGCAGTGGCGGAGCTTGAACACTTCGTACGAAGAGCGGGGGCGAAATTAAATTTTTTTAGGGGGGCGAACTTGATATTTATATATAATTTACACTATCGTGCCAAAATTAACACTAACGGGCTAAAAAAGAACCGTATGATGTCATATAGACAAGAATGATGTGAGAGATATGATGTGTGGTAACGAAGGTGGGCAGTTATGATGGTGGGTGACTGCGATAGTAAGTGGTGGCAATGGCAGATTCATAAGGTTCAGGGTATTGTGGGTGACTGCGATAGTAAGTGGTGGCAATGGCAGATTCATTGGGTTCAAGGAATGGGAAGAAAAAGAAGATGATGGGTTTTGGTTAGGGTAATGTATTTTGTAGCTAATTACACAAATAATCCCTTAATTTTAAAAAGAATTTACAAAAGTAGTTCCTTAAAAGGTACTTTAGTTATTTTAATCAAATTTAATAGAAAAACTAACGTATGTTAATCTTAATACCTTAATTCGTCACAAAATTATAAACACGATACCCCAATATGTTACAAAAAATCCTTAATACTCAAACATATTATTTTAAATAAACCACAGGGACTATTTATGTAATTAATTCTATTTTCTACCACCCAAATCTCTTCGATAAATTGATTATCATTTAAAACTTCACAAATATACTAGTAAGAGAAATCTATAGATATTAATAAAAGAAGATTTCTTTTCCCACATGTCATATTTTTAAACCACCTTTTTGACACTTGTCATTTTTTTAAACATCCTCATTTTATTTTCCCTCCAAAAAAATATTAAAGTAATTTAAATACTCAAACAATTTATCTCTCTTCATAAAACTAATTTGGTCAATTAATATATTTTTCTCTCTCATCTATATTTTTTTAAAATCAAACTATGTTTTTAAAAATAATTTTTATTAAGAAAATTAAAATTCATATATTTTCTAAAACATTGAATAAGTCCTTTTATAAAGTAATTATAAAAAATATAGAATTTTCTAAAAGTAGTTTTATTAAAACAACAAGAATAATTAGAAACTTGAGTTTTTAATAAACAAGATTTTTATAAACAATAAATTTGTATAATAAAATCTTAAAATAAATATTTAAAAATGAAACTATTTAGATAACAGATTTATAAATAGTATAACTGTTTTATCTCTTAAACAAGTATGTATATATAATTTTACATATCTTATATTAAAATATCATACTGTAACTTTTCGTGTTTTATTATTAACTATAATCCGTTTAACTAGACTATCTATTTATCTATATATCTATCTGTCTATAATCTATATATTGTTTATTTACTTAAAATAGCTATTCATATGCAATTAAAATCATATTTTATCTTCAAACATGGTTTTATAATTCATAAATTTTTATTACTAATTATTTATTATTTTATTTATTCAACCCGTGTAATACACGAGATACTAACCTAGTAATAACAATAATAATAGTTTAAAAATAAATTTAACACTAACATGTCTAATAGTCTTATTTCACTAATTTCTTACCTACTGACATTTATTTGGTCATAAATCAACCCTCTAATATTCCTTTGATATACAATCTACCATTTTTCTAAAAATCTCACCATCTCAACTTTTTAGACGACAGTTCTCTTCTTAATCAACCAAACCTTACACTTGTTAACCCCCCTTCGTATAACACCAATACAGATCATGATATCATAACCTTTAATATTTGTTTCTTTATAAAAAAGATTAGAAAAGAATTTGTTCATCATCGAATTAAATTCAAAATTAATTAAACCAGTTACGTTTATATTTCAAAAACAAAACACAACACAATCTACCCATGTAGTTTTGAAAAACGATGTTCTACAAACAATCCAAAACTACTATGATTTTTAACAGGAAAAAAAAAACCATAAGAAATTATAAGAAAAACAAAGCATTCGATGATTGAATCGAAGAGAATTGAGGCTCAGATCTGTAATTTGAAAATCAGACAAAGGGTCCAGAACACCGCCATGGCTGCAACACCGGTTGCACCTTAAGAGAAAGAAAAAAAAATCATTTTCTCCTCTCAAATACCATCCGGGTTGCCCCGCCAAGATACGGGTCGAATTTAACCCAATGCCCGATTACGATGTTCGGAATACAATGCATACAGAAATTAACATCATCGCCTTCTCCAATCACCATCTTCATCATCATCATCATCAACGTAACTTTTTCATTCATTCATTCATTAAAATCCAATAGATCCAAAAGCCGTCCAAAAAGAAATAGTAAACTCGGGAACACAGCGATAGAGAGAAAGAGAGAGAGAGAGAGATTGTGAACACGATTACCGTAATAATCGCGTCGCACGAATCACATCCCGTAAAGCATGTGTGTATATATATGTATGTATATATGCCGTTCAAATAAATAAAAAAAGAAAATATTATTGTTGAAGGGTTGTTGAATTTCAGCAGAAATTGGGGATGAAGTCATCAGCTCAACATGATCTGATCCGATGAGATCTGATCATGTAGTGGCAAGAGAGGGGCAACATCCCTTTAAAAATTCCCCCATCTCTCTCGCCTGAGCCTCCTTCATTTTCCGAACATCTTCTTCAGATCCCCAATTTTGGTTTGACTGTGGTCTGTAACATGTGTTATAGGGTGCTCAGAAATTTGGGCTTGAGTTGTAGATCGTAACAGCCCACTGGGCTTGGCCATTGTGACTTGACTACAAGATTCTAAATTACATGGTAACTTTTATAACCATGGATGAAAAATGGTTGTAAAGGAGTAAACTTACCCGAGTTTTGCGAGGGGAGCGTATTGATTAATAACACGTTTGCGAATTTTGTTACGGTAGCAATAACGTGCCCACGCTAGTGCCGTGAGCACGTTTACAAACCTTGTTACACGTGTTGTGACATGTACATTAACACGATTAACCCGCACGCATCTCGGTGTAACCCATACGATGATACTAACACAGTTAATCACGCGTTGCGAAAGTTCTATGAATTTCTTTACGTGTGTTGCCTATTGGTTAAATAATTTGATAGTTTTCTTTTCATATTTGCTATCTTTTAATTAGGGAGAATAATTAGGACGAGTCAAGATGAATAGGAAAAAAAAGGCACGCGGGTCACGAACTCTGGATGGATAGGAAAAAAATTAATAAAAAGAAGTGATGCATATCAAAATGAGATGATTAATTCAAGAAGGTTCTTATTTTGTTCATAACCCGGCATAGTAATACATTAATGTTGATGTAGCAATGTCCCTCCATCAACCGATCTAATTCTCGTCATTCCATTATACCTCTTGATTGATCCATCTCCACCGGATTCAACAACCCAATAGCTACCAATGTCGTTCTCCATATTTACCTTAATCAATCCCATCCTTTTTAATTCAGATGACTAAGAATCATAATTGGTTGTCATCATTCTTAAAATTTCAGATCTATCTGCATTCTTTTGGTGACAGAGAGGTGAAAGTTGTGAAGCCCTTGTTATGGCTAGATTAAGGCAAGGGTTGATTGTTTAAGCTTATCAACAAGCCAAATTACCATTATGGCTTTTACTTTAATTGTCAAGGTTGGTCCTGAGAAAATGTGAGGTATGCAACCGCCACACTCATAGCTTACTTAAGGGGCTTGAAAATTATTTTAATAAATTATATTTAGTAATTACATATATCTTTAAAAGTTAAATATATAAATGGTCCCTGTAGTAAGATTATTTTTTTAATTTTAATCCCAAAGTATGGTTTGTTATAAGATAACACACTAAGTATGTTAAGTTGTAACAAAATTATCTCTAAGTTGGATGGACGTTAACTTTTTCCATTAAATAATGTGTGGAATGACCTTTTTAACCTTATCATCCTTCCTTTTTCTTTCTTTTGACCTAGATTGCACGACCACCACCACTACCCTTCCATCACCACTACCGACGCCACCTTCTTCCATCACCGCTGCCACCATCCTCTCATTACCATCACAACCTCTACCCTTCCCGCTCATCTTCATCTCCACACCTTTATTTCTTGCGACCACCACCAGAAAGAACCCAAACCTAAAAGGCAGTGGTTGATGATGATGGTAATGTTCACAATCGCACACACCAATATCACAACGACCACCACCGGGTAGGGTTTTATGATTTGGCTGTATTTTTAATGATTTTGCACCTATTCACAAGTTTAAACGTATCTAAAGGATGTTGTGGCGATGATGATGGTGATTGTACGAGGTCATAAGTAGCCGTGTAAGCGACGACGTGACAGATTAGGGTGCCAACTAATAGGGTATGAAATTGCCGCTTGAAACGTGTGACGAAGAATGGAGAAAGTTGCAGGTGGCAGTGGATGGTGAAGGTTGAAGGTGGTCGGTGGTGACTGGTAAAGGTTGACGGTGGTGGTGGTGTTAAACATAAAGAGTTGTGTGAATGGGTATAGTGGTCATTTTACACATACTTAACAAAAAAAATTAATGTCCATCCAAGCTAGGATAATTTTATTACAACTTAGCATAATTAGTGGGCTAACTTATAATAAACCATACTTAGGGACTAAACTTGACAAACAATCTTACGACGGAAACCATCTTTGTAATTAACTCTATCATTAAAAGAACTATATACTTTGATATTCACTTAAACTCATTCGATTATTAACAAACTCATTAACATTTTAATTAGTTAGCATATTAAATAATAAAGCTCGTTAACAATATTAAAATTTCAATCCACTACCATTTATATTTATATTTATATTTATATATTTATATATTTATATGCTATTATTTGTAGATGTCGGTGTCTACGGTTTCCTTTTAAGGTTTTAGAAATCTGCCACTAAATTCTTAATATTTACAAAAGAGTCATCCCCTAGTTTTCCAACAAAATGCTTGAAGTGGGTTTACCACAAATATCACCGTCGGCCCCCGCTACGGCACCGACACCACCATGCCGACATCACCATCATCACTATTTGAATCTAGATCTAGGGTTTGAAGGCGATGAACGAAGACAAAAAAGATGAACGAAGGCGACACATGCCTTCACACCGAATACAGAGGCATAGCAAATTATGAAGAACGTGATTAGACTTTAAAAGACGTACATAAAAAAAGACATCCAAACAACTACCTTCCCAATGCAAACAAAATAACCAAAAAAGGTTAAAAGAGAAATGTGGATAACATAACTATTACACGTCTTAAGTTAAACAAAAAAATTAATAATAAATAATGAAATAATTGCAAACCAAATAAAAAAATTGTTGTAACAAAAAAAGGCTGTTGTTATATACCCTCTCTAAACTATCGAAACTATTTTTACTTGTTATAGTACACCTCTCGCCTTATAAAATAGTTAATTTTGCTTTTATGTTTTTTAATTTACAATATCACCATTTAATATGTTAACTAATTTTTTAAGTTTACATATTCATATTTTATTTTAGTTATTATGTTATTTGTCATTTTGTTATGAGTGTTAAAAAAAGCAAAAATCAAAAATAAACAAAAACCAAATCATATCCGTAAACATAGAAATTGAATAAGATCAAAAATTCGCTTTTCACCTCAGTTAATAGTACAAAAAATCTTGTTTTTTCGGTTCAGTAATCCCGGTTTAACAAGTTTAATCAAGTAACCGAACCAAATAAATTGGTTTAAACCGTTTGATCGATTGAATTAGGTTCGTTTAAATTTATTTCCAGTTCAAAAATGTATTTTTAAAAGTCTTTTTTTACTACAAAAATTGTTATATTAGTTTTAAATATGTTTTTATATAGTTATATAAAAATGTTTTTAAAAACAAAAATAATTATTATAAAACTAAACATTTTTTAAGTAAAATATGATAAGTTTTAAAATTATTTTTTAAAAGGAGTATGACAAATGATAAAAGAGAATATGCACGGCCTAACCCGAAAAAAATCAAAACAATAATAAAAAACACTTAAAATAAACTGAAAAAACCAATTATTAAACAAATATATTGATGATAATAACATTTAAAAAAAATAAAAACAAATCATTTATTGTTTTAAGCTGTTCTGAAAAACCGATGATTAAATTGAAGAGAATTGAGGCTCAGATCTGTAAATTGTAGATCAGACAAAGGGGTCGGACACCGCCATGACTGCAACATCGGTTGCACCTTAAGAGTATAACTCTCGGATACCATCCGGGTTGCCCCGCCAAGATACGGGCCGAATTTAACCCAATGCCCGATTATGATGTTCGGAAAACAACACATACAGAAATTAATATCATCGCCATCTCAAATCAATCATCTTTCAACATCATCACTTTTGCATATACGCAAAAGAAAAACACACAATCACACACACATAAATATATATGTGTATATATATACAGAGAGAGAGTGAGAGAGAGAGAGATTGAAAGTACGACTACCACGGTAACTAATCATGGAGTTTTTCCCCGTTCAAATAATAATAATAATATATTTTGCTTTCTTTTTCATTGAAGGGTTGTTGATTTTCAGCTAAAATTGAGGAGGAAGTCACCAGCTCAACATGATCCGATGAGATCTGATCATGTGGTGGCATGAGAGGGGCAACTTCCCTTTAAAAACTCCCCATCTCTCTCACCGGAGCTTCCTTCATTTTCCGAACATCTTTTTCAAGATGGGTACTATGAGTTTATAAGTGGCACCAGTTTACGTTTATCTCCTTGAGGTTTTCAGATATTTACGAATGCGGGTTTGGGCCTTGGCCTGCATATGTTGGACAATTGGACCTATTCACGAAGCTTGTATAATTTCTTATTCTGGCCACGAGAGAAAATCATTAAAATTTACAGTTAAATAAACAAAAATTACTTGGAAATAAACATTGATTTTATCTGACCTGACCATGAGACTATGGGCAAAATCATCTTTATCTATGATATAGATCTCTTTGTAAACAGAGATTTGGATTTACAAGTGAGTATTTTTATTGGTTTCTTATTAATTGTCAATACGGATGTGTCTTTGTACAATTAACTAGGTTTATCTAATTACCATGTGTAAACTGATTTCAAATCATTTTGCTAACGTTTTACAATAGTCACAGAGAGATGGTAAGTTGTAAAGGAGATGGTTATGAGCAAAAGAAAGCTAAATTATACATAGATGCTTTATCCCATCTTTTATAACTAGTTGAAACAGTAGATAAAAGGTATGTAAATTTAAGATTGATATTTCAAAAAGTCAAAAGAGGCCAAAAGTATAAATACGGTGATGCCCTTTAGCATGCTTTACTAGTAATAAGGACATGTCAAAGTACTAATTTCAATGTTCTATATCATATCCATGTTGGAATAATTTAAGGTGGTTATAATGCTTGACTGCTTGTACTTCAATGTGGTTAATATGGTTTTCTGTTCAACTAAAGTTTTTTTTCCTTAACATAAAAAGGATTCAACAACATGCAACTATTGATAACAATAAACTTTGAAAAGAGGTTTGGTATTCTTATTATATTTTGAATCTTGAAAATGATTAGTTGTTCTCGTGATCGCTCATGTCATGTTTTTTTGAACATCAAAGAAAGTTATATTAAAAAAATCCATTAGCAAAATGCTAAGGGCAACCTAAATATTACAATTGTGAGTTATAAAAAAAATTACATCATGATACGGAATCATTGTTTCCTATATAAGCCTTATTCTTTATCTACCAAGACGAAATCACTTTTATTTACTCCACCACCTTTCCCGCTAAAGATGTTACGTTCTTAGCCTTTCAAATGAACCACATTACGAAAATAACTAGACAATTTGTCACTTTTTTTAACTTATGAGGAACCTCCTATGCATGAAGAAGCAACGAAGTATCTCAAACAAAAGATGCATTCAACCAAGAAAGATTACACCATCTTGAGGCTTCTTTCCATATACTTGCAAAAGGGCATGAGACCAGTAATGGTCTGCCAGTTCCTGGTTACCAAAGCATAAATTGGACTCGGGTGTGGCTATAAGTACCTAACGCCTAATCAAAGCCTCTCTAATTGAAATTCTATTAGATCTCTAGTTATATTCTTTCTTCCCTACAACTCATCTCCTCCATGAGCTTTCAACTTAACATCTTTAAGAACTTCTTGATGTTTCAAAGAAGCAACCCTCTAACTCTAAACCAAGATTAAAGCATTTTGCGTTACAACTTAACATCTTTAAGAACTTCTTGATGTTTCAAAGAAGCAACCCTATAACTCTAAACCAAGATTAAAGCATTTTGCACGTCATCAGCTGCATTTTGAGAGAGCACTTCTTGCGAAAATTACCGCATCAAGCACGCATCGTAGGCACCACATAAGATATCACCAGATGTGATGATGGTCGCCAAAGACGATGGAAAAGAGTGGTTGAATAGTAAGCGGCGGGTTCAATGTTAAATAACTTTTTATATATATTTTTTCTATACTTAAATCTAAAAAGATCATAATACCCTAAAAGTAATCAATAAAACTAACAAAGTTAGTGTCAAAGATCAAAATCATCATAACAATAAAACCACATGACACGATACGAAAAAAGATTATTTTTATATTGAAATTGTTAAAGTTTCCAAACAACAAGAATCAACTAAAGCTTACTCTTAACTAAGATAGTACATCACTATTTGTTTTTTCTTAATTTTTTAGTTACAAACAATTTTATTTTTAAGTTTCTTTTTTATAAATCAAGATGTAGAAATGGGTGGGGTTTTTTTGCACTACCCTTTCATTTTTCTGCATCATCGTCAGAAATTAAATATAAAAATTTACAGTACCCATGATCATCAAGTGTGAAACCAAAATCAAAATACGTACGTACGGACCAAAAATTCTCAAAGATACCTATCTTGTAAGATATATAATTTAAATATAAAAAAACATTCGATGATTCAAACAAATAAACCGAGGCTCAGATCTGTAAAGTGAAGATCAGACAAAGGGGTCGAACACCGCCATGGCTACAACACCGGTTGCATCGTAAAGAGAAAACCCTCTCACGTACCCTCCGGGTCGCCCCGCCAAGATACGGGTCAAATCAACCCTATGCCCGATTACGATGCTCGGATAACAATCCTTACAGAAATCAACATCATCGCCATCGTATATCATCGTCCAACATCGCAATTTGTGCATACATACATACAAACAGGCATATAGATAGATAGATAGATAGACAGATATAGATACAATATACATAGAGAGAGAAAGACATGGATGTTGGGAGGTGGAGTTGTATCATTATCTTTCTGCTTTCTGCTTTCAAAGGGTTGTTGATTTTATGCAGAAAAAAGGGGCCAAAGTCACAGGCTCAACATGATACGATTGTATAAGCGATCATGTGATGGCAAGAGAGAGGCAACTACCCTTACAAAAACTCACCGTCTCTCTCGCCGGAGCCTCGTTTGTTTCTCCGAGCATCGTTCTTCAGATCCCCATTTTTGGTTTGCTTTTTTGTTATGTAAACATATATTTAGTGGTACCAAATACCAATATCACTTTTCCATTTGTGTCCTTGGGTTCTCCAAAGGGTACACTAGAGTGTCGTATACGAAACGTTCAGCGAATAATTCGTAAAATATTCGACAAAAAGTTTGTTTATGTTTGTTCGTTTAGTACATGAACGAACACGAACAAAAAAATTATGTTCGTTTAGTTAAACGAACGAAAATGAACACAAACCGCATTCGTTCATTTGTGTTCGTGAACGTTTGATAATGTGTTGGTTTATGTTCGTTAACGTCTGTTCGTGAACATTCGATAATGTGTTAGTTTATGTTCGTTTGTATTTATAATTTTTGTGTCAGTTATTTTTATGCTATTATATCAAGTACTTATTTATTATTGATTGATTTTGTGTAATGTTTGTAATAAATATGTAAATTTTATTAAAAAAATAAATCTATAATCATTTATATGAGTTTGTGTTCGTCATGTTCATGAACAGTTGTTTGTGTTTTTGTTTGTGTTCATTTACGTTCGGTAAGTGTTCGTGAACAGTTCATGAATATGTTCATTTTCTTAATGAACGAACACGAACAAGAAATCTCGTTCGGTAAGTGTTCGTGAATAGTTCATAAACAAGTTTATTTCTTAACAAACGAACACGAACAAGGCCTTGTTTGTGTTCGTTCGGTTCGTTTGCAGCCCTACGTATACTCGTAACTCGGGTATGTGGATTATATTATTCATATTTATTTGATAAAATAACTGGTTATTTGAATTTACGGTAACCTTGAGTTTTGAAAATAATACAAAACCTGTTTTAACCAAAGTTTTTAAAATATGTATTATTTATTTTATTGGATACGGTTTAACAACAAACATATATCCTTTAATAGCATCAGGTTCGGGATCATGTACTAGCTTGAAAAAACCAACATAAGAAAAATCAATCGACAAATGAGTTCAACTTCTAAAAAAATAGAAATTAAAAGTTAACGTACAATTAGCCCAATTTATAGAAGATTTGCCTTTTAAAAAGAAAGTTTTAGATCCAAACCCAATATGATGTAATTAGTTTGGAGTAATTTGATAGAAATATGATAATTTGTCATTTAAAAAAAATCAACAATCAAAACAATTGAAACTCAGATTGAACAAATCAGAGACGATGATCAATTGAATTTGCCGGTTTTCTAGAAACCTAGAATGAACAAATCGGAGGTTAGTAGTCAACTAAATTTGAAGGGAAAGCGAGAGGGGTTGGGTTGCGAACAAAGATGAACTGGGAAGGGTGGAAGGGGTTGGAAAACCTAGTCAATAGTATATCTGGTGGAAATGGTTGTCAGAGGTTGTGACAAAGGGCAACGACGGTGGTTAAAAGGTAATTCTAGGTTTAATTTTTGTAGGGAGGATGAGAGTGAAATAGAAAATAGTGGTGATGGTGCAACTTTATTTATTAAAATATGTGTTAATTACACAAATGATCCATGTGGTTTGTTGAAAATAATAGGTTTGGATTTTATGCTTTTGATTTTGTAACAAGTTTGGGATATAAAGCCTAATGCATGTTGAATATTCTATTAAATTATATTGAAATGACCATATTACCCTTTAAATTTTAAGTAAGAATCATTTATGTAACTACTTATATTAAGAGATCGTATTTGTAATTTGTTCAAATTAAATTAAGAAGAAGAGTAAATTAT
Source organism: Flaveria ramosissima (assembly GCA_025215565.1). Lineage (NCBI taxonomy): Eukaryota > Viridiplantae > Streptophyta > Magnoliopsida > Asterales > Asteraceae > Flaveria > Flaveria ramosissima. The sequence goes on along the minus strand of CM046039.1, from coordinate 19,323,416 downwards.
ATGAACGGTCCCTAAGTTTTGCTCAAATTTCACCTTTCATCTCAAGAATTAAAAAAATACAGGTTTAGTTCTAAGCTTTGAAAAAACGTAACACATTCCGTCCATGAGTGTAACGGTTGTAAAATAATTCCATTAAATAGAAATCAATTAACCATTTTACCCTTATAAACTAAATAAAAAACAAAAAAAAGAATACTAAAACATGAATGGGACCCACCTACATTACTAAAACAACAAAATCATACTACTCTAAGAGCATCTACATCAAGGGGGTTTTCTTTCGTCCAGTCTGAGGTGGAAAAAGCAAACGAACATCACACCATTGGAGATGAGGTTTGCTTCTGTAATTTGCTTTTCATGTCCAGAATTCCAAACCCAAGCAAACATGGGAGTGTGGAACCCACCACTATAAAACATATGTAATTTAATGTTTTAGAATTAAAAATAGGTGATGATTTGGAAATGGAGGCGTGTTTGAAACTGGACATATTATTGGAGGAAATACAAGAGTTTTTAGTGTTTGAAAGTGAACGAGTGAAAAGTTGATGTGGCAGCTGATGTGTCACGTTTGGTTTTAAAATAGAGGTTTGTTGTTGTAGATGCTCTAATAAAAGGATAACTATGGTTGCCACATGTCATTTTCTAGACCCATCTAATGGCACATGTCATCTTGACATTTAATAATAAATATTTTTCCCGTCCAAAATAATTGAATCTACCATTTTTGAATTAATTTTTTTAAATACACATTTTGTTTCCAAAATTAACAGGATATAAATTAAAACTCTTCCATTTTAAAGTAAATAACATATATCTCTTACTTTTACTCCTAGTAAACCTTATTGGTTAATTTTTAAAATTGTCTTCTTATCAAATCTTTATTTTTGAAAGACAAAATAAGTCATAAATCATAATTCTAAATAAATGTTTACTTTAAGAGTGTCACTTAAAGACACACCAGTTATAATGTTTTATATGTTTTTTTATAGAACTACTATTAGTAAAAACAAAGAATTGGGTTTTCAAAATTAAAATAAAATACTATTAAAAAAAGGTAATTAAATTAGACATCAATATTTTTAATTGTCTTTTGTTTTACTACCGTCTCTTCTTCTTTTTTTTTTTTTATTTGTTACCATCAACAAAATCATTATTTTCCAAATTTTAAGATGTTTTTAACTAATTTTTAAAACGTGTTCTTATTTCGTTAAAAATATTTTATTTTATTTTATAAGTGGTTTGTTTAATTTATTAGATAACGTTTTGAACTGTTTCCTTTTATCTAGTTATATTATAATGTGAGCGTAAGTTTAATAGTAAATTCAACTATATATGTGCATGATTATATGTTATAATTAGTATGAAAAGGTATCATGGACCTTTCTTTCTGTGATGCTCTTTCTTTAGTAAGTTTCAATGCAATATTTACTTACACCATTATATTTTACGTTTTTTGTCATTTACAATTGCTTAAGATGGGATTAGTCAATATTTTACTTTTTTTAATTGTCACATTAGGTTATTTAATTAAAATTTTAAACTCATATACATATCAGAGGTTTTCTCATACAAAACTTTGATAAAAAATTGATATTATTGTTTATTACTTATAATTTTTACTCATACGTAATTCTAATCGTATATCATTTTATAATTAATTAATATATTATTTATTCAACCCGTGTAATACACGGGTTTACTAAAGCTAGTAATACAATATTAATAGAAATGGACCCACTTCATCATCTTATTCTTCTTCTACAATGTTCTACCACCACCACCCCCACCATCACCATCACCACAACCTCCTTTGTACTAGCCAAAACCACCATAAGAACCTCTTCACAAGAAAATGTGGGTCTCCAATATAACCTCACCACCACCACCATTACACCCACTACCTAACCACCACTGCTATTAAACCCACTACCCAACCACCACTAGCCATTACACCTACCACCCAACCACAACCACCATTACACCACTAGCCAACCACCATCATCATCTCAAAACCACCTAAACCAGTAGCTTCCCCTATGTAGTTGAAACCCCCATCCACTTCACGTCGATAACAACGACCACCATCTTACAACCACAAACCAATCATTACCACCACCTTAAAACTTCCACCACCGTCACCACAAGGCAGGATGTTACAGGTGAAGTCACAGATGTTGCAAGCCTGGTACACAAAGTTAACCTCATTGTTTTTTTAAGATGACACTTACCTTCAAGGCGGGATTTTGGTGACCGAAGATGTGGTAGGTGGTGGTTATAAGGGTGCTGGGAGATTGAAGAAATGTGGAAGAGTGGTTGTTGAAAGTAAGAAATTCATGGAAGAAAATAAAGTCAAAATGGTGGGTCCTACTAATATTAAAAGAATTTGTTTTTGTTTTTTTGTACAAGGGTAAAATGATCAATTTACTCCTACTTAAGAGAATTATCTAATGACTGTTAGACCCAGGGACAAAACATGATATATTTTTCAAATCTTAGGATTAAACTGGTATTTTTTCAATCCTAGGGATGAAAGGTGAAATTTAAGCAAACCTTAGGGATCATCCATGTAATTTACTCAAAGAATAAATAAAAAATGTAATATCAAAGTAATATATACATATATATATATATATATATATATATATATATATATATATATATATATATATATATATATGTCATCAATGGTACATAGATATGAATTACGGCCACCGCCGCCACCACACACACAACCATGGCGTTTTCTGACCACCACCCCCACATCTCTCTTTTTTTGTATCTCCCTCCCCCTCTCTCTCTCTCTCTCTAAAACCCAATCGTAAACCCTCAATCACGACAACTAACTTTAAGGGTATGGAATTGCGCATCTTGGACCCCTAATCTACTGATTTATGCATCAAATTATCATTGTGGTTGGTGAAGCCTAAAATAGAATTCTGTGTAGCTACTTCCTTTTAAGGTTTTTGTTATTATCGTGTTGGTCGATTATGGTGAGGCGTAAAATCGCACCTCTTGAGAATCTCTTAGTGCTTGTGATGGTCAAAGAATGATGATGTAGCTGGTGGTTGTGGTTATGGCTTTGTATGTTGTTGATAGAGAGTGAGAAGATGATAGAGACCGATACGGGAAAGGGAGAGGGGTTGAGACTCAATCACTAGAATAGCTTTGAGGGGCGGTGGTATGGTGGTGGATTTTTGATAATGGAGGCGGTTATGTGGTGGTGGAGTTCCCTCGAGGGCGGTGGTGGCTTGGTGGGGGAATTTTGTCAAGGAGCGGGGGTGTGGTGGCAATGGAAAAATTGGTTTTAGGTCGGGAAAAACACGAGATATTGAGTTGTATGTAGTTTAAGTTAATTACACATATGGTCCATTACTTTAAATGTAATGAATTGCAGGCCCCTGTGGTTATTTAGGTTATTTAAGTCATTTTACTCTATTTTAACGAAAAATTTAACGGATGTTAGGCTTGATACCCAAACTCATTAAAAAATTAAAAGCATAAAGTATTCAAATATGTTATTTTCATCAAACCACATGAACTATTTGTGTAATTAAATCTTATAATATCTAATTTTTTAGTATTCGAGTTAAATACACAATGGTCCTTATAATTGGAATGTAGTTAATTACATAAATGACACCTTTGGTTATAAAAGAGTGTTTTGGTCATTCCTCGTTAATTTAACAGAAAACTTAGTGAAACTTAATCTTAATACCTAAATACGTTATAAAATTAAAAAATATAAAACCCAAACTTATTACTTAAAATGTTAGTATCTAAACTTGTCATTTTCAAACCACGAGACTATATGTCTAATCAACTCTTTCTTAATTGACTATTTTAAAAAATCTAATCACTCATATATTTTAATAAAAAGATAACTTTACAGAATAGTAAATAAGTTTTAAAGTGTTACAATTATATCAATTAAGTTTGAAAAATATTCCAATTAAATCACTTACCTTTTATGTTTTATACAATTGTAAGTTGTAACATGTTTTTACCATGTTTTTTTTTCTTTTTGTGTTTCAATTATGAGCCTTTAATTATATTAATGTGGAGTGGTGACGTGAATATTAGTGTTTTTTTTATTTTTTAAATATAATTAATTTTTTTAATTTTTCTAATATAATTATATATATTAGAAATCATGACCCTCACATCTTGTCCTTCATCTTTTTTGAAATAAAAAATTACAATAATGACTCGATTTGATGTTTAGTGACTTAATTTCGATAAAAATATGCGTTAGTGACTATTTAATTATTTTTTTATTATATTTAACTATTTTAGTTATACAACCTTTGTATTACACAAGTTTACTAAATGTAATACATAAAATTTTGCTAAAAAATAAAAAAAGTCATGTAATAAGTTAAGATTAATAAAATAAATTAATATGTAATATATATGTATTAGAAAGAAAAAATATGTAACTAATTTATGCATTGGAAAAATATGTAATCTATAGTATATAATAAAAGAGTAACTAAGATGTCACATGTCACTCTTATGTTACTTCTCAAAAAAAATTTCCCGCCTAAACTAATATATTATTTTTGTTAAGTTTTTTATTTTAAGAAACTAAATTAATAGTAATAATTCATTTTGTTTTGAATTTATTTTTTTATTATCAACTTAGTTGTGTAATCATACTATTTTGAACTATACATATTTTTATAGCCAAATAAGATTCAAATTAAAAAAACTAAAAAGAAAAAAAATATTTATTGTTATATTTATATATTTTAGGTTAGTGTGATTTTAAGACAATTATATGTTTATTATTCAAAAAAGTATTTGAATATTTATTACTTATAAATGTAACCTTTTATTTTTTATTTTTATAGTAATATGTAACTTAAGCGTACGAAATATTTATACATTTATGAATTATGTTGTATATATATTTTCAACCCGTGTATTACACGGGTTTACTAAAGCTAGTTGATTTATATATCTAGAATATGTAATTTATGACCCGAAGAAGTGGAAATATGTAACGATTCAGAAAAGAAAAAAAAAGAATTACACAATTGTAGTGAAGAAAATGTGGGTCAGATCAATAATTTGAAACATAGAAAACAATCGATGATTCAAATTAATAAACCGAGGCTCAGATCTGTAAATTGAAGATCAGACAAAGGGGTCGAACACCGCCATGACTGCAACACCGGTTGCATTGCAAGAGAACTTCTTCCTCTCAAATACCATCCGGGTTGCCCCGCCAAGATACGGGTCAAATTCAACCCTATGCCCGATTACGATGCTCGGATAACAATCCTTACAGAAATCAACATCATCGCCATCGAATATCACAGTCCAACATCGCAATTTGTGCACAAGAGGATACATACATACATACATACAAACACGCATATAGATCACAGGGTTTGTGAGTTCTAAGTTATAAAATGAAGAAGATATATGTATATATAAAGATGGGAAATATGCTGTTGAAAGAAAGAAAGATATACAGCGGGAGGAGGTCATGAGTTGGAGTGATTCATGAATGCTGTTGTTCTGTGCTTCTTTCAAAGGGTTGTTGATTTTATGCAGAAAAAAGGGGACAAAGTCACAGGCTCAACATGATCCGATTATATAAGCGATCATGTGATGGCAAGAGAGAGGCAACTACCCTTACAAAAACTCACCGTCTCTCTCGCCGGAGCCTCGTTTGTTTCTCCGAGCATCTTCTTCAGATCCCCAATTTTGGTCTGCTTATGGTCTGTAAACATGTATTTAAGCTGTAACAGTTTCACTTTTCCATTTATATCCTTTGGGTTCTCGGAGTTTTACGAATGTGGGATTGGGCTATTCTCGATTTCTTGTGTGAGTTATTTTAAAACTAATATATTAATAAGAAAAAACAATAAATACAGTTTGTATGTTTTTAATCTAATAGAGTTAATTGCATGAATGGTACCTGTAGTTTAATTTCATTGCAAATTTAATCTACAAGAATGAAAAAATTGAATGGAAAGACTAAATTTATAATAGTGGGTTGTACCTTTAGTTCCCATCATAAATGGTTTCTATGTTTTTTATTAAATTTTTAAAAAAGAACACCAAAATACACTTATTATTAAAAGTAACTTTTAAAATAAACTAGTATAAAACTCACGCGCATTGCGGCGTTGACAATCACGTAGAAAATGTCTCGGCTTGCGACGCTGAAAATCACGTAGAAAATATATCGAGAAGAAAGCAATCAACATAGACAACAAATTTATATGCAACAAATTTTGTATTCATTTTGAATCATTGTTATTTGTTATGTTCTTAGCCTGGTCAAGTTAGGCATGTTACTACATATGTTCACATGCATCCCTTTTATACCCTCTTGATTTAAAAAACGAACACATAAACAATCCAAAACCAAAATCGTCGCAATTAACTTTCATTTTTACCCGATGATGTAAAACATAATTCTTCCACAATGGAAGCTTTTATAGTTAGCCTAAATAAGTTTTTGAGCAAAGTATTGATTATTGTTACAATAACAATATTTGTATAAGAGTTGGAATTACCCGTAAAAACAAAGTCATAAGAAATAAAACAATAAAGAATGAGAGCTACTAACCAACTGAAAAAGAGTAAAACTTTATCCAAAAAAACTTACTTAAGAAACATAGAACCCATAATAGAATCTAAAAATGCCAACACTAAAAAATCAATTTTTTGTTGAATTCGGATAACCTTGATTCACAGAAACAACCAGCATTCACACTCCTTCCATTTGATTGTGTATCATTCTTGAAGAACTTTTGTGTTGGATACTTCAAAGAAACAACCAGCATTCACGGAATATAAACTCACTCATATATCCTCATACATTATATATTTAAAAATTTATCATAAGATTGAGCAATGAAATCAGGTTGGGGAGCTACTCCCATGTGTACGTGGGTTACTCACGGAATCCGCATCCACTCCGATCACATTAATATGTGTACGTGGTGAAGCTTTCTAAAAACCCAACAAACTCACGTAGTATCCGGGACTTCAACCTCTCAAGTGACGTTACGATTGATCCATATATACTCTTCGATCATTCGTTCACTCCATGAAAACCTTGATCGCACAAACTACCTGTTTCATTTTTACTCCCTCTCAAGCTAGCCGCCATAGCACCACGATCTCACAACCAAAACAGGCCGCCACTGATCAGACCTTGTCAACGTGTCATCGATTTCCACCGACGAGGACCGTGAGACCACAATTGGGAATTTTATGTGTTCAAATCTTCCGGTTCAACTCTAATTCGCTACCACCCGGTACTGTGTTGTTCTTCCTTTTGAATCATGATCTGTAGTGTTTTGTTTTGAAGTTGGTTATTTTCTTTTCCGGCAACATATGCAGCCACCATCATCCGTTTATTGTCATCGTTGCTGCCTCACCTTTGCTCGTTATAAAACATTAATTTCGGGATCGTATCACTTGGCAAGTGAGGTAACAAGTCTGATTACTTAATTTTGTTCACGAGTTTCATAAATGGAATTATGTGGCCTTGATATTGTTCCGGCAACTTGCGAAATTGGAATCCTTGAAACATACTAACAATTCGATACAAGCATGAATTTCTTGTCTATTATTTGTCAGTTCCGGTTGTTGACATGAATTACAAGTAGTCTGGGAATTTAGAAGATTAAAACTTTGATAATTGGGATCCAAATAAGTTGATGAACTTGTTGATGATTATCTTGCCTCCGATGGTTCGTTTGATGTCTGCATATTGTTTATGCCTATGCCTTTGTACCATGCACATATAAATTTGTGTTAATTGGTTTCTTCCCTTAGTTATCTGCTAGCATAACTCATATGTACACACATATGTTTATTTAGTTATTAAAATAAAATAAACACAATTAATGATCAAATGAGCAAGTGGAAGAAATAAATATGTTAGAAGAAATCGAACAGGATACATTGACATGCATTAATATGTTTATATAGCTCTGATATGATTAAGTTATTGTTGGAATTATTTTTCATAAAAGAAATTGCTTACCAAGGTTTATATTAAATAACACAAGATAAGAACTAATAGTTTCAAAGACCCTTGTTGCCGGAACAATTTTTAATTAACTAATAAGACGACGCGATTTTAAGTTTCGTAAATCTCATTCAAGACGATAAAATGCAGATTTTCAAACGAGTTAAGTAGATCACAAATTGGGTTGATTGGTTTTGCTAAACTGAGGTACGGATTCCTGATTCTTGTCTCATATTTGATTCCCGTTCAGCTCTAGTTTTGATTCCTGTCATACGTAGTTAGTTTGCTTTTGATTCTGTTATAAGTAGCTAGACTACTTTATATTTCTGAAATTTGTTACCCGAGCTCTCCCTATCTTGGGGGTGACCAAGACGCGTTATTGCGGCATCAATAACGTGGCACCAGCCGTGGCGGTGAGCTGAGATCACGGCGTCTCTAAAGAGGATTCTGAATTTATATTGGCCGTCCTGTTATATTATTATTTTCCTCAGAGGCGTATGGATCGATCCTAGGTTAGTCCTGTTATTTCCTGATGGACGGTTTTATACCACTCCATTCAGGACTCTGGTGAATGGTTTGTATGTCTGCCCATACTCCATGTCACATTGGTTCACGGGCTCGCTACCTGTGTTCCCTCTGCTCAGTTATTATATGATATGATTATTAGCTCGGGTTATGTTCCATTTGATATTATGTTATTCTCTGTTATCGCTTATTCTGTTTATTTTTGTTATCTGTTATTCCGTTCACTGAGCGTTATGCTCAGGCGTGCTTTTGTTTTCATGCACGTCAGGTCAGCAGGGTCATCCTGGAGGGGAGTGAAGAGTGGAAATCTGAATAAGAAGACTTAAATCTATTTTGATGTCGTAGACATTGATTGAGTTTTAGACTAATGTTTTATTTTCTGGAATTTTGACTTTAACAATTATTAATTATGGAATTATGTTTTGGACTTTTGATTACCGTGATAGTGACACGTCAGCCTTGTCGGGTTGGGGTGTTACAGTTATGGTATCAGAGCCCAGGCTCTTTCCTGTAGAAATTCATAAATTTTAAAACAAAAAAAAATGTGAGGTAATGGGTAGACATGGGGTTTAGGTTCTAATCTTCCGCTTAATCTATACCTACCTGCTTATGCGTAAATCTTGGTTTTCAGTTATCATGGCTCCAAATAGACGCACGAACGACCGAAATGTTGGGAATAACTCTTCATCTGATACTCCTCTGGAAACTCTCATTGCTAATGTCGTAAACGCAGCTATTACTGGACTACTCCCTAATCTGATGACTCAGACCGCTCAAACAGTCGTTCAGCAGATGCAACAAGCGAATTTCGGTGGAAACAATACAGGACCACCACCTAGTGGAAACAACACAGGACCACCTCCCGGTGGAAATGCAACACCACCTGTTGCTGAGATTCATGTTTGGCTTGAGCGCTTTATGAAGCAAAGACCAAGATCTTTTAGTGATGCTGCTACATCGATGGATGCTCGGAACTGGATAGCACATGTTGAAAAGATTTTCGAGGTGCTGGGAGTGGGCGATGTATTTAAAACTAGGATGGCTTCTTACAAACTGGAGGATGATGCTCTTGTTTGGTGGGAAGGGGTCAAACTTGCACATGGTGAAGAGGGTTATGCTGCTACCCTTCCTTGGGCTGACTTCCGCACTATATTCTTCCAAAAGTATTTCTCTGAAGTGGAAGGAAATGAGTATGCACGAGAATATGCATCTATTGAACAACGAGATGATGAACCTTGGCAAGAATTCATGGCTAGATTCTGTAGGTTGGCTAGTTTTCTTGGAGAAGCTGCAGGTAGCCCAGTTGTCCAAGCAGAAAAGTTGAAATGGGCAGTTCATGAGAGAACCCGAAGATGGATAGTGACCTAAAAGTTTAATAACATCAATGAAGTGGCCGATGCCGTGAAAACACTTGACATGGAGAACAAGAAGAGGTTGGCTAAAGCTGAGGAGAGTCGTAAGAGAAATCGTGAAGGGAACCAAACCGCGCCTTCTGGGCAATCTTCGAATGAGAATCATAAAACAGGTGATCGGAAAGCCAAATTCAACAAAAATAATAACCGCCAAGGAAATCAATGGAAACAAAAACAACAGAATTCTAAGCCTGCCGAAAACCAAGGTCAAGAGCAAGCCCCGGTGTGCACTACATGTGGGAAACGTCATTTTGGCGTCTGTCGTCGAGCTTCAGGAGCCTGTTTCAGATGTGGAAAGACCGGCCATTTACTGAAAGATTGTCCATACCCTGATAATAAAGGAAAGGCTGGAAGTAATACTAAACAACCTACTAATGGAGGACGAGTGTTTGCCTTGAACGCAAAGGATGCTGCAAACACACCAGGTACGATTCTTGATATTTCTCACATATGTGAATCTGTCATATCTGAATAATCTAAAATTCTTACAATTCAAATTGTGCTTGTTATCTGTTTACTAAGTGTATCATGGTATCATAAATTCTTTAGGTACTGTTTCTGGTACTCTCATGTTAGGCACTCATGATATTCAAGTCCTTTTTGATACCGGAGCAACACACTCTATAGTTTCTCATTCTTTTGTTAAACATCTAGCGATGACTCCCACATTATTAAAATATACTCTGAATATTATGACCCCTATGGGAAACTCTGTTGTAATCTCTCACGTGTATGAGGATTGTCCGATCCGAGTCGAATCGCTTATTCTTACAGCGGATCTGCTACCCATGCAAATGGAAGATTTTGATGTTATCTTGGGAATGGATTGGTTAACTCGGCATCATGTCACAATTGAGTGTCAGACTCGTCGCATTATGTTTGGAGATCCCCATCATCCTGAACTCATTTATCAGGGGACTAAACCTCGAAAAACTCTTCAAATAATTTCAGCACTTAAGGCTCGCAAATCCCTACTGCACGGTTGTGCAGGATTCCTTGCTTCAGTAAAAATTGTATCTTCTGAGGAGCCTAATATTTCTGATTATCCGATTGTTTGCGACTTTCCGGATGTTTTTCCTAAAGAATTACCTGGACTTCCACCGGATCGCGAGGTGGAATTCACTATTGATCTTATTCCTGGTGGTGAGCCGATTTCCAAGGCACCATACCGTATGGCACCACTTGAACTCAAGGAACTAAAGGAGCAATTACAGGAGTTATTAGATCTTGGATTTATTAGGCCAAGTGTCTCGCCTTGGGGTGCACCGGTTCTGTTTGTGAAGAAGAAAGATGGAACTATGAGGCTTTGTATTGACTATCGGGAATTAAATAAGATCACTATTCGAAATCGTTACCCTCTACCTCGTATCGATGACTTATTTGATCAGCTTCAGGGCGCGAAGTGTTTCTCTAAAATTGATTTGAGGTCTGGGTATCATCAGTTGAAGATTAAAGATTCTGACGTCCCGAAATTAGCTTTTCGTACGCGATATGGTCACTATGAATTCTTAGTTATGCCGTTTGGTTTAACTAATGCCCCGGTTGTTTTCATGGACCTAATGAACCGAGTGTTCCGTGACTATTTGGATAAGTTTGTCATTGTTTTTATTGATGATATTCTGATATATTCTAAGAGTAAGGAGGAACATGAAGACCATCTTCGTATCGTGCTTGAAACTTTGCGTAAAAAGAAGCTTTATGCTAAGTTTTCAAAATGTGAATTCTGGCTAAGTCAAGTAGCCTTTCTGGGTCATGTAGTTTCTGCAGATGGTATTATGATGGACCCAGCGAAGATAGAGGCAATCACTAAATGGCCAAGACCTACTTCAGCCACAGAAGTCCGGAGTTTTCTAGGTCTTGCTGGTTACTATCGCAGATTTGTCGAAGGGTTCTCTGTTATTGCCCTACCCCTTACGCAACTGCTGAGGAAAGGGGTTAAATACTCTTGGAACGATGAGCGAGAGAAAAGTTTTGAAGAGCTTAAGAAGAGATTGGTGTCTGCCCCGATTCTTACCCTTCCATCGGGTACGGGTGGATACCAGATTTATAGTGATGCCTCAAAGAAAGGGCTTGGATGTGTGTTGATGCAACACGGAAAGGTCATTGCTTATGCTTCACGACAGTTGAAACCTTATGAGGTTAATTATCCTACGCATGACCTTGAGCTTGCTGCTATGATTTTCGCGTTAAAGATCTAGCGCCACTATCTTTATGGAGAGACTTGTGATATCTTCACTGATCATAAGAGTTTGAAGTATATTTTTACGCAGAAGGAATTAAACATGAGACAAAGGAGATGGTTAGAGCCGTTGAAAGACTATGATGCCAACATTCAGTATCATCCAGGAAAGGCTAATGTAGTAGCTGATGCTCTTAGTCGGAAAAGTTCCGGGATGGTAGCCTCACTCCAGTTACAGCCTCAGATAATTATTGACCTTGAAAGACTGGTTATTGGCTTGCAAATTGGTAAGGGTGACGCATATCTGGCCAGACTTCAGATTGAGCTAGATCTGGTATCTCGGATTAAAGAAGCACAGAAAGACGATGGTGAACTTTGGGCAATTGTGCAAAAGTTGGATGATGGACAACAATCAGAATTCAGAACGGATGAGCGTGGAGTAATTTGGTATGACAAACGTTTGTGTGTGCCTAATGATTCTTCTCTTCGAGAATCGTTATTAGCCGAAGCACACAGTTCTCCGTTCTCTATACATCCTGGATCTACTAAGATGTATCGTGATCTTCGTCAGAACTTCTGGTGGAATGGTATGAAAGAGGACGTGGCTAGATTTGTCAGCAGGTGTCTTACTTGTCAGCAGGTCAAGATTGAGCATCAGAGAGCTAGTGGGTTGCTGCAGCCACTACCTATTCCTGTATGGAAATGGGATGATATTTCCATGGATTTTGTGACAGGGTTACCAAGAACATTCAAGAAAAATGACGCGATATGGGTTGTGGTCGACAGATTGTCAAAGTCGGCTCATTTTCTTCCAATTCAACAGGGATTCTCTGTTAGCAAACTATCTGAAGTGTTTACGCAAGAGATTATCAGACTTCATGGAACTCCAGCCTCTATTGTTTCTGATCGAGACCCAAGGTTTACTTCTCGTTTTTGGAAGGGCTTACAAGCTGCATGGGGCACTAAGTTGAGATTTAGTACGGCGTTCCATCCTCAGACAGACGGTCAGTCAGAGCGTACTATTCAGACACTTGAGGACATGCTTCGAGCTTGTGCCTTAGAGTGGGCTGGGAACTGGGATGAGTATTTGTGTTTGGTAGAGTTTGCTTACAACAATAGTTGGCAAGCTAGCATTGGCATGGCACCTTTCGAGCTATTGTATGGTCGTAAATGTAGAGCACCTATTTGTTGGGAAGAGGTCGGTGAAAGAATTATTGAAGGACCCGAGTTGGTCCAAATTACAAATAAAAAAGTTGCTATTGCTAGAGAAAAGTTAAAGGAAGCTCAAAGTAGACAGAAAAGTTATGCAGATCGACACCGTCGACCCTTGGAGTTTCAGGTTGGTGAAAAAGTATTCTTAAGAGTTTCACCTTGTAGAGGCGTACGTCGTTTTGGCATCAAAGGAAAGCTCAGCCCTAGATTCATCGGGCCATTTGAGATTTTAGAAAGAGTTGGAGAAGTCTCCTATCGTTTGGCACTACCACCTGTGTTATCACATGTGCATAATGTCTTTCATGTATCTCTTCTAAGAGGGTACAATTATCATCCAATTCATGTGGTGAAATACCCGTTTCATCTGATTCGTGAAGATTTATCATTTGATGAAGAACCAAAAGCTATTCTCGATCGACAAGAGCGCATTATGAGGAGAAAGACTATTCCGTTTGTTAAAGTATTATGGAGGAACCATTCTGAACGCGAAGCTACATGGGAGATAGAAGATACGATCCGTTCTCAATATCCGAATCTTTTTACAGCTTAGAACTTTGTTTTAACTTTATTTTCCATTTTAATTGTTTTCGTTTTATTTTATAAGCATTTCAGTATTATTTTCTGATCACCAGACTATCAATTACATATTTCTGTCTATCAGATTAGTTCCGTCTCTGCATCTAAATGTCTATGAGTTACCCTATTTACTCGTTGATTTTATCACTCCGTATAGGTTATGTCGACAGCTTCGTTCGACCTGTACTAAATAATTTCGAGGTCGAAATTTTCTTTAAGGGAGGTAGAATTATAATACTCATATTTTTGGGTATATAAAAATGAATATTATACAAAATAGTAAAGATAAATTTAGTAACCAATAAATCACAAGGGAGAATTAATATAAACTCACTCATATATCCTCATACATTGTATATTTAAAAATTTATCATAAGATTGAGCAATGAAATCAGGTTGGGGAGCTACTCCCATGTGTACGTGGGTTACTCACGGAATCCGCATCCACTCCGATCACATAAAAATAAATAAAAATAAAATAAAAAAATGATATATTTTTCTCTTATCAAGTTGGTGAAGGTTTCTAAAAACCCAACAAACTCACGTAGTATCCGGGACTTCAACCTCTCAAGTGACGTTACGATTGATCCATATATACTCTTCGATCATTCGTTCACTCCATGAAAACCTTGATCGCACAAACTACCTGTTTCATTTTTACTCCCTCTCAAGCTAGCCGCCATAGCACCACGATCTCACAACCAAAACAGGCCGCCACTGATCAGACCTTGTCAACGTGTCATCGATTTCCACCGACGAGGACCGTGAGACCACAATTGGGAATTTTATGTGTTCAAATCTTCCGATTCAACTCTAATTCGCTACCACCGGTACTGGTGTTGTTCTTCTTTTGAATCATAATCTGTAGTGTTTTGTTTTGAAGTTGGTTATTTTCTTTTCCGGCAACATATGCAGCCACCATCATCCGTTTATTGTCATCGTTGCTGCCTCACCTTTGCTCGTTATAAAACACTAATTTCGGGATCGTATCACTTGGCAAGTGAGGTAACAAGTCTGATTACTTAATTTTGTTCACGAGTTTCATAAATGGAATTATGTGGCCTTGATATTGTTCCGGCAACTTGCGAAATTGGAATCCTTAAAACATACTAACATTCGATACAAGCATGAATTTCTTGTCTATTATTTGTCAGTTCCGGTTGTTGACATGAATTACAAGTAGTCTGGGAATTTAGAAGATTAAAACTTTGATAATTGGGATCCAAATAAGTTGATGAACTTGTTGATGATTATCTTGCCTCCGATGGTTCGTTTGATGTCTGCATATTGTTTATGCCTATGCCTTTGTACCATGCACATATAAATTTGTGTTAATTGGTTTCTTCCCTTAGTTATCTGCTAGCATAACTCATATGTACACACATATGTTTATTTAGTTATTAAAATAAAATAAACACAATTAATGATCAAATGAGCAAGTGGAAGAAATAAATATGTTAGAAGAAATCGAACAGGATAATTGACATGCATTAATATGTTTATATAGCTCTGATATGATTAAGTTATTGTTGGAATTATTTTTCATAAAGTAAATGCTTACCAAGGTTTATATTAAATAACACAAGATAAGAACTAATAGTTTCAAAGACCCTTGTTGCCTGAACAATTTTTAATTAACTAATAAGACGACGCGATTTTAAGTTTCGTAAATCTCATTCAAGACGATAAAATGCAGATTTTCAAACGAGTTAAGTAGATCACAATTTGGGTTGATTGGTTTTGCTAAACTGAGGTACGGATTCCTGATTCTTGTCTCATATTTGATACCCGTTCATCTCTAGTTTTGATTCCTGTCATACGTAGTTAGTTTGCTTTTGATTCTGTTATAAGTAGCTAGACTACTTTATATTTCTGAAATTTGTTACCCGAGCTCTCCCTATCTTGGGGGTGACCAAGACGCGTTATTGCGGCATCAATAACGTGGCACCAGCCGTGGCGGTGAGCTGAGATCACGGCGTCTCTAAGAGAGGATTCTGAATTTATATTGGCCGTCATGTTATATTATTATTTTCCTCAGAGACGTATGGATCGATCCTAGGTTAGTCCTGTTATTTCCTGATGGACGGTTTTATACCACTCCATTCAGGACTCTGGTGAATGGTTTGTATGTCTGCCCATACTCCATGTCACATTGGTTCACGGGCTCGCTAACTGTGTTCCCTCTGCCTAGTTGTTATATGATATGATTATTAGCTCGGGTTATGTTCCATTTGATATTATGTTATTCTCTGTTATCGCTATATTTGTTTATTTTTGTTATCTGTTATTCCGTTCATTGAGCGTTATACTCAGGCGTGCTTTTGTTTTTATGTACGTCAGGTCAGCAGGGTCATCCTGAAGGGGAGTGAAGAGTGGAATCTGAATAAGAAGACTTAAATCTATTTTGATGTCGTAGACATTGATTGAGTTTTAGACTAATGTTTTATTTTTTTGAATTTGACTTTAACAATTATTAATTATGGAATTATGTTTTGGACTTTTGATTACCGTGATAGTGACACGTCAGCCTTGTCGGGTGGGGTTGGGGTGTTACAACATCTATTAAAAATAAACTGAATGAATAGCGCATGATGAATCATGGGCGTTCATTTCTATATCTACGGTTGTACTTTTTTTGTCAGTCGGAGCGTACTATTCAGACTGACGGTCAGTCGGAGTGTACTATTCAGACACTTGAGGACATGTTTCGAGCTTTTTTTGTCCGCAGTGTTAAATTTTAGCTCGATAATGTAAATTTTTGGCCCAGTAGTATAAATTTTTATATAAATATTGAGTTCGCCCCCCTAAAAAAATTAATTTCGCCCCTGCCCCCCTACGACATAGTTCAAGCTCCGCCACTGTACAACATGAAAATCCACGAGTTGACACAAAGTCACAAACATGTCCTGGTCAACCTGTTTTTATAAGTTTCATACATTAATACTTTATAAATTAATTTTATATAACAAAAATATATTTTTATAACAAAATAATATAACTATTTTTATAAACAATTATATATTAGTTATAAAAATATCATGCCAATTTCTTTTTTTTTTTTTAGTTTCAAAGTTTAAAAAACACCCAATCATTATTAACTCATGAAGGTAATGAACAATTATATTGGGTTTGCTACTCTTGACGCTTATGGTACAAGTGTTATTGTATTGAAATCGCTTCTTCTTCCTTTATTTGGTATTCTCTGGCCTACTTTCCTAATAGAGAGAGCTCTCCGGCGTTGTCGCCAGCGATAGTGCCTCGTCCTCTTGGTCTTTGTTCGACGGTTTGATAAGCGGTGCATGTGCCAGCCTCATCGTTGTTGGTTGTCCTCCTAAGCAAAACCCCTCTGCCCTCAATATTGCTCATCAGTGGTCCCTCCCAACAAGCGGTTGATGTCGATGAGGTTGGCATGAGGACCTGATGGCCGCTCTGCCTTTCTTAGGGTTGACCTGATGGCCGAGTGGGCCTTTTCTTTAGGGTTGAGGTGGGGCTGATGGTCTTCATCTAGGGCGACGATAGTGTGACCACCATTGTTGCCTCTTCGTTGACGTGCTCTCCATTAACCATTGAGGGTTTTTTTATCTACCCATATATGCTTTTTTTGATGTTGGTTATTATTGTCGATGATTACGCATGTAGCATGCGGCGATGGCTTTGGCTATTGTGCCTATGGCTTTGAGCCATGGCGACAATAGTGTGATTAGGGTGGGCAGTGTATGACTTGTGTTGTTGGTTAGATGGTATAGTCGGGTATGTGTCGTTCACCGATGGCCTTTGTTTTTTGGTGTCGATGATGATGAGCACCACCTCATCTGAGACTGTCCTTTAGTTTGATTGTGCGTGGTCATCACTACTGTGTTGTTGACTAGATGAACTTCGACGATGGTAATGAGATAACCTAACATCACGGTTAAAACACTTTTTCAGATATAAAAATCAAATAAATAGCAAATCGTTTTGATTTGACCATCACGCGCACAACGCACGCTGTTGGAATACACTAGTTTAATTTATGATATAAACATGTTTAGAGTGGGGGATTAGGTTTTACAAGTCATTTTTAATTAAGTCGAAGAAGCTCTCACTAAGTTTAAAGTTCGAGCCTCGCCATTGTCGGGTTGATGTATACTGGTTGTGGGTTGAAATTAGGAGTATATTAGAATTATTATTATATGAGTGTGTGACTTGTTGTTTAAATAAAAAAATTAAAGCATTTTTAAACATTAGGTTATTATTATATGAGTGTGTAACTTGTTGTTTAAATTCGTCCCTGATATTTTTTAAAATTTGTCATTTCAATCCAAAAACCTTTCTTCTTACCATTAGAGTCACTATTGTTTACTAAATATATTTATTTTTATCAACTCCACTACTGCCGTTAAAATCTCCATTGTATATGAGCGTATTTAGTCTTTTTAAACACCCAATTATCCAATTCAAACAAATTAATCAATTAATATTCAATTAAACTAAAAACACATAAAGCGACTAGACCGAACACGTCGATTTAAAGCTTGAATTAACTCAAAGTCATGTTGTTCGATTGAGATCTGCTGTGTGATTTCAATTAATCTTCATGTTTTGTTCGAACGTGTACCGTTCTTCGATTCAGGTTTGCTGTGGGATTAAGGCTTGTCGTTGTCACGCTTTGTTTGATTGAGGTGCTATTGTCACGTTTGTTCGAATGTGACAATAGCAGACATCAATCAAACAAAACTTGAGAACAATAAACCTTAATCGAATAATGGTACACATTCGAACAAAAATCAAGATATAATCACATAGCAGAGCTCAATCGAACAATATGAGTTACAGTTAATCGAAGCATCCGGTTTCACTAGTCGTTTTATGCGTTTTTTAGTTTTAACTAAATATTAATTGGTTAATTTATTTTAATTGAATAATTTAAGGGTATTAAAAATAATAAAATATTCTAATATTTAACGGATATCGTAACAGAGTTGAAATAATAAATGAATAACATTTGATAAACTATAATGATTGAAATAACAAAAGAAACTCAATTGAATTAAAATTTTAACGAAAGACTAATATAATATTTTACTCTTTAAATTAAGTTTCTATTTAAACATTATTTTGATTTAATGTGGTTATTTTCATTACCAATTAAACAAAGGTTCAACAAGTTACTGGAGGACGAGTCACGGAGGGGGTAAAATTGAAAATTGTCAAGGGATATCCCACTTCTCAACAAACATATATTGATTGTTGAAGAGAGAGATGGTCCAATTAAAATCACCGAAATTGGGGGATGACACCGATCAGACGGAGGAAGGAGGTTCCGGCGAGAGAGAATCAATCGGGAGTTTCACAAAGGGTGGTTGCCCCTCTCTTGCCACCATATGAATATCATTATGATTTATGATCATCTTCATATTCATATGGAACCAATGATTTCACTCAAAATCAACCCAACAACCCTTTTGCATGAATGGAACTGCAACTGTCTGTCTCTTTATTCGCTTATTATTATTATTATTCATACTCAACGCTTTACATCGCTACGATAGTGGTGGTGGTGGTGGTTGTTGTTGTTGTTGTTGTGTTAGCAGTAGCAATTTTGTAAATCTGTTTAAAGGCTGTGATGATCGGTGTCAAAATAAGGGGACATGGAAGATCCGACCCGTATCTTGGCGGGGCAAACATCCGGATGGCATAGTGAAGAAGAATGTGTGACTATGCAACCGTGTGTGTTTGCAGCCATGGCGTCACTCGCATCTTCTTTCTCCTCAAATCCCCCAATTTCAGATCTGAGCCTACGACTTACATTTGATTGATTCTCACTTTCTCTTGAATATATGATTTTACATTTTTATGGAGGTTTTTTGTCAGCCATTTTACAGTTTTTGAACAACATCGTATTTTAACATTGTTTTCCTCATACAAACTTTGCCGTCGTTGTATCAATTATCTATTATAAACTGCATGTTAGAATCTGATTTCGTGCGAATGGGCATGTCTGTTCTTAACCAAAAGCGACCAATGAATCTTGAAATTATAGGAACCATTCCTTGAAATTGAGTCTCCAGTTTTTGGTTGAAAAGACAATCGTTTCTAGACGCCAGATTCACCAAGTAATCAAGTTGATTGCATGAACTGTTGTCAGTTTGATATCATTTCCACTCACAGATTTATGAATCTCCAAAAGATCTTTATAAGATAATTCAAAGATTGAAGGAAGGCCACACCATTGAATTACTACCCGATCAAACAATGTTGGCTATCAAACAATTATTAATTAATGGTATTAATAATTGGCTTCAAAAGTAAAACTTGAATTCATAAGAACAAGAGATACAAAGGTGATGTACAAAACCTTTGTTGTCACCAGTGATTGTTAGAAATATGCTAACAAACAAAACATCCAACAAGTTTTCCAAGGACCTTCCTTACATATTATTTCTAGTTAAGTTTGTTTATTTGCGACAAATGGTTTTCCTTTAGGCGACTAGCTAGTTCGGATGATGAAAAGATATTAGTTGAGCTTGTAAGGCACAATATAATTTGTCCAATGCTTTTATTGATGTTGATGACTATAGATTCCTTATTATGTTCCTCACACAAGTTTTGTGTCAATTAGTATTGTGTTTGTTGCGAACAGAGGCTCAAATTTGTTACGATCGAACATTAAACTTCAAAGATAACATTTGCCATCTAGATCAACAAGATGCACATCAGGTCTCTAAACTCCAAGTTTGCTCATAATACATTTTATCATCACAGCATGTACTTTCAAGCAATGCTGCTACTTTAGCTTATCATGCTAAAACAAAGAACAAAATCAAGCAATACACATGTGTGCATATACATACAAAGAAAGAGCAATTGAATCAAATGGCAATAGGGAAGTAAGTCTTACAACTCTCACCAGGATCTCATTCGCCTGAGCAAATTTCACCTCGTCTAATCTTTTTTAGTTAAAATTTAAATAGTTTATGTAAACATCACATGCATCCTATTTAGGGCATGTTTGGATTTGCTTATTAAAACAGTTTATTGACTTATTGACTTTTTAATAAGTTAATAAGTTAGTAAGAGTGACTTATTAACTTATTTCCCTCACAACCATTATACTGCCAAACACTATAAAATGACTTTTTAACTTTTTAAAGTTAATAAGTTAATAAGTTAATAAGTAAGGAAAAAAAGCACTCCCAAACACCCACTTAAAGACACAACTAAATTTGTTTTTACACTTAAAACTTAAAACGTTTAAAATCGGTTCTTTATTGAAGAGAAAATTCATCAAATTTTAAAGGTTTGATATACAGATTTAAGGCTCAGATCTTTTATAATCAGAATTTCATGTCGAAATCCACCATGGCTGCAATCACAATTGCATGTTTCGGACTCGGAGTTTATTCTCCCTACAAACTAAACACATACAGACTGAATTGCCACGCCAAGATACGGATCAGATCTGTAAATTCTGATTTTGCTCAGATAAATTCCATCATCACAGCCTCTTTAAATCAACAACAGCAGCAACAACAACAACATCAACAATATCATCATTATCATAATCACCTCCATTCGCATAAAGAAGAGAGTTGTTTCATAGAACATATCAGGCAACGAAATCATCGGCTCATATTCAATCGCTTGATCAAATAGCAAGAGATCAGCAACTCTCTCTGTCTCTCTCGCCTGAGCCTCATTCTCCTGAGCAAAAAGCACAATGTAATCCATCTCTCCAGCACATTTCATTCAAGTGTGTTTTAACAAACTACACATTGTTAATTAGTAGTAAACTGGAGTCAAAACCCCAAATCTTAGAGGTGCACAAACCGTAAAAAATGAAACAAAAACATGAATCAGAAGAATAATTCATTGAGGCTCAGATCTGTTAATAATAATAATAATAATCAGAACAAAGAGGAACAAACCGCCATGGCTGCAAACATCACGGCTGCTTCAGCGGTAAAAACACAAATTTCCACCGCCAAACCTCCGGAATTCACCCCGCCAAGATACGGTAAGTTTCAACCTTGGCTCGATTTACTCAGACAACGATAAATTCATCATCATCGCCTCTAATAATTGCTGGTAGAGTGTTGGAAAAGAAGCATGTTGTTGTCACCTCTACGAAGAACAAGATCAAATGTAGTACCCGTAAAAAGAAAAGGAAAAGAACAGAATATAGATACATGCAAGTAAGCAGCATAAACCACAGGAACAGAAGTGAAATTTACTCTTGTTATATGCAAGGAAGAGTAAACACCAATGGTGTTGAAATTGGGGGTAAATTGGAGATCATGGGCTACAGAGGGTGGCAACACCAACCGTTCCATCTGCTGCCTCCTTCACTGTTGTCTGAGCTTTCGCTTCCCCCACACCCTAGTTTGTGAGTTGGAGCTCTGTTTTATATTGTAGATGAGTTGGTACTTTTTAATCAAACTTACTGTTTTGACACAACATTGATGTTTTGGTCATGCTAAACGTGTGTCGGAAGGTGTGAAAAAGTCATTTCAATAGTGTTCCAAACTTCCAATGCATTATACTATTCTAAAACACCAAGAGATTACATTCATTTATGTAATTATTAAAAAAATTATTATTATTTTTTTATTTCTAATTAAATAATATTTTTTTATTTATATTATTATTTTTTTATCTCACTAACAACCACTTTTTAAAATATTAAAAAATTATAATAAGTTGAATAGTATTTTCTTAAATTTATTAATGAACAATAATATTTTCTTTCTCATTCACTCACAACCAGTTACAACCATTTCATATAATATAAGAACAACACTCACATAATTTTAAGGAACGAGTTGAGAATGCTCTAAAAACAAACTCTTTAAACACAACTTATAACTTATAAGTATCTTCACCGGTGGCCCAATAGGCCAAGCCCTAAAACAATGGCTTTAGGATCTTATTTTTTTAAGGTCTCCAAATTTTAATTGGTCTTATATATGTGTTATTTTTTACCTTTAGTTTGATATGTTTTTAAATATGTGGGCTACAAAATCCAAGAGGCCCGCGTGACTGAGTGCACTTTAACTTTTAAAACATAAATAAAACAAAACCCTTGTTGCAGGCCTGCAGCCTTGAGCTTGGCAGCCTGCAAACCTTTTGTTCTTGAAAAATGAAATTGTCGATCATGATTCATGGATATTGCATTATTTAGGGTAATTCACAATTTGAAGCAACCGAAAGAAGCTGAGCAGTCCTCTGTACTCGTCGCCTCTTCTTGAGCAACAAAACATCAACCATCATCGACAATCATATGGACTCCGTCACTTCGATTCCCTTATATCTGTCTACCATCTCTGATTCAACTAATATGTGTGATTCATCTGCAATTCATCATCAATTATCATCTACTGATCTCGATTTCCCTCAAGTCCCAATCAATCCAAGGTTCTATCAATCTTGAAGTCGCTTTGGTATTCTGGTTTACAATGATGCCTCTGCGATTGTGTAAGGCCCTGTTCCCGGGACGCCTACAGTTGGTCATTCATCGCACATAAAACACATAATTATATTTGCCTCATGAAAATATTGCAGCGGAAACATTCAAAAATGACATCTCATTTCATTATAAAAACTTTTGCCAAATAATACATCATTAATCCGTTTACAAAATATATGTTTGCATTACATCACAAAAGCATTATAAATGGATGCCATCCCAAAAGAGCCGAGTAGCCTCGCGGTGCCATCCTCAGCAAACATTACCTGCCACTGGAAAACAATAAAAAGTCAGCGTTGCTGAGTGAGTTCTAGTTTTATAATAAAACATACTTTACTTTCATAAAAACCATTCATTTTCTCATGCGATCATTCATCATACGTATACACAGATAATGTCATTATTATCTTTCATTGCATTCCTTAACTTTCGTTCTTTTCATACGTTCATTCTTTCGAGTCTGTTGCGACGACAGAGTCGCTCACCTCAATAGCAATCTCAACGATTGCACGCTATCCGAGTCTGTTGCAACCATAGGGTTGCTCACCTCTTTGCCAATCTAAACGATAACACGCTGTCCGAGTCTCTTGCAACAACAAGGTTGCTCACCTCATGGCAACATCAACGATAGCACGCTATTCGAGTCTCTTGCAACGACAAGTTTGCTCACCCCATGGGCAATCTCAACGATTGCACGTTATCCGAGTCTTTTGCAACACGAGTTGCTCACCTCATATATGTGCTTGCAAGCCTTTCCTTCATTCATTCATCATTCATTATGCATGCATTCTTACTTCATGTTCCTCTTTCATTATCTTTCACTTTACATTACATAATACTTCATTCATTCATTAACAAGACACGTAAGCCACAAGAAAGATAAACATACATCATATAAGGAACATATCATACACAGACATCATCATCATACAGGGCAACATCATACATACATATCATGCATAAACATGCAACATCAGCATCATCATACCCAACATAATCTCTAAGTCATAACAGTCATCTTACATGCTCTTACGGGACCTTTAACGTCAAAACTTACATCTGCACTTTCCCCCCCCGAAGTCAGAAGTCGAACTACACTTTCCTTCGAGTGCAACACCCTATTCGGGCGTATGGACACTCTTCAGTCACATGACCCTCCATGCGACTAACAATCATGCGATTGGACTCATGCGGATGAACATCTATGAGAATGAAAACCACGTCGTGCGTATGGACCTCATGCGGATGGAACTAATGCGAATAAGCACTTACGCGACTGACCTTATGCGAATGGACTCATGCGACTAAGCACCTATGCGACTGGACCCTCAGTCGTATGACTCCCCATGCGACTGGACTCCCAGTCGTGCGAATGAAACCTAGTCGTGCGAATGAACCCTCAATCGTGCAAATGAATCCAATCGTGCGAATGAACCTCAATCGCCTCTCAATCGGCCGTATGGCCTCCATTCGGTCGCATAGCCCTAGCTGATGCAGAATGGACTTCATCCCGAACCCAATTTGCCATTTTCGGCCTCCAAGCTCATCCAAACCCATTCTAAGCCTATATAAACCATCTTAGGCTTAGGAATGCATACCACAACACCATACAAGTACACACAAGCCCGGAACATACTCTAAACGCATCACACGCAACACCCAAATGGGTCAAACACATACACATACAAAACGGGTTTTTCATGCTTTCCAGCCCCAAAATCGGTTGAAAACAAGTAAAAGTGGGGTCCTAGAACTCAAACAAACGAGCACAACGACAAGGGCTTTGATTTGGCTTGCTACACGATGATTTTGGCCACTCGAACTGACCCGAACCTGCACTTTTTTTCCTTTTTTCTTCCTTTCTCTCTCTCCTCTCTTGATGGCTGATTTGTGAGTGTGAGGGAGAGGGTAAGGGCTGCCCTCTCCCTTATATACTCCCACTCGCCCGACTTTCTTTCGTTGACGAGTTTGGTCCCTCGACTTTGTACTTTATTTCTTTTTCTTCCTTCGTCGGCTTCAAAATAATAAATAACCGGGTGTTACAGATTGATTGAGGATTACCCCTGCGATTATGAATTCTAATCATCATATTACTATCAATCTATCTTGTAAGAGTTCTTGATTTCTAACTTCTTGAATCTTGACTAACTGTTCCCGAATCTTGGAGTATTTTGGAATTGAGTTCTTGACTTCTAATTTCTTGTATCTTGATTGTGATTGCTTGTGTTTTAAATTTGGTTTAGATATTGATTACACCATACCCATAAGACTTTGTTATAGACCTATAGTGATCTTGAATCTTGGATTTTTTTTGACTAATTTGAAGCTATTTGGTTTAGAAATAAGAAATTAGTTGATTATACTTGAGTAGTTGATTGCTTGTGTTTTAAACTTGGTTTATAGTTCTGAATTTAGATTCTTGAAGCTATTTAATTTATACTTATCTGCGTGTCATGTCAAATCGAATTCGAAAATATGAGTCCGGTTATTCTAAAAAACAAAAGAAAATAAAATAAAAGCTTTAGTTAACTCACAAAAAGGGTCCTTGCTATAATTTATAACAACTACAAAGATAATACTAATCAACATCCAAATCTTGATGAACACATAAATATAGTTCATGATAAATATAGTTCATGATCCTATAAGTGTGGATGAACATAGAAATATAAATGAAGAACATATATATAATAAGAAAGATGATCATATATATGAAGCAAATAGGAATACAAATGAATAACAAATAAATTATAAACAAGACGATCATATAAATGATCACCTAAATGATGAACCTACAAATAATAAACTAAATAAACCTTCTAATATTTATAATCCAAGTCAATGGACTAATATGAATAATAATTTACGAGATTTACTAGTAGAAAAAGGTCTGATTAAAATTTATAATTTTGAATTTCCATAGTATGAATTTTCAAGAAGCTTTAACACTTTGTTTTATGTGCGAAAGTTAGCAAATTGATAAGCATACGATAGAAAATGGTTGGTTTATTCAATAGATTTAGATGGAGTTTTTTTTTTGTTGTAAGTTATTTGATGCGAAATTATGTACAAGTAAGTTAGCAAATGTGAGAAGTAACAATTGGATAAATATGAGTGCCAAACTAAAAAAACATGAAGCAAGCAATGAACATATCATTAATATGAGAGATTGGATTGACTTAGAAATAAGATTAGTAAAAAATAAAATAATTGATAAAGAAACTCAAGATCGAATAAATAAAGAAAAAGAACATTGGAAAAATATCTTAAGAATAATCATTGCTATTGTAAAAAATTTTGGCAAGAAAAACGAATCATTTCGTGGAAAGAAGGAAAAAATTTGAAGAAAATAATGGTAATTTTTAAAGTTTGGTTGAGATAATTGCGGAATTTGATCCTTTTATGCAAAACATATTTGACGAATACAAAATAAAGAAATTCATAATCATTACCTTGGACATAATATGCAAAACAAACTAATTAACTTATATTGAATAAAATTAAAAATAAAGATGTTAAAAAAACTAAAGAAGCTAAGTATTTTTCAATTGTTCTTGACTGTACCCCTGATATAAGCCATCAAGAACATTGTCGATTGTCATACGATGTTTAGATGTTTCATCAATCCTATTGTTGATGCTTGTATGTCCCTAGATCATGATTTGTAATGTAATAGATCTTGTTTGTCTGATTATGATGTATATGTAATGATTAATGAAATGATATGGATTGTTTGTGATTTGTAATGTCTAATATTTTATTAATGAGTCGTTATTGAATTGATTGGGTTTATGATTGTTTGAATGGTTACACATCAAGTTATATTAATTAAAACATTCAAACTTAACTTAATGAAGTTCTCATGCGAATGGCCCATGCGAATGGACCATACGCATGAATAACTTCATACGATTGACTCAATCGCACGACTGAACCAGGAGACTGGATCAGTCGTATGATTGACACATAAGATTGGCTCAGTCGCACGACTGAACACTCAGTCGTGCGGATGAATCAACCGCATGGTTCAATCGCACGACTGAACCATACTTATGGCCCAGTCGCACGATTGAACAATACTAACCTATAAATAGACTCAATTCATGGAAAAACGTAAGCATTCATACCATTACGATTCCAGACGTACCCTAGCCGTCCAGAAGCCTCCCAAATCGTTCTCCAAGTTCACAGAACACATTAGATCGATTCCTAATCGACTTCTAACGTTAGATTCAATTCTTGATTGATTCTTCGTGTGTTCTCACTGATTGGATCACCAATCAAATAGGATTCCGCACTATTTGATCTGGTTTACACGCTAATCACTAGGTATTTCGTTCAAATACCAGGTCCTAACAAGTGGTATCAGAGCTTTGGCTCTTGATTACGTGTTGATTCAATCAAGATTGCATAAAAGTTTGTGTTTTTGCATTAAAAACGCAATCTTTGGTGTCAAAAGTGATCTTGGACGTTCCCTGCTTATCAAAGTTTGGTTTCTACGGACTTAGGCGATTAGAACTTGTGAAATTTCGAATTTTTACGGCTGAAACACGTCAAACCTAGAAAATTTCGCAAAACAGCAGCTTCAGTCGCGCACGAGTGACCCATTCGCACGACTGGACTCCATTCGCGTGACCCATTCGCACGATTGGACCTAGTCGCACTTTCATTCGGCCGACTGAACCGTTCGTTCGCATAGCTCATACGCACCAGATTCATTCGCACGACGAACCAATCGCCCAGTTCAGCCGCACGATTGAACCAGTCGCAGAGTTCATACGCACGACTAGACCATTCGCATCCTTCAGTCGCATCAGTGAAAGTTTGTTTGATTAGACTTAAAGTTATTCGCCATGGAAGATCAGATGTCAGCCTTTACTGCTGGGAAGGACTCTAGGATACAAAATCTGCTGTTGCTTGAGAGTGAGGTGGGTAATCATAATAAACCACCAAAGCTCTTGACTTTAGATGAGTTTCCCCACTGGAAACAACGTTTTGAGATCTACCTCAATGGAGTGGATCCTAATCTGTGGGAAGCCATCGAGATTGGTTATAGTACACCGGTGGGAGCTGATGGAGTTAAGCTAACGTTAGGTGGGATGACGGACGCGCAGAAAGTTAAGTACAATGCAGAGAAAAGGGTTTATGCATTGATTACACAGTCTATCCCCAAAGACATATTCCACCAGTATTCAGAGAATAAGCAGTCCAAGAAACTGTGGGATGAGCTAGAGAAGAGGTATGATGGGAATGCTTCGTTTGAAGGCAATCAAGGCCAAGGAGTTAAAGAAGGAATTCGATAACTTCTCATCGATTGGTAACGAGAGTTTAGACGACGTCATAGATAGATTCTACCATTTGATGAGCGAACTGCATACACATGGGTTGGAAACTACCATGGAAGAGAAAGTTAGTAACTTTGCAGACGGATTGCCTGATAAGTGGGCTTCATTCGTGTCTAACCTGAGACAGAATGGAATGCTTGCAAAGCTGGATATTAATGACTTCATTCTTAAGTTGCGAGAAGAAGCACTAAGATGAAGTACAGAGCTCAGAAGTCTTCGTACACACAAAATCCAGCTTTGTACAACGCCACGCCTCAAGCTAAGACATCTGGAGCACCTCTCCAGACTGCATTTGTGTCTAGCTCGTCGGGTCCTTCACATGCTTCTCCTTCAGGATCAGACACGTCAGGGTCGTCTTGTACCCACTATATTGGATCAGAAGCAAGTGCTACTAAACTGAAGACCGAGAACCTCGGTAATGTGACTGTGGAAGTAGCTCGAGAGCATATGGATCTTTTAGCTGCAGTGGTTCATTCATATGATGGACTTGTTGCCGGGAAGATTGGAAACTGCCATCTGGCAGACGAGGACTACGAGCAGGTGGACGAAATGGAGCTTGAGAGGATGGATATAATGTGGGCCTTAGCTAGTGCTGTCCGGAGGGCGAAGAAGTTTGTTAAAAAGACCGGACAGAACTTGGTAGCTACTAAGGATACCACATTTGGCTTTGACAAGAGCAAAGTGACCTGCTTCAACTGTGGAGAGAAGGGGCACTTCAAGAGAGAATGTGTCAAGCCAAAAGACGGGTAATGGGAACCCGTTCTCCTCTCTTCTACTCGCCAAGACAAGCAAGCTTCCAGTTCTACTTCATCAAACAAGGATCCAAAAGCCTTGACTGCTCATGATGATGAAGGACAGGATTGGAGCTTTAGGTTTGTCTCACCAGGGGAATCAAACATTGCAGTGTAGAAGATATTGATGATGATTCTGAGTGAAGAGTGAAGGTGATCTAGCAGTTGAGATAGCGATGTCACATAGTGAAGAAGCAACTGCAGCCGAGGTCAGTTACAAGCCTAAGGAGGAGACTTCCACGTCAGAGACAGAAAAGACAGAATCACCAGAACCAGAGACATCTGATGCTGCGTTGATGGCTAGCTCTTCTGAACCAACTCAGGTAAGTACTACTGACCAAATGTTTGATAATCATGCTTGTTCTGATTGTGATACTTTTAGGAATAGCATAGATGAAAAATTTGCTAGGTTATTAGATCATAATGATAACTTAGTAAAAGATTTGCAACTGTGCACTGAGGCTAATAGAGTATTAAAACAAAATGAGCATAGTTATAAAGAAAAGATAGACCTATTGACTAAACAGCTTAGGGAAACCGAAGTAGTTGCCTTTAACCAAGCAAATGACATTAGGTACTATCTAAACTCCCTAGAAGACACTAAGAAGCAAAAGGCAGTTCTAGAAGTAGAAGTAAATTCATTAAAACAGAAACTGCATAGTTGGACTAGTTCTTCACACATAGTTCAACACTTAGTGAGAGAAAGGAATAACGGGGAGGGATTGGGTTACAAAGTGGTTCCACCACCACCTGAGACCTTGATGAACACTAAGACTAGACCAGTAAATAATAACCCCATCAAGGATCACGTGGTGTCTACTCCTCTTGTTAGTGATCCAGATACCTCATGTTCATCTACTGAATCTGGACACAAACAAAAGGAGGCCACTTCAAAGGCAAAGGGTAAATTGCCTTGTGTTAATCTGGAAAAGGAATTTGAAAAAGTTAACTTAAAGTCAGGGTCAAACAGAGTCAAATCAGAACCTAAAAAGACTTATAATGTTAATTTTTCACATGCTTCAAGTCAAAAACCAGTTAACCAAAAAGAGAAAGATGTTAAACAGGTTAAAACAGTTAACTTTGTTAAACCAGAGAAAACATCAAAAGAACCAGAGTCAAAACCTAAAGTGATTGATGTTACTAGAGTGTCACACACTTCTCCACAGAGAAAGTTTCATCATAAAGTTGATAGCAGGTCGTGCTACAACTGTGGAGAATGTGGACACATTGCTTCCTATTGTCCTTTCTATCAGACACCTAGGAAAAAGATTGAACTTCAGGACTCTAAGCCTAGGTCTTCTAAGAGGAGCTCTCTGACTCCACCTAGAAGAACTAGTGAACCTAAAGTTCAACCTGTAAGCCAGTCGACTGTTTATCATAAACAGGCCTTGCACAAATCTGGCTTATGGAAAGAGAAGTCATCCTGCGTGTCTGATACTGATGACAAAAGGAACCTGAGCTACCCTCACCCTCTAAGGGTCAATGGGTGGAGTTTATGATGTGTGATGCCTCTGGGAAACCCAAGCCAGTAAAGGCTTGGGTTCCTAACCTAAACTAATTATTTACTTTGTATGTGCAGGGTGTTCGATACAGTGCTGAGACTAACACGTGGATTGTAGACAGCGGAGCATCCAGGCACATGACAGGAAATAGGGCCCTTTTATCAAACGTCAAGCAAATAAAAGGAGGGCATGTTTCCTTTGCTGGAAACAAGGGAGGCTATATCACAGCTCAGGGAGAAGTGGGGAATCAGAAAGTTAAGTTTGATAAGGTGAACTACGTTCAACAACTTCAAAATAACTTACTTTCTGTTTCCCAAATCTGTGATAAAGGATTTAAGGTCATCTTCGACAACAAGAAGTGTTACGTGCTGAAGAAAGACTACGTGATCCCAGAGGACCAAGTTCTGATGACTGCTTCAAGATATAAAGACCTTTATGTCTTGGATCTGTCAACAGCTGCTACAACGGATCATGAGGTTCAGTGCTTTCTATCTAAAGCTACTGAGAAGGATTCCATCTCCTGGCATAGGAGAATGGGACACATTAGTCAAAGGAAGATGAATCATTTGATTCAGAAGGATTTGGTGAGAGGAGTTAATGTCAAGAACTTCCAGCTTCCTGACTTTTGTGTAGCTTGCAAGAAAGGCAAACAGACGAAGAAGTCTCATAAGGAAAAGAAAGTTCATTCAATAGAACTTCCTCTTGAACTTCTTCACATGGATCTGTTTGGTCCAGTCAGTACAAAGAGCATTGCAGGCGACTTGTACTGTTTTGTGGTCACTGATGACTACTCAAGGTTCACTTGGGTAATGTTTCTGAAATCCAAATCAGAAACATTTGAGTCATTCAAGGAGTTAGTAACAAAGACATCTGCAGCGACTTGGGTAATGTTTCTGAAATCCAAATCAGAAACATTTTGTGCATCAATTCACTTTTCTGCCTACACACCTCAGATGAATGGCGTTGCTGAGAGAAAGAACAGAAGCTTGATAGAGACAGCACGGACTATGCTGGCTGACTCGAAACTGCCTATCCAATTCTGGAATGAGGCAGTGGCAAATGCATGTTATACACTGAATCGAGTCCAGATAGTCAAACGCCACGGAAAGACATGTTACGAGCTACTACAAAGACGCAAACCGAATTTGGAGTATCTTGAACCTTTTGGCGCGCCGTGCACACTTCTGAAGAAGACACAAGAAGGCAAATTCAGCGAGAAGGCGGATGAAGGAATCTTTCTAGGATACAACATACCGAACAAGCGAGTTTACAACAACTCAACGGGTCTTGTAGAAGTGTGGTGTAATGTTGACGTTCAGCGATATACCACACCACCTACAGGCAAAGGACCCTCCTACTTCTTCGACTATGATGGATTCTTCAAGTCCTTCAACATCCCTCTCTCTCCCTCGGATGATGAGTTAGCTACTAGAATGATGTATGATATCCTGAATACACCATCTAGCTCACAGGGAGAATCATCTACTCAGTCAGGGGGAGTAGTCGATGACAGTGACTCCTCCTCTCTGAAGATGAAGCTGAAGCAGATGACCAGAACAGTCAGGAGGAACAGGTTCCAGTTCCTGAAAGTCCACAAGCATCTACCAGTGATGCACCTTCGACTTCGGAACCTCAAACTCCATCTACCTCAGATGCAAAACCAAATGTTCATAATCTTGGCTCTGAGGTAGCTGTTCCCACTACTCCAGGATCACGACTAAACGTCTATCATCCCTTGACAATGTCATTGGGGATGTCAGATCAGGAGTACAAACCCGAAATCAGCTATACTCAGCTGATTACGCCTCGGTTATGGAGAAAGGTTACATTCATGATGGTGCTTATCGTGTTTTGTCTCGCAGTTTGAGCCAAAATATGTCAGTGATGCACTAAATGATGAGGCGTGGGTGAGTGCCATGCAAGAAGAACTTCTTCAGTTCAAGAAGTTAGGTGTGTGGACTCTGGTTGATAGACCTAAAGGTGCTAAAGTCATTGGCACCAAATGGGTACTGAAATGCAAGAAGGATGACCAAGGGGTCATTATCAGGAACAAAGCTCGATTGGTGGTTCAGGGTTTTCGCCAAGTCGAGGGGATTGACTACAATGAGGTGTTTGCACCCGTGGCAAGGATGGAAGCCATTCGTATCTTCCTTGCCTATGCATCGTACATGAAGATTAAAGTCTACCAATTAGATGTGAAGAGTGCATTCCTTCATGGGGAAATCAGAGAAACAGTCTATGTCAGTCAACCCGAGGGATTTGAAGATCCTTATCATCGGGATAGAGTTTACAAGCTCGACAAGGCTTTATACGGGCTTCATCAAGCTCCAAGAGCTTGGTATGAGAAACTCTCGACTCATCTTGTGAAACACGGCTTTCGCAGGGAGTCATTGACTGCACACTGTTTATTAAAGAAAAGGATGGCGACCTACTGCTTGTACAGATCTATGTTGATGACATAATCTTCGGTTCAAAGAACGAAGAGTTATGCAAAGAGTTTGAAGCAGTTATGAAGAAAGAGTTTGAGATGAGTGCTATGGGGGAGATGAAGTTCTTTCTCGGGTTACAGGTGGATCAGACACCAAATGGGATCTTTCTACATCAGACCAAGTATGTAGGAGACATTCTCAGTCGCTTTGACATGGAGAATGCTTCTGCTGCTGGGACTCCACTTGCTACGAATCACGATATAGCACCTGATGAAAATGGAGATCTTGTAGATGCCACGATGTACCGAGGAGATGATTGGATCCCTCATGTATCTCACTGCCTCAAGACCTGATATCATGTATGCTACATGTTTATGTTCTAGATATCAGGCTAAACCTAAGGTCAACCATCTGATCGGGGTCAAGAGGATTTTTCGTTATCTGAAGGGTACACCCACACTTGGATTGTGGTACCCTCATGATGATGACTTTGAGCTTACCGCGTATAGTGACTCGGATTACGGGGGCTGCAAGATGAACTACAAGTCTACATCAGCAGGGTGTCAATTCTTTGGGAGAAGATTAGTTACCTGGCAGTGTAAGAAGCAGACATCGGTTGCATTGTCAACCTGTGAAGCTGAGTATGTTGCTGCTGCAAGTTGCTGTTCACAAATCATCTGGATTCAACAGCAAATGCGGGATTACGGTTTAAAGTTCTCTTCTACTCCTACTTATTTTTGTTGATAACTCTGCTGCAATTGCAGTAACTAAAAATCCGGTTCAACATCCTAAGACCAAACACATCGGTATTAAATACCATTTCATAAGAGACTGTTTTGAAAAGAACTTAATTGATGTGGTAAAATTAATACTGATTTTCAACGCGCTGACCTCTATACTAAAGCCTTTGATAAACCACGTTTTCAATATTTGCTAGAGGTCAACGACGTTAAAAAGAAAAGTGAGGTTATTCCTGATGATGATAATGTGTAGTCCGATGTAGTTTAGTTAAAGTTTTTATTTTATTTTATTTTATTGTTTATTTTCGTCTGTTAATTTAAACTCATGTTATTTTGCTGTTTATTAAAATCCTAAAATAATTAAACCAGTAATGATTTTAGTATTTTAGGGGAGAATATGTCAGCAAGTTAACATTAAAAAAAAACGAGGGAGAAGGAGTGGATAGCTGATATAAGGTAGATCGTATCTGTGATACCGATTCAAACCTTTGAAAAATGATAGTACACAGGAACAAATCAAGAGGAACTTTAAAATTTTAAGTTTAGAAAAGATGCACAAATTCAAAGTATAAGTCTGTGTAGTCTAGGCAATATAAAAGGGAAGATGATAGAAAACTGGTAACTCCTAAGGTAACACAAAGAAAGTAGACCTAGAGGTTGCTAGACCACAAATGATATGTCGGTAGATTCAACACAATAGATGATTAGACCTGACTGGTGATCTCAAGATCAAACTAAGTTGTTCAACTGACTGTGGGCTTCCATCTTATCACTGGTTAACACAATCAACAATATTCCAATAAGGGGTAATGAGCATGTAAACGCCACAAATGTGTGCGGATGACCATAATTAGAGCAAAGCAAAGAAAAATGAAAGACAAATGCTATAAAGCTAATGACTTATGTTGTTGGTGCATTTTGTGCAAAATAAAATAAGCTGCTCTAACAAGGAGATAGGTTGTGTGCCTCTCTGCTGTGCGATGGCACTGACCTGAGGATAAGCATAACCTAGATATTCTAGAATTCATTGTTGTTTGCCGCCGCCTCTCTGCTGTGCGATGGCACTGACCTGAGGACTGGCTTCTTTTGAAAGCTCTAAGAATAGTCTCTTCTTGTAATAATACCCGTAGACCGCTCAAAAGCTCCTGAGGAATGTTGATTACCATATAAGTGTGGGATCCACAAATGTTAGTTGAAATAATTAAACCTAAATCAGTCACCAGTCTGTGTCAAAAGTCTGTGTATGGATTTATGTGGACAAACATATTGACAATCATTGTGGCTGCAATTCTCGAAAGTTCAAATCAATGTGAACATCTAAGAGTTCCAGTATGATTTCCTAAAGTTGCTAATGACTCTGGATGAACACCAAGATTGAGCATCAAAAGATTTTGATAACAAGTCCCAAATGATTTGACTTGCCTGTATGATTCCAAAATTGAATTGGTCCAGGTGTGGTCAATCCAAGTTGAAGCTGTCTATTCCGGAACCAAATCCTGTAGATGTCCATCTTAGGATTTATCTCTCACAAAAAGCCAAAAACAAGTTTGTTTTTAGTATTTAGTTTAAATTTTCTAAGTTAGTTAGTTGTTTTAGTTTGTTAGTTTGTCGGACTACATCAGAAAAATCAGTAAGGAATCAACTCACTAAAAGGGTCATGTCTGAGATGACCACATGTGCTTTAAAAGTTTAAAACAGTCACATCTGAGGTGACAAAGTGTTTAAAAGGGTCACGTCTGAGGTGACTAAATTGTTTAAAAGGATCACGTCTGAGGTGATCATAAAGCTTTCAAGTGAAAATGATCATGTCTGAGATGATCAAAAGCTCATAATGTCAATTTCAATAATTAAAAGGGGTTTTAAATGTTAATATTCAAAGTGGCAGAAAAAATTTAACAAGTGTGACCCATTCGCACGAATGGACCATACGTATGGACTAACCATACGAATGGAAGCCATTCGCACGAATGGACCATGAGTATGGACCATCCAACCGAATGGCCCATACGATTGGCCCAGTCGGATGCTTAAGGGCGAACGAGTGAGTCAGTCGCACGACTGAGATCCAGTCGGACGACTGACCCAATCGCACGACTGAGTCCCACTCGCACGACTGAAAGGTGCGTATGAACTCAGTCGCACGATTGAATCTAGGGTTAGTATAAATAGAGGGGGAGTCGGTCGCAGAGACTCACCACCCTCAAAGAAACCCTAAATCGCACGACTTAACTCCACTCTGCCAAAATTTCATTTGATTCCTAAAACACCCGTTTCTTCTTGATTACTGATCATTTCCATCGACTTTACAGGTAATTTGCGGTGAAGAGAAACCAAAATAACGGTCAATTTGATTCCAGATCTGCAAAATCAGACCCGAAAGCAACCGAGACTTAAACGGCCTAATAACCTAACTTAACTACTCAAACAGATGAAATTAAGTTTGTTAGGGTTATAAGAACGTATTGCGAGTCAAATGAACCAGATAACGATGTCTAAAACTCAAAAATGGTGAAAAAGTGAATTTGAATTGAACAGTCAGTACATCATGCGATTGGACAGGCTGATGAACTTCAGTCGCACGACTGAAGGGTGCGATTTGCCTAACCGCACGACTGAACCATGCGTATGAAGCTCAGTCGCACGACTGGTGTAACCGCATGAGATTACATGCGCATGAGTCCAGTCGCACACTCAGTCGTACGCATGAGATCATTCGCATGTCTGAACCTCAATCGCACTGTTCAGTCGCACGACTGATCTCAGTCGCACAACCTCAATCGCATGACAGAAACATTTCTTCAAGTTTAAGAGTTTCATGATGTTCTTAGCCAAAGGTACTAATGTTTATGTTGATATGTGTTACAGATGGCGAGTCGATGGACCATGAGCACGAAGCATAACATATGTGCTCATCTGGATTTGACATCCAGGAACGCTGCTGATTTCTCAGGCATCATCACATTTCTGCTGAGATCGAGGATTGCACATGCCATCTCTACACCTTGTACTCCTTATAGATCAGTTCAGCAGGCCTTCTGGGAAGGCGCTACCGTTGATAGATCCTCTGAGCCTCACTGCATCAGGAGCACGATCTTTGGCGAGGCTATTACCATCTCAGAGGAGGATCTAAGGATCGTTCTACAGTTAGGGGATGACGCTGATTGTCCTACTCGTTTACACCCCCTCACGGTCAGAGGATGTTTTCTGAGAGCCAAGTACTCTGGGGACATCAATGCTGGGGTACTCAACAAGAGTAACCTCTGTCCCCAGTTCAAGTATCTTGCGCATGTTCTACTCAAGTGCATAGCTTCCAGGAAGGGAGGCTTTGACGAGCTATCTGATCAGATACAGAACGCGTATGCTGCGTTGGTGCTGAACCACCCGTTCAGCTTCTCCAAGATGATCTTCACCTATCTGGTGGAGAACATTGAAGGGAAAGGGAAGGAGGGCTTCTGCATGTATCCGAGGTTTATGCAGATGATTATAGATCAGAAGCTTCCCTCCCTGCCGAAGGAGAAGGAGGATGCGGTAGTGCTCGAGGTCATGGATGACACTACGTTGGGGAGGATGAAGGTGTATAGGGGGAAGCAGGTGAAACCCCCTGTCAGGAGGTTGTTTGGGCATCTGGCCCGTGCAGACTACGTGGTGCCAGCCAAGAGAAAGTGGCGCCACGATGATAGTGATTCCGATGTGGAGCAGATTGCTCTACCAGCTCATGAGGACTCGGATGATGATTTAGTGGAAGACGCCGGGGACGATAGCCTGGATCCACGAGAAGGCACTGTGTCTGATGTATTCCCGGTGCTGCACCCTGTACATCCGTCACTTTCAAGTTCCGTCAATTTAAACGGGATTCTCCGGTTATTAAACATTTCTTTGATCGGTCATTTCCTCAATCCTTATTTTGACTCTTTATGTGGATATCATGTGTGCAATATTATCGTTGTGTGTGCATTCGTTATTAACCATGTGTTAACCTTAAAAAAGACTTTTAAAAACTTTCATTTTTGAAAACGTTAAATATACCATTTTATAAATATAATAAAATGTTTTAATATAACCATTTCTTAAGTCATGATAACATAAATGAATTTTACAATTAATATAAAACCACCTAACAAGTCGTTTTTCAACCGAAACCAAATTTGGGAAAACTCGGGGGTAGTGCAGGACTAAACTTGTCATTTTGAAAACTTGGGCTGGGTATAAATACTCCCTTTACCAGCCCTAATCTTCATTCTTCACCATCTTCTTATCTTCATCCTCTACACACACAAAAAAATTCACCATTCTTGCACCAAATCCAACCCGAGAGGTCTCGTTTTCTTCGTCTTGACACCGTTCTACAGCTTAGACTACCCCTTCTCTAGCAGGTAGTTGTCTTTGGTTGTCCGTTTTCTAGCCATTTCACGGCTGTCCAAACTAGTGGTTTCGGGTGTTCGGGTTCAACCCGAACACAACAAGGTCGTAGGTGCGTGTGAGGTCTCTTGCTTAGTTTCATGTTGTGTATGTTTGTTGAGTTTTTCTGGAGGTCTTTGTGGTGTAAACCCGTTTTTAGAGCAGCTCGGGGGCTGCTCACCCCTGACCACAGTCGCGATTCTGCAGATCAGGCGACTGGATCCATTTTGCGATTGAGCCGTGCGACTGAGTGGGTCGTGCGACTGGATCATGCGTCTGAGTCAATCGCGCGACTGAGTTGTGCGACTAGGCATGTCGTGCGACTGAGTTGTGCGACTGAGTGTCTGTATGTGCGAATTGAGTCATGCGTGCGATTGAGTGTATGCGGATGAGTCATGCGAGAGTGTTGTTGTGCGATTGAGCAGGTGACCGACTGAATGTGTGCGACTATGCGTGATTCGCACGACTGAGTTCCAATCGCACGAATGAAGGGTTCAGTCGTACGAAAGTAGCTAATCGCACGATTGAAGGTTGATTCGTGCGTATGGAAGTTGAGTCGTGCGATTGGGTGTTGTGTGGTACGACTGAATGCCGTCATACGAATGAAGGCTCAATCGTACGAATGAAGCTGATTCGCACGATTGAGGGTTGATTCGCACGAATGGAGGTTGAGTGTGCGTCTGACCTTGTATGCGACTGAAATTGTTGTGTTTGATCCCTTGTGCGTGGTGTGAGTAAGTCGTGTGGTGTTGAGGTAACACTAACACCATAATGCCATTGTTCGGCCACAAAGATTAAAGTCAAGCGAGAAAGGGCACAGAAACTATTTTGAACAAATTGAACTAACGCTTTACAACGATCAAATTGACTTATAACTATTGACACTTATTCAATGCTTCTTCAATAACAACGAGACTTTTTACTTAAACATCATCATTAATGGCGACAATGTCTTGTACTGGGATCTACATAAGATCTAGTACGTGTGTCAGTCTGTGTGTGTTATACGCGACCCAGCCGATACGACCCGAACCGACCCATCATTATTGCGCGCTTATACATATATCATATCATTAATGCTATACAATAACTGTCAATAGGTGTTTGACTGTTTATTTTCATTCAACATTGGGATACATCGCTCATACATACTTACCACCTAACAAGTGAGTTTCGTGCCCCTTTTCACATTATACATATTTCAATCATTTACAACTTGGGGGAAAAGTATGCTTACACAATTTCAATGCTGTACAACTTACATACATTTTACATACAAGGAATCAAACGTGATACTGTGTTGCAAGTACTATTTGATACATGCTTGGGTCTGCTGTGTGGTTCTATCTTTTGCAACTATTTAATTCCAGTGTGGGAACCGACGGTGTAGGTATGGTAGTACTACGGGTGGACCACCCCACCCTCGTTCGATGGTATACTAGTTGGTACCATCAGTGGCCAGGAACGGCCCTTGGGTGAATATATGCCGACAATTTCTTTGTGTACGTCGCTAGGTTTGGTTGCAAAAGCTCATGTCATGTGATATTTACTTTGTATATAACTGTATTCACGGTATTCCGACGCGCTTTACTTATTACAGGCATCACTACATTTTTATTACATAAACCTGCGAACTCACCAACAATTATGTTGACCGTTTTTAAAGCATATCTTTTTCAGGTGATCATGGCAAGTCCAGGGATCTAGGTGTGCTGCCTTAGTGGAGACCCTAGATGCATTTTTGGGACTTAGCTCATGTATGATTAAAACAATCTTTTGAACAATGTTAATACTTGTAAACAATTATCAACTTTTGAAACTTGTTCCTGGGTTGTGGGAATTAACATTTACATTTTCATCTTTATGTGATTATGTGTTTCATTATCATGTTGCTTATGGCTATGTTGTCGTGAACACTGACTAAACACGACACAGTCCCCTTGTTGTCGGGTGTCGTCATGACACGTTTGTCATCATTTGTATATTTGCTCTCTATCGCTTACGATGTGTTATGACGATCCCGGTCTCGTTACATCCCCGTGTTTCCGCTTTTAGCGGGGGTGTGACAGATTGTATCAGAGCCATGGTTATAGAGAATTAGGCAATGCGCTTGACCTAGACTATAACCTAGGAACCTTCATGTAGATTTGCATGCTAGGACTTCGTATGCATATTATATCTCGTGTATGTTTTCCTCCTGCTTGACTTGTTCATCTATTTGTTATGTGATCTTTCCGCCCTATGAGAGAGCCCTTGTGCTCACTCTTTTATGGGGATGCTTCTATTGAATCTTCTGTTCCCTCTGCGCGCCGAGTTAGAGTTAGTTTATCAGATCGGGTTTAAACCCGAAGAGATCTTCACAAATCATGCTATTGCGCTTGACCTTGGACATACAGATTAAACCTGAGGAGGCCTTGTTTGAAACCTCGAAGAGGAAGGGAATAGACAACCTCCGCTAGACTAAAACGTGATTGTACACATGACTTACAATTTGTTGTAATGGATTATCATTGACACATTATCAATTCATGATGTGTGAAACTGCACGAATTGCATGTGATGTGTGTGGTGACAATAAGTATGATATTGACATGAAATACATGGACTTGATGGATTAATATGGATATGATGTAAAGGAAAGTCAGATGTCATGTAACCGGATCAGGCATCATTCTCGGTACATCGTGGGGTTGTGGTTGAACGCTGCGGGAATCCTATATATAAACATCACCGGTATATACCGAGAATATGCTTGAAATGGGCTGCATGGTGATCTTGACCGACCGGAACATGAACATTGGAACTTGATAAGTGGAATACTTGTGTATCTTATGGTGACTAAAGCTTGTATGTTACCTCTTTTATGATTAGAACATGCCGCCTCGAAGAGTCACCCGTAGCAATAGTGGCCGGAGTGAAGCCCCAAGGGTAGAGGCAGAGCACCAAGAGCAAACGATGCTCCTGCCAGTAACAGTAACAGTCAAGGAACAGGGAACGCCGACATGGCAGCCCTGATCGCTCAGCAATTGGCCGCGCTTGATTCCTACTATTGTGGCCCAAGTGAGCGACGCACTCCAACACAACAACCACCCTCACGGGGATGGTGGCAACGATGATGAGCCCAAGGTGGGATTGAAACTGAGACGGGGGAAACGGAAACCCGACCGGAAACGATAGCAACCAGGAAACGGGAATGGTGGTGGTACTGCCGGTATTGAAACTGGGGTGGTAATGCTCGTCGGGGATGTTCGTACAAGGAGTTCGTGGCATGTAAGCCGAGGGAATTGATGGGAAAGGTGGGGCGATAGCCCTAACCTGTGGCTAGAAAAGATGGAGGCAGTGATCGACATCAGTGAGTGCCTCGACAGTCAAAGGATCAAGTATGCCACTTGTTCACTACAGGGTAAGGCCTAACCTGGTGGAACACCCAGGTTCAAGCTCGGGGAAGAGAATCTGCGATGCAGATGTCGTGGGATGAATTCAAAGCCTTGATCACTGAGGAATACTGCCTCTCAACGAAATGCAGAAACTAGAGCATGAATTCTGGAATCATGCCATGGTGGGGGTAGGGCATGCAGCTTATACTGATCGCTTTCATGAGCTGGCAAGATTGGTTCCGCATCTGGTTACACCGGAATCAAAGAGGATCGAGAGGTACATTTGGGAACTCGCGCCTCAAATTAGAGCTATGGTCACAGCAGCCGCTCCTCCTACTATTCAGAGCGCAATTCTGAAAGCTGGCGCTTTGACTGATGAGATGGTTAGAACTGGGGTTTTGGGCCGAGGAGCCGAGAAGAGGAAAGATGTTGGGAGTCGAGCCGGTCGAGTGCCGGAAAATTTGAGAAGAGGTCTAAGCCGACCAGGAATTTTGTGGCCGTGTCTCAGGACAGAAGAGAGTATGTGGGGCCGCACCCCAAATGTGACAGGTGCAATTATCATCATCCCCCAGGGACGCAGTGCCGGGTGTGCGCTAACTGTAGGCGCCCGGGTCATTTGGCAAGAGATTGCAGAACTGCGCCGAATCTTGTAGCACCCATCAACGCGGTTAACCCCGTCGGGAATGCAAGGGCTTGCTTTGAGTGTGGGAGCCCTGATCACTACAGGAATATGTGCCCCAGGCTGAATCGGGCACCAGGTCAACAGGGGAACAACCAGTAGCAGGTGTTGGCTATCGCTGGGAATCAAGGCCCGGCTACTCAGGGAATGCAGCTCGGGGACGTGCATTCGTCATTGGAGCCAATGATGCTCGTCAGGACCCGAATGTTGTCACGGGTACGCACTTACTCAACCATCACTTCGCATCTATATTATTTGATACTGGGGCAGATAATAGTTTCATATCTTCTGAGTTTGTGCAATTACTTGATTTGAGTCCTCGTAGGCTAGAAACTAGCTACTCCGTAGAAATGGCCAATGGTAGGGTTGTTCAGGCCGATGAGATCATTAGGAAGTGTTCGTTGACGCTGGAGGATCATACCTTTGAGATAGATTTGATACCCTTTGAGTTAGGAAGCTTCGATGTGATTGTGGGTATGGATTGGTTGTCGCAGAATGGAGCAGAGATTGTCTGTAGGGACAAAGTAGTACGTATCCCTATGCCAAACGGGGAAGTACTCAAGGTTCAGGGAGAACGACCGGGTAAGAGCTTAAAGCTTATTTCCTGCATGAAAGCACGCCAGAGAATTACGAAAGCAGTGCTACGCTTTTCTGGCTCATATGGTTGAAAAGAAAGACGAAGAGAGGAAACTGGTGGATATTCCAGTGGTGCGGGATTACCCAGAAGTATTTCCAGATGACTTGTCTGGTTTACCTCCTCCACGACAGGTGAAATTCCGTATAGAGTTGGTTCCTGGAGCTACACCGGTAGCGAAAACGCCATATCGACTAGCGCCATCCGAGATGCAAGAGTTGTCTAGTCAGTTACAGGAACTACTGGAGAAGGGTTTTATTCGACCAAGTCATTCACCGTGGGGAGCGCCGGTACTATTTGTCAAGAAGAAGGACGGATCGTTCCGCATGTGCATCGATTATCGTGAACTGAACAAGTTAACGGTGAAGAACCGATATCCTCTCCCCAGGATCGACGATTTATTTGATCAGCTGCAAGGAGCTTCGTATTTTTCAAAGATCGATCTTCGTTCTGGTTATCATCAGCTAAGGGTTTTCGAGGACGACATACCGAAGACTGCGTTCAGGACTCGTTACGGGCATTATGAGTTCTTGGTCATGCCGTTCGGATTGACAAACGCACCAGCTGTGTTCATGGATCTAATGAATCGGGTGTGCAAGCCTTACCTGGATAAGTTTGTGATCGTGTTCATAGAAGATATACTTATCTACTCCCGATCAAAGAGGATCATGAAAAACATCTTCGGGCAATTCTGGAGCTACTACGCGAAGAGAAACTTTTCGCCAAATTCTCAAAGTGTGAGTTTGGTTGCGGGAAGTGAAGTTTTTGGGTCATGTGGTTAATGAGGACGGGATTCACGTAGATCCCGACAAGATCGAAGCGGTGAAGAAATGGATACGCCCCAGACACCTATCAGAGATACGGCAATTCTTGGGATTGGCCGGTTATATCGTCGCTTCATCGCGAACTTTTCAAAGATCGCGCAACCGTTAACCCTGCTTACTCAGAAAGACAAAAAGTTTGACTGGGGATATGCACAAGAACAAGCGTTCCAGACGTTGAAAGAGAAGTTGTGCAACGCGCCAATATTGTCTCTCCCAGACGGAACCAATGATTTTGTGGTTTACTGCGATGCGTCACATCAAGGATTGGGATGTGTACTAATGCAGAAGGACAAGGTGATTGCCTACGCTTCGCGACAGCTTAAAGTGCACGAAAAGAACTGCACCACTCATGATCTTGAGTTGGGCGCTGTAGTATTTGCACTCAAAATTTGGAGGCATTACTTGTATGGCACCAAATGCATCATCTTCACCGATCAAAAAGCCTTCAACATATTCTGGATCAGAAGGAACTCAACATGCGCCAAC
Source organism: Flaveria ramosissima (assembly GCA_025215565.1). NCBI lineage: Eukaryota > Viridiplantae > Streptophyta > Magnoliopsida > Asterales > Asteraceae > Flaveria > Flaveria ramosissima. The sequence goes on along the minus strand of CM046039.1, from coordinate 19,278,866 downwards.
GACGTTGGGTAGAGCTTCTTAGCGACTACGATTGTGAAATCCGGTATCATCCGGGGAAAGCTAACGTGGTGGCTGATGCCTTAAGCCGTAAAGAACGTGTGAAACCACTACGTGCACGAGCGTTGGGATTGACTATCCAAACCAACTTGAAAGCTCAGATTCAAATTGCACAGAGTGAGGCATTGAAAGAAGAAAACCTTGCGGGAGAAGAATTCCGGGGGTTAGATAAACAGATGATTCGCAAGGATGACGGCATTCAGTACTTTATGGATCGCATATGGGTACCCAAATGGGGAGGTGTTAGAACCTTAGTCATGGATGAAGCCCACAAGACGCGATATTCTATTCATCCTGGTGCAGACAAGATGTATCATGATCTTAAGGATCTATACTGGTGGCCAGGCATGAAGAAAGACATTGCCTTATACGTCAGCCAATGCCTGACGTGTTCGAAAGTCAAAGCTGAACATCAGAAACCATCGGGATTATTACAGCAACCTGAAATTCCCGAGTGGAAATGGGAGAACATAGCTATGGATTTCATTACCAAACTCCCTAGAACAAGCAGCTGTCATGACTCGATATGGGTCATTGTAGATCGAATGACAAAGTCAGCACATTTCTTGCCTATCCGAGAAGACTATAAGATGGATAAGTTGGCGAGATTGTACATCAAAGAGGTCGTGACACGGCACGGGGTGCCGGTGTCAATCATATCCGACCGTGATAGCAGATTCACTTCACGTTTTTGGCAGACACTACAGAAAGCGATGGGCACTCGGTTAGACATGAGTACAGCCTATCACCCTCAAACAGATGGCCAAAGCGAACGCACTATACAGACGTTAGAAGACATGTTGAGAGCGTGTGTAATCGATTTTGGTGGTAGTTGGGATGCTCATTTACCGCTGATTGAGTTCTCCTACAACAACAGCTACCATACAAGCATTGGATGTGCTCCATTTGAAGCGTTGTATGGAAGGAAATGCAGATCTCCCGTTTGTTGGGCCGAAATTGGTGGAAAGTCAGCTAACAGGCCCAGAGATCATCCAAGAAACAACAGACAAGATTTTTCAAATCAAATATCGACTTAAAGCCGCGCGAGATCGCCAAAAGAGCTATGCCGACAATCGTCGGAAGCCTCTAGAATTCAATGTTGGGGATCGTGTGTTACTCAAAGTTTCCCCTTGGAAAGGAGTCGTTCGATTCGGAAAGAAAGGGAAGTTAGCCCCAAGATACGTTGGACCATTTGAGATCACTGAAAGGATCGGTCCAGTGGCTTACCGGTTAAGGTTGCCACAAGAGCTTAGCGGTGTGCATGATACTTTTCACGTGTCAAACCTCAAGAAATGTTTGGTTGATGAATCCCTTCACGTGCCAATCGAGGAAATCAAGATTGACGACAAGCTTCATTTTGTTGAAGAACCCATTGAAATCATGGATCGAAAGGTCAAGCAACTGAAGCGCAGTAGGATACCTATTGTTCGCGTAAGGTGGAATTCAAAACGAGGGCCAGAGTTACATGGGAACGTGAAGACTAGATGAAACTCAAATATCCACATCTTTTTGAGGATGACACTCTTGGACCTAACTCCAGCTGAATTTCGGGACGAAATTCTCTCAACTGGGGGATACTGTGACATCCGTCACCTCAAGGTCCGTCAATTAATGTGATTCTCCGTTAAACATTCTTTGATCGCTCATTCCTCATCCTTATTTGACTCTTTATGTGGATATCATGTGTGCATTATTATCGTTGTGTGTGCATTCGTTACAACCATGTGTTAACCTTAAAAAGACTTTTAAAACTTCATTTTTGAAAACGTCAAATATACCATTTTATAAATATAATAAATGTTTTAATATAACCATTCTTAAGTCATAATAACATTAAATGAACTTTTACAATTAATATAAACACCTAACAAGTCATTTTTCAACCGAACCAAATTTGGGAAAGCTCGGGTGTTAAGTGCAGGGACTAAACTTGTAATTTTGCAAACTTGGGCTGGGTATAAATACCCCTTTACCAGCCCTAATCTTCATTCTTCACCATCTTCTTCATCTTCATCCTCTACACACACAAAATCACCATTCTTGCACCAAATCCAACCCGAGAGGTCTCGTTTTCTTCGTCTTGATACCGTCTACAGCTTAGACTACCCCTCTCTAGCAGGTAGTTGTCTTTGGTTGTCCGTTTTCTAGCCATTTCACGGCTGTCCAAACTAGGGTTTCGGGTGTTCGGGTTCAACCCGAACACACAAGGTCGTATGGGTGCGTGTGAGGTCTCTTTGCTTGTGTTTCATGCTTGTGTATGTTTGTTGAGTGTTTCTGGAGGTCTTTGTGGTGTAAAACCCGTGTTTAGAGCAGCTCGGGCTGCTCACCCCGACCACAGTCGCGATTCTGCAGATCAGGCGACTGGGTCATCCATGCGATTGAGCCGTGCGACTGAGTGGGTCGTGCGACTGGATCATGCGTCTGAGTCAATCGCGCGACTGAGTTGTGCGACTAGGCATGTCGTGCGACTGAGTTGTGCGACTGAGTGTCTGTATGCGAATGAGTCATGCGTGCGATTGAGTGTATGCGATTGAGTCATGCGATTGAGTGATTGTGTGCGATTGAGTCAGGTGACCGACTGAATGTGTGCGACTGTGCGTGATTCGCACGACTGGAGTCCAATCGCACGAATGAAGATCGCACGATTGAAGGTTGATTCGTGCGTATGGAAGTTGAGTCGTGCGATTGGGTGTTTGTGTGGTACGACTGAATGCCAGTCATATGAATGAAGGCTCAATCGTACGAATGAAGCTGATTCGCACGATTGAGGGTTGATTCGCACGAATGGAGGTTGAGTCGTGCGTCTGACCTTGTTATGCGACTGAAATTGTTGTGTTGATCCCTTATGCGTGGTGTGAGTAAGTCGTGTGGTGTTGAGGTAACACTAACACAATAATGCCATTGTTCGGCCACAAAGATTAAAGTCAACGCGAGAAAGGGCACATAAACTATTTTGAACAAATTGAACTAACGCTTTACAACGATCAAATTGACTTATAACTATTGACACTTATTCAATGCTTCTTCAATAACAACGATACTTTTACTTAAACATCATCATTAATGGCGACAATGTCTTGTACTTGGATCTACATAAGATCTAGTACGTGCGTCAGTCTGTGTGTGTTATACGCGACCCAGCCGATACGACCCGAACCGACCCATCATTATTGCGCGCTTATACATATATCATATCATTAATGCTATTCAATAACTGTCAATAGGTGTTTGACTGTTTATTTGCATTCAACATTTGGGATACATCGCTCATACATACTTACCACCTAACAAGTGAGTTTCGTGGCCCCTTTTCACATTTATACATATTTCAATCATTTACAACTTGGGGGAAAAGTATGCTTACACAATTTCAATGTTGTACAACTTACATACATTTTACATACAAGGAATCAACGTGATACTGTGTTGCAAGTACTATTTGATACATGCTTGGGTCTGCTGTGTGGTTCTATCTTTGCAACTATTTAATTCCAGTGTGGGAACCGACGGTTAGGTATTGGTAGTACTACTGGGTTGACACCCCCACCCTCGTTCGATGGTATACTAGTTGGTACCATCAGTGGCCAGGAACGGGCCCTTGGGTGAATATATGCAGACAATTTCTTTGTGTACGTCGCTAGGTTTGGTTGCAAAGCTCATGTCATGTGATATTTACTTGTGTATATAACTGTATTCACGGTATTCCGACGCGCTTACTTATTAAAGCATCACTTACATTTTTATTACATAAACCTGCGAACTCACCAACAATTATGTTGACCGTTTTAAGCATATCTTTTCAGGTGATCATGCAAGTCCAGGAATCTAGGTGTGCTGCCTTAGTGGAGACCCTAGGATGCATTTTTTGGACTTAGCTCATGTTATGATAAACAATCTTTTGAACAATGTTAATACTTGTAAACAATTATCAACTTTTGAAACTTGTTCCCGGGTTGTGAGAATTAACATTTACATTTTCATCTTTATGTGATTATGTGTTATCATTATCATGTTGCTTATGGCTATGTTGTCGTGAACACTGACTAAACACGACACAAGTCCCCTTGTTGTCGGGTGTCGTCATGACACGTTTGTCATCATTTGTTTATATTGCTCTCTATCGCTTACCATGTGTTATGACGATCCCGGTCTCATTACATCCCCGTGTTTCCGCTTTTAGCGGGGGTGTGACAGCCCCAGCTGGAGAGATTGCTGAGACAGCCGGATTTCATCAGGAGTTTGTTGTTGGTGCTGAGGAGGAGGAGGAGTCTGATGAGGAGCCCCTCACGCGAACTGTGGGAAGCAAGGTTGTTCCCACAGAACACGGGCTACGGGTGGTTGGTGAACACCCAAGAGACTCCAGAGAGACTGAGACTAACCCGAGTTATGCTCCGGGTTTAGCAGGCAGGGTTGTAGGGGGAGCATCCACCTCCACAGGGACGAGGAGGAAGAGGATGGCTCAGCCTCATGGACTGAAGAAGAAGAAGCGTCGACTGACCTTCGTTACTACCGTAGCCTCTACATCCACCACCACAGCCACCACTACCACCTCCACAGCTATACCATCCACCACCACAACTATCACAGCCACCACATCCACCACAGCTACCACAGCCACCACCATACCTACCACTACAGTACATTTCCCATCCACCACCATACCATTTACACCCACATCACCTCCACCATTTTACCGACCCATCTTCACTACAACCACCACCACCACCACCTCACATCATGCAGGACCGTCAGCCCAGTCCTCACACATGTATGGATCACCTCTACCTCCAATCGGGGTAGAGGAACAGCTGTCGGCGCTAAACCGTATGGTGATGCGCTTACTAGCTGCCGACGAGGAGAAAGCTGCACAGATACGCCAGCTTACCGACCTGACTGCTGCCCTGTCTCAACAGATGGCAGAGCAGGCTCGTGTTATAGAGCAGCAGACCCAGCTGATGGATGCACAGAAAGTAGAGATGTCCCAACTCCAGGAGCAGCATGCCCAATCAGCCAAACGGATAGAGGAGTTGGAGACCACCAACAAGACCATCATGCTGCGGCTAAAGGGATCAAAGGATGAGCCCTTAAAGATCAAGGAAGGGGATGGAGATGATGGTGATGATGACGGTGATGACGATGATGAAGATGATGATGAGGATGAGGAGGATACTGAGGATGAGGAGGAAAAGACGAAGAGAGGACAGAGGGAAAGGATGATGATGACGAAGCAGAAGGAGGGGATGCGGCTGCATCGGCCTCTGCTTCAGGTCAAGAAAGAAGGTCGAAGAATAGACAGGACCAGTCAGCTACCACCTCTGCTCCTCCGAGCGATGAGACTTTGATTCAAGATAAAAGTACAGACTAGATGTTTTATGTATTTAATTATTTTTGTGTTTGAATCATGTACTGAAAACAATGTCTTGAATGTTTATATATTAAGTTAATGTACTTCTGTTTGATTACTTACTAATGATTTATGTGTTGAATGTTTAAATCAAACAGATCCAAATTATCAAAGAGATGAGTTTGATATTGCTCCCCTTCAACAGGTCAAGACTCAACTAACCATGATTCTTGATCTGCAAGGGATCGTAAGAAGGTCTGTGAGTTATACCCCTGAAGAAGGGGAAATAATTCATGACCTATCTAACGAGCAACTCGCAGAGATATTCAAGCTCAATCCGGATGAAATAGTTAAAGATGCTCCAACAGTTGATTCGACTAGTGATGAAGAGCTCAACGATGTTGATGAAGTCGAGGTTGAAGATATCACTGCAGAGGAGTACCCTCAGTATGCTGACAACGAGGGTAATGTGGTCCCCAATCTGGGTGAGTCCTCGTCAGTGATACTTTGAGGTACTGAACAAGATGGAGCAGGAAACTGAGAAGGCAGAAGGAACAGCCCAAGCCTCAAATGATGATGTTGACATTCGAAAGGCTGAGTGGGCTGCATGTTTTGAAGAACTGAGAGCCCAACGTGCTGCACCAAAGAAAGATGCCTACACCAAGCTCTACAGAGTCAAGAAACACCACAAGGTGTCAGGCAGGATTATAGCATGGGCTTATTTTGATGATCTTAATGCTTATGCAGTTAAGAGAGAACAGGGCATAGAGTACTTCAGATTCCCACATGATCTGAAGACTCTACCAGGTTTTGAGCTCAACCAGCTGGCTAAGCTAAAGCTTTTGTATGCTGACCCGAGGAAGATGTCAGGCTGGTTCGAGGCTGCCCTTAAGAAGGAGTACCACACCAGATGGGTTAACTTCAGACCCCAACAGCCGACTAGGTACATAAGAAGGTCTGAGGTTGATGCCATTAGTGTTGAAGTGGAGTCCTCCGCGCACAATGTCGAGAATCCCACTCAGGGAAATGCCACAGAACTTCACTCCACACTTCAAATGGTGGTACTATGATTGGAGAACAGCTGAAGCGGTCATAGTCCTAAGTAAAGAGGGACAAATGGATACAATCAGGGTATTCGACCCGATGTGGATAACTAACTTGTCGGCTAATGATGTCTATACATTATACAAGTGGCCACTGTTCTATGACACGCAAGATATTGTACAAGCCCTCCAGTTCCAAAATGTTATACGACTCTGCTTCGCGTTTGAGATTCACGCGGGAGTCACAAAAGAGGAGAAGTACAAGAAGTACAAGGAGGTTATGCAGAAGACAAGAGATTAGATAGATCTAGGTCCAAGGGGGAGTTTGTTGATGCATGTATGTCCCTAGATCATGATTTGTAATGTAATAGATCTTGTCTGTCTGATTATGATGTAATATGTAATGATTAATGAAATGATATGGATTGTTTGTGATTTGTAATGTTTAATATTTCATTAATGAGTCGTTATTGAGTTGATTAATTGGGTTTATGATTGTTTGAATGGTTACACATAATGTTATATTAATTAAAACATTCAAACTTAACTTAATGAAGTTCTCATGCGAAATGGCCCATGCGAATGGACCACACGCATGAATAACTTCATACGATTGACTCAATCGCACGACTGAACCAGGAGACTGGATCAGTCGTATGATTGATACATAAGATTGGCTCAGTCGCACGACTGAACACTCAGTCGTGCGGATGAATCAACCGCATGGTTCAATCGCACGACTGAACCATACTTATGGCCCAGTCGCACGATTGAACAATACTAACCTATAAATAGACCCAATTCGTGGAAAAACGTAAGCATTCATACCATTACGATTCCAGACGTACCCTAGCCGTCCAGAAGCCTCCCAAATCGTTCTCCAAGTTCACAGAACACATTAGATCGATTCCTAATCGACTTCTAACGTTAGATTCAATTCTTGATTGATTCTTCGTGTGTTCTCACTGATTGGATCGCCAATCAAATAGGATTCCGCACTATTTGATCTGGTTTACACGCTAATCACTAGGTATTTCGTTCAAATACCAGGTCCTAACACCTATAAATGTTAAAGAATATTTTTTTAGATTTTTTAAAAGTAGATGATACTACGGGTAAAGGTGCTTTCGATGCTATTGTTGAAGAATTTAATTAAATAGGGCTTGATATAAATAATTTTAGAGGACAAGATTATGATAACGGATCAAATATGAAAGGAAAACATCAAGGTGTGCAAAAACCTTTGTTAGATTCAAACCAAGAGATTTTTATACTCCTTATGGTTTTCATAGTTTGAATTTAGTAATTTGTGATGTGACAAAGTCTTGTAAAAAAGCTAATGAATTTTTTGTAGTTATACAACGTATATATAATATTTTTTCATCATCTCATAAAAGATAGAAAATTTTAAAGATCATATACCAAATCTAACTGTTAAGTCATTGTCACAAACACGTTGAGAAAGTAGGGTTGAAAGTGTTAAAGCAATTATATATCAAGCTCCACAACTAAGAGAGACACTTTTATCATTGTATGATGTTAGTACAAAATCTATAACTAAAAGTTAGGCCAAATATTTAGAGAAACATGAGTTTGGAAATTTTGAACTTTATTAGTGTCAGGATCAGTGATCACAAGTTCGATGGATTAGAGAGTAATGCAGCGGAATAAGATCAAGAATTAGACAAATTGTAGCAAGAATTTGATATTTGTAAACAAATACGAGAGAATATATTTCTGTGATAAGGAATGTTTCAATTATACCAAATATTTCTGCTCAATCATTCACATATTACAATAAGGTTGACACTCCTTATATAGAGTGCAATCACTGCTGTTATCACGGGATAGTGACAACTGGCAGATCTATTACAAAAATAACTAACACTTAACAAACTACTGAAATGTTCACAACTACTGAGAACATATCAGAGTGCTAAGTACAAAATATAAAACTACTGATAAGAAACTACTGAAACTACAACGACTGAAGAACAAACTCTTCAGTCGTTTTACAAAACTACTGAAAAGATAAAACATAAAACTACTGAAAGTAAACCGTCACAACTACTGAAGAAGTCCTCTTCAGCTGTTATGACAACGTCTGATACTTGGTCTTCAGCACTTGTCTTCAGACTTTGTCTTCAGCACTTGTGTCTTCAGACTTTGTCTTCAGCACTTGTCTTCAGACTTTGTCTTCAGCACTTGTGTCTTCAGACTTTGTCTTCAGCACTTGTCTTCAGACTTTGTCTTCAGCACTTGTCTTCAGACTTTGTCTTCAGCACTTGTCTTCAGACTTTGTAATCAGTTGTTGTCTTCAGCTGTTGTGGACTTCAGTGGTTGTTGTGACGTCTGTGGGACTTAAAGGTTTTTCTGATCCGGCTCATTGGTTCTTTTGGTCCAACAAACTCCCCCTGAACCAATGCAGCCAAAACCTTTAACTTTATTGAGGTCCCACTTATTGTTGGCAAAATGGTTGGTCTTTTTCCTTCTTGATCAGTTGAGAAGATGACCCATATAAGCACTGGCCTGGAAATGAGTCTCTGATGATTTGGTTGGCAATGTATGGATGGGAGCTCTGTATTGGGGAATTGGACACTGAGCTGTTCCCCCATCCATGAGACTCACTTCCCATGTATAAGCCTGTAGGATTCTCTGGTGTATGCTCTGAGAAACATAATTTGTTCTTCCATGGTAAGATTTTCTGGTTCACCATCAAACAATCCTTCACGCCCATACAGCTCTGAAATGTACTTAGCCTGTTTGCCATTTTTGAGCTCAACTGTTGTAATCTGTCTGTATGCAAACTCATCTGGGTGAGTACCTTCAAGTAACAGACTGAGCTCATTTTGTTTGAAGTTCTCAAGCTTCTTGTAGACTAACCCCTTTTTAATTACTCTGTTCTCTAACATCTTTTGGGGTGGCTGTTTAGTCTCATAAGCCTTCTTGAAGTCTTCTACAATTTCCCAGGGTGATACTACAAGGACCACTGTGATCTCTTCATCTACGATCCTTTTTACTTGGCCCTTGTATCTCGCAGGAATGTCTTTCTTACAATTCTGTGAGCCACCCTAGGATCAGGCCATATTCTCACCTTTTCCTTTTGATATTGAAATGTGTTAGCAAGGGTGTACAATCTCAGAGCTTCTTTCTTCATACTGATTATTGATGAAGAAGCAGCATAAGTTTTGTCTATGCTTTTCAGCATCTCCTCATCATGAAGCCTTTGCTGCTGTTCTTCTTCTATCTTTACTCTCACAGTTTCCATCTGTGAGGTGGGAGTGATGGGCATAGGTTTGGCTTTAGGCAAAGTTAGGACTGCGGAAAGAGGCAGCCTATCTTCTTCCTCATCATCCTCTTCTTCTTCTTCTTCTAGCCTCAACATCCTTCTCTTCTTCTTCTTGGGTGCATCATCGGCTGTTGGTTTTGAGGGTAAAGGAGTTGGTTTAATGGGTTGTGGTAGTGGTGATTTTGAAGTGGAAGTTTTGCAGGTTGTTCTAGCATTCTTGTAGTGAGTGAGGCTTTTGAGTGTTTTGCTAGTTCATTTCTGTTCCCAGCACCTGCCTCATTTAGTGCTTCAATCACCAATCCCTTAGTGTATGCTTCAGACGTACAGATCTTGGTGGTTATTGCCAAGATACTGTCCCTGGTCCATGACTTAATCTCGATCAATGATCTCCCAAGGTACTTTGCAATGAATCTGATCATGATCTCCAGTCTTTCTCTTTCTAATGCATCATAACTTGCCCATCTTGAGTTAATTTCTTCAACTTCAAGTCTCCTAATCTCTGAGTCAAGCTGTGCAGTATCGAACCCTTGTCTATACAGTTGATCAATAATGGAGTCCATTGATTTACTATGTGTAGCATCCGCCATTTTGATCATCTCATCAAGTTGGAGTTCTTTTTCTTTTCCTTCAACCTTCCTCTTCTTATATGTGATATGAAAGTCTTTGTGACTTTCACCCACTTGATCAATGTCAGCTCCCTTCACAAACTCCTCTTCCTTCTCAGTCTCCTTCACAACCTCCTCTTCCTTCTCAGTCTCCTTTTCTTTCAGTATGCTCTTCCTCTTTGCTTTCACTAACTGACTCTCCCCCTTTTTGGTTGCATTGGTTGCAAGGGTTTGAGTAGTAGAAAGCCTTGTGCTCACAATCTCCTCCACCAGGGGTTGTATGATTGAGGGAAGCCTCTCATCCATGGTTTTGATCACAATGTCTGTGATCATTGGGGTGATGAGAGGTAGGGATTGCTGAAAGATAGCAGCTGTTTGCTCAGAGGGGTTCTGTCCCTGAGAAGCAGTGCCAGAAATAGAGGCTGGTGGGTTTGAAGTTTTGATTGGCTGAGTGTTTGGGAGACCTTCAGGTGAAGGTGCCATCTGTGGGTTTATGTTGGTGTCAGATGGACTTGCTTCTTGAGAGAATTGGTCAAGTAGTCTTTGTAGTCTACAGACTTCTTCCTCAAGAATTGTGTTCTGGGCCAGAACATCATAAAAGAAGCCCAGGTCATCATCAGCAAATGCTGAATCACCTGACCTCCTGCTTGTAGCAGGATGTACATGCACTGGGTGTAGACCAGTTTTAGCATGTGCCCCTTTTTCTTGGAACTGGGGACTTCCAGCCTCAGGACGATGTCCTTCATCAGCTGTTGCCTCTGATGAGGTCTTAGCAATGTTACCAGCCTCAGTCTGATCATGTGCTGATTCAGAAGAGGTGGCAGCCTCACCAGATATTCTGATCTCCATATCTACACCAGGAGACAGAACATTTAAACCCCGGTGCTGTGGGTTGTCAGAAGCATGTTGATCCTCTTCCTCAATGGCTGTGGTTTTCCCTTTGGTGGTTGTGGGGAGGAGGAGAGGCATGCAGCTGAGTCAGCACGTTTGCAATTATAATGGTTGGACTTTGGGGGGCATTTTCATGGGGAGATAGGGTAAAATCAGTATGCACCTGGGGAGAATGGTGCTCATCAATGGCAATCTCCTCAAATGAGGAAGATTCCAGATTAGTGGGTACCCCTTCTTTGGTTGCTGCAGGCTCCTTTTGAGAGGAATCCTGAGCGGCTGTGGCTGGTAGAGTCTTTGATACTGCTGGGGGGTTTACACCAGCAAGTATATCCTGCCTTGGTGGTACAGGAGCATCTTCAGGGGACTCATCTCCCTGAATAGCTGTTTTGGGGCGTTTGGTTTTTGGTTTGGTGGGGACTCTGGATCTTGTGGTGGTGGCTGTGGGTTCCAGCTGCGTGGGTTTGCGCAGCTTGGCAGCCATTTTTAGTGATTGGTCAGAGTTGTGCCGGGAGTATACTTCAGGCAATACAGCCATAGCAGGGACTCCCAGGCCAACAAGTCCCTCAGCTTGAAGCTGGTTTTCAATTATGGCCATTATGAACCGAGGATATAATATCCAACGGTTAGCAAGTTGTTTTTGGGCCATATCCTTGAGCTCTAAAAATAGTATTTCAGAAAAATTTAAAGGTTGTTGCTCAAGGATGGAGTACATTACCTGTTGCCACCTTGTGGACATTTGATCCCATGATGAAGTCTTGGGGGCAAGGCAGACATTTACCATATGAAAGATGAGACGTTCGGCATCCTGGAAATGTTTCTTCAATATGGTAGATGCACTCAGGTTACCTTGGTATCCATGGTGGGCAAATGATAGATCTGTTGTGCCCTTTGGATAACCAGTTGGGAAAGTGGCATCATCCAGATTGAGGGTTTGGCGAAGAATGTCTGGAGTAATGACCACTTTTTGGCTATGGACAAACGATTGAAGAGACTCTGTGTCATTCTCCTCAGAGACAAGAGTGACGTTTGTCCAGAATTGGCTAAGAGATTCGGCATATATGGTGGGGTTTAACAGAAAAGCCGTTTGGTAAGGTGACTGAACCATTAAATCAATGGCGTTGTGAAACTTGGTCCAGTATGGCGATTTTGTGAGATGAGCGACACAGTTGTGTCGTGGTTTTAGTTGCATGGTCGCCATTGATGAAGAGAGGTTACAGAGTTTTTGAACGTTAGGTTTGAGAAGAGAGGTGAGAAAAACTCTGAAGGTGGGATAAGGTATTTAAAGGGTAGGGTTAGAAAACGACTGAAGGTTTTGGTGTTAGTCATCATTTGTTGAAACTACTGATGACGTGGTATTAACTTTCAGAGGTTTGAAATGACTGACCGTATTGGTGTGATCAGCAGTTGTTATAAAACAACTGAAGACTTGGTTTTAACCGGCAGACGTTGAAACAGCTGAAGTCTCTGATTTAGTCATCAGTAGTTATAAAACTACTGAAGACAGTTTTGACTTCAGGTGGTGAAACAACTGAGGACTTGGTGTTTGTCATCAGTAGTTGTAAACTACTGAAGACATAGTTTTGGCTTCAGTTGTTTAGAAACAGCAGTTGTAGAAACAACTGAAGAGAAATTACTCATCAGCTGTTTTCGTCAATTCATAGCTTTTCAGCTGTTTCAGTCTGACCTCCACACTTACTCATCAGACTTAAATCTGAGTTTCAGAGGTTTCATTGGTCATCAGTACTTATCTGCATTTCTGACATCAGTAGTTGTAGCTACATCAGCTGTTGTGATTTCATCAGCTGTTGTAACTACATCAGCTGTTTTAACAAATAAAGTACTTCAGTACTTGTGAGGCATGTAGCCTTCAGTAGTTATAAAAACTACTGAGGGTAAAGGACTCATCAGTACTTATATGTGACATGGTTACCAATGATCATCAGTACTTATTACTGAGATCATCAGTAGTTGTCACTTATTCTAGCTGCAGCATACCAAGCCTTAACACCAGGTTGTGGAAAGTTGAACTATCCAAAGGCTTAGTAAAAATGTCTGCAAGCTCATCAGCACTAGGAACAAACTTTGGATCAATCAGACCTTTTTCAAAACAATCTCTAATAAAATGGTGTCTGATTTCAATATGTTTAGTCCTAGAGTGCTGGACAGGATTCTTGACAATACAAAGAGCTGAGAACTGTCCATTAACAATGGAGTCTTAGTCTCTGTTATGCCATAATCCAATAATTTGTTTTGAAGCCAGAGTACCTGAGATGTACAGCTTGCAGCAGCAATGTACTCGGCTTCAGCAGTTGATGTAGCAACTGAGGTTTGTTTCTTACTCTGCCAAGAGATCAAACAGTTGCCTAGGAATTGACATCCACCAGAAGTTGATTTCCTGGTCAACTTACACCCTGCATAGTCACTGTCAGAAAAAGCAACTAATTTACCAGAATGTCTAGTAGAATACCATAAACCTAGAGATGGAGTGCCTTGCAGATATCTAAAGATCCTCTTGACTGCAATCAAATGAGACTCCTTAGGTGCAGCCTGAAATCTAGCACAAACACATGTAGCAAACATAATATCTGGTCTAGAAGCTGTTAAGTACATCAAGGACCCAATCATACATCTGTAAAGTGTTTCATCAACCACTTTACCTTTCTGATCTGTATCCAGTTGTGTGGTGTTGCACATGGGAGTAGAACAGGGCTTACAGTTTTGTAAATCAAATTTTTCCAAAAGATTTTTTGTGTATTTGGACTGATGAATGAAAATTCCATCAGCCTTTTGTTTGATTTGCAAACCCAGAAAGAATTGTAATTCTCCCATGGCACTCATTTCAAACTTTTGTTGCATCAACTTTGTAAAGGCATCACACAACTGTGGATCAGAGGATGCAAAAATAATATCATCTACATAAATTTGAACAAGTAGATTATGCTGCCCAGCTTTCTTAATGAATAAAGTTTTATCTATGGAGCCTCTAGTGAAATTATTTTCCAGAAAAAGTTTGATAATGTCTCATACCAGGCTCTAGGAGCTTGTTTCAACCCATAAAGAGCCTTATCAAGCTTATACACCCAATTAGGATGTTTATTGTCCTCAAAACCTGGTGGTTGACATACATAAACTCTTCTTTAATTTTCCCATACAAAAATGCACTTTTGACATCCATTTGAAAAACTTTAAGATTTTGATAAGCAGCATAAGCTAAAAACAATCTAATTGCTTCCAGTCTGGCTACAGGGGCAAAGGTTTCATCATAATCAATACCTTCTTCTTGTGCAAACCCCTGAACAACCAGTTGGCCTTGTTCTTAACAATAAGCCCATTTTCATCAGTTTTGTTCCTAAACACCCATTTAGTGCCTATTGCACACTTACCTGGAGGTAGAGGAACCAGTTCCCACACTTGCTGTTTCTTGAACTGAAGAAGCTCAAGCTGCATGGCATCAACCCATCCATTGTCTTTAAAGCAATGTGATAATTCTTTGGCTCTTGCTGGCTGATGAAGAGAGCATAGAAGCAGAAATTTGACAATTGACTTCTTGTTGATACGCCAGCAGTGATATCACCAATGATTTGAGACATAGGGTGATTCTTCAGATCTTGGTACACAATGAGATCAGTGCAAGTGTTTGTAGCAGGCTCAGCAGCAACAGATGGTGATGGTGAAGCATTTCCTTGAAACCAATCAGTAGATGGTAATTCAAAGGAAGTTGAAGTTGTAGAAATCTCATCAGCATTTGTTGTGGATTGTGCTGCTGGAGCTACAGGAACATCAGGTCTAGCTGAATCAGGCAGTTGATCACTAAACTTGAAGAGGTGAGTACTACTATCATCATCATCAGCACCAGCAGTACCACCAGGTGGTGAACTGTTGACAGGAGCAACAGCAGGAGTTTGATAAGGAACATATTGCAGTATGTCCAAATCAAATATCTCCACAGGGCTTTGTGGAATCTTGTCCTTTGGAGATTCATTAAACTTAACATGTAGAGTCTCTTCAACCATCTTTGTTCTACAGTTGAAGACTCTGTATGCTTTGCAAGTTGATGAATAACCAACAAAGTACCCTGCATCCACCTTAGAATCAAATTTTTGGAGTTGATCCCGTGTGTTGAGAATGAAACAAGGACATCCAAAAGCTCTGAAGAATGAAATTAGAGGGGCCAAATGATGAAGAACTTCATATGGAGTCTTCATCAACCTCTGATTTACTAGAGCTCTATTTTGTACATAGCAAGCTGTATTGACAGCTTCAGCCCAAAAAGTCATTGGCAGTCCAGAATCAGCCAACATGGACCTTGCAGCTTCAATAAGGGTCCTGTTCTTTCTCTCCACTACTCCATTTTGTTCAGGAGTTCTTGGAATGCTAAAATGCCTCTTGATTCCCTTTGAGAAGTAGAACTCATCAAGTGTATTGTTTCTAAATTCTGTTCATTATCACTTCTAATACACTTGACTGAGAGGGAATACTGCTTCTCAACATACAACACAAAGTTGATAATCTTCTGAGCTGCCTCATCCTTTGATGCAAGAAGAAAGTCCATACAAATCTGGAGTAATCATCCACAATTACCAGACAGTATTTCTTCTTAGCCATACTCATCACTCTCACAGGACCAAAGAGATCCATGTGAAGAAGCTGTAAGCAGGCATTGGACTTAGGTTCTTCTATGGATGGAAATGAAGCTTTGTGCTGTTTTCCTTTTAAACAAGCAGTGCAGTTATCTTCACATTTGAACTCCTTCATAGGCAATCCCCTTACTAAACCATGGTTTATCAGCTGATTTATGTTTTTGAGATTAACATGACCCAGCCTTCTATGCCATAGAGTAGATTCTTGAGGGGAAGCCTTGGAAAATAGGCAAGGATGGCCTTTGAGATCTATTTTCTTGGAAAGATCTAAGGCATACACTCTTCCTGTCCTGTTGGCCCTTAGGAGAGTGTATTCATCCAACACCTTATCAATCAAACTTAGAACTTTGGATGACAGAATCCGGCAGTTCTGACTGGTGAAAAGAGCAACATGGCCTTTGTCACACATTTGACTGACACTCAAGAGGTTGTACTTGAGATTTTCCACATGGTTAACATCATCAAACTTTATTTCCCCATTGGAAACAAAGCCTTTGCCGATGATGTAACCCTTTGCATCATTGCCAAAAGACACAAACCCCTTCCTTCCTTGAGAGTAGTCATTAAGAAGTGATCTGTTTCCTGTCATATGCATGGATCCTCCACTGTCTACATACCAGATGCCTCTGTGGCATGTTAAAGAACCCTGCAAAACAAAACAAATTAGTTAGATTTTGAGACCCAAACCTTTTTGGTTTTGGGCCTGTTCACATCAACAGATGGTAGACTAACAGGTTTGTTGGAAACAACAGCCTGAGAGGAAGAAGATGGTGGAGAAGAGGAATCCTTTGGCTTGGACCTCCTTTTCTGTGGTTTCAACATAGGAACATCTAATTGGTTAACTCTTCCCAATAGATGTTGAACCATCATAACCAGCTGTGTTGATTTTGTGATAAAGCTTTAGCTCTTCAGATACATTGGCATTGGAGTTTGATAAGTTCCTATGTTGCACCTTCTTCTTTTGAGCAATCTCAGCTGTTACCTGTTTAACCTTCCTTTTTGGATTTCTTTTTGGACTTAAGGGTTACAGGATTTGATGTTGCTGGTACAAATGTGGATTCAAACTCAGTTTTCATTTTAACCATTTTCTCTTTAATATCCTCTTTATGTTTGAGTTTGGATCCTCTTTTGTACCAACAGTCATCTGTAAGATGATTGAACAAACCACATACTTCACATGGTTTCTTCTTCATCTTATGTTGATCATCAACTAAAGAGGATGAAACTACTGAAGACTTGCTCTTCAGTACTTTGAAAGCATTATTTGCTTTCTTGACTTCCTCTTTAGTAGTCTTCAAACTCTTTCTACTGACAGTTTTCTTCTCTTCAGTGCTGACAGTAGTTGGAGTTTGAACTTCAGGTGTTAAATCTTGCTCTCCAGTCCTTTCAGGACTTCCAGAAATAACTCCTGAGTTGATCAACTCTTTGATCATGTGAGTGTCAGCAATGGAACCATCAACATCAGCTGATTGGTTCTGAGAGGGCTTAGTGCTGACTTCTACTTTTGATGATGCTCTATCAAAAAGTGAATCACATGATGAGGTGGATTGGTTATTGCTTTCTCCATCAGATTTCACTTCTACTCTTGAAGCAAAATCTGTAGGAGGAGCAGTGTGATTATAACCAATGCCAAACTTCACATTGGAAGCTGATTGCTTACTAAGAAGCATTTCAAAACCTTTGCATGATTGTACCCATCGATCACACTCTACTTGGGTGACTGCAAGGGTTTCTTTGAGACTTCTCTGGTCTTCCAGAATAACCTCTAGCTTAGCCTTTTCATCATTTAATTGGCATTTAAGCTTATAAATCTCATCACTTTTATTATTAAGAACAGACTCATACTCAGCTTTTATTTTGGAAATGGTTTTCTCAAACTCAAGTTTTTGATTTATTAATGCTACATTTGCCTCTCTAATAGAGACAAAAGCAGCTATGCATGATTCAGAACATAACTTGGCTTTTGCCTCTGAAGATACCTGAGTTACCTGTGAAGTTGATGCATTTGAGCAGGAACCCTCAGTAGACTCCAAAGCCATAAGTGCTAGATTCCCAAAAGGACTGTCACCACCATGTTGATTAGCACCTGTGAACAGTTGTTCATGACCAGACATGTCATCTGGCAAACTGCTCCAGTCAACAACTTCAGGGGTGAAAAAGCTATGTTGTTGAGGTTGAGGAGGTTAATGAGATGGTTGAGGTTCTGGTAGTGCATGAGGTTGTGATACCATAGGAGCTTGAACTTGACTGGTTTGTGGCATGTAATAACAAGGGTAAGGGTATGGCATTTGACCCTGAGGAACAAAATATGCAGGAGATTGTGGTTGAGAATGATGACTAGAATTGACAGGATGTTGCCCTTTGTTTTGTTAACTATTGCTAGGGAAAGTCACAAAAGGTGCAGAGGAATTAGATTCAGATAATCTACATTCTCTAGCAAAGTGTCCAAGCCTTTGGCATTTGTGACACCTCAACTTACTCTTGTCAAAACCAACTTTGGTTTTGCCAGAGAGTCCTGGGAACTTTCTTCCAGTTCTTTTGTAGAACTTCTGAGATCTGATATTTATCAAGGCCATTTGGCTCAAAATATCCATCTCTTCTAAGTCATCATCAGCAATCCCCTTGAGATCATCCATGATGAAGCATAGATTGTCATTATTACACCCAGTAAACTGACTATCAACACTCACAAATGCAGAATCAGAGATGTTTGAAGAGAAATCAATATGCTCATCATACTGGCATTCAGATGAAGCATATTCTGACTCATGACTAACCAAGGCAGTGTTGCCTGGTACAAAGTCTTCAATGAGCTTACCAGAGGAAGACAGTTTTCGCTTTTGTTCTATCTCTCTCTCAAATGTGAGCAATTTCCCATGGAGTTGGGTGAGAGATAGTTTGTCCAAATTTGCACTGGAGCGTAGGACAATAGTATATGTGTCCCATCTCTCAGGCAGTGATCTGAGAAATCTGTTATTCATCTGGATATTGGTGTACTCATGTTTGACCATTTTTAATTCAGAGATCAAACAAGAGAACCGCTCAAACTGTTGAGTCAGTGTCTCACCCTTCCTATGAGAGAATGTCTCATATTGTTGGGCAAGGATCTCTCTATAATTTGCCAATACCTCATCTGTTCCTCCAAATTGTTCTTTCAAGGCATTCCAGAGGTCATGGGCAGACTCATAATGCATTAGCCCAGAATAGATTTCATTGGGTAGTGCCATGGCCAGAATTCCATGGGCTTTTGCATCAATCTCAAACAATTTCTTATCCTCATCTGAGTATTGATCCTTCCTCTTCGGAACCATTTGATTGGTTTCCGGGTTATTCACCATAGGCTTGTGTGGACCATGTACCACTGATGTCCAACAACATGAGCTGTTAACAGACAGGTGATGGAGCATGCGTCGTTGCCATATGTTATACTCATTCCTAACCAGCATTGGAGGCTTGGTTGAGGAACCAGTATTGTGAGGATCATTGGAAGGAGTAGTCATTTTAGGTCCAAAAATAATTTAATTCAAGCTTTTAAAGGATTTTACACAACAGACTCAATGAAAACCAAGAATAAATCTCAGGATGAATGACCAAAAACACAGAAAATTCAATCTCTATAACCGTTTCTTGCAAAAATGCTAATTCAATCAAACTTGGATCTTGAATTGCAGTTTCAGTGATCAACTATTAGATCGATCAATGATTAACATGCTCTGATACCATTTGTCAGGATCAGTGATCACAAGTTCGATGGATTAGAGAGTAATGCAGCGGAATAAGATCAAGAATTAGACAAATTGTAGCAAGAATTTGATATTTGTAAACAAATACGAGAGAATATATTTCTGTGTTAAGGAATGTTTCAATTATACCAAATATTTCTGCTCAATCATTCATGTATTACAATAAGGTTGACACTCCTTATATAGAGTGCAATCACTGCTGTTATCACGGGATAGTGACAACTGGCAGATCTATTACAAAAATAACTAACACTTAACAAACTACTGAAATGTTCACAACTACTGAGAACATATCAGAGTGCTAAGTACAAAATATAAAACTACTGATAAGAAACTACTGAAACTACAACGACTGAAGAACAAACTCTTCAGTCGTTTTACAAAACTACTGAAAAGATAAAACATAAAACTACTGAAAGTAAACCGTCACAACTACTGAAGAAGTCCTTTTCAGCTGTTATGACAACGTCTGATACTTGGTCTTCAGTACTTGTCTTCAGACTTTGTCTTCAGCACTTGTGTCTTCAGACTTTGTCTTCAGCACTTGTCTTCAGACTTTGTCTTCAGCACTTGTGTCTTCAGACTTTGTCTTCAGCACTTGTCTTCGGACTTTATCTTCAGCACTTGTCTTCAGACTTTGTCTTCAGCACTTGTCTTCAGACTTTGTAATCAGTTGTTGTCTTCAGCTGTTGTGGACTTCAGCGGTTGTTGTGACGTCTGTGGGACTTAAAGGTTTTTCTGATCCGGCTCATTGGTTCTTTTGGTCCAACAATTACGAATAGTTATTTGGTATGATATTTTATATGCTATTAATTCAATTAAATGGACTACTTAAGTTCTTTGAAAAATTTAGAGAAAATGGATTTGAAAATGCTATCACTGTTGCAAAAGAAATAACTTTAGAAATGAATGTACAACCTATTTTTGAAGAGACACATATAATTCATAGAAATAAACGATATGATGAAGATGTTGATAATTAATCCATAATAACTCCTATAGATCTTTTAAATTTGATTACTTTTTGTATGTTATTGATCAAGCTATTTTATCAATTAAAAATATATTTGATCAATTTAAAGAGTTTGAAACGATTTTTGGTTTTTTATTTAGTATAGAAAAGTTAAATTCTTTAAATGATGAAAGTTTAAAAGAAAAATGTATCAATATTGAAAAATCCTTACAACAAGATAATAGTTTAGATATTAATGCTTTAGTAGCTTTTCGTTGGCTTCTCCCTTTATCATAAAAAAATATTGTAACCTGTGATGTGCTTTGGGGGTGCTTGATCAACATAATATTTTTTGTTTTTTAACTTCTAAAAGAATAATTTTTGGGCTTATTGAAAGAATAAGTTTTGTTTCTATACTCAAACCCGATTTGGTGGTTTACTAAAGACTAATCGTTTTTATTTCTTTGATCAGTTCTAGCCTTCTAGGACTTATGTTACTTGCATCAATACATTGTGTATTTATAAATTATTGAACTTGAAGGAATTAAAGTTTCATAAGAAATATTTAAACACCATTACTCATCTGTTTTTTTTTTTTTTGGTTTCTTTTCCTTGCAAGTTGTGTTAGTAGTAAGTGTCGAAGCATACAACGCTATAAAGTAAGTTTTACTTCTTTTGTGTTACTTTGTGTTTGGCTGTATCCGTTTGTTTTGAACAACTTACGTTTACCTCAGGTACCACGTTCTATTTTAGCACTTTTTAAATATAGCCAATCATGGATGCTTACCACTCACGTAATTTAATACATCAAACCACAACTATTCACACTTATTAGTTTATAAGTGCTTGGTCATCTGACATGATTTTATATCCATTTTATATTTTTTTCTTGCAGCAAAATACAAATGTCTACTAGAAGAGTGTCATCCATTAGGCCCGAAGATTATGCATCTCCAATTGAAGTCCATATCATTAGAAGTTGGTTGCCATTCATAAACAAAAATGAATGTTGCTTTCTGTTCGTAGACAATGAAGTACCGCCTGCTTTTATACTTAACCATTGTAATTTTCTCTATTTGCATCTACACATGAAAGACAAACTAACACAAAGCTAACAGGGTATTGCGATTGAAGCTTTTGGCAGCATCCGCGATAAACCATACTTTGACTCCAAAATGCAGCTACAATTAGATGTGTACAAACCGGGTTGGGGGCCCAAACCGGTTCGGGTTGGAACCGGTTCCAAACCCAAAAAACCCAACCCTATCAAACCGGTTTGGGTCGGTTTGGAAACCGGTTCGGGCCCAAACCGGTTCGGCCCAAACCGTTTTTTTTTTTTGAAAATTTGGATTTTTGTTATATTCAAAGAAAATTTTAAACTTTTTATTAAAACATTTAAAACATAAAACAATTTATATAATTTAAACAATTTATAACATTTATAAACATTTAAAACATTTAAACAATTTAAAACATTTACAAACATATATATACAATTTATAAACATTTATAAACAATTTAAACATTTAAACAATTTATAACATTCATAAACAATTTAAACATTTAAACAATTTATAACATTTATAAACATTTAAAACATTTAAACAATTTAAACATTTAAACAATATATAAAACTATATAAAACATTTATAAAACATACAAGGGTAAATAAAAATCTTTAAAACTAAACATTTATAAAATTTAAAAAACATACAAGGGTAAAGTATATAAAACATTTATAAAATTTTTAAAACTAAACATTTAACATAGTCGTTTCTTCGTTCGTATTATACTTGTACGTTTATTCCTCGCCACCAGAACCGGAACTGTTACGAAGGTAGTCATCATATGCCGCTTCATAGTCATCATCAGTCAAACAATTCAAACGCAATCGTACGTTTCATCATTTGCCACGATGAAGGTTCAACCCAATGGGCGGTGACACAAATGTACGAGTCCGGTGAACCGTGAGGTGTCGACCAAACATCACTAGTTAAGTTAACACCGGTTTGTAAATTTTCAAAATAAGATATTAATTCATTTTTAGCTTTTTTCCACATTTTTAAACAATCTCTTCGAAGAGTAGCACGACTTACATTGGTGTAACGTGGTTGGAGAGTTCGTTGAATGAGTCGAGTCAAACGTTCGTTGTCGAAATGTTTGAATGACAAGCTTTCTTGAATTACAAATTGCGCCATTTGCTCTCGAACCACATCAACGTTATAAGCCCAAATATTTCCTTCGTTTGTCATCGAAGCTTGACTTTGAGAAGGTTCACCTTTTAAAGCTTTACAATATTTATTTGAAATATGGTTTTTCAACGTTGTGTTTGCATCTTTTTTGAAAAACTTATGACAAAACTTGCAACGAGCCTTGTTTGGACCGCTAGCCATTTGACATAAATCGTAATTGCACCATACTTCGGGGTTCCTATTCGTAGGAAGGATTGCTACCACCACGTTGCTTGAAGACGCTTCACAACCAACGGATGATTGAGCACTTGATGAAGCCATTTGAGAGATTTTTTTTTGAGAGCGTTTAAAACGAAAGTATTTGTGAGAGCGTTTTTGAGATTTTTGAGAGTAGAGAGTGTTATAAGTTGTTGTGATTCAACCAAAACATCAAACACATATATATACTAACCTAGTGGGGGTATAATGGTAAAAAAAAATCCAAAAAACGGTCAAAAAAGGGTACAAACGGCTATATAGCCGTTACCCAACGGTAACCGGGTTGAAAACCGGTTTGAAAACCGGGTTGAAAACCGGTTTGAAAACCGGGTTGTAAATCGGTTTGGAACCTGTTTGAAACCGGTTCGGTTCCAAAACCGGTTTTTAACTTCGAAAGGTGAACCAGGAGAGGAACCGGAGGTTCGGGTCGGTTTCGAACCGGTTTGGGCCAAACCGGTTTGGGCCTCAAACCGGTTTCGGTTTTTTTGGCCAAACCGGTTCCCGAACCGGTTTTTTTGAACATATCTAGCTACAATCATGTTACAGGGTAAACAATTAATAGTCTGCGAGAAACTATGACATTTTACCACATCAGGCGAATATGAGGCTAACTAGAGCAACCACCTTTACTGTTCTACTGGATGTCGACCTGCCTTTTCACTACTTTTACTTCCTGCCCTTTGAGAGCTTGCCAAACAAGTTGCGCTCTAACTTTCTCCTCACAGGTATGTTAAATGGAATTTAATACCCATTTGTTTAACCGCGATTGTTGTAATTGAAAAACAAAACTACACTATCTTTAAATCCACATTAAGGTACAAGAGTTAAACTTCCACTTAGCATGGTGAAATGGCACTCAAAGTTTGATGCATCAAGGACCTACTTATTCCCTCATAATCATTTTCTTAAATTCAACAACGATCTCCTTACCTAGAGTATAAATTATTTCATTCTGTCGGTTATTTATATCTATTTCAATTATTTATAGATTATATTGGGAGATTTGAGGCTATTACTTTTGATTCGATAACTACATCAGGAAGATGCCTATTATAGTTCATTTTAGAAGATGAAAGGTATACTCAACTCAATTTAAAAAGCTAGAACTATTTCAATAACATTTAGTAAGTTGCGACATTTTTCCTTGCACAGCGATCACTTAATTGAAGTTGCTCTATGGGAGAACTCGTGTACAGTCGACACAAGCAGGCTAGCAGAATAGCTTTCCCATGCATTATTGCAGTGACATCAATGAGAGTAACTGAATATGAATGTATTCAATTCAGTTCCACGTCAGCAACCAATAAATTCAGATGTTGGCGTTGCACACGATCTGGCTAAAAGGTAATAAAACCAATTCAAACATAATACTCTAGGCTGCATACTACACGTTATTCTGCTTAATGTTTATATTTATCATTGAGACCCACAACAACAGTTTCTTATTTGTTGAACTTATTTTTTTTGTTTTTTATGTGCAGATTTAGAGAAAGATTTAGGAACATTCCGGTGAACTAGAGAAATTGGCTCACAATCGCAGAGCTCCTTGAAAAAAATCCTATCCAGAATCTTATAAAGAAACATGTGTATTTGTATATAAGTTTCAAAATACTACAACATATTTCTTAGTAATAAAATAATTCTTGCAGGAACGAAGGTTCATATGTTCAGCCTCAATTATCGACTTTCTCCCAGATAGAACCTGGTTCTACAGAGGCTGCACACGTTGTAACACAAGGCTCTCAAGGAGATCGAACGTGTACGTTTGTGGATAACACCCAAATGACGTCCAACAAAACTCATGTAAAAATACACTTCATACATTATTACACACATACAACCCACACAGACACATGTTTACCTTCTTAGAATGAATTTACTACACATCTATGTATTATTGCTTAGTAATAACTAGAAATATGTACAGCAATGCATTGGTGTAACAATAGCGGACCAAAATAGGAACCACAATAATTACTCTCTTTGATACAGTAATCTCTTTGGTTAAAGCTAACTATATCGAAATGGTTCTTCAACAAGTTTATAGTGACCCATTCGCCATACAAGAGCCATCCATGCCATCAGAGGACCAAAACCAGCCTTTGAACTACAATTCAACAACCGTGCTCAGCTAGGATCAACCACTTTCATAGCCAACCAGGTTGTACAAGATCCCCAATTACCAGCCATCCAATCACAAGCCCCACAAGGCCCTCCAATCGCACCAGCAGCAATCAATGAAGGTAAATACAATGCACACCTTTTAGCACATAAATAATCAAATACAAAAGACTAATACAACCCATTTTTAATGCAGCCAGCAGGTCCACAGGGAGGACCAAATATTTTATACCCAATTAAGTTGTAGATGCTTCCCCGTTTCCCGCAACTATCCCACCATAATCTCCACGAGGCCCTTTCAAACAAGTGTGAGCCCAAGCACGAAGTGAAAGGAGAAAAGAAGGAAGAGACCAGCCAAAAGTGCAAAGGAGAAACCCAAGGGGGTAAGCAATGGACCAAGGGGGAAAGATAAGAGGAACAATTATTTTCTGTTTTTGGAACTGTACATATATACAACCCATTTCAAAGCAACTCGCACGGCATGCACGCATCTTTTGATCCTTAGCTGTGCAGGACCGTTTAAGGGCTTAACACCAATTACAACACCAACAACACAATGAGGAGATTAACTAAACTTAATCAAACAGTGAACTGGGAACAAAGGTGATACAAAGAACACAAGTAAAGCAGAGACAGAACAAGAGATATGGGTTTCAAGGAGGCAGTATATTGCTTTCTCAAGTTCTTTTACAAGTGTTACAAAGCATAAAGAAAAGATACAAGAACTTGAAATACTTATACTACAACCTACAGCCGGCTATACTTTGAAAGCCAGCTGGATACAATTGACTAGACACTAACAAAATCAATTGTAGGATCAAAAGGCATATCTGCCTTTTGACCTTGTGACTATGACATGCCATAGCTCACATCCTTATACAATACAAAAAGGATAAAGTACATAAAGTGGAAAGTTACAGACTCAAGACCTCAATGTACAGTTACCAAAAGCAAGACCCTTTTCACCAACTCATGTAAGTTGGTGACTTTACAGAGATGCAGCGGAAAAGGTGCTTTATGGAACAGTACATCAGATAAAGCATGTGTACTAAAAGTCTTCGGAAGAAATCTGTCTTCATAGGTTGAAGCTTCGGAAGACTTTGTCTCTGAAGCTTCGGAAGACTTCATGTTTGGCTTCGGAAGATATTGGTCTTGGCTTCGGAAGATTTTACACTTAGAGTATTTTCTAATGCTTTGTGTAAAACTTCCGAAGCATTCTTCACTTCAGTACTTAGTGCATGTTGCTGAGACACTTAGGCTGTTTTGGGTTGCATCAGACTTCAGGAATCCTTACAAACTCCCCCTAGGCTGATGCTACCAAAACACTTGGAAGATCTTCAAATGTTGGTAGTCTTCAGTACAATCAGGACCATTCCTTTCTTCATGAGATGGTCAGGATCATCAAGACTTTCATAGTATCTTCTCATCTCAAAGAGATCATGCAGAGGTAAGTTGATTATGTCTTGCCATGAGTAGACATTCTCAACACCTTGATCTCTGATACAGTCCATCTCTCTGGATTGGTAGAGTAAGTCCAGGACAAGATGGGTGTCTCACTAGTTAGAGGAGCCACTTGAATAGGAGTTGATTGGGCTGCCTCATCATGCACTTCCTCAGGTTGATCTGATTCAGCCTGAGGTGCAGAGGTAGATGACTTTGGCTTCTTCTTCTTAGTCTTTGGTTTAGAAGCCATCCTCTTCTTCCTCTTGGATGTCTTTAACTGAGAAGACTGGTCTGCAGCACCATGTTGATCATCAGTGTCTTTCTCAGTTGGGTGTTCCTCCCTCACAGGTTCAGAAGGAGAGGGAGTTTGACCCTGCCTAGGATCAGAAGATGAAGCTTGCTGAGGCTCAGCTGGAGGTGCTGGTTGAGGTGTCTCTGGTTGTTCAAACTTGACCTCCACTTCAGGTGGGACTTGACTTGGAAGAGAGTGCAAGTCAATGAGTTCTCCACTTTTAATCTTCTGCTTGATCACCCTAATATGCTCATCCATAGTGGATAGAGACATGGGGCCAAGTCTCCTTCCGGAGAATCCATACAGCTTCAAGAAGCTCACCATTCTTTGTCTGTCAGCAGACTTCTTTGCATTCTTTTGAATGATGGCCTTGACTTTGCAGCTTCTTCCCTTAGTTTCCTTTTGGTTGTCTTTCTTTCCTTGACTAACTCAAGCTCAAGTTGCTTTAGATACTCGAACTCAATGAAGTCATAGGACAAAGGGAGAAGTGCATCTGCCTGATAGAAGCCTGTGGCACTCAGGTAGTTGATCATCTTGATCCTATCTTCCTCTTTATCTACCTGAGGTTCTTGTGGAGCCACATCTTCCTGTGCAGGACTTTCTTGAACTGGTGAGAGAGTAGGAGCATGCTTGTAAAGTCTTTTCTGTCTCTTCTCCTCTTTGAGTTGGAGAAGTATCATTGCATCCTCTTTCTCCTTCAACTCTCTTGACACTTCTCTGTCAGCCAGTTCATTAGTTCTTCTAAGGGGAGGGAGATGATCTCATCAATGTCATAGTTCCTGGTCTGTAAGTAGGTAATCCTGACTGCCCTTAACTCATCATCTTGAGTATTTGGTCTGGGAGCAGCCCTGATTGCAGCTTGCATGAAGCTAGATGACCCAGTGGAACTTTCTCCCCTTAGTCTCCTTTTCCTCTCTCTCTCTTCCTCCTCAATTTCCTCAGGAGTCATTATCCTTTTCCCTTTGTCACCAACAGACCTTTGTGACTCAGGGTGGATTGAGGCTTGGCCTTCATTGCTTGGAGTAGCTTCCATGCTCTGGCCAGAGAGAGGCTGAGAAACACCTTCACCAGCAGGTGTCTCAGATGGAGTTTGGACCTCAGCAGCAGTTGTTGATGATGAGACAGGGGTCTCAGGTTCTGTCACTGGGCCTTCAGTCAAGGTTTCCCCTATGAAACTAATCTTAGGGTCCACCTCAACATCCAGTTGACCGATGACATTGCCTGATTCCCTAAGTCTCCTTCTTAGAGAGAACTCTGCAAGGATCCTGTCTTGGATTCTTTGAGCCAGCCTGTCAGCTTGTCTTGAATTGCTTGGATTGACAAGTGGCAAGTTGACTAAATCCAGTCTTTCATAAAGCTCAGGCTTTGGAATTGAAAAACTTCTTGTTGGCCTTGAACTCTTTGAAGTATGAGGGCTCTCCTGTCATCATCATACCTCCACCTTATGATGTGATTGCCAGTTCCTAGTGGTGGAGATGAGACAGCCCTTGGTATACCTTCCTCAAAGAGACTCCTGATGAGAGAGTCTATAGAGTCCACATTAATGTGAACTTGAGGAAGTTGCTGAGAATGCACAACAGCAAGTGAGGATGGTGAGTCCTCTATGTCCATTCTCTGAAGAACTCCCAGGTTCTGTGGTTGTAACAACTTTCTCCCCCTTTTTGGTAGCATCACCCACTTGCATAGGTGAGCTGGAGGATAAGTCAATCACTTCCACAGGTTCTTGTGTTCCTGGTTGAGCTCTCCTTAAAGGTCTCCCAGCTAGTTTTTCCTGCAGATATGAAATCTGGAGTTGCTGATCATTGACCCTGTTTTGCAGGGTAGTCACCTGAGATTCCAAGTGACTAACCTTAGAGACTAAATAGGTGCATGTTTTTGACAGTTTTTGCACCTTTAGTCTCAAATTCCCCTCATCTTCATCAGAAGATTCATTGGGGGATGAGATGATTGGACCAAAGTCCTCTCTCTCACCACCAGCTTGAGTTTCTTGGCTGCTGGTTTTCCTCTGCTCACTGGCAGCCTCAGTTGAGATGCCAATGGGCTGAGTTGCCATGGTTGAGGTCTTAATGATGTAATCACTTTCAAAAGTGAGAGCCTCTTCCATATGGACATCCTGAACAGGTTCAGAAGTGTCCACCTCAGTAATAGGTGACTGATGGGGGATAGACTGAGGAGAGTCAGAGGTACTCATCTCTCTTTGAGTAGGGGAGGAGAAGAGAGACTCATGGTACTCACTGAATCCTAAGTCTTCATCAGTGTAAAAGGATAGGTTGGGAATTGGTTGGTTGAGATCCAAAGGCTGGGGATGGTAGCTGTCCCCTGAAGGTTGTCCACTTGAGTGTTGAGACTCAGAGTGAAGGCTTAAGGTGTTGGGCTATTGAGCTCATCAGGGTGAGCTTGAGGAACCTCAGCCCTGATAGGTGAAGTAATGGGAGTGGTTTGCTCCTCAGGAGAAGTGGGAGCTCTAGTGTCCACTTCTTCCTGTAAGGTTGAGTATTTGGGGGCCTGCACAGACTCAATAGCCTGAGCAGGGGTTCGTTTGGATTTTCTTTGGTAGGTGAGGGTGATTTCTGGTCTTTTTAATGGTAGGGACAAAAGAGGTGTGGGTTCAACACTAGCTTGTGTTGCTAGGTTGTCACCTTGAGCAATGAGCTCTAACATTTTTGGGACTAGGGCTGTTTCTACCCAGAAGCCTACAGTTGGCTTCTTCATTATTTTAAAGATGCCGGGCTTCATCTGTCCCAATTTAAGAATATTACCTGTTTCCCTCAACTGTGAGCCCAGTTCACAGTTGAGAATGTGTTGAACATATCTAGGAAACATGTAATACTCTAAGGAGTCTAAGTTTGCAAGTAAATTAGTATAAACAAATTGTGAATACCTGAACTTGACCCCCTGAACCATTCCATGAACTATAAAGGAGAGATCCTCAGGAATCTGGTCCCATCCACCATGCTTGTTTGACAAGCTGTGGATAACCACATGGAGCAGGAATTTCCATTGGGATGAGACCTTCCCTTTCCTAAAGGTCTTTACAGAGAAATCTCCCTCATAGCCCATCTGCTCAAAAGAATGATTAACAGCTTCTTTGGGAAGGACACCTCACCTTCTTCATCATCCAGCTGTAGATGTTGGTTAATGATGGCCGGAGTGATGAAGATTGTCCTCCCTTGCACTGTGGCAGACAGTGCCTTCTCCCCATCCATAATGACCTCTTGGCAGGTCTTCCAGAATTCAAGCAAATGATCCTCATATAGAGTAGGATCAATGGTCAGGGAGGTGAAATAGTTTGACAGAGTCAAGAATTGGCAAATCTCTGAGAAACTTGCATCTTTCTCAGAGCTTAACAGAGCAACTTGATTATGTTGCCTGTGTAGTTGCATGGAGAAATCAGGGTTGTTTCTGCGGTTAAGGTTGGCCATTTCAGAAGCTTAAGGGTGAAGAAAGGTAGAAAGCAAAGGCGGTTTAGAGAATTAGGTTAGAGAAACAGTAGAATTGAGGAAGATAGTGGGAAAGAGGGGGAACCGTTGGGTATTTATATGAAAAGGGATTTGAACCAAAGTTAATGAAAGAGGATAAACTTTGAAATCCGAAGTCGGTCCCACCTCTGAAAAGGTAGTTTACTTTTGCTCAAAAAGTAGTTTTCTTGGAATTCGAAAAGCTTCCGAAGTTTATTGTCTTCGGAAGTTTTGATTAAAAAGCTTCCGAAGCTAAAATGGCTTCGGAAGATTTTCCTGAGAGTCTTGATAATTATGCTTCGGAAGAGAAATAAACCCTTGAATGCTTTGTATGAAAATAAACAAAGCTTCCGAAGGTTAATTTTGCTTCGGAAGGAAAAGGTTCTTGAAAATAATAAGTGTCTGAGATAAGAATTTTAAGCTTCGGAAGATGAATTTGACTTCTTCCGAAGGTAAAATCTCTTAGACAGTTATTTATTTTGAAGACATGTTTTTCTTCCGAAGATAAAATTTATCTTCCGAAGTATCAAAAATTTTCAAGAATCTAAGGAAAGTCTTCAAAAAGAATTTTACATCCAAAGAAAACATGAGCTTATGAAAGTGATGAACTAGACAACTTAGGACACACATTTTAAGAAGAAATAATTAGAATTAGTTTTAAAAAAAGTCTACTCAAAGTTAATCATCCCAATAGCTGATATCAGATACTTAAATCTCTGTTCATCAAAAGCTTTGTGAACAGATCAGCATATTGTTCATCTGTATGAACTTTGACTAGTTTAATTAATCCTTTTCATAGTTATCTCTTATTAAATGATACCTGATGTTGATGTGTTTGGTCCTTGAGTGCTGCACAGGGTTCTCAGTGATAGAGATAGCACTATTGTTGTCTATGTGGATAGGAGTCTCTTTGAAGTTAAATCCATAGTCCAGCATCTGATTTTGAATCCAAAGCACTTGAGCACAGCAGCTTGCAGCAGCAATGTATTCAGCCTCAGCAGTTGATGCAGACACACAGGATTGTTTCTTGCATTGCCATGAGACCACCCTTCCACCAAGGAATTGACATCCCCCAGATGTAGACTTTGCAGTCATATTGCAACCACCATAATCACTATCTGTATAGGCATACAGATTGAAATTTGGATTCTTTGGATACCATAGACCAAGTGTTGAAGCACCTTTGAGGTATCTTAAAATCCTTTTCACAGTGATTAAGTGAGACATCTTAGGGTTGGCTTGATATCTTGCACAAATACATGTAGCAAACATGATATCAGGCCTGCTAGCTGTAAGATACATAAGAGACCCAATCATAGCCCTGTATAAGTGCTCATCTACACACTCCCCCTCAAGATCTGGACCAAGGGAGTGGTTTCTGGCTATGGGTGTCTTAGCAATCTTACAATCAGTCATATTGAACCTCTTGAGTATGTCTTGAACATACTTTGACTGACTTATGAAGATGCCATCTTCAACCTGCTTCACTTGAATTCCCAGAAAGAAGTTGAGTTCTCCCATTGAACTCATCTCAAATCTGTCTTTCATCAGCTTCTCAAAGTCTTTGCAGAGCTTTGGATTAGTTGAACCAAAGATGATGTCATCAACATACTTGAACCAGCAATAAGTCATTTCCCTGTCCTTTGATGAAGAGAGTTCCATCTATAGTACCTCTTCTGTATCCATGCTTACAGAGATACTCAGATAGTGTCTCATACCACTTCCTGGGTGCCTGATGCAGCCCATAAAGAGCTTTGTCAAGCTTGCAGACATAATCAGGATGATCAGGGTCTACAAAACCAGGTGGCTGTTTGACATAAACCTCCTCATCAATCACTCCATATAAGAAAGCACACTTTACATCAAGTTGGTAGACCTTGAAGTTCTTGGATGCAGCAAATGCCAGGAATATCCTAACAGCTTCTAGTCTTGCTACAGGAGCAAAGACATCAGTGTAGTCAATCCCTTCTTCTTGTGTGTATCCTTGAACAACTAGTCTTGCCTTGTTCTTGATGATGATTCCTCTATCATCCTTCTTGTTTCTAAAAACCCATTTGGTTCCAATGGTAGTCTTCCCATGAGGAAGAGGACAAAGGTTCCAAACTTTCTGCCTTTTGAATTGAAGCAGCTCTTGTTGCATAGCTTCAACCCAACTTCCATCCTTTAGAGCTTCATCAACTTTCTTGGGCTCTATCTGAGATAAGAAACAAGAGTGAAGACAAACATTTGCTTCATGGGTTTGTCCTCTTGTTCTTACCCCTGTGACAACATCTCCAATGATGTTTGTGGTGGGGTGAGACTTGTGGATCCTTAGCTGAGGGATCACAGCAAGTTGTTGAGAAAGATCTAAATTTGAGAAATTTAGATCTGGTCTTGAAGATTCACCCTCCACATTATCACACTTATCAAGATTAACTTGATCCAATGAGTGTGAGACATCATTGATGTTGTCATCTATGGTATGGTTATTAGCATCAAGAATTCCTGATCACTATCACCATCACCATTGTTGTCTTCTACAAGTGAGGTGTCTTTATCTGGTTGAGAGGCCTCTGAGCTGGAATTTGAAGGCATGCCAGATGTATCAGCTGAATTTGTCATTGTTGTGCTGATAGAAACCTCATTTGCTGAAGTAGTTCCAACTGGAGCTGAAGATGTATGAGTTGAAGGTCTTCCTAGCTCAAATCTTGGATCAGGATCACCTGTATTTAGATTTTCTGCAGATCCTGAAACATGCTCACAAGATTTGTTAAAACAGTTGGTAACTAAATCAAGATCAAACAGCCAATCCGGACCAGAACCAGCCACACAAGGAGTGTGCTCATTGAAAGTCACATTGGCTGACTCCTCAACAATTCTAGTTCTGAGATTGTATACTCTATAAGCTTTAGCTTGAGAAGAGTATCCAATGAAATGTCCATCATCTGATTTCTCAGCAAACTTGGCAATTTGATCTTTGGTATTCAAGATGGTGCAGGGACATCCAAATGACCTGAGAAAACCAATGAAAGGTTTCCTCTTGTGCCAAAGTTCATAAGGAGTCTTACCATGTGTCTTAACTAAAAACTCTGTTTTGCACATAGCAAGCAGTATTGACTGCCTCTGCCCAGAAGGTGATAGGCAGTTTAGAGTCAGACAACATAGTTCTTGCAGCTTCAATAAGTGTCCTGTTTCTCCTCTCAGCAACTCCATTTGCTGAGGAGTCCTGGGAGCACTATTGTCTTGTAATACCCTTTTCATCACAAAATGCATCAAGGATTTGGTTCTTGAATTCAGTTCCCTGATCACATCTTATGGTTTTGACCTTGTGATCACATTGATTCTCAACTTTTAAGATGAAATTCTTCAGAATCTCAGGGGTTTCATCCTTAGTTCTAAGGAAGAAGACCCAAGTGAATCTTGTAAAATCATCTGTGATCACCAGACAGTAAGAGGTCCTTCCTAAACTCATTACACTGGTGGGGCCAAAGAGATCCATATGTAACAAGTGTAGGGGAGTAGTGATGGAGTTCTTTTCCTTAGGCTTGTGAGATACCTTGTGTTGCTTCCCTTTCAGGCATGCAACACAATGATCATCACTAGTAAACTCTTTCTTTGGCATTCCAGTTACCAGATCATGTTTAATTAATTTATTCATGTTCTTAAAGTTTACATGGCACATTCTTTTATGCCATAGGAAAGACTCATCACTATTTGCTTTAGATAGAAAGCATGAAACTTCTCCTGAGGGAGATGTTTCTTGCAAATCCATCTTGTACATGTTCCCTTTCCTGGGGGCTCTGAGCAGGATATGCTCATGAGGAATGACCACACCAGGCTTGAGAACAATGCACTCATGCTCAGTAAAGAGCATGTTATGACTCTGATCACAAAATTGGGATACACTCAGAAGATTGTACCCAAGCTCCTTAACAAAGTTTACCTTCTCAATGCTGAGCTTACCATTTGTGACCTTGCCCCTTCCAGAAATGTAACCACCTTCATCTCCTCCAAAAGCAACTGGTCCTCCATCAATTCTCTCAAAATTATGGAGTAGAGACCTATTGCCTGTCATGTGCCTGGAACAGCCACTGTCAATTATCCAGACATTCCTGTTGGTCTTGAGCTGTTCCTGCACAGAGAAAATGATTAGTTACATTTGGAAACCCAAGCCTTACTTGTCTTGGGCTCATTAATAGTAATAGAAGGTAATGCAACAGTAATAGATCCTATGGTTGTACTATGGGGATCTTCAGCTGTTGTTGATGGAGAACCTCAGTCATTTGGTCTTTCTTAGACTTCCACACCACCTTTGGAGTCTTGGACTTGACCTTCAAAACCTTAGAAGCTTTTGGAACTTCACAAGTTTTGATGACTGATCCTTCGGAAGAATCTACAGTCACTGCAGCAGACTTAGTGCTTCGGAAGAACTCCTTTCTTCCGAGACCAACTTTGCTTCCGAAGGTAATTTTCCATTTACCTTCTTCTTTGATTTGGAGCTTCCGAAGGAAACAGACTTTCCTTCCGAAGCTTGAGACTTCTTGAGACTCTTTGAAGTCTTTGTTTTAGTCATGTGGACAGTACTTTTAGGATTGTATGGGCAATCCTTAGCAATGTGAGAAGTACTTTCACACATAACACATAACATTTTCTTCTTCAAAGAAGTCTCCTTTGAGAGCAAGACTGGCTTTGGTCACATCCCTTCTCCACCTTCATCTTGGTAGATGCTGAGACAGTTCCTTTGGGCTGTGAACTGTCTTGGAGTTTGATGGTCCAGGCTGTGCAGCAGTGGTACACAGCAGCTCAGTCTTCTTCTTGGCACTGAGATGATTTGAACAAGAACCATGACTCTTAGCTGAGGAGTCTTGGTTGATGTCTTCAGTCCTTACTACTTTGAAACCTGCAGAGATAAAAACTTGTTTCTGCTTAGCATCAAAAGTAGCCTTGATTTCTTGAGCCTTCTTTGCTTCCTTTGCTCTTTCTGATCAAGTTCTTTCTTTGGACTTGGTCATCACAGTTGATTTCTTCTCCTCAGAAGGATAGTGGCCCTTGGAAGAATCCTCTTCTTCACTCTTCTCAGAGGAATTCTTCACTATCACTTCTTCATCATCCTCACTTACAGGATCTATGAGAGGAAGCATCTTCACAAGTTCCACACCTAGGAGATCTTACAGACAAGATTGTGTGTGGAGGAGCTATCTCATTTGATCCCAGTCCCTGTCTATTTTGATAACAAACCTTGTTGTGCAGGGATGAGGATATCATGTTCTTGAAGGTCTCTTCTTCAAGAACACTCTTCTCTGCCTTGGCTTTGCTGATCACAAGCTCAGCCTGGCACTCAGTTAACTTAGTGATGAGATCTTGGATCTGAGTTCTGAAATCTGTATGTTCATGTTTTAGTACTGAAATGGTTTCTCCAAGTCCTCTATCTTTAACTTGTAATCATTTTCAGACTTTCTAAAATCAGATTTTAATATGTTTAATGACTCAAGATCAGATCTCATCTCTAGGTTATAGGACCTGTATCTATTTACTTTAGCAATGCATTCAGGGGAGCAAAGATGTTCCAATACCTTGGCTTCATCATGGTCAGCCATCAGTGCTTGGTTTGGAGAAGCATCCTCCACCTGAAAACTCCAGTCAAAGCCTCCTTCTTCAACAGCAACAGCAGCATGTTGCTTTGTCTTCTCAGCCTGAGGAGCTTTGTCAGTAAAGTTTGGTCTGGGTTGTGTTTGGCCCCCATTTGCTTTAGGTGCCTTACACTCCCTGGCAAAGTGACCCATAAGGTTACAGTTGTAACACTTAACTTTGCTTTTATCCAGCCCAAACTTACTACTGGTAGCATTGCTTGGAAATCTTCTTCCTGTCCTCTTGTAGAACTTCTTGGCTCTGTGAGTGAGGAGAGCCATCTGCTGAACTATCTCCATGTATTCCAGGTCATCTGGATGGATACAGTCCAGGTCTTCAAGAGTGAAGAGATAATTCCCACAGCTTTCATCTGCAGACACAAAGGCTTGAGAAGAACTTGTCTCTTGGAATGGGCTTCCTTGAGTAAAGTTCTCCCTTGGTGTCTCCGGGAAGGTGATGAAAGGACCCTTTTGTGAGTTGTCAGGGTAGCATAAGAGATGATGCTGGGTTCTATGCTGTCCCTTTCAACCACATGAAGGGCTGAACCCATTTGATTGTTGGAGTTGCCAGATGAACCTTGCATGTTCATCTCCATCTGGTATCCACTGAGAATCCCATACAACTCTGTAAGAGTAAGAGTCTTAAGGTTCTCAGTCCTCTTGATCACCACACAATAGTGTGTCCATTGCCTAGGAAGTGAGGACATGAACTTCCTTACAATGTCCCTGTTCTCAAGAGGAACTCCTCCATCCACTAGGGTATCCACAATCTCAACATACCTGAAGTATTGTTGGGTCATGGTCTCACCTGCTTTGAAGGTGAAATTTTCAAACTGCTGCTTCAGAAGATCTTTCTTGTTCTCCTTGGCTTCAGAGGAGCCTTCATACATCAGCTTCAGTGCATCCCACAGCTGTTTGGCTGTCTTGCACTTCTTAAAACCTCTGTATACAGAGTTTGGGAGAGCAGTCTGAAGAGCAGTCATGGCCTTCCTGTCAATCTCTACTCTTTTTCTATCTTCATCTGAGTAGTTGGCCACATCTTTAGGAATCATACCAGCACCAGTAGCAGAGGGGTGCTGGGTATGAAAGGTCCATTCTCAACAGATTCCCACATTCTTGAATCAAGAGACCTGATGAAGCCTTCCATCCTCATGCACCAGGTGTCAAAATCATCAAGAGTGATCAGTGGGGATTTGTTCATGGTTCCAGTCTCCATATCAGTCTTTAGAGATGGCAGCCATTTGAAGAGTTTAGCTTTTGTGTGTGTGAGGGATCTTAAGATGGTTAGATCTTATATCAAGAGCCTGGAAAGCTCTGATACCAATTGCAGGACCGTTTAAGGGCTTAAGCACAATTACAACACAACAACACAATGAGGAGATTAACTAAGCTCTAATCAAACAGTGAACTGGGTAACCAAAGGTGATACAAAGAACACAAGTAAAGCAAGAGACAGAACAAGAGAATATGGGTTTCAAGGAGGCAGTATATTGCTTTCTCAAGTTCTTTTACAAGTGTTACAAAGCATAAAGAAAAATACAAGAACTTGAAATACTTATACTACAACCTACAGCCGGCTATACTTTGAAAGCCAGCTGGATACAATTGACTAGACACTAACAAAATCAATTGTAGGATCAAAAGGCATATCTGCCTTTTGACCTTGTGACTATGACATGCCATAGCTCACATCCTTATACAATACAAAAAGGATAAAGTACATAAAGTGGAAAGTTGAAGACTCAAGACCTCAATGTACAGTTACCAAAAGCAAGACCCTTTTCACCAACTCATGTAAGTTGGTGACTTTACAGAGATGCAGCGGAAAAGGTGCTTTATGGAACAGTACATCAGATAAAGCATGTGTACTAAAAGTCTTCGGAAGAAATCTGTCTTCATAGGTTGAAGCTTCGGAAGACTTTGTCTCTGAAGCTTCGGAAGACTTCATGTTTGGCTTCGGAAGATATTGGTCTTGGCTTCGGAAGATTTTA
Source organism: Flaveria ramosissima (assembly GCA_025215565.1). Lineage (NCBI taxonomy): Eukaryota > Viridiplantae > Streptophyta > Magnoliopsida > Asterales > Asteraceae > Flaveria > Flaveria ramosissima. The sequence goes on along the minus strand of CM046039.1, from coordinate 19,240,941 downwards.
CACTTAGAGTATTTTCTAATGCTTTGTGTAAAACTTCCGAAGCATTCTTCACTTCAGTACTTAGTGCATGTTGCTGAGACACTTAGGCTGTTTGGGTTGCATCAGACTTCAGGAATCCTTACAGATGACAAGCTCCTAGCAAATTGGACAAACGCAGCAGAAGAAGCACCCGTGCTGACACAAATCCATCCAACAAAAGCACATAAGCAATCAAAAGTGACCCTACCTCCAGATCAAGCTAAAATCAACCCTGCTACCCCTTCAACGCGCCCACTAGTGAAAAGAGCACTCTATAACACTCCAGGTGCAACACAACCTATAAGAACGTATTGGTGTATGAAGTTTTGTAAATCATTATGCTTTCTTAATATTGGAATTGCTAAAGGAAATTGAGTAGACTATGAGAAAATTATTAATATTTGTTGTCTTAATTTGCAAATGAAATTTACGATTAGAGAATTTGTGAGTCTGCTATGTTTGTCTTAAATACTAGGATTGATGTTTGAGTTTGCTCCTTTTCTTTTCAAGCTACACTTGTGTTTCATTTTCACTCATTTTTCCCCAATGCTTGAAAATTTTTCATACATTCATAGACTCCAACCCTTAAAAAAACGAACAACCGCAAGCTCTGGAGGGTTGCAGGACTAAAGTTGCACTACAACTGAAGTAGATGAAAACTATTTTGTGGAGTCTATGCATATCAAAAGCCTCAAACAACTCGTTTGGTCACATATAGGCTTACACACTGCTTAAAGGTTTAAAGGTTGTAAAAACCATCCTTTTGTAGAAGGCGTAGAGCCATTGTATATAACTATTTGACATGTTAAAGTTCAGTAAGTTATGAAACCAAGAAAGCACAACCTTTTGTAAGTATAACGTTTAGTAAGCCACTATTGTAAAAATACATATCATGCCTAACAAAACTCAACTCGAAGCAAGCGAGGTATCCGCCGCGAAGCGCGCGGATCAATCCTAGTTTATAACAAATAGAAAGTTGCTAGAGTTCAAAGCTGCGTTCCATATTTCCATTCTATTTGAATAGTCTTCATATTTTATATTTCATTAATTGTAACACCCGATATTTCTTTGATGCCGACGAAAGAAGAAAAAGAAATAAAGTCCAAAGTTGAGGGACCAAACTTGCCAAAACAGGAGAGGTTGAATGAGTGGGAGTATAAAGGAGGAGGGCAGCCCACACCCTTCCCCACACTCACCATTTTCAGCCATAGAGAGAAGAGAGGAAGGAAAATGGTTTCAAGCTTCGTTTTCGTGGATTCGGGCGTGAAAGTTGAAGTGTAGCGGGTCGGATTGAAGCTCTATTCGACGGGGTTGTTTGTGTGAGTTCTAGGACCCCTCTTTTACACGTTTTCAACTGATTTGGGGCTGGAACACATCTAAAACCCGTTTTTGAGTGTGTGTGTTGAACCCCTGTGTATGTGGTTGTGTATGATTCGAATGGGTTTTGTTTTCGGGCTTGTGTGTGCTGGAATGGTGTTGTGGTATGTGTTTCTAAGGTTTAGGATGGTTGATTTGGGCTTAGAATAAGTTTTGGAGAGCTTGGAGGCCGAAAATGGCAGTTTGCGTTCGGGATGAACTGCATTCTACATCAGCTAGGGCTAGATGAGCGAATGGCATGCGACTGGAGGCTATACGGCCGAATGGCATGCGAATGAGGTCCATGCGCATGATTTCCATGCGACTGAGGTCCATACGCATGGAAGTCATACGACTGAAGTTCATGCGCCTGTAAGGTGCGATTGAAGGTTATGCGACTGAGGTCCATGCGCCTGGAGGCCATGCGACTGAGATTCATACGCACGAAGGGTATGCGACTGAAGTTCATGCGCTTGAAGTCATGCGACTGAAGGCCATACGCATGAAAGCTATGTGACTGAGAGTCCATACGCATAGGTGTCCATTCGCCCATAGGTCCATCCGCATAGGTCCATTCGCATAGGGTCCATTCACCTAAGTGTTCAGTAGCCTGGGAGGCATACGACTGGAGGGTGTCCATACGTCCAAGTAAGGCTCATACGCCCGAAAGAACATAGTTTATTTACTGACTTTCGGGGGAAAGTGCAGATGTAAGTTTTGACGTGGAAGGTCCCTGGTAGTTCATGTAAGTTGACTTTTGAGACCATAGAGGTTATGTTGGGCATGCTGATGATGATGTATGATGTTGTATGATTATGCATGATGTATGTTATGTATGTTTGATGATGCCTTGTATGATAATGTTGACTGTGTATGTTGATGTTCCTTATTACTATGTATGATATTTTCCCTTGGCTTTACGTGAAATGTTAATGAATGAAATGAAAGTATTATGTAACGTAAAGTGGAAGTTATGAAAGAGGAACATGATGAATGAATGCATGTATTAATAAACGATGGAATGTAACAAAGTCTTGCAAGCCTTGGATGTCGGGACACGCCCCATTGTAGGGTGTTAGCCTAATGGTGTGTGTGGTTAGCTACCCATAAGGATGCACATCGGGTACTTCTTTGTGATTGACCATTTGTATAGAACCATTGTTGCTTACCTTCGGTACTGCGGCCAGGGTGTTGTGCACCGTGATGGAAGGTCTATGATAGGCTTCGGTCCAGTACCAGCTGACGGAAGGGTATAGCGCATGACAATGGTACACCTAAATTTTTACCTTCGGTATTAAAGCCAGGGTGCTGTGCACCGTGATGGAAGGTCTATGATAGGCTTCGTCCCAGTACCAGCTGACGGAAGGGTAAAAGTTTATGATTTTGACGGAAAGAAAAGATGTAATGATGAACGAACGAATGGAAGTAAGAAAATATAAATGAATGGAAGTTAATGAATGAATGATGAAGATACTAATGATATTATCTATGTGTATGTATGATGTATGATCACGTGCAAAAGTAAGAACGGTTTTAATGAAAGAAAGTATGTTTATTATAAAACTAGAACTCACTCAGCAACACTGACTTTATATGTTTCTAGTTGACAGGTAATGGTTGCTGAGGATGGCACGGGGCGGCTACTCAGCTCTTTTGGATGGCATCCATTTTTATAATGCTTTTGTGACGTAATGCAACATGTATTTTGTAACTTGATAACAATGTATTGTTTTGCAAAAACTTTTATGATGAAATCTTGGAATGTTGTTTTAATGTTTCCGCTGCAACGTTTTATTTAAATTAATGTAATTATATGTTTTATGTGCGATGATTGGCCAGCTGTAAGCGTCCCGGGAACGGGGCCTTACATTAATATATTGTTTAATTTTTGAAATTACTTTTTAATACATTTAATTTTCACTTATAACTGGTAGAATATAATGTTTTTATGGAACTTTAAATATACAGTTAAGACTTATCATTTACAATATGCTCTTTATCTCTTTCTCCATCTTTATTATATAAAGATATTTTCCATTTTACATCTACATTAGCTTCTCTATATCTTTCTCCATCTTCAAAATATTAAATATCAACTATAGTAACTCTCTATACATAAAGATCTACTATTCATCTCTATCTTCTTTTGGTTGTTTTTCCTCCTTTTTTTTCCCTCTCTATCTTCTTCTATGGTTGTTTTCCCTCCCTTTTCCTTTCCCACCCTTTGCAATTTCAAGATTTATGCTTTTGATTATCAATCAATACTCACCAAGACGTTACCCATGCCTTAATCTCTTTGAAGACTTTAAGCCAAAACCAAATTTTCATTTGTTTTCTTCGTCACCATCGTAGCTGCTCTGCAATAGTAGTAAAAGCAAGGGTTTTCTTCTTTGTTCAGGTATTGGTCCCCCCTTTCTGACTATCTTTTTAGTTTCATCAATCTCTTCTTCAATTTGTTATTTTAATGCTTATTTTGATTAGCCCTAGATCTGCCATCTATTTTAGTTTGTATGTTATTTGTGGATGAAAGATTCTATTTCATTTTGTATTTATTTGAAGCCCTAGATCTGCCATTTTAATGTTGTTTTATATGTGATTTGGTTTTAAAATTCTAAGCTTTTGTTCAAGTTTATTGTTAGGGATAATACCTGTTTAAACCACTTGAAAGTGTAAAATACTATGGTGCTATGTAAACCTGGTGAAGAAAAGCTTCATCTTTTTGTTTATAACTTGAGCTTGAAGGTTAAAAGTTCCAACTTTTAAAATTTAATCATAAAATGCATCTGTTCGTAAACATGTGCTTGTTATTTCAATTTTAATTTGTTGTCATATATATCAACTTAATGTGAGATCTTAATATCAAACCAACTAATCTGTTGTCTATTATTTGTTTATGTTTAAAGCCTTTACACAATGGATTCACAAAATATGAATTCACAAGATCAAAGTATGTATTTCACCAACCCTCTTAGCCAAGATCATCAAGTGAGCTTTGACAAGTCTCCACCTTTACCTTATAACAATCCAACTAAAGTTAAGAAATCAACGAGCGGTGTGAACTTTAGCCCTGAAGAAGACAAATTTACTTGTCTATGCCTGGCTAAATTGTAGCCTTGATGTCGTTCAAGGAACGAATCAAAAACACTCCCAACTTTGGGAAAGGATTTTTCAGTACTTTGAACAACATAGAGAAACCACAACTGAGCGGACAATAAAGTCTTTAACGCTACGATGGTCATTAATTCAAAAAGCCACGAATAAATTTTGTTCGAAAGTAGCTCAAGTTGAAGGGTTAAATCAAAGTGGCATGACGGAGCATGATAAGGTAGAAATTTCATACTCTCCTTTTGCTTGTTTCGAAAGTGTTTTATTTTTTGTTTCATGACTTGTACGACACTTTTATTTTTTAACATGTATTTTATGTGTTTTAATACAAGTTTGAGAAGGCAAAGATTATGTATCATTCACTAGAGGGGTTCAACTTCCAATTCGTGCATTGTTGGCACCTACTAAAGGACCAACCAAAGTGGATTGCGCGTGCCTAGAATGGTCCAAAGTGTCCAACTCGATGTTCTATGCCTATAGATGATTCAATTTTTAATCTTGAGACGGGGAATGCGATTGAGAATAAAGTTGGCGAATTGGACCGACCAATAGGTAGGAAAGCCGAAAAAAGAAAATGAAAGGCTCAAGGTAGGCAAACCGAGGAAATCATCCAACTCAAAAAGATGAAGTATACTCTTTTAAAAGAGTCACGAGCTCAAGAGAAAGAGTTTTATCGCCTTAAAGCCGAGAAGATGGAGTATGATAAGGAGAAAGAGGAAAAAAATTACAGCTAAGAGGACGAAAGACCGAGGTTAGAGGCTGAGAAGATGGAGCTTGCAAAGAATGAATCACATCAACGAATTATGATGATGGATGTGAGTGTCATGCAAAAAATGCAACGAATATATTTCGAGGAGCCTCAGAAGGAAATCATGAGGAGGCGCAATCATGCTTGAGATAATCATCTTTGAATGTTTTAGTTTACTTGAAACCTAATACTTTTGTGTTTCTGTCGGTTAGATGGAAAACTACTCCACTATTTTTTGGTGTTGTGGGTTCCAAAACTCATGAGCGATGCTCTTATTCTCGTTAAATATGTGATGTACTTAAATTATATGGTTTATTTTAAAGTTTGATAGTCAAAATTGTATAATAGTTTTATCAAGAAGTTAGATTAGAAGAAAGATAAATAAGAAGTAGTTAAGATTGTAAATGAAAGAAAGAGAAAGAAATGATAAAAAATAATATAGAGAAGAGATGAAGAATGAAATGTAAGAGACTTTTAGAAAATTAATAAAATTTAGCGATGAATGTGATTTTTAATAAAATTATGGAGATGGAGATAGAGATCCTAGTGTGAATGCTCTAAGACAAACTTATTTTCATTCACATTTTGATGTAAGTTACCTTCAAAATAGATCATGGTCAAATATAATATGTTATTAAATTATTAATTTGTTTCACAAAAGCTAGATCTTTTTATTAAATTCTAAATATTTTTTTACCGTGCCTTTATTTGAAAAGTATGTTCATCATCAACTAAAAACTTTCAGAATTCTTAAACATTTCTTATAGGACCTTAAATTCTAATGCATCTCCTATATTAGAGTTAAGATCTAGGATAACAAAAGAAAAGTAGAGTTGTTGTGTAATTGATTGTAATATTAAAACACTTTTTGTAAAAGATGATGGATCGGTCAGAAAAAAGTTGTAACCGGTGAACTACGATGAAATTCAAGTTCAGGATGAGAAATTGGTGATCTAAACACATATCTATAAAAGCTTATGCAATTATGGTTACTCTTTCAAAACTACAAAGAAGTCATTAGTGATCTCTACCCATCATAGAGAAACATGTACAAGGTGGTCTCTGTATATTCATAAAGACAAGACAAAATACTTTTGATTGAAGATTAATGAGTGTACATAATATGATTTAGTTAACATCTTATCAAGTCATTATGCATATTTGGGTGTATTTGGTTCGTGAAATTCAGTTAAATTAGAATATGATTTCTATATCATAATATGCTTGGAATATGATTTAATTCCCTCATATTTCTTCAAGTAAAGAATTTTATTTTATTCCAAAATATTAAGGAATTTAACAGAATAAATTGATACCACCGACCACACACTGTGTTCACATCTCTCACCCCCTCGATCATTAGTGTTGTCACCACATACCACCGCCGGGCACAAAGTGCCGTCCAACACCTGCTCTCGTAACCTAACGAACATCATTGACAATGGTCGGTGACGAAAGGGGCGGCGGAGGGCAAAGAAGGATAGAAGACCCAATAATTTATTGTAATAGTCTAAGGTAAAACGTGAAACTCGATGTGTCGTTCAATAAAGCTTATTATAAGTTTATACTAGATGATACATATTTTTTTGTAAAGTATATTGAATACAACAAATAAAAGATCAATTGATGTTTTATTACTACTCTCATGAAATATTATAATTTTACAATGTTATGAACATCGAATGATGTATTTATCTTTATATACGTTTTAATTTAAATTTTACTCAAAACTGATCTGGGTCAAATACAATATATCTTTACTTGTTTTTTCCATGATGACAAAATTTTCAAACTTCACTCTTGTTCCCTATGATTTGACGTATATAACTGAGAAGAATTGCAAATCATAAGGAGTAAAATCGTAATTTTTAAACATTTGGATGAGAACCATCATTTACGTGAAACCACATAAAGCAAAAGTAAAGTGTATTTTTTTTAATTTAAAAAATACCTTTGCGTCATAAGGTTTTTTTGAAAAGAAAAAGGCATGCATCAATTATATTATTAAAGAGCTGTAGAATAAAGAAAAATACAAAATTCTATATATACTCATTTGCAAGTGTTGGTGAGGTTCCCCACTAGCACGCCGCATGTCATGTTCCTATTGGTGGCTTTTTTGTTTTTTTTCTCTTTATAGATTTCGTTATCGTATTAGTTTGTTTTATTCCGATTCAAGCACAGGTGGTTGCCTAGAGGAGTTTACTGTATTTTAGAGACATCTTCTAGGTCATTGGTTCAAGTTTTGGGCTCTAATATTTTTCAAGGGTTATTTTTGTTTTTACAAAGAAATATTTCAGATTAATTGAATTACCTCTTATAAATGATGTTGTACGCCGCCCGTAACGCGCAGATTAAAAAACTCGTTTGATGTTTTTATGATGTGTAGTTTGTATAAAAATGTTTTAAAGAATATACCATCAATTAAATATTACGTTTTGTGGGTGTTTGGGAGTGCTTTTTTTCCTTACTTATTAACTTATTAACTTTTAAAAAGTTAAAAAATCATTTTATAGTGTTTGGCAATGTAATGGTTGTGAGTGAAGTAAGTTAATAAGTCATTCCATACTAACTTATTAACTTATTAAAAAAGTCAATAAGTCAATAAGTTGTTTTAATAAGCAAACCCAAACATGCCCTTTATTGTGGTAGATGGAATAAGAAAAGTAGAAATAGAAGTGAAGGCTATAAGAACACAAATTGGGGGTAAAATTAGGGTTAGTTTACACAACTTAGATCAGAGGATGAGGCCTGGGAGATGAAGGTTTCTGAGGGTGGTTGCCCCTCTCCGGCCAGTGATTACCTCTTATCTTTTCAAATCAACAGCCCTCATCTATTTTGAGATAGAGATAGATAGATAGATAGAGAACAATGGGGATCGAAACCAGCCTCTTAAAAGAAGCCAAAATGATTACTTCGTCTTCATAATCATAATCATAATCATCTTCATCTTCATCCTCTGTTTCTGAAACAACTATTACGAGGCTGTGATGATAATGTTCTGATCTAAGTTGGAAATCGGACAAGGTTAAGAGATTATCTGTAGCTTGGTGGGGCAAATCGGAGGAGGGTGAAGTGGGAGAGTGATGAAGAGTGATTATTGTCCTCTTTTGTTATTCTCCACATTGCAACCTCTGGAATTGCAGCCATGGCGGATAGTCCTCTTGCTTCGTTTGTAAACAGATCTGAGCCTCATTTTTTATGCAATTTGTGTTCATCGTTTTTAAATAAAATAAGAAATCGTCGATTCTGAGAGATTTTTTTCCTAAATATTTCTTGCTGTATATTATATTCCTGCTATATAATAATTCGCTGTTCTTATTTGCACCTCTTTTGAGATCATTGTTTCTTTAACACTTTTGAACCTTCAAAAGGATCAAAATAATAAGTGTGTGTTTAGGATTGTTTTTTATATTAACTAGTGTTTCTTCCCGCGCTACGCGCATGGGAGTTTGGTTGCTTTTCACTATCTTATGTGATGTGATTTTGTTTGCTATTGACTCGGTTTATCGAAAATCAGGCTATGTTTGGGAAGAACAAAAAAGTTACTTTTTGAGTTTTTGGAGGGGTAAAAAGACCAAAATACCCCTCCAAAAAGCCAACAAGTCAGAAAGTCATTTTGGAGGGATATTTTGGTCCTTTTACCCTCCAAAAAATTAAAAAGTAACTTATTTTTATTTTGCGCACTCACAAATGTGTATACCGGTATACTACTACAGGTGTGGGATAAATTTTCAAGTTATGAGCAATGGGATTGGGTGGGCATCACATCAAATATTAAATATTTCTAAAATTGAAAACGTGAAACAAAAACTCATGATCACCGCTCACTGGGATCTAATTTTCAAAACTTGCATGTGATTTTATCAAAACTATTGGAGTTGCTATTTGATACAGATAGTGTTACACATATTCCATTTTATCAAAACTAATTTAAGCTCTTAAAAACAATAAATGAATAAATGTACTAAACAGTGATGTAAAATTGATTATATAAATGCTTGTTGCTGCAACAATTCTATTTTATAAATTCATTTTTGGTCCCCAAACTAAAAACACATATACTGTAAGTGACAGATACTTGAAACCAGAAACCTGTAAACGAACTTCTTAAGCAGAAATGGGTCATTTGAAATCCAACTTAAAATACATTGCTTGATCCTACTCATATGTCGTAGGCAAAGCAAAGTGGATACAATAAATGTGTCTATCAAATATGGAAGCCTATACGAAAGATCCTAGTTGCAAACACAGTGATTGTATGTAGTTACAGTTTGTAGGGATGTCTACATGTAATTTTTTACTAATCTGAACAAATATTGGTTAATTTGGTCTTTTGAAGGGAGCATACGATGTGTTTGTTAAGGGCTACCCCTACGTATCCTCAATTTATTTTTTCTTTTTGCGGGTTACGTAGCCTTTTGCTTCTAGAAAACCCAAGAAATATTAATATGCCATGATGATTTGTTCTTTCGTTATATAAATGAGACAATAATATAACAATGATATGCAAAGTCGCAATCATAAAGTGAAACACAAACGTATTTCTTCTAGCTAAGAACTAAATTGTTTATTAACAAAAATACTAACATATATACCCGTAAAATGATCCTAAAACATGATCTGAATGAATACACAAACAAAAATTCTATGGTCAAACCAGAAGATCAACAATACAATTTCTAAAACCATAAATATGTTCATGGTATTTTCAAGAGATAGCTGGTAAAGTAAGATGCAATTCTGATCAGGCACATGGTATTCCTTAATCAATTGCTTTCAAGAACACAGACTTTAATAACATATCACATATTAATTAGGCATGGTGCACCGATTGCAACTCAAAAAGGTTTGCTATACAAAAGTAGAGAAGGGTGATGATGATACCTAATTACTCAAATAGGCAGAGGAAATGTGGATAGTCTCTTCTCAAAAATAAGAAACCTAATCTTGAAGCTCCAACAAAATTAAAATCCTGAAGCTAAACTAAAATCAAAATCAATATAGTTTGTAATCAAGATTAGAACAAAGACAATGAAAAGGAATCGGACGTGAGATATTCTTTTGTGTCGGTGCCGGTTGGTGTTGCAACTCCGTTAGTGTGCAAAGAGGAATACCCATAAACCGCGTTCTTCGAACCATAAACAGCCAACAATCAAACGTGAAAACCTGCTAATCTTCCTATCGATGCTCTTCACGTAACCCTAGCGGTGCAGCTAACGAAGGGCACAAAGGCGTGTCGTGGATGGTGTTGTCTACTCTCCGATGGTGCTTTGTCGCGGGTTCAATCTATCTCTGATCTCTATTTCGCGAATAGTGGTGTTCATAAATACAGGGGGCCATTATGCGAAAAAGAAAATTCCAGTGGCCAAAATAAAAAACTGTAAAACCTACTGTAGCACATGAGTTGCTTTTTAATATGGTAATAATTTTTAAGAAATAACTAGTTTATTTCACCCGTCGCGGCGTTGCCGTACACGGCGCGATAAAGTATAAACTACAATCGAACCGACCTGTTTCTGAACTAAATGTAAATCAAAACGTAGAGTAATTCGATGTCATAGTCTTCGCATCCCGCGTGATGCGGCGGGACCGTACAATAGTATTAGTGTGGTAAAGGGCAAGTCTACAAACTTCATAACCAACGTCGAAAATTGTTATCAGTGTTTCCCCGATGACACTAACGTGATTAAGTCTCGTGCATTACGACATAAACAAAACTAAACATTAAGCGACGAACTCGTGAAAAGTGTTTGTAGCCAAAAAGATAAAATATTATGCGTTGCCCCGGTGACACCAGTGTGGTTATGCCTCGCACATGACGGCGTAAACAATACCTAACATTAAAACGACGCGCTCGTAAAAAGAGTTTGTAGCAAAGAAAATAAAATGTTTAAAGATGGTGAAGGAACTTGCAACGCCAATTTTCTTTCCCTTGTTGGTAGTAAAAATTATGAGTTCAAGATCTAAAACCGAATTTGAAAAATAACAGGAGGTTACGCTTGAGGTTATTGTCTAGAGTTATTACTCAATCAATTGATGAAAAACACTAATATGAAAAAAAGTAATTTAAAAAATATATAAAAAACAAAAGGAAAAAATGAACGAAAAATAAAACTAAGAAAAAGCAAAAAAGTAAAAGTCAAATTGCAGAAAGCAATGTTGAGTTTTGAACCCGGGTTGAGGCTGTGGGAGCAAGATTAGTTACCACCAAGGCAACAACCCAATTCATGTAGTAGTCCTATTGTAATGTATATATGAACATTTAGGATACGTAAATATATAAAATTCAACCAACCATTGTAATTAAGTATATACAATAAGTTAAAAAAGATATTTGGTAATCCTAAAAATATTTTTCAAATTGATTTTTCATACAAGGTAAAATGAAGATTTTAAAAAGTAAAATATAAATTATTTATTAACTTTTGAAAACTTGATTAGTTTAATTTCTTATTATACATTTTTGCTAACTCCTATTATCTTCTTTCATTTTTAAAAGCATGTCCTTTTTTAATCATATTATAACTTTTTAATTTATGAGTCAATTTAAATATTTTTTAAAAAACTTATTTAAAAAAGTAATAAGTTAATAAGTTATTATTTTTTCAAAAACTCTTTTAACAATCCCAAACATGACCTAAGATTTAATTTTAATACATATAATTTCATTTAAAACACTTTAAAATTTATAATCTTTTTGATAATTTTTATCATTATCATTAGAAACTCAAAACTATCTATTTTTAGATGAATGTAGAAAGTTGTATCAAACAATATTTTCTTTTGCATGTATCGATCCTGGATCCAAATTCATATTTCATACTTATTGATTACCGTTTTTATTAGAATATTGATATAGGTTTTACACAATTTAATTACTAGGATTTTGTTAGTGTTTATTTTGGTTGTTTGTTAGAATATATTTGTATTAATCTTGATTGAATAATAACTTTTACATTATTAAAAATAAGTTTTCTTAATAGTTTTATAAAGGGTATGTTATAGGTACATCCTATTTATTTTCATCCTCTCTATCTCTCTCCATACATACATATAGATACATGGAGAGAGATAGAGACAATAGGGTGTCTAAATAACAAAAAAAATGTTTATATAACACAACACTTTATAAATTTATTCTATTGAAGCCTTCACCATCACCGACATGCATGAGATTGATTTTACTGGTGCCCATAATCTAACAATAAAAAAATTCTGGTTAAATAAAAATATAAAAAAACTTATAGTACTATACAAATGTACTTACTTTTGTATATTTATTCCAATTTTTAATTTTTAACTATGTGACTTAATGTAATAATCCATTTGAATGCTAACTTTCTTTTTTTGCTATAAACTTGTACTTTTGGGTCAACATTGATAAAGGCATACTAGATATGTTTTGGTTAAACACACAAGAACAAATAGCCATTACAATATAATCATTGAGCATAGTTGTTACAACATACACAATAACAAAACATACCATTAGTTTTGTGTTGGTCAAAAATTTGGAACTGATCAAATTGTTTTCTGTTATTTAATTTTTTAAATTTATAATAAGTCATCTCACAAATTGAATCATTTCAGTTTATTATCAACATACTGAAAGTTCTGAAGGCACATCACGACCTATAGGCACAACGGCGAGACCCCGGAAGGCAACCCAATTGGGAGTCAGAGGATCCATACCCTCACATTTTCTTTTTTTTTTGTTTTAATATAATTAGTATTATTTCATTATTTAATATAATTACATATATTGTAAATACTTCATTTATTTCTTGATTTGAAAAAGTCAATGATAACCTGATTTGATGGTTTAATGATTTAATTCAGACAAAATATGGATTAGTGATGTAATTGGAGCAATTGTAAAACTTAATTACTATTTCGTAATATCTTCTCAATATATTGGTAAAGTTTAAAATCAGTTCATTATAAACATATTATCTACATAAATGTTATGCCTCATATGAGGCCTTGTAGAGAGCAATGTTCTTATGATCGGATCGGACCGGCCGGTTTGACCGGGGATCGGTCAAGTGGCCGGTCCGGTCTGCTATGGTTCATTTTTGTCTGGTCGAACCGGTCGGTTCGTCCCGAACCGGTGGTCGGACCGGAAAACCGGACCAGATTTTAGTATGTTTTTTTTATTTTAATGGGTAATAACAGGGTGTTGAACCATAAATTAGTGTGTTGTGTATACAAATATAGTTAAATTTTATATATAACTATAAAATATATATATAAATCATATATAAATTACTTATATTTAATTAAGTATATACTATATATATAATATACTATATATATAATTATGACATCATCCGGTTCTTAAATCCGGTCCGACCACCAAACCAGTAAAGCGTCTGATTCGACGTCCGATCCGATTCTGAAAACATTGGTAGAGAGGGAAAAAAATTGGAACGGACACTACTTAACACCAATTTTATAAGGGTTATGCGACCCTAAAAGACAATTCTATTGCTTTCTATGAGAAGAGTTAGATGCAAAAGTATAAATGAGATGATTGTAATTTTTATTTTTAATGTGATTCACCTCCACAACTAGAAGGCCAAGGTATATGAAAGGAAGTTTACCAATGTTTTCACGTTCGGATCGGACCGACCGGTTCGATCGGTCCAACCGGTATTCGGTGATGCCGGCGGTCCGATCTACCCTGGATCGTTTGGTAGCTAGAAAACCGACCGGTTGGAAGCGATTTGACGGTCGACCCGGGATTCGGTGAACCCGTGGGCTCGGATCTTAGCGTAAGAGAACGGAGACTAACGTCGGAGATCTCAACAAAAAACCTCAGATCCGCTGCAATAACATCGGATCTACTACAACAAAGGTGGACGCTGGAGCTGCTGTGCAAACATAGGAGTTGCTGCAACAATGACGGAAATATCTTTAGCAGGGTTGTTTTTAGTGAAGAAAATACGAGAAGAAGAACTTAATCGGTAAAAATTTTCAACTACAATGATGGTGTATGTGTCTCCAAGCATGAAGAAGAAGAAGAAGAAGATATAGTAAAAATTTCAATATTGGATATCTACTTATTATGTTTTATAATAGTTTTAAAAGATGACAGCTGGTTAAATTTCGAAAAAAAAAAAAGATGACAGCTGGTGTCATATCATAGCAGTAGACGTACATCTTGAGCCTTATGCTACAAATTAGGAAATTGGTTAGAATTTGAATTAATATTATTTTACTACTTTCTTTTTTTAACGGATTTTACTTATTAATTTAATTTGATTTATTTGAAATGTTAAAGTTAATAATATATTCGTCCGGTTCATAACTCCGGTCCGACCAATAAACCTGTTCGACGTCCGATTCAACGTCCAATCCGGTTCTGAAAACATTAAAGTTTACCCGTTTGACAATGAATAACGGGACCATCTAGGCTACACCAAGGTGAAAACTCAAAAAGACGACTTTTAAGGATGCTAATATGCTAGAAAAAAAAACATTTAGGAGTCTCACAAGGACCTTTCTTCAATAAATATAACATTAACATCATACGCAAATTACCCTATAGTTAATAAACGAAGGCGCTGAATAGTATTTTTAGGATTACCAACCGTTGATTTATAAATCTACGGCCGTAATTTTTTTGGCAAGCTCCGACTTCGTTTTTAGTGCTTGGGGCGGTGTGGGTGTCGGGAGAAGAAAGTGACCACCACCCCTCTGCCGCCCCATGACAGCTAGCCAGGTCCATCGCAGCAAGTACAAGCAGGAAGAAATAGTTGCAGCGTTCAACATGTCATCGTTCTGCTTAAAATACTTCCCGCCGATTAAACAGCCACCGCAGGTGGCCTTGACGTAGACCAGTCGGCGACCACTCGTAATTGTGGTTTCTGAGTTCATCACCGGCTTTAGGCTTCAGCACGTTTCCAACAAATGGAGGTTAGATCTCAAATTCAAAGGTATTTTAAACGGTATAGATTTGGGTGGTAATCAAATCCCTAGTCGTTCTTGATCCGACATGCATCAGTTAGAACTTCTACTGTTTTATGCTCCGGTTTTTACATTTACATTTAGTATGAATTGTATATTCAAGTGGGTTCTTGTCATATTGCTGCCATCGGTGTTTATACTTAAATTCTCTGTATTTTTGAATTTTCGTTGCAGTCCCAATTGGGTGTTGTTGATTTTGGGTATTTGAATAGCTCAATCCAATAGTTAAATGATGAAGAAATAGATAGTTGCAACGATCACGTCATGTATTCAATCGACAAATCTTTCATCACATTTGATAAACATATAAATTAAAAGGCAATGAAAGTAATTTTGATAATCTTATATAAAAGTTTATCAAGTCCTTGAACAAGCATTGTTTTAGAGGTTATTGTTGCATAATCTTGCTCCTGATTGTATTATTCATCTTTAGGTTTTTAGTTTCATACATTCGACAATGTTGCTTGTCTGTTTTGTTACAAGTGTTAGCTAAACAGGCACTTGTATCCATAAAACCTTGACTATAATACTTAATACATCAGTTTCGCGGCACATTAGCAGCCTAATTTTAAACAACATTGACACCAAAGCAGTTATGAAAATGCAACTACATGGCTGTCAAAACAATCTTTAAAAATACAACATATTTGCTAACTAAACAGTCCAAAAAATGCAGTATTAATGCTCCAAAAAAGCCCTAAAATTGTAGTATGATTGTTGATAAAACAGTCAATAAAATGCATTGTAAATGGTGTTAAAAAAAGACCAGAAATTGAAGAAGAAATAACATATATTTGTAACAAATACTAAAATATTATGTGATAGTAAATAAATGAGACTAAAGTCTCATCAAAAGATTAATGTTAAAATTGTAGACTGGAGAATAAAGGGAACTAAATTGTAGACTGTGATTAAGCTTTTGGATCATTTCAAAAATTCTGGATGCAACGGGCAGTACTTTTGTATGGTTTTTGAGCATATGGGTGATAACCTACAGGCTAAAACTGGAATGACCCGTACTTCTCTACTTCACCGTAGTCTGCACTTATCCAGGTATGTTCCATACTAAGATTGTTGTGGTTGCTTGGGTGACCTTAAACAAAAGAACAATTGGTCTTCACAATAAGTTGATGCGCTATTTGTTGTATATTTGATATAATTTTAATCTCTAGGTCCATACTTCACTTGGTTTGATGCAGAATATGGCCCGAACTGTGCAGGTGGGTCATCATAGAGATGTCGATGAAGATGAGCTGTTGTTCATCAAGAATACCTGTGTTTGGGTGTGTTGTTACGGAGTTCTATTACTGTGGCTATGATTGGAATGCAAGACCTGTGGTGCTTGTCATCATGTCATGGCTTGGTAGTTGCTTGTGGCATGCAACCACAATCGGATAGTGGTTTTCAGCATGGTTACTACTAGATTATTGTAATTATAAAGTGTTTATTATTTCGGTTTCCGTTTGGTCGTGACTATATTCAAAAAAGTTTCTCCATTACTATGGTTTGCAGCCGTGATTGGAATTCAATTATAAGCCAACTATTTAGTCTGTGATGCAAATACACTATAATAGATTATCGAGCCATGGTTAAGGTCGGTTTATCACACGCTCAACGCGCGTGTAGGATTTTAACTAGTTTAGATATGATAAAGAAGGGTCATCGTTAAGAGTCTTAATGCATGGAGTATGCCTAGGCAAGAAGCCTTAACAATAATGACTAGGAAGAATTTAATGAATACCCCTCTAAACTTTCATAATTTCCTATATACCCAACCAAACTTAAAACGTATCACAAATACATGCAATTACTTAAAATATCATAATACCCATTGTGACTTATTTTATTAAAACTAATTTGCATTTCGAACATTTTATCCTTTTGTTTTCTAACCCTAATAATTCATATTTAAGATGTTATCAATCCATTTCTTGGAAGATCAAATGACCCTGCATTATTCATCTGATCACAAAATCATGATTATCAATTACACCAAAGAAACCATTAATTCCCAAACAATAAGAGTTTGTACTTTAATTTTCACTTCACAACGACTTCATTTACATAGAATTTTAGAATCCTGACATCCTGCAATACATCAGTTTGTAGAGATCCCTTAAGCAAATGAATTCAAGAGATCATGCGTCTAAACCAGACCCAAATAGGCTCCGCTACAAATCCAAACGAAAGCCTCTTCAAAGGTTAAACCCTTATCATTCTTTGCAAGCTAGATATCGGCACAACCGAAGCTTAACACGTATAAGTATCCTGTAAAGCTGAGAGATTCGAATGGTAGCATTTTAGAGAGCGACTCATTATCGAGTCAAATTATGCGAAGAGAGAAAGCACAACAAGAATGAGTACCGATTAGACTTTTTGAAACTCTATTCCTCAATCTCAAGCTATGATTAACAAGCACTCTAACATTGTTCCATCGTAAAATTAAGCAAATCCTGGAATTAATCTCGAAAAATCTATTTTCTGTCCTTTTGGGACTTCTCTTTCATAAAACCATTTAGTTCATTACAAATATAAAAAAATAGTATTCCGTAGCTAATATGTACATGGAATCTGATGTTAATTTCTTGTATGTAGAAAATAAGTAAAGTTCATATCAAGAAAAATGTTTAAAAAATAATGGTAATAACATGAGGGTTAGGTATGTAGCAGAAAACTTAGGTATTTTCTACCAGGGTGATAGACTTACATTTTGGCAATGGCACATAGTTGGAGCGCCCTTCTATCCTCTCATATTATGCCACAAGCCTGATAGCCAAATGATAGAGGCACATGGGATTCATTTGGGTTCTCGGCTAGCTACTATCTAGAGTATATAAAGCAGCTTCAGTAGTAAAGTCTTGTGCTATGAACACATAAGCGAGTAAAGAGCACATGTGTTGAGCGATCAAGAAATAAATAACCGATTTAGAATCTCATAATAAATAACCATGTGAAAACCACACAAAAGAAGTTTCTTCGCAATGGTAAGTGTAAAACAGATAATTAACCTATATACATCGGCACTAAGATGCCAACATAAGTTAGTAGTAGGAGCGGATTGGATTTGACGTTAGAAAAAAAGATTCGCATTAAGATCATCTTTAATGGTTGATCGTTGTTTCTCAGAACCTTAGTATTTCAATTCACCAACATAAAAAATATCACATTCTTCCACCAATAGTCATTTCTATTCCATTTCATGAGGGCCTGATTTTCCTCTTATAAATCGAGAGTTTTCGTTGAACATGAAGAGAATTTCATGAGTGTTTTTTAGGGGAGAGACTGAGAGAGAAACAATGGTAAATATGTCTTCAAGCTATAAGTTATTAGTAAGTGTATTACACAGGTTGAATTAATAAATAATATTTTGTGGATTAGGTTCAAATAAAAAAGCTTTTAAAACAAAAAATTGTAATAATTAATCTCACACATCAGATTTTTAATCAATAATTGAGATCAACTTGTAAAAAAAGTTTGTTGATAATTATTTTAGGAATAACCACTTTTGTTGACTTTTTGCAATTTTCCCAATTTTTTAAACATTCTTAACTTTTATGCACGATATTATTTTTTTATAAAAATCACACAATAAAAATGAGCGCTTTTTAATCTTTAAAATGAGTATAGTATTTTTATATAAAAATAAAAAAAATTGTCATTTTTAAGGTCATATATTGTCATTGTGTCTTTAGTTTAGTTTATTGTGTATTTTTGTTAGTTATTGTGTTAATCTGAATACTATTGTGTTTTTCTAAAATGATAAATTTAAAAATATATAATGAAGGAATAATATTATTGTATATCTTTTATATGTAAAACACAATAATAAATTAACAACTAAGTGATCTAATACATTAAAAACAATGTCAAAATAACATAATGTTTAATGTGTCTTTTGATCGTTATTGTGTTATATTGAATACTATGAGTTTTGAAAAATAAATCGGTGAAATAACATCATTGTATACTTCAATGTGAAAGTCAATGATTAATAACAACAAGTTTATATAATTTATTAAAAATAATGACAAAAATAACACATTGTTTTATCTTAAACACTATGAGTTTTGAACAATACATCGATGAAAGTATATCATTGTGTCTTCAAGTTCTAAAACACAATGATAGATAACAATTTTATAATTTATATAAACAATAACAAAAATAATATAAAATGATTTGAAACGTAAAACACAATGATTAATACATATAACAAATGATGTAAATAATATGACATAATATTAATAACATATGATATAAAAATATGACACAATGAGCTGACGCATATAACACAATGACCAAAATGCCATCCTTTTTAAAAATAATACATTTGAAGCCCACAATTCTTCTTATAATTTTTAGATTAAACATCCTTTTACTATCACATTATCATTATTTTGTTTGTAATAAAAATTTAAAAATAAAAAAATGATATTTTCAGATACGATATGGTTAAGTTACGTACAAGTAAGTACTTCAAGTAAAACAATACTTATTATCATTTCAAACTTTGGTTATATAAAATTGACTTTTTTATATTTTTTAAATGTTTTTTATCAAATAATTTCATTAAAAAATCACCCTCATAAAACTTAAAAACAAAAACAGTTTTAAATAGTTCACATTTAAAATTTTTGTTTAAGAAAGTTTTTGTAACTTTTAGTTTTTTATAAAGTGTGTTTTTATAATAAAAATTTCTGATTAAATTATTTATAATATCATTTTTTAATATGAAAATATTTTAGATAATATGATTACTATATATTATCATTTATTAAAAGAAATAGGCAAAAGAAGTCAAATAAGAATGTTCATGATTGGGATTGTTTATTTCACATACTGTCGACTTATTAACTTTTGAAATTCAAAAATTAAAAAAAGTATTTGGTAATCCCAAGATAAATTTTCAAACTGACAAAAAAGAGGTTTTTAAAAGTAAGGAGGAGCTATTAACTTTTAAAACTCATTTTATCAATTTCCTATTATACCAATCTATTACTTATTATTAACTTCCCTTATTTTAAAAATATATTATTTTTGGTCATTTTACATTCTTTTAGTTTATATACTAATAAAAAAAATTTAAAAAATTCTTTTGAAAAGTAATAAGTTAATAAGATATTTTTATCAAAAGTTTTTTTCAATCAAAATAAGCAATCTCAAACATGGTCAAGGTCAATGCCTAGCATGATGACACTGACATCTTGATATCATCTCTTTCTTATGTATAGATTTCTAAATGGGTCCAAATAACCACCCATATAAATCGACACCCTTTTATACGTCGCGTATGGGTCCATACGTGGCGTATAGGGTCGAATACACTGAAATAAGGAAAATTCAAGGGGGGCTGTCAGAGAGCTATACGCCCCCCATATAGCCCTATACGACCCCCTTATACGAAACATATAGGGTTATACGACGCGTATAGCAAATTTCGACACTGACTACGAGAAAAAAATCAGGGGGCTGTCAGAGGGGTTATACGACCCCCCTATACGACGCGTATGGGGCTATACGCCCCGTATAGAAATTTTGGGATGTTGATTTAAAATATTGGGTGTTTATTTGACCAGACCCTTTTAAATTTGATCATATATATAAGAGTAAATTTCGTTTTTGGTCCCTGAGGTTAGATCTGTTTAACCCTTTCAGTCCAAAAAAGAATCTTTGGATATATCAAGGCCTAACGTTTGCATTTTGTAACGATTTTGGTCCCTGACACTAACTCTGTTAATTTTTTAGGTTAAGTGTAAGGGTATGCAGGATCGGGTTTGTTACTTAAACACTTGAATTTATCTCAAACTCACTTATAGAACATTCAAATCAGATGAAGTAAAGTCTTTTATAAAAGTTGATAATAATATAATAAGTAGCAAAGAACACATAGAAATAATTTTTCAAGGCACTTGTATATATTACTTCTCAACTCAAAGTATTACAAGACTCTTACAAGCATGAAACAAGAGTTACAATGAGAAACTATATATACTAGATCCTACAGCCGGATATACTTTGATACCAGCTGGAACCTAAGACTAAAGCATATACTACAATGCTAAAGTTAAGGTATCTTAGATAAAGTATTATCTAAGATATGGTAATCATGACATGTCCATGACTTACGTTTTGTCACCAACTAAAGATGACAACTGTACTAACTTATAAAGGTAAACAGTAGAATAAAGTATGGTCAACTACATGGCTTTTGAGAAAACGCCATGCAGTATCTCAGAGGTCTACAACGGAGTGTCAGGGAGACCATACTTGTGTCCACTGGATAATAGTAGTGTCTTCCGAAGGTAAGTTGGCTTCGGAAGAACAAGTTCTTCCGAAGCCACTTATACTTCGGAAGAGGCTTCTATACTTCCGAGGCTTGAGGACTTCTATACTTCGGAAGTTGACTTATGATCTATCATTCTAAATTTTGATCTTCGGAAGTAAGTTCTTTGTCTTCGGAAGTTGGAATTTTCATTCGGAAGTTAGTTTTACACTTTGTCTTCGGAAGAGCTCATTTTTCCTTCGGAAGTTCCACATTTAGCTTTTGAAGTCCTTTATTTGTTGTACCAAAATATTCTAAGTGATTTGATTTTGGTTGCACCAGTCTTTCTAGATCCAACAATTTTGGTCATTTTACACATAAAGGACTGTTTATGTATTTTGGTCCCTGACACTAACTCACCAGGTTCCGCCAAGGGCACGCTGCTGCAGTTGGGCAATGAATCGAGCACCGGCCAGGCCTTCGCATTCGTCAGAACAATCGGCGACATCCAATCAGATCATCATGAACCACCTTCTCAGACTCCACAAGATCGTCTTTCTTTGATTATCGATCACTGAAGCTTGTGGCAGATTTCATGTCAGCTGCAGCTTCAAGAACTGAGCACCCCTTGCTGACACTACCAGAGAGGGTGGTTTTCTTATGGTGGAAACTTTGAATATCTTCAAGTAATAGACTGGCATACGATGGTGGATTCGGGTCGACACAATCTGATTATGTTTCGGATCTTCAGCTAAGGTTTTAGTCTCATCAAGCATTTGGGTGCCTTTAGCTACAATATGTTCTTAACATTGTTACTTTTTCTGTTCATCATCTTCTCACCATTTGGTTTCTGCAAACAACAAATGTTTAAACATATGCAAATTTGAAATCAGGTCCTACGAACAACTTATCAATAACTGTAAACATCTTACTTTGCTAGCTGGGTGCTCGGATCCAACCACATTGGTGTCGATCTCACCCAACGAATTCCTCTGGTGAGGCAACTGTTCCACCTTCCGAGAGCCAACTGCCACCACCGCCTCACCTGCGTTCCGCTTCACTTGAACCCTCTTCACTCTACCAGCAACCACCTCTACACCACCACCATTGTTGCTCTTATCAGTTGCAGGTACAAAAACCATCTTCACAGGCCGATTACCGCCACCGGCACCAACGGTGGCGTTACAATTGGGTGATTCCGATCTCCGATTTGGGGATCTACTCACTCTCCGGCCACCGTTCCCACTCCCTCTTTTTTTGCTGCCAGATCTCTGTTGTAGTAGATCTTCGAATTGAGGATCGTGAGGGATTTCACCGTGTCGGAGTTCGCCATCGCATACCCCACCACCTACGCCACCGCCTGCATCACCGCCACTACCACCGCCTGCACCATCGCCACCGCGTGCTTGCAACATCACCACACTTGCAGGCTTGCAGCAGCTGTGGTAGGGTGGGTTGGGAGATGGGTTAGATTATATTTAGGTTTTTTTTATTGTTTTAAAAAATTACAACATTATCCTAATCTATTACAATTTACATAACTAGTCCTCCAAATGTAAAATGACCAAAGTACCCTTATACTTAACTGTAAAAACTAACAGAGTTAGTGTCAAGGACCAAAACCGTTACAATAATGAAACCACAAGGCATGATATGATCAAAGATTCCTTTTTGTACTGAAATTGTTAAAATAGTTAAACCACATGGACCAAAACTGAAATTTACTTTATATATAATTAAGAAAGTTTAGAAAGGTTTATAAATAACAGTATATAATTCAGGGTAAAAACGTAACTACTAAAAACAACAAGGACAAAACGCGAAATTTAGCTGGACTAGGTGAGTAAACAGACTATAAAAATCGATCATCTTGTTGGAATTAGGGTTTGGGGCAAAAAGAAAAACTCAGACGATGAAGAAATGAAGCAACGGAGGGAATGGATGTTTCTCAAGGGTGGTTGACCCCCTCCCTCGCTTATGATTTTCCATTTTGCCCCATCTTTCAACCGCCCTTTCGCTTTCGATCTATATCTGTACACACACACATATATAGGAAGGTGCAATGCATACATACATGCAAACATGTACGCATAGACACAGAAATTGTGGTCTTCTGTGTAGTCGATCGATGGATCGGCTTGTCTGTAAGCAATCTCAAACGCCATCTACCACCGTCACCACCACCGTCAACACCAACAATAACATATCATCCTCAGGGACTATTCGTGTAATTAACTCTTTATAATAATAGGGGCGATGATGATGAATTTCTAGTCGTCTGAGTGAATCGGTGGTTGAGATTTACCCAATCTTGGCGGGGCAATTTTCCGGCCGTCGATACATTCGATGCTGCTGTGATTATTGCAGCCATGGAGGTTTTATCCTATTTTCACCGATTCTTTTTACAGATCTGAGCCTCATTCTCTCTTATAAAAGTTTTTTGTTTTTTTGTTTTTAATTATTTTTGCATCTGATCTTTCTTCGTCTCAATACTTCGTATGTTTTCGATTGATTTCAACAATACAGGCAATTGATATGAATTTTGATATTGTTTATCTATTTTTTTATCGTTCATATCCAAAATTTTTACTCAAACATGTGTAAATCAAATCTTAGATGACAGTGTGCTAGTTTTGCTTGGTGTATAAATCTAAATAGATTTTGATGACTTTTGACCTGTTTTTGCTAAATTTATCCTGTTAAGAGATAAATCATAAGTTCATAACCATCGGATCGTGTTAAGATCATTGAAAATTGCCACTCAGACTCTCAGAGTTTGCAGCCATGGCTGTTTATGTCACTTTGTTGTGATTGTTTTCAGATCATTGAAAATTACTTTGTTTATGAAACTCAAAGTTAAGTGCTTGTAAATGCTTGTAAATTTGAGATGATGGATGGGTAAATTTGATAGAAACTCAAAGTTAAGTGCTTGTAAATTTGAGACGATGGATGGGTAAATTTCATACTTCATTTTTGAAGTGGAATATTGTTCATTGTGCTCCCAGTGTGGAAATGCGTTGATCACTGTTAACAGTCCTTATTTTTTGACTTAAGAAACTAATGATGTGAAATTAACATTGCTTCAAATTAGAAGTGCCCAAATAAACTAGTTTCCTGACCTAAACAGAGAAATTGAACTGAAGCCAAACCAATCAAAAACTGTTGTAGAAACCGGAACAATCACCGGAAATAACCAGCTATTAGAAGCCAGTTTTAGGTTGCTAACATGAAACGATTATTCAGAAACCAGTTAACTGGTTATGAGTTTTGCTGTAAACAAGTAGCCGTTGGATTGTTCGACTCTTTAAAGTCGGGTATTTTGCCGCTCTACTTACCTAGCTCTTTAAAGGCAAAGCTCAAATGTTCATACTTAAAGTTTGTTGATGTTGCTCCTTCAAATTAACCAACCATATTGAGGGACTGGAACAATGCTGTTTGATACGTTTGACATAGTCAAAATTAGAGGTGGTGAAAGGAGAGGGGTTGGTTTGAGTTGGTTTTTGGATTGTGATGGGTTTGAGTTAGGATGAGTTGACTAAAAGGATGAGTAAAATTAGAATGGGTTCAAGTCAAGATGGGACGATGCTTTAAAAAAATATATATTTAGCACTAGTGAGTTTCTATATTCATTTTGTATCAAGATTGGATTAAATGATCATATTATTGGATTAAACATTAATCTGTTCTATCTTGTATTAAGATAGGATCAAATGATTAAACATAAACTGTTGTTTCATCAATAGTGGAGCAAATTATTTGTTCATGACATGAAAATTTGATACGTAAACCTATATTTGGATGTGGATCTGTGTAATGTACTAATCCGGTTACAAAAATGATGATACGTAAACCATCATTTGGATGCGGATCTGTGTAATGTACTAATCCGGTTACAAAAATGATGATGGTTGGAGGTGGTTGCGGTGTTGATTAGTTGTAATGGTGGCGGTTGTTGTTGGTGGTTGTTCTTGTGGTGGTGGTGGGGGCGGTTGTTGTGCATTTGTGGAGTGTAAAATTTTGTGGAGGAGGAGGGGGTTTCTTTTTTCGTTAGTATAAATTTTTATATAAAACCAATTAATTAGATTTGTATCTTTTATGCAATTCCAAGTACTAAACAATAATTCATATTCACATTATTTGTTGTTTGTCATTAAGGATCTACTGGTTTGATAATAGTTTCATATACTACCAAATTGTAATTCATATTCACAGAGAATCCGCTGGTTTTATTATAGTTTCTTATTAACTCAAATTTATGAGCAAAGGTGTCTTTGAGGTTGAGGAATGGGATATTAGGAGGCACTATCCTTGTCTAGAAGGCGATTCGAGAAGTCTCCGCGATCAATCCCATTCCTAGTCGTTTTCGAGGTTGTGCAGATGTGTAACCGTGCAAGTCCCATATTTGCTTTAGAAAGAAAAACAAGACTGGCCTTGTTCATGTTTCTGCAAATAACTAGCCCAATCGTTACATAAAAACCAACATTTATGTTTTATAACTGCTGATTTGTAAGACCTGAAAATGAAAAATCAATAAAAGATACAATTTAGAATTCTACTGGAACTGACTAACAAATTCTCATTCCTCACCTCTACTATAAACTAATGCAATGACAGTAAAAAATTTAAACTTTAGAAATTATAATTATTGTAAAATTTGTTTTATGAAATTACTAGCATGGTGATTATACTGTTCTGATAACTAAGATCACCACCGTGGATGCATTTCATCTAGAATCTGATAAATAAAGAACTCAAAAAGAAATTACAAGCAATGTTCAAACATGACTATCAAGTTCTCACCTCTAGTGAAAGCTAATGCAATGAGGCTAAACAGAATTAAGTTTCAGAAAATGTAATCTTTGTAAGAACTTGTTTTATGAAATCACAAGCAAGGTTATAATACCGGTTTTAAAAAACACAGTGGATGCATGTCATCAAAAATCAGATTAAAAAAGAACCCAGAAGAAAGCAATGTTCAAATATGAAGTTCTTCAGAAACTGTAATAATTAAAAAAAAAATCTGACCAAAAACCCCACAGAAATGTAAAATCATATCAACAAGAGAAATTGAGAATAAATTATATGGAAAGAGATAAATGAAAAGGCTCAGATCTGAAATTGGGGGATTTGGGGAGAAAGAAGATGCGAGTGACGCCATGGCTGCAAACACACACGGTTGCATAGTCACACATTCTTCTTCACTATGCCATCCGGATGTTTGCCCCGCCAAGATACGGGTCGGATCTTCCATGTCCCCTTATTTTGACACCGATCATCACAGCCTTTAAACAGATTTACAAAATTGCTACTGCTGCTGCTGCTACCACAGATAGCATCACCACCACCACCACCACTACCACCGTCGCCGTAGCGATGTAAATGTAAGGGGTTGTGAATATGAAGAACAAGGGGATAGGTCAGTTAGTAGAGCGCCAGACTGAAGAAGCGAATAAAGAGGTAGACAGTTGCAGATCCATTGATGCAAAAGGGCTGTTGATTTGATTATGGGTGAAATCATCGGTTCCATATGAATATGAAGATGATCATAAATCATAATGATATTCATATGGTGGCAAGAAAGGGGCAACCACCCTTTGTGAAACTCCCGATTGATTCTCTCTCGCCGGAACCTCCTTCCTCCATCTCAACGGTGTCATCCCCCAATCTCCGTGATTCTGATTGGACCCTCTCTTCGATATATATTTGTGAAGAAGTGTGATCCCTTCACAATTTTCAATTTTGCCCCTCGGTCCTCACATCCCATTGGGTTTTTTAACGATCAACTAATAAATTTAGCTACTCGGTGTACCTCAAAATCACATCTAATACGTCCGAGAGCACAGACAGCGCTTGATAACGCAAGCTCATCAACCATCAATTCCGAAGAAAATCCGCCACAGACGGCATCGTAAACGAATAAAGACAACATATGACACCACGTCGATCACAAATGGGAACCTGCTTGACAAAAGAGCAACCGGCACTGCCAACAATAAAACCAAATCGGATCTGAGTTCGGGGCAACCTCAAACAAAGATCGCACGTCGACATGCAACCGACCGGACCAACATCACCACTAGGACCATCGTCGTCGACAGCAGAATTGGGGGGGGGGGGACCAAATTGAAGCTGAAATCGGGCTAACCTCATCGACTACCTCCACAGCGGCAATTGGATCTAAGGTAAGGGCAACTTCAAACAAAGATCGCACACCGACATGCACCCGACCAAAATGACATCACCACCAGGACCACTGTCGTCAACAACAGAAACGGGCAGACCAAATCGAAGCAAAAATCGGGACAACCTCATCGACCATGTCCACAGCGGCGGGTGGATTAGATCCCTAAGGCGGCAGTGGCGGCACACGGCGGCCATGGGAGGCGAACGGATCACCACCACACGCCGAAGAAGGGTTTCTCATATGCAAAGATAGAGAGATGAAACCCACTCGCCTTTTTAAAACAAAGTCGCGCATCACCAGCAAGCACATCAAGCTTTAGAAGCCGTACAACCATTGGAGACGGCGCACAGGAGACGGGAAATAGCGGCCAGGCCGAAGTGGCCACCGCCTCCGGCACCACCAAAGAAGCCAATCGGTTCCCAAATCAGAAAAGTTAAATGGGGTTTATCTGCCTTTAAACATGATGGAGGGGGCAAACTGCAAAACGAAGAAAGTTATTTGACCAAATCGCAGAACAACAAAAGCTAACTATTCCTAACATTATTTTTTTCATATTATATTATAGAATTAATATACTATTAGTGTCATATTTTCCATTAGCATATTATTTTTATGATGATTTGTAAACAATATGGTTCGATTCAAACAGCAGCTGTCATATGGCTTGTTGTTTATTTTTTGTATGCTTTATAGAGCTAAAAATAAATCACTCTTAGATGATCATTATTAGATTTTATTTTTATCTAATAGGTGAAGTCAAATCGTAATAGTCATTATTTATACAGACTGAGCACATAAAACCTGTCGTGTGAAACTGGTTCTTTATTTGATAGTTATTTTGACTAAAATACCCCTTATATTGGAAAGTAACAGTATTAATTAAGTGCGGTCAAATAAATGCAAATAAAAATTTTAATAAAACCTTTGGATTCAGATATCAATTATCATGAAACCGTATATATGAAAAACAACACTTTTTAAGTCTTGTTAATAAAACTCATTGGGGACAAAAATAAAATTCTTCTAAGATGGTTAATAGTAAAAAGAGTAAATTGCATTTTGCGCTCCTACATGTTAGTTATTTAGACCAAAATCATAACCATCTAAGGGCCGTTTAACAATTTTTGAATGATTAAGTGCTGAATCAATAAAAGGTCTGAAGCATTAAGTGCTGAACCATTAAGAGCTAGTATATCGCTTAACTATTCAAAAGCAAATGTCTGATCAATCCAGTTAAGAGGGTCTAAACCATTTAGCATTAGACTTTTTAATCATTCAACATTAGTATAATGCTTAACCATTCAGAGGCAAATGTCTAAATCATTCAGACATTTGCTCGCGAAATAAACAGTATGAACTATTAAATGTTGAACCATTCAGACATCTAAACCATTAAGAATCTGAAACAAACAGACCCTAAGTTATAAGAGTGGTGGGAGTGGGATCGAGAGATGACATCCATCAAGCAAGCAATATGGTTAAGCCTCAATTGGGAATATCATTTCTTTGTAAAATCCACTGATTCTCGAATTCTTGATTACGTAAAAGATACTGATTTGCAATGGCAGAAATCCAACCGTTGGGAGTTACATTCTAATAAAATATAAATTAATATAAATAATTACAATTCGTGAGATTTTGAGAGAACCATTTCGGCATCTTCTCAATTGAAGGAAAATGATGTGACGCTGATGTGACTTTGAGGATTTTGAGAGATGGGAGAACTATCCCTCCACCCTAAAAAGGATATTTATGCACACTATGGTCGATTAATTTGTTAGAATTCATCCTTGCATTAAGTCAATTAGTATAACCATCTTAATTCGTTAGGCTTAGTGCTTGTTAAGTCTTATACGATAACTATTTTATCCGTCTATTGTACATCAGATTGCTCCTTAGATTATCCAGATTTGTGCATCTTTGATTATCTAATTATTGTCTTTGATTATGTTTTGTTTTATTATTATTATTATCTAAATGTAACACATAAACCCATTCCTAATGTGCTACTATAATTATACGCATATATAAATGTTACAATATAAAATTATGTACAAGGTATACTGAACTTGAACTTTGAACATAAAGCTGAGATCTCCTGTTGCAATCAAACTTGCTTTTTGCCCAAATCAACCATGGCTGCAATCACAGTTGCAATTGAATATCAGACTCCAGATAAAAAAAATCTCCAAATATAACAGTTACCAACCAATATACCGATGGTGATCAGGTCTACGAACTTTGATTCTGCTCGGACTACATTGCATCATCACTACCAGTACTTTTTAAGAATTAGCAGCAGCAGCAACAGAAAAGGTACACAAAGGCGCCATGGAATGTGTTAATCGTTAGAAAACAATAAAGATCAACATCAAGTGATGTGTGCGTGTAGAAAGACAGGAGTTGAATCAGCATCGAAATGATTGACTCGTAGTTGATCGGAGGATCATTTGACAAAAGGGAAGTAACTCTATGAAACTGTATCATGTTTTTCGTGACTTAATTATACGGAGAGAAACACAAAGATAAGCAGAGAAACATAAGAACCACATGTAAAGTTACACAAAAATATAAAGTTATACGTAAAGGTGTATCAATGCTCAAATTTCAAACTCTTTTAGAAATAGAGTTTTAAAGCCGTAAATCCTAATTTGTTGTCTAAATCCACCACGGCTGCAAACACGGTTGCATGTGTCTAATACTCTAATTCAGATCTATAAATTCCGATTTTGCTCAAATAACTTCCATCATCACAGCCTATTAAAATAATCAACAACATCATCCTCATCATCTCCATCAAATAACCACATCTTTAGACTATTTCAATAGGGGTTTGTTCAAAGAAGTGTAGAAATTCCTCCTAAAAAGAATCAAACCAAAGTACGTAAAAGAAGAAAAACATAAAGAGGAGGCTCAGATCTGTTAATAATAATAATAATAATCAGAACAAAGAGGAACAAACCGCCATGGCTGCAAACATCACGGCTGCTTCAACGGTAAAAACAGCAATTTCTACCACGAAACCTCCGGAATTTACCTCGCCAAGATACGGTAAGTTTCAACCTTGGTTCGATTCACTCAGACAACCACAAATTCATCATCATCGCCTCTAAAAATGGCAATAGTTTTGATATGGGGGTGTTTGGTAACAAGTATGTTACAACTAGCTAATAACAGGACCACAAATAACATATCGATTGATATGTTTTCACCATATATCTATCCATCTATCTGGTGGAAAAAGAAAGAAAGAAAGAAAGAAAGAATAGAATGTAGAAACAACATGGGACTCTCTGAAGAACAGAAGTGTACTAGATTCAGCATCGTTGTGAGGATGGAAAATGTAATGTAGTATGGGATGTAAGGTAGGACACTGGCCAGCGTAAGGAACATCAAGATGAAGTTCCTAAGGGTGGTGTCGAGTTTTGGGGGTGAATTGGAGATCATGGGCTACAGAGGGGGCAACACCAACCCTTCCCTCTGCTGCCTCCTTCACTGTTGTCTGAGCTTGCTTTTGCTTCCCCCAACCCCTAATTTCTGTATTCAGCTCGGGTTTTATTGCAAGTGAGTTGGTAGTTTTTATTCAAAGTTACTGTTTTGACCTTTTACCTTTTCCTACATGTTTTTGACGATATCAAAGGATGAAGAGCATTCACACTGGTTTTTTATTATGTTCATATTTATATTAAAAATATTAATTTATTACTTTATTTTTTTAATTAAATAATACCCTTTTTATTCTTTTATTACTAGCTTTTTTTTTTTTTATTTCATTCACAATCACTTTTAAAAAAATTAAAAAATTTATAAATGTTATACTATATTTTCTCAAATATAGAACATCACAATACAATACTTATAATTTTTTTTATCTCATTCACTTACAACCATTTACAACCATATTCATAATATTAGACACAGACTTATATAAATCCCTACCTCTAAAGCATTTATAGTTTTCTATTTTCATTCTTATAATTTTATTAAAATTTATTATTTCTTTAGTTTATTATTTTAGATATATTCCACGTTTTGTTTTCTGTTTCAACCTAATTTTATTAATCCATAGCTCGATCTACCTCCACATATTCAAATAATTATCATGATACCAACAAGTGATCCACCTCCTCCATTTGATGGTTACACATTGCACAAACGCGAAAAAGTAACAACGTTTCTCTTTTTTATAATGCACCCATTGTACCAATCCTACCATCAAGGACACACCACATGAAATACCCTACTTTTGGATGTTTGCGCGGAATCTCTAACCGCTTCAAACTGCCTGTAAACATCCTCCCCGTGACTAAAGCAAAACTACTTTAACCAACCCATTGAAAATGAAACCTCCAAAACTACTTTAACCGACCCATTGAAAATGAAACCTCCTAGCACTCGATACGTGAAAGCGAATCCACCTTCCATTCCCATTGTCATGTAATAGCCTCTCCCATCTTAGTTATAGTTATAGTAATTTGCCACTTTTTCTTTTGAGTAAATTACAAAATGTATCCTTTATTAATACATGAAATTACACCGTGTGTCCTTTAGTTTCAATAATTACACTGTATGTCCTTTTTATATAAAATTTGCACACATATTGTCCTTTACACTAACGTTCGTTAAAATTTATAGTTAAATCATGCATGTGCACCTCACATGAGGGGCATTTAAGTATTTTACTTGTCTACAATGAGTAAAAAATATTTTTACGTCATTTTATTTCCGTCGCCTTCATTTAGGTGTTCAAAGTTGGATGTCTGAAAATTTCAGATAGTAGAAATCGCTATTAGTATTCGGATATCTGACATTTCGGATATCTAAAATTCAGATATCCGAAATTTTGAATACAGATACAGATAATGATTCGAATAACTGAATTTCTTCTTTGTTTTTTTGGAATAATTAGATAATTCTAATTATAAAAATAATGTAAAAGCAACACATGTTAACACAAGTTTCAATATACTGTAAAAAGTCTCAACCAAAATAAAACCTTTTAACACTTCAAAAACTATAACAAAAGATATTTTTTAAATTATCCAAAAACTTAAAATTCTTTTTGTTATTTTTTAAAGTGTTAAACGTGTTTTTTTGTTGGGACTTGTTAGTGTATATTTGGAATTTTTTATGTGTGTTGTTTTTACATTATATATATATATATATATATATATATATATATATATATATATATATATATATATATATATATATATATATATTTATCATAACATATATATAATTATTGCAAAAAAAAAAGTTCAGATATTCAAATTGCTATCTGTATCCATGTCCAAAATTTTGAATATCTAAATTTCAGATTTTCGAATACTGATAGTGATTTCTATTATCTGAAAATTTCAAACATCCAACTTTGAACACATAACATGAAGACGACGAGAATGAAGCGACGTAAAATATTTTTGACTCATTGCAGGCATGTAAAATACTTAAAAGCTCCTCATGTGAGGGGCATTTGCATGACTTAACTGTAAATTTTAACGAATGTTAGTGTAAAGGACAATATGTGTGCAAACTTTATATAAAAAGGACATATAATATAATTATTGAAACTAAAGGACACATGGTGTAATTTCATGTATTAATAAAGGACATAATTTGTAATTTACTCTTTTCTTTTTCATCAAAAACCTCTAGGCACGCGGTAGTTGAAGTAGTTATTTTTTTACCATTTAATATGATGCTTTAAACATTTTGAATGCTTTATGTTAAGAGTTTAAGATTACAAATGTTTTTTTATACATGTTTAGTATTGTTATTTCAATTCGTAATTTGGTATTCAAAAATCAAACATGTGGTCTGAAAAACAGAATGCTAGAGTACTAAACCAATAGATTTTAGCCTACTAGTTCAAGGGGAAAATGAAAGGTTTTGACTCTCCACAAAATCTAAGATTCAAACTTTTACTTGATGTTACTAATTCTAACCATTAACCAGCTGTTTAAAAAAAAGAAAAAAGAAAAAAAAACCTAAACCAATAGATTTAGTAATTAGTACCGCATTCAATACCCACTTCTTTTCAAAATTGGCATCGGTATTTTCGGTATAATATCGGTATGATCTCACTTCTACTTTTAAATGCTAGTTTGAACGAATTTCTTCCATCGTATTTCACAAATCATATTACAGTCTCGCAAATAGATTTCAAAATATAATATTATGCATAAGACTCCTCTACGCATGCAGTTTTGAAGAGAAAATTTTAGCCTATGAACAATCCAAAATACTAATTACCAATACAACAAAATACGATAAAAACCGAGAAATCCAGAAACCAAAGGAACAATAATAAAACATTTGATGATTGAATTGAAGAGAAATTAGGCTCAGATCTGTAATTTGAAGATCAGACAAAGGGCCCAAAACACCGCCATGGCTGCAACACCGGTTGCATTGCACCTTAAGAGAAAAAAAAAGCAATTTTCTCCTCTCAAATACCATCCGGGTTGCCCCGCCAAGATACGGGTCGGATTTAACCCAATGCCCGATTATGATGTTCGGAATACAATACATACAGAAATTAATATCATCGCCATCTCCAATCATCATCATCTTTCAACAATTATAACTTTTTTGCATATACGCAAAAGAAACACACGCACAGTCACACACACATACATATATATATGTATATATAGAGAGTGAGAGAGAGAGAGAGAGTGAGATCGTGAACCGATTACCACGGTATAATAATTGTGGAGTTGGACACGAGTCACATCACATAGAGCGGAAGGATAATAGCGTGTTCAATTTGCTGTTCAGAAGACATAATTTATTATTATTGTTTTATTTTCATTGAAGGGTTGTTGAATTTCAGCAGAAATTGGGGATGAAGTCAT
Organism: Flaveria ramosissima; assembly: GCA_025215565.1. Classification (NCBI taxonomy): domain Eukaryota; kingdom Viridiplantae; phylum Streptophyta; class Magnoliopsida; order Asterales; family Asteraceae; genus Flaveria; species Flaveria ramosissima. The sequence continues at coordinate 19,206,439 of CM046039.1, read as the reverse complement.
CAGCTCAACATGATCTGATCCGATGAGATCTGATCATGTAGTGGCAAGAGAGGGGCAACATCCCTTTAAAAACTCCCCCATCTCTCTCACCGGAGCCTCCTTCATTTTCCGAACATCTTCTTCAGATCCCCAATTTTGGTTTGACTGTGATATCTAACATTGTGTATATAATATAGTGATGCTAATATTACCTTTATGTCCTCCACCTTCTCGTAAATTTACAATTGTGTTTGGGCCTTGGGATGTATTGGGCCAGATATGTTGGGTTTCGTAATTTACTTTGTTTCAACATGAATGTTTGTTTGGAACATAAGTTTTGATGAGGATGCATTGGAGAAAAATTTTTCATAGGAGAGTAAAAGTAAAGCGATTGTATCTTTTTAACGGGACTAGAAAGGTGTCCGCGTAATGCGACGGGATATTATTTTATATTCGGCATGTGCATTTAATATTTTGTTATTCTTGTATTAGTTTTACTAAAGTCTATTATTTTTTTTCTAAGTTATAATTTAAAACACCAAATAAATGAGTTCTGCATGCCTACTTATACATATATACATTAACTTATTGTACCTCACAAAATACAGATCTGTTCAGCAAAAAGTTTACACCAAAACGTTTAAAGGTTAAGTTGTAGTTTCAAAACGTATTTAAATGTAATAGAGTAAAAGATATGGCTGAGATATTAAAACATATTAAGTTTTTTTGGTTTATTTGTAGATAATATAAAATTTTATGCAAGTGTTAGTAAGTGTAAGGTTATTATGTAACTAATTGTAAGGGGTAATTTGTAAATAATGTTATAAATAATATTTTACCCTTAAAAGTGGTTGTATTCAATGCATTAAATATAATAAGTATTCTTAATTTTATGGTATCTTAAAATGACCCTCTCATATGCTTTATATATAGTATAGATTTTAGGAATTTTAATATTCATATAACAATAAAATAATATTTACAGGATTCGACTTCCCCCAAGCTTTTACCTAGATCAGCCCCTATGTAAGGTATATTATTGTTAATAATTTGTTACTTCTTCGTCATGAATAATTTCGCAACCTATATGAAGCAATTTCATATGTAACTTACTACAACCCTATATTCTTTTAAATTTTACTTGTAAAATAGAAATTTGTGATTTAAAATATATTATATTTACAAGTGTAGAGGGGAAATATAACATTTCCTTAGATATATAGGTGCTTGGTACATCTTTGTCGTAATTTGTGTGCCGATCCTTTTTTCCCAAGTCCTTCGGTAACTAAGAGTTGTTTAAAATTAACTAGCTTGCTAGAACTAAAACTGTTATCACAATTTTTGATGAACTGAATTTAACAACCAAATGTTACAATAAAGCCATGATCATAAACGACACATTAACATATTATATATAAAAGCATTTTAAAATTAAAGATATACAAAATGGTCCTAATATGTTTACATAAGTAAATCATGGTCGATTTGTAATCTGGCGATGTGCCAACTGTCTCCAACCAGCGCTATATCATCGTGGTAAAAAACAAAAACACAACAAATGCGATCCATAGTGTAATCATATGCTTTTTGTCCATGGTTTTTTAAACCATGCATAGGTTGGTTTAATATCTAATTTTAGAACAAAAATTTTGTGCATCAAATATAACCACCATTGAAATTCACAACAATGAAGATGAATAGCTCACACATACTATACTATCTCATACATTTGATTTAGAACTAACAAGCTTGTAAAGCTCATGTTTTCAATTTAACAAAGATGGGACTACCACACTATTTTCTTCCCAAATTACTTTTATCATTCAAACATCCTATATCTGCTTATAAGAATACAATAAGCGTAAGTGTGGCCATCAATTTTGTCACTAATATGTTCACTTAGACTCTAGTAACTAAATTATTAAATTTAACATATTGGCATTTATTGTATCAATGCTTTTGAAATTCATATATATTACGAAATCTCATCCCAAATCTTCGAGTTATTAAATGATGACGTAGGCAAGTCCGATGTCAGGGAAAAGTGACGTAAGCAGGAACCTAGGTACGATTAAAAGGCAAGGGCGCAGTAAGAAGGCTCCCATTGTACCGCCACATGACAAAAATCCAACACTTACTCCCAGGATGATTGATCAAACGGTAAATGGAGGTATACTGAAAAGATAAGGGGTGGATGCTTACTAAAAAAGGAGTATCTCGCATAGGGTTTCAAAAAGAAAGAGTTACCTTCTGCAACCAAATAAGAAAAGTCAAAGTCTAGTAGAGACAGGTTAAAGATGATGCTGACAAAACAGTAAAGCATAGTCAAATCTTTGTACACAAATGGCATGCTTCCGAAGATAAGGGAAATATACAGGGGTTAAAAAGAGATCCTCCACCAAAATAGAGAGGCACCACAAACCCCTCCTGATATCCTAAGAGGAGGCCCTCAAGTATAAATAGGAACACTTAATGCTCAAGTACAACACAAGAAAACTTACACTAAGGCAAAACTTATTCTCACACCGGAGGTGGATCGCAGGGACACATCCCTGCGGTGAGCCTAACGGTGTTCTTTCTTGGCTAACAAGTCGATCCAAGGTTTCCCAGGCTAATTCGGGAGGATCCAAGTTCCAGTGCAGCAACAAGTGGCGCCCACCATGGGGCAGATTTGCGCTACTTTTTACGCAACACTGTCCCAACCTACTTTTTTGGGGCTGCTCGGACGAACATGTCCTCCATCAATACTCCGAATAGGGGAAGTACGTCCCATCACATAGTCCGGATCGCTGCCGACAATTGGTGACATGATTGAGTTAACTCCGAAGGGAGTCCGGGAGAACTTCTCAAGTTGCAAGAGTTGATCAACGAATACGTTCAGGAAGAAAGACTCAGAGGGGTATGGGTACGCTTGGCTTACGACTAGGAGCCTAGCATCACGCTAACACCTGTATCCCAATGTGACACCCGGTCAAATCAGGTCAACGCTCGAGACTATTTAAATTTATATTTATTAATTATCATATCTCATTAATTGAAAACCCTACGTTAACGTTTCTAACGAACCTTGAAATCGTTTCATTGTTACGTATAATAATAATAATACTACTAATAATAATACTAAATAATAATAATAATAATAATAATAATAATAATAATAATAATAATAATAATAATAATAATAATAATAATAATAATAATAATAATAATAATAATAATAATAATAATAATAATAATAATAATAATAATAATAATAATAATTTTATTATTATTATTATTATTATTATTATTATTATTATTATTATTATTATTATTATTATTATTATTATTATTATTATTATTATTATTATTATAACAATACTAATGAAATTACTAAAATTAATAATAATTATAGGTTAGGTGGAGTGTGTGCATGGATGACAACTTGTCATCCATGAGCCTACATAATCCAATTTTGAACTCAACCATCATCACAAAAACCCTTTCACATTCATCACCCTCTCCACTTCCACACCACCACTACCATAGGCTCCCACCCCACCACCAAGACCATCACCGGTCACCACACCACCGTCCGCCACCCCACCGTCGACCGCCACCTACCCCTACACCACCACCGCGACCGTCAACCGCCCCCACATCTTCGACCATCACCACCAACCCATCACCCCACCACCTATGAACACCCCTCACCCACCCTCACGGTCGCCACGAGCACCACCACAACCCCACCTTTGAAATCACACCATCACCACCATAAGAAACTTTCATCTTCTTCCATTCAAGTAAAGAACAAGAGGGTTTGTAGTTAAGACTTGTTAGGAACCCGAAGGTGTAATCGGGAGTTGGACATCTTTGTGCAAACATTAGAGAGTGTTGGATTAAGCTAAGAGTTACTCAATGTATACTTGTTTTGGCTTCGATCATCGTTTTTTCTTCATGCATGGGTGATCAAGATGAAAATCTTGATGAACCCTAGTTCACCCACTTGAATGTTACATAAAAGTTGATGTTTTTGATGAAAATGAGTTTTGAAATGGTTGAGTAATCTGAAATGTATATTAGAAATGGTTTTAGTTTGATGAAATCATGTTATTTGTATGATTTCGGTTCGTAAGAATGTATATATATGTATGTATATGTCGCGTATGTGTGTATGTACATGTAAGTTGAAAGATTGGTGGATTATGGCCTCTTAAGGAATGATTAGGTAGTATTATTGGATGAATGATTATTGTTGAACATAATGACATAGGAGGATAATTAAGTTGAGATATTGGATGATATTACTAATCATAAAAAGAAATGATCAAGTTAAAATGTTAGTATAAAAAAATAGATACTTGGACACATCATAAGGTTGCACTTAGTTGAAAAGTTGATTGACAATTAATCGATAACTAGAAACCGTAATTTAGACTGTACATAAGACTACGGGATGTTATGACAAAGGGACTTGACTAGGATGACAATGAGACATCAAGACTTTATAAATTATACAAAGCTGAAAAAATAATATATATATATATATATATATATATATATATATATATATATATATATATATATATATATATATATATATATATATATATATATGTATCAGAAAATTAACGACGAATAAAAATAATATATATTAAATAAACGACCTCAAGTTAACGGATTTTCAAACCAATATGTTTCGTAAAAATAATATCAAAAGAATGTATGTTTTATTAATTAAATCATCTCATTAACTTTAAAGATTTGCTTTATAAAAGAAATATAAGAGATTTTTATATAAAATTCACTATTTACAAAAGAATTGGTTAAGCTTTGAATAATTTACATCAAAGTATAATAATAAATGCAAGTTTGAAAAAATTATGATTTTATAACATAAACATTTAGCTAAGAAATATGATAGTTGACGTAAGAAATAAACGTAAGGTTAACAAATGGACTAGTGATATTATTAGATGCTTAGTTAGTTAAATAGTATACGTTAAAGTTAGACATTAGTTTATAGGACGGATGTGTTATTATATATATTTCCTTAAGTAATGCAATAAACTTTTACAAAATATCAATGATTTTCTTTAAAACTGTAAGAAATAATAAAAACGTTTTACCTTTGAAAATAACTAAACAAGTTGGGTGAAAAGCATTCTCATAAGCATGATTTATCAAATATTAATCGAATCATATACATTTAGGGTCTTGATTAATCGGAGCCTAACGTATAGACCTTTTCTTTGATCGCATTCAAGGTGAGTTCTACGGCTCCATTTTGAATATTGTTTTAGTTGAACTGTTTTGGGGGAAAAGCATGATGAATTTATATATATATATATATATATATATATATATATATATATATATATATATATATATATATATATATATATATGATGGGTAAAATGAGATTAATATATGTTATGAATGTATAAGTTGAGTCAATAGTATAAGTGTATACTGTTGAGCCCCTAAATCCCCCCATAATCATTAACCTCGGGGAGGCCGCAGACTATATTGGTAGATCTATCGGGTTAGAAGGGCTCGCTCTCGCGACCAGTCGCACTGGTCAGGTTGTAGCGAGGGAGTTTATATGTTTGGGTTGTTGTGGGGCAACGACGTGTTTCTTGGCTTGATTATGGACTTATGACCTAAATTAATCATAGTACTTAGCTAGTCTATGTTGAGTGTATTATATCTCGCTACATCATATCGTTTTGAAAACAAAATGTTTGTAAGATTTAAAACCCCAAATGCTCACCAACTTTATGTTGACTGTTATTATCTTTCATGCTTTTCAGGGTTATAGGTAAGCTCTATATGAAAATATTGGAATGTGTCTTTGGAGGGTCAAACATGTCAGTTGTTTACAAGTAGTGATAACCTAATAAAGAAATGATGTTGCTTTGACTAAACAATGTCGTTGTTAATTTAACTGTCTATCACTATGTTATGCTTGAAAAGCAATAAAGAACAATTCTTTCGTAATCAACTGTTAAATCATTCACGTTTGACTATAATCGTTGGAATAACTCCATCTTCCGTTATCACCACGTTACGTGACTTTCCGCTACGATTTTCGGGGTGTGACACCCAACCACACCCTACCGAGCAAGAGCCTCTAATACAAATAACGGGAACGTTCCCTACCTAAGCGTTGTCTCATCTGGCACTCCCAATGTTGTCATATCCTTAAATGTCGGGGGAAGTAGACAGTTACCCCATGATAACGGGAGGAATCGTAGACCATTACATTAACCCTACCACCAGGGGATACCCCTGGTATGCAAGCATGACCCAAAATCTGGTACCACCAGTAATCAATATGGCAATGGACCAGCCTTTAGGGGTTCACCAAACCCTCTGTCAGGAGTTGTCACTGTGACATCCGTCACTTCAAGGTCCGTCAATTGACGTGTTTGTCCGTCATCTTTTATATACTTGGTCATTCCTCACCATTATTTGACTCTTTATGTGGATATCATGTGTGCAATATTATCGTTGTGTGTGTATTCGCTATAATCGTGTGTGAACCTTAAAAAGACCTTTAAAACTTTCATTTTTGAAAACGCTAAATATATCATTTTATAAATATAATAAATGTTTTAATATAACCATTTCTTCAGTCATAATAACATTAAATGAACTTTCACAATTAATATAAAAACTTAACGAAGTTGTTTTTCAACCGAACAAAATTTGGGAAAACTCGGGGGTTAAGTGCAGGGACTAAACTTGTAATTTTGGAAACTTGGGCTGGGTATAAATACCCCATTTCCAGCCCTAAACCCCCATTTCTATCATCTTCTTCATCTTCATCTCTTTCACACACAAAAACACCATTTTAGCACCAAATCCGACCCGAGAGGTCTCGTTTTCTTCGTCTTGACACCGTCTACAGCCTACACTACCCCTCTCTAGCAGGTAGTTGTCTTTGGTTGTCCATTTTAGAGCCATTTCACGGCTGTCCAAACTAGGGTTTCGGGTGTTCGGGTTCAACCCGAACACACAAGGTCGTATGGGTGCGTGTGAGGTCTCTTTGCTTGTGTTTTATGCTTGTGTATGTTTGTAGAGTGTTTCTGGAGGTCCTTGTGGTGTAAAACCCGTGTTTAGAGCGGCCCGGGGGCTGCTCATCCCGACCACAGTCGCGATTCTGCAGATTGGGCGACTGGGTCATCCATGCGATTGAGCCGTGCGACTGAGTGAGTCGTGCGACTGGATCATGCGTCTGAGTCAATCGCGCGACTGAGTTGTGCGACTAGGCATGTCGTGCGACTGAGTTGTGCGACTGAGTGTCTGTGTGCGATTGAGTCATGCGTGCGAATGAGTGTATGCGAATGAGTCATGCGACTGAGTGTTTGTGTGCGATTGAGTCAGGTGACCGACTGAATGTGCGCGAATGAATGTGATTCGCACGACTGGGGTCCAATCGCACGAATGAAGGTTCAGTCGTACGAAAGTAGCTAATTCGCACGATTGAAGGTTGATTCGTGCGCATGGAAGTTGAGTCGTGCGATTGGGTGTTGTGTGGTACGACTGAAGACCAATCATACGAATGAAGGCTCAATCGTACGAATGAAGCTGATTCGCACGATTGAGGGTTGATTCGCACGAATGGAGGTTGAGTCGTGCGTCTGGCCTTGTATGCGACTGAATTTGTTGTGTTTGACCCTTGTGCGTGGCGTGAGTATGTCGTGTGGTGTCGAGGTAACACTAACACAATTATGCCATTGTTTGGCCACAAAGATTAAAGTCAACGTGAGAAAGGGCACAGAAACTACTTTGAGCAAATATGACTAACGCTTTACGAACGACTAAATTGACTATAACTATTGACACTTATTCAATATTCTTCGATAACAACAATACTTTTACTTAAATACCATCATTAGTGGCAACAATGTCTTGTACTTGGATCCACATAGGATCTAGTACGCGTGTCAGTCTGTGTGTGTAGTGCGTGACCCATCCGATACGACTCGAACCGACCCTCATTATTGCGCGCTTATACATATAACATATCATTAATGCTATACAATAACTGTCAATAGGTGTTTGACTGTTTATTTGCATTCAACATTTGGGATACAACGCTCATACATACTTACCACTTAACAAGTGAGTTTCGTGGCCCCTTTTACGCTTATTCAATACTTCAATCATTTACAAAATTGGGGGAAAAGTATGCTTACACAATTTTTATGCTGTACACTTACATACATTTTACATACAAGGAATCAACGTGATACTGTGTTGCAAGTACTATTTGATACATGCTTGGGTCTGCTGTGTGGTTCTATCTTTGCAACTATTTAATTCCAGTGTGGGAACCGACGGTTAGGTATTGGTAGTACTACTGGGTTGACACCCCCACCCTCGTTCGATGGTATACTAGTTGGTACCATCAGTGGCCAGGAACGGGCCCTTGGGTGAATATATGCCGACAATTTCTTAGTGTACGTCGCTAGGTTTGGTTGCAAAGCTCATGTCATGTGATATTTACTTGTGTAATAACTGTATTCACGGTATTCCGACGCGCTACTTATTACAGCATCACTTACATTTTTATTACATAAATCTGCGAACTCACCAACAATTTTGTTGACCGTTTTAAGCATATCTTTTCAGGTGATCATGCAAGTCCAGGAATCTAGGTGTGCTGCCTTAGTGGAGACCCTAGGATGCATTTTTGGGACTTAGCTCATGTTTTGTTAAACAATCTTTTTGAACAATGTTATCGCATGTAAACAATTATCAACATTGGAACTTGTTCCCGGGTTGTGGGAATTAACATCTACATTTCTATCTTATGTGTATATGTGTTATCATTATCATGTTGCTTATGGCTATGTGTTGTGGATATTGACTAAACACGACACAAGTCCCCTTGTTGTCGGGTGTCGTCATGACACGCATGTCATCATTTATTTATATTGCTCTCTATCGCTTACCATGTGTTATGACGATCCCATTCTCGTTACATCCCCGTGTTTCCGCTTTCAGCGGGGGTGTGACAGATTGGTATCAGAGCCATTGGTTATAGAGAATTAGGCAATACGCTTGACCTAGACTATAACCTAGGAACCTTCATGTAGATTTGCATGCTAGGACTCTGTATGCATATTATATCTCGTGTATGTGTTCCTCGCTGCTTGATTTGCTCATCTATTTGTTATGTGATCATTCTACCCTATGAGAGAGCCCTTGTGCTCACTCTCATATGGGGATGCTCCTATTGGATCTTCCGTTCCCTCTGCGCGCCGAGTTAGTTTATCAGATCCGGGTATTAAACCCGAAGAGATCATCACAGATCATACTATTACGCTTGACCTTGAACATTGAGATAATTCTGAGGAGGTATATGTCCGAAACCTCGAGAGATGAGGAAATAGACAACCTCCGCTAGACTAAACGTGATTGTATACGTGGACTTACAACTGTTGTGATGTGTGATGACAATAAGCATGATATTGACATGAAATACATGGACTTGATGGATATGATGTAAAGGAAAGTTGGATGCCATGTAACCGGATCGGGCATCATTCTCGGTACATCGTGGGTGTGGTGGGAACGCTGCGGGGAACCCTATACATAAACATCACCGGTATACCGAGAATATGCTTGAAATGGGCTGCATGGTGGTCTGGCCGACCTGAACATGAACATTGGAACTTGATAAGTGGAATACATTTGTATCTTATGGTGACTAAAGCTGATATGTTACCTCTTTTATGATTAGAACATGCCGCCTCGAAGAGTCACCCGTAGCAGTAGTGGCGGGAGTGAAGCCCCAAGGGGCAGAGGCCGAGGCAGAGGCAGAGCACCAAGAACAAACGATGCTCCTGCCAGTAACAGTCAAGGAACAGGGAACGCCGACATGGCAGCCCTGATCGCTCAGCAATTGGCCGCACTGATTCCTACTATAGTGGCCCAAGTGAGCGACGCACTTCAACAACACCACCCTCACGGGGATGGTGGCAACGATGATGGAGCCCAAGGTGGGATAGAAACTGAAACGGGAAACGGGAACCCGACTGGAAACGAGAGCAACCAGGAAACCGGAAATGGTGGTACTGCCGGTATCGAGACTGGTGTGGTTAATGCTCGTCGGGGATGCTCGTACAAGGAGTTTGTGGCTTGTAAGCCAAGGGAATTCGATGGGAAAGGTGGGGCGATAGCCCTAACCAGGTGGTTGGAAAAGATGGAGGCAGTAATTGACATCAGTGAGTGCCTCGACAGCCAGAGGATCAAGTATGCTACTTGTTCTCTACAGGGTAAAGCCCTAACCTGGTGGAACACTCAGATTCAAGCTCGAGGAAGAGAGTCCGCGATGCAAATGTCGTGGGACGAGTTCAAAGCCCTAATCACCGAGGAATACTGCCCTCTCAACGAGATGCAGAAACTGGAGCATGAGTTCTGGAATCATGCTATGGTGGGGGCAGGGCATGCAGCTTATACTGATCGTTTCATGAGCTGGCTAGATTGGTTCCGCATCTGGTTACGCCGGAATCAAAGAGGATCGAGAGGTACATTTGGGGACTCGCGCCTCAAATTAGAGCGATGGTTACAGCAGCCGCTCCTCCTACTATTCAGAGCGCGATTCTGAAAGCTGGCGCTTTGACTGACGAGATGGTTAGAACAGGGGTATTGGGCCGAGGGGCCGAGAAGAGGAAAGATGTTGGGGAATCGAGCCGGTCGAGTGCCGGAGGTTTGAGAAGAGGTCTAAGCCGACCAGGAATTTTGTGGCCGTGTCTCAGGCCAGAAGAGAGTATGTGGGGCCGCACCCCAAATGTGACAGGTGCAATTATCATCATCCCCCAGGGACGCAGTGCCGGGTGTGCGCTAACTGTAAGCGCCCGGGTCATTTGGCAAGAGATTGCAGAACTGCGCCAAATCTTGTAGCACCCGTCAACGCGGTTAACCCCGCCGGGAATGCAAGGGCTTGCTTTGAGTGTGGGAGCCCCGATCACTACAGGAACATGTGCCCCAGGCTGAATCGGGCACCGGGTCAACAGGGGAACAACCAGCAGCAGGTGTTGGCTATCGCTGGGAATCAAGGCCCGGCTACTCAGGGGAATGCAGCTCGGGGACGTGCATTCGTCATTGGAGCTAATGATGCTCGTCAGGACCCGAATGTTGTCACGGGTACGCACTTACTCAATCATCACTTCGCATCTATATTATTTGATACTGGAGCAGATAATAGTTTCATATCTTCTGAGTTTGTGCAATTACTTGGTTTGAGTCCTAGTAGGCTAGAAACTAGCTACTCTGTAGAAATGGCCAATGGTAAGGTTGCTCAGGCCGATGAGATTATTAGGAAGTGTTCGTTGACGTTGGAGGATCATACCTTTGAGATAGATTTGATACCTTTCGAGTTAGGGAGCTTCGATGTGATTGTGGGTATGGATTGGTTGTCGCAGAATGGAGCAGAGATTGTCTGCCGAGACAAAGTAGTACGTATCCCTATGCCAAACGGGGAAGTACTCAAGGTTCAAGGAGAACGACCGGGTAAGAGCTTAAAGTTGATTTCCTGCATGAAAGCACGCCAGAGTCTACGAAAGCAGTGCTACGCTTTTCTGGCTCATGTGGTTGAAAAGAAAGACGAGGAAAGGAAACTGGTGGATATTCCAGTGGTACGGGATTACCCAGAAGTATTTCCAGATGACTTGTCTGGTTTACCTCCTCCACGACAGGTGGAATTCCGTATTGAGTTGGTTCCTGGAGCTACACCGGTAGCGAAAACGCCATATCGACTAGCGCCATCCGAGATGCAAGAGTTGTCTAGTCAGTTACAGGAACTACTGGAGAAGGGTTTTATTCGACCGAGTCATTCACCGTGGGGAGCACCGGTACTATTTGTCAAGAAGAAGGACGGATCGTTCCGTATGTGCATCGATTACCGTGAACTGAACAAGTTAACGGTGAAGAACCGATATCCTCTCCCCAGGATCGACGATTTATTTGATCAGCTGCAAGGAGCTTCGTATTTTTCAAAGATCGATCTTCGTTCTGGTTATCATCAGCTAAGGGTTTTCGAGGACGACATACCGAAGACTGCGTTCAGGACTCGTTATGGGCATTATGAGTTCTTGGTCATGCCGTTCGGATTGACCAACGCACCAGCTGTGTTCATGGATCTAATGAATCGGGTGTGCAAACCTTACTTGGATAAGTTCGTGATCGTGTTCATAGACGATATACTTATCTATTCCCGATCAAAAGAGGATCATGTAGAACATCTTCGGGCTATTCTGGAGCTGCTACGAGAAGAGAAACTTTTCGCCAAGTTCTCAAAGTGCGAGTTTTGGTTGCGGGAAGTGAAGTTTTTGGGTCATGTGGTCAATGAGGACGGGATTCACGTAGATCCCGGCAAGATCGAAGCGGTGAAGAAGTGGGATACGCCCCAGACACCATCAGAGATACGGCAATTCTTGGGATTGGCCGGTTATTATCGTCGCTTCATCGCGAATTTCTCAAAGATCGCGCAACCGTTAACCCTGCTTACTCAGAAAGACAAGAAGTTTGACTGGGGATTTGCACAAGAACAAGCGTTCCAAACGTTGAAAGAGAAGTTGTGCAACGCGCCGATACTGTCTCTCCCAGACGGAACAGATGATTTTGTGGTCTACTGCGATGCGTCACATCAAGGATTGGGATGTGTATTGATGCAGAAGGATAAGGTGATTGCCTACGCTTCGCGACAACTTAAAGTGCACGAAAAGAACTACACCACTCATGATCTTGAGTTGGGCGCTGTAGTATTTGCACTCAAAATTTGGAGGCATTACTTGTATGGCACCAAATGCATCATCTTCACAGATCATAAGAGCCTTCAACATATTCTGGATCAGAAGGAACTCAACATGCGCCAACGACGTTGGGTAGAGCTTCTTAGCGACTACGATTGTGAAATCCGGTATCATCCGGGGAAAGCTAACGTGGTGGCTGATGCCTTAAGCCGTAAAGAACGTGTGAAACCACTACGTGCACGAGCGTTGGGATTGACCATTCAAACCAACTTGAAAGCTCAAATTCAAATTGCACAGAGTGAGGCATTGAAAGAAGAGAACCTTGCGGGAGAAGAATTCCGGGGGTTAGACAAACAGATGATACGCAAGGATGACGGTATTCAGTACTTCATGGATCGCATATGGGTACCCAAATGGGGAGGTGTTCGTACCTTAGTCATGGATGAAGCCCACAAGACGCGATATTCTATTCATCCTGGTGCAGACAAGATGTATCATGATCTTAAGGATCTATACTGGTGGCCAGGCATGAAGAAAGACATTGCCTTATACGTCAGTCGATGTTGACGTGTTCGAAAGTCAAAGCTGAACATCAAAAGCCATCGGGATTATTACAGCAACCTGAAATTCCCGAGTGGAAATGGGAGAACATAGCTATGGATTTCATTACCAAACTCCCTAGAACAAACAGCGGTCATGACTCGATATGGGTCATTATTGATCGAATGACGAAATCAGCACATTTCTTGCCTATCCGAGAAGATTACAAGATGGATAAGTTGGCGAGATTGTACATCAAAGAGGTCGTGACACGGCACGGGGTGCCGGTGTCAATCATATCCGACCGTGATAGCAGATTCACTTCACGTTTTTGGCAGACACTACAGAAAGCGATGGGTACTCGGTTAGACATGAGTACAGCCTATCACCCTCAAACAGATGGCCAAAGTGAACGCACTATACAGACGCTAGAAGACATGTTGAGAGCGTGTGTAATCGATTTTGGTGGTAGTTGGGATGCTCATCTGCCGTTGATTGAGTTCTCCTACAACAACAGCTACCATACAAGCATTGGATGCGCACCATTTGAAGCGTTGTATGGAAGGAAATGCAGATCTCCCGTTTGTTGGGCCGAAATTGGTGAAAGTCAACTGACAGGCCCAGAGATCATCCAAGAGACAACAGACAAGATTTTCCAAATCAAAGATCGACTTAAAGCCGCGCGAGATCGCCAAAAGAGCTATGCCGACAATCGTCGGAAGCCTCTAGAATTCAATGTTGGGGATCGTGTGTTACTCAAAGTTTCCCCTTGGAAAGGAGTCGTTCGATTCGGAAAGAAAGGGAAGTTAGCCCCAAGATACGTTGGACCATTTGAGATCACTGAAAGGATCGGTCCAGTGGCTTACCGGTTAAGGTTGCCACAAGAGCTTAGCGGTGTGCATGATACTTTTCACGTGTCAAACCTCAAGAAATGTTTGGCCGATGAATCCCTTCACGTGCCAATCGAGGAAATCAAGATTGATGACAAGCTTCATTTTGTTGAAGAACCCATTGAGATCATGGATCGAAAGGTCAAGCAACTGAAGCGCAGTAGGATACCTATTGTTCGCGTAAGGTGGAATTCAAAACGAGGGCCAGAGTTTACATGGGAACGTGAAGATCAGATGAAACTCAAATATCCACATCTTTTCGAGGATGACACTCTTGGACCTAACTCCAGCTGAATTTCGGGACGAAATTCTCTCAACTGGGGGATACTGTGACATCCGTCACTTCAAGGTCCGTCAATTGACGTGTTTGTCCGTCATCTTTTATATTGGTCATTCCTCATCATTATTTGACTCTTTATGTGGATATCATGTGTGCAATATTATCGTTGTGTGTGCATTCGTTATAATCGTGTGTGAACCTTAAAAAGACCTTTAAAACTTTCATTTTGAAAACGTTAAATATATCATTTTATAAATATAATAAATGTTTTAATATAACCATTTCTTAAGTCATAATAACATTAAATGAACTTTTACAATTAATATAAAAACCTAACGAAGTCGTTTTTCAACCGAACAAAATTTGGGAAAACTCGGGGGTTAAGTGCAGGGACTAAACTTGTAATTTTGGAAACTTGGGCTGGGTATAAATACCCCATTTCCAGCCCTAAACCCCCATTTCTATCATCTTCTTCATCTTCATCTCTTTCACACACAAAAACACCACCATTTTAGCACCAAATCCGACCCGAGAGGTCTCGTTTTCTTCGTCTTGACACCGTCTACAGCCTACACTACCCCTCTCTAGCAGGTAGTTGTCTTTGGTTGTCCATTTTAGAGCCTTTTCACGGCTGTCCAAACTAGGGTTTCGGGTGTTCGGGTTCAACCCGAACACACAAGGTCGTATGGGTGCGTGTGAGGTCTCTTTGCTTGTGTTTTATGCTTGTGTATGTTTGTTGAGTGTTTCTGGAGGTCCTTGTGGTGTAAAACCCGTGTTTAGAGCGGCTCGGGGGCTGCTCATCCCGACCACAGTCGCGATTCTGCAGATTGGGCGACTGGGTCATCCATGCGATTGAGCCGTGCGACTGAGTGGGTCGTGCGACTGGATCATGCGTCTGAGTCAATCGCGCGACTGAGTTGTGCGACTAGGCATGTCGTGCGACTGAGTTGTGCGACTGAGTGTCTGTGTGCGATTGAGTCATGCGTGCGAATGAGTGTATGCGAATGAGTCATGCGATTGAGTGTTTGTGTGCGATTGAGTCAGGTGACCGACTGAATGTGTGCGAATGAATGTGATTCGCACGACTGGGGTCCAATCGCACGAATGAAGGTTCAGTCGTACGAAAGTAGCTAATTCGCACGATTGAAGGTTGATTCGTGCGCATGGAAGTTGAGTCGTGCGATTGGGTGTTGTGTGGTACGACTGAAGCCAATCATACGAATGAAGGCTCAATCGTACGAATGAAGCTGATTCGCACGATTGAGGGTTGATTCGCACGAATGGAGGTTGAGTCGTGCGTCTGGCCTTGTATGCGACTGAATTTGTTGTGTTTGACCCTTGTGCGTGGCGTGAGTATGTCGTGTGGTGTCGAGGTAACACTAACACAATAATGCCATTGTTTGGCCACAAAGATTAAAGTCAACGTGAGAAAGGGCACAGAAACTATTTGAGCAAATTGACTAACGCTTTACGAACGACTAAATTGACTTATAACTATTGACACTTATTCATATTCTTTCTTCATAACACAATACTTTTACTTAAATACCATCATTAGTGGCACAATGTCTTGTACTTGGATCTACATAGATCTAGTACGTGTGTCAGTCTGTGTGTGTTGTACGTGACCCATCCGATACGACCCGAACCGACCCATCATTATTGCGCGCTTATACATATATCATATCATTAATGCTATACAATAACTGTCAATAGGTGTTTGACTGTTTATTTGCATTCAACATTTGGGATACATCGCTCATACATACTTACCACTTAACAAGTGAGTTTCGTGGCCCCTTTTACGTTATACAATATTTCAATCATTTACAAATTGGGGGAAAAGTATGCTTACACAATTTTTATGCTGTACACTTACATACATTTTACATACAAGGAATCAACGTGATACTGTGTTGCAAGTACTATTTGATACATGCTTGGGTCTGCTGTGTGGTTCTATCTTTGCAACTATTTAATTCCAGTGTGGGAACCGACGGTTAGGTATTGGTAGTACTACTACTGGGTTGACACCCCCCCTCGTTCGATGGTATACTAGTTGGTACCATCAGTGGCCAGGAACGGGCCCTTGGGTGAATATATGCCGACAATTTCTTTGTGTACGTCGCTAGGTTTGGTTGCAAAGCTCATGTCATGTGATATTTACTTGTGTAATAACTGTATTCACGGTATTCCGACGCGCTACTTATTACAGCATCACTTACATTTTATTACATAAACCTGCGAGCTCACCAACAATTTGTTGACCGTTTTAAGCATATCTTTTCAGGTGATCATGCAAGTCCAGGAATCTAGGTGTGCTGCCTTAGTGGAGACCCTAGGATGCATTTTTGGGACTTAGCTCATGTTTTGTTAACAATCTTTTTGAACAATGTTAACGCATGTAAACAATTATCAACTTGAAACTTGTTCCCGGGTTGTGGGAATTAACATTTACATTTCATCTTATGTGTATATGTGTTATCATTATCATGTTGCTTATGGCTATGTGTTGTGGACATTGACTAAACACGACACAAGTCCCCTTGTTGTCGGGTGTCGTCATGACACGCATGTCATCATTTATTTATATTGCTCTCTATCGCTTACCATGTGTTATGACGATCCCGGTCTCGTTACATCCCCGTGTTTCCGCTTTTAGCGGGGGTGTGACCGTCACTGTTTCCCATACATCAACCTGTCATGCTAGCTCCCACCCTTTATCCTTACGTATACCAATCAGGCCCATACTAATCTATGCCTATGCCTTGTCAACCTTAGTTCACATTTGCCCATATGCCTTAGCCAATGTCTCAGCCAATTGGGACCATCGAAGATGAGTTGGCCAAACCTTATGTACGCAATTCTCACACCAAATTCTCCCCAGAATCACCAACTTCAAGTTTCCCCTAAAAACCAAAATGCCCAGCAATGTTAAGACTTACGATGACCTGGCAGATCCTGAAGATCATTTAGAGTTATTCTCGGAGCTACCAAGGTGGAACAATGGTCCATGCTGGTATGGTGTCATATGTTCGTACAGACTTTAGTTGGTCCAGCCAGATTGTGGTTTAATAGCCTACAGCCTTGTAGTGTGGACACCTTCGAAGATTTGAGCAGGAGATTCCTTAATAATTTCATGCAACAGAAGAGATACACCAAAAACACGGTAGAGTTACACCATATAAAACAAAGAGATGATGAAGACCTGCGAGCTTTCATGGAACTATATTAGTTGGAAGGTCGTAGCATCAGTGGGGCAACATAACAAATGCATATTTCCGGTTTCGTGCATGGTGTTAGGCGTCAATAGTTGATTGAAGACTTAAATAGGCACATCCCAAAGACTATGGAAGAAGCTATGGAAAGACCCGAGGCATTTCTAAGGGGGAAGGAGGCAGCCCAAAATGTCAAGACCATCAAGAAGGAAAAAAGTCCGAACTGAAAGGGCTCTGCCAAGCCAAGCATAACCCTAGCCTTGTGTTTCGAACCTTTTGTCGAAAGTCATGCACACCACCACCAGTACGAACACAAAGGCCCTACGAAAAAGCGCCTATAGGAGGCCACTAACAACAAGAGTAAGAGGATAGGTCGAGGAGCGTCCATTTTACAACTCTAACAAAGTCACCGCAAGAGATATTAGCTACGTAAGAGGTAAGGTTCGGATTCCCCCGCCAAAACCTCTGCAAAAAAACACAATGAGAAGAATTCACACAAGTATTGTGATTTCCATGGAAATGTAGGTCATTACACGAACGATTGTTTCCAGCTGAAATAGAGAATCGAGGAAGCAGTCAAATCCGGAAAGTTGGCACATCTGGTCAAAGACATCAAGGCGAATAGAACGCATGCGGGAAAACCAGACAGAGATAAAGAAAAGGGGAGGGGAAGGGAAATCCTGATGGTGACACAAAACCCTCACAAAAAACAGTAGACCAGACAATGGCTAAAACTTATTCCTGGCTGGGCAGAGAAAAAGATAAGTTTCCCACTTATAGAAGACAACAACATCAAGGTAGCCCCGATGGTCATTAAGGCTAACATTGCCGGTCACAAGGTCCAACTAACATGTGTAGACGGCGGGAGCGACATGGAGATAATGTATGAACAATGCTTTTTACAGTTAGATGAACAAACTCGGCAAAAGTTAGTGACAAAGACAATACCACTAATTGGGTTCTTAGGGGATTGGCTCATCCCAGAAGGAGAAATCACACTGAAAGTTACCCTAGGGCGAGGCCTATTTGAAAGGGAAGAGGGCCTAACATTCCTAGTAGTATGTGCGGCTTCCCGCTACATGCCATCATAGGAAGGCCTGTAACTAACGCGTTTTATGTCATTTTATCAACGGACCATGGCATGATGAAGATCCTAACACAAGAAGGGATATCAACAATTTTCCTTTCCTAGACAGCCGCCTAGTGGCCTCGGCTCGGGGAGAAGAAATCCCCAAAGACGGAAAGGTAGTGGTCAATACAAACCATCCGGACCAACTAGTGAGAATTAGCATGGAGCCATCGACGCAATGCCAGCAAAAGCTGATAGCGCCATTACGATGTCATTAGGACGTTTTCGCATGGTCACCGTCCGACATGACAAGAGTTCCACGTCATATTGCAGAACACAAACTCAACATCCCGAAAAGATAAATCCCGATGGTGTAGAAGAAGAGACCCCTAGCACATGACCAAAACCTAGCCATACGATGTGAAGTGCAAAAGCTAGTAAAAGCAAGAATTGTTAGAGAGGTCAAACACCACAAATGGGTGGCAAACCCTATGATGGTTCGAAAGTCGGATGGAAGCTGGCATATGTGCATAGATTTTAAAGATCTAAACAAAGCCCGTCAAAGGATTGTTATCCTTTACTGGAGATTGACTTTAAGGTTGATTCTTTGGCAGGTTTTAATCTAAAAAGTTTTCAGACGCATACAAAGGGTATTACCAGGTGCAAATGAAGTGTGACGATGAGGAAAAGATATCTTCCATATCGCTAAGGGGATCTTTTGTTATAAGAAAATGTCGTTCGAATTGAAAAACACATGGTCAGTATACCAGCGCCTGATTGACAAGGCATTCAAGGAACAGTTGGGGTGGAACATAGAGGCGTATGTCGATGACCTGGTGATGAAAAGCCCAAATGAAGAAGCAATGATGGCTGACATAATCGAAACATTCCAGAACCTGTGGAAGATCAACATGAAGCTGAACCCGGCCAAATGCTCATTCAGTTTAACTGAGGGTAAATTCCTCGAACACCTGGTGGGAAGGCGAGACATAAGGGCAAGTCTAGACAAAGTAAAGGTCATCCAAGAGATGTGTAACATCCTAGGCGAATCCCACATCGGCCGTGGCCAGGAGAGATTCCTGGTTCATAAGGAATGTCTAGCCTCTAATATCATCAACGCGTTTTGGGCGTATTGGCTGTGGATGAGAGGAGAACTCCATAGTTAAGCGTGCTCAGGTGGGAGCAGTCCAGGGATGGGGGACCTCCCTGGGAAGTTTTCACCTGGGCAACCAAAAGCAAATCTGTGAGCTTCTCGTGGGCAAAGCGGACAATATTGATGGTATCAAAGGCCGAGTGTTACATAATGGTATCAGAACCACTCCTGTGTCATTCGGGATGGTAGGGCAAACCTCATCAGGATGGTGAGTCCCCGGGGGTGTTCAAAGTAACACCTTAGGCCAATCCCACATCCATAGATGGGATGGTGGGGCAAACCTTATCGAGGACGATGAGTCCAAAAGGGGGGTGTTTGTAACATCCTAGGCAAATCCCACATCGGCCGTGGCCAGGAGAGATTCCTGGTTCATAAGGAATATCTGGCCTCTAATATCATCAACGTGTTTTGGGCATATTGGTTGTGGATGAGAGGAGAACTCCACAGTTAAGCGTACTTAGGTGGGAGCAATCCAGGGATGGGTGACCTCCCTGGGAAGTTTTCACCCGGGCAACCAAAAACAAATCAGTGAGCTTCTCGTGGGCGAAGCGGACAATACTGGTGATATGAGAGGTACAAATTAGTGAGCTTCCCAGGGAGGTCACCCGTCCTTGGGTGTTACAAGATGAGTCCCCTAAGACCAAGAAGGAGGTGAAAATCCTGAATAGGAGGTTGGCTACGTTGCATAGATTCCTGCCAAAGTTGGCCGAACGATCATTGCCGTTCTTCCGAACATTAAGAAACTGCACCAACAAGATGGACTTCCAATGGACGGTAGAAGCAAAAGGGAGCCTTTCAAAGCATGAAGAGTTACATCGTCAGTATCCCTGTGATCGTGTCACTCGCAATCAAAGAACCTCTTTGGCTATACTTGGCGGCGGGAAATGAGGCGGTTAGTACCATACTGGTGGTAGAAAGAGAAAAATGCCAATTACACATATACTTTATTAGTAGGGCCTTTAAGGAAGCAGAGGTGCGATACTTGGTGATGGAGAAGTCGATACTATCGCTCATACACATAGCAAGGAGGCTAAGATGATATTTCCAAGCACATCCTATGCATCTACTAACAAACATACCCATTCGAGAGGTTTTGGCAAAACCCGAAGTATTAGGGTGCTTGGCAAAGTGGGTTGTAGAGTTGGGCGAACATGGTCTCCGCTATACCACATGAACAGCCATCACAGGCCAAGTTTTGGAAGAAGCACCAATCGCTCAAATCAATAAGGTAAGCATCGAAGAATGCCAAGCAGGCATGGGAGAGCGGCACATGTACACTAACGGAGCCTCAAGCACAGAAGGATCGGGAGCAAGGCTGGTACTGATAAGTTGAGAGGGAGTAGAGATGACATATGCCATGCGTCTAAATTTCCAAAGCACCAAAGCATAGTATGAGGCGCTATTGACAGGACTAAGGCTGGCCGCCAAACTATAGGTACTATACCTGTAAGTTTTAGTCGACTGACTATTAGTCGCCAGTCAAGTCAATGGCTAGTACGAAGCAAAGGAGGAAAGTATGAAAGACTACTTAGCCCTAGCAAGAAAAGAAAAGGCCAAGTTCAGGAAGTGTACCATTACGCAAGTCTATCAAATTGGCGTCCCTGGTTTTCGCTCACCTAACAAAACAAGTCCTAATGGATGTCCTTGAGCAAAGTTCTATCAAATAACAAGAGGTTCAAGACATAGTCACTAAGGAAAATCCCACTTGGATGACACCGCTGATCGATTATCTAATGACAGGGTTGTTGCTAGAAAACAAGGAAAAAGCAAGACGACTGCTTCTAAAATCTACACGATACATGCTGGAAGATGGCAAGCTTTACAAGAAGTCATACCTTTCTCCTATGTTACAATGTGTAGGCCCGGCGCAAAGCAATTATATCATCAAGGAAGTACATATGGGAATCTGCGGAGCTCATACCGGTCCACAGACGATATCAACGAAAGTAATGAATATGGGGTTGTAATAGCCGACCATGCATAAAGATGTGAAGGAAGAAATACAACAATGTGAGTCATGCCAGTAATATGCTCCAGTAGGAAGAAAGCCGAAACATGATTTGGTTACGATCTCGTCGGCCTGGACATTCTACAAATGGGGGATGGATATCGTCGGACCATTCCCAGAAGCGGCAGGACGGGTGAAATTCGTGCCGGTAGCGGTGGATTACTTTACCAAATGGCTAGATGTGAAACCACCAGCCTCGATATCAGGAAAGCAAGTCATAAGGTTCTTTTGGGAATCAATTGTTTGTAGGTACGACCTGCCGGGGAAATATTCACCAACAACGGGAGACAATTTGCAAAGATGGTATAAGGAGTTGCACATCAAACAAAACTTCACGTTTGCAGCTCGCCAATAGGCGAATGGCCAAATTGAAAGAATGAACCGAAGCATAGTGCATGGTTTGAAGACTAGACTGCGGAGACAAGGCAAGGCGTGGCTAGAAGAACTATGAAGTGTGCTATGGGCACTACGAACCACCAAAAAGACCAGTACTGCAGTTAGAAAATACTATAACTCTAAGGTAAGGGAAGAGGTATTCCGGCCCGGCGATTTATCCTATGACAGAATGAAGACAGCCATAAAGAAAGTGGAGGAAAAATGGGCCCAAGCTGGGAGGGACCATACCAAGTTGTGGAAGCTCATATAGCGGGGTCATACAAGTTGAAAGACATGGAGGGACGGCCAATACCAAGACATTAGAACATTGCAACTCTTCGCAGGTTCTATGTATGAAGATAAACAATGAAGGAACGCAAGCCCAATCAAGGGCATATATCTATTTGCAAGGGTTATGGGCAGCGATGCCTTTAGGAAGTAATGATTCTATAGGTAAAAAATTATAGGGTAGGACTTAGTCATTTTGCGGAAGAATGTTGTATCATTCTTTTGTTGTATTCATATTTCGATGAAATAGAAGATGCATTTTATGTCCTAATGGTTTAGCAAAAAAATGACCAAACCACACAAGTACGGACCCAACAAAGCCTAGTGCTTCCTGATAACCACAAGTTAAGGTCTTGACCTTCTTGTGTAAAGGTTGAGCACCTAAAACAATTAGCTCTGTGAGATCCGGCCCTGACCTACTCACGTACTACTTTGCGCAATAACGAACAAAAACACACATTTGTAGCACGCACTTGGAAAAAAACAAAGGCTACACGACATATACAATAAGGCAATGCCTAGCTAACAGTTAGACATATACCACAAACATGCAATAATATGATAAAAGGTAACCATGCCAAATAAGCAAAGGAAACATCCAAATTTGTCCACATACAAAGACATAACAACGATACGGATGTCATAGTTGCAAAAACAAAAGGAACGATAAACACAAGCTAAAGGTCACTACACCAACTTCCCATTACCAGAATGGCCTCCTTCAACCCCATGATCAACATCACCTTACTAAGACACACCAACATCAGCCACAGCCTCGCCGGCAAGCGGGACAACACCAAAATCACTAGTGTCACACCCCCGCTAAAAGCGGAAACACGGGGATGTAACGAGAATGGGATCGTCATAACACATGGTAAGCGATAGAGAGCAATATAGGTAAATGATGACATGCGTGTCATGACGACACCCGACAACAAGGAGACTTGTGTCGTGTTTGGTCAATGTCCACAACACATAGCCATAAGCAACATAATGATGATAACATGTATACACATAAGATGATAATGTAATTGTTAATTCCCACAACCCGGGAACAAGTTCAAATGTTAATAATTGTTTACATGCGATAACATTGTTCAAAAGATTGTTTATCAAAATGAGCTAAGTCCCAAAAATGCATCCTAGGGTCTCCACTAAGGCAGCACACCTAGATTCCTGGACTTGCATGTTCACCTGAAAAGATATGCTTAAAACGGTCAACAAAATTGTTGGTGAGCTCGCAGGTTTATGTAATAAAAATGTAAGTGACGCTGTAATAGATAAGCGCGTCGGAATACCGTGAATACAGTTATTACACAAGTAAATATCACATGACATGAGCTTTGCAACCAAACCTAGCGACGTACACAAAGAAATTGTCGGCATATATTCACCCAAGGGCCCGTTCCTGGCCACTGATGGTACCAACTAGTATACCATCGAACGAGGGTGGGGGTGTCAACCCAGTAGTACTACCAATACCTAACCGTCGGTTCCCACACTGGAATTAAATAGTTGCAAAGATAGAACCACACAGCAGACCCAAGCATGTATCAAATAGTACTTGCAACACAGTATCACGTTGATTCCTTGTATGTAAAATGTATGTAAGTGTACAGCATAAAATGTGTAAGCATACTTTTCCCCCAATTTGTAAATGATTGAAATGTTGTATAAATGCGAAAAGGGGC
This sequence comes from Flaveria ramosissima, assembly GCA_025215565.1. Classification (NCBI taxonomy): domain Eukaryota; kingdom Viridiplantae; phylum Streptophyta; class Magnoliopsida; order Asterales; family Asteraceae; genus Flaveria; species Flaveria ramosissima. Next base: position 19,182,199 of record CM046039.1, on the reverse strand, counting down.
CACGAAACTCACTTGTTAAGTGGTAAGTATGTATGAGCGTTGTATCCCAAATGTTGAATGCAAATAAACAGTCAAACACCTATTGACAGTTATTGTATAGCATTAATGATATGATATATGTATAAGCGCGCAATAATGATGGGTCGGTTCGGGTCGTATCGGATGGGTCACGCACAACACACACAGACTGACACGCGTACTAGATCCTATGTGGATCCAAGTACAAGACATTGTTGCCACTAATGATGATGTTTAAGTAAAAGTATCGTTGTTATCGAAGAAACATTGAATAAGTGTCAATAGTTATAAGTCAATTTAGTCGTTCGTAAATGTTAGTTTATATTTGCTCAAAATAGTTTCTGTGCCCTTTCTCACGTTGACTTTAATCTTTGTGGCCAAACAATGGCATAATTGTGTTAGTGTTACCTCGACACCACACGACATACTCACGCCACGCACAAGGGTCAAACACAACAATTTCAGTCGCATACAAGGCCAGACGCACGACTCAACCTCCATTCGTGCGAATCAACCCTCAATCGTGCGAATCAGCTTCATTCGTACGATTGAGCCTTCATTCGTATGATTGGCCTTCAGTCGTACCACACAACACCCAATCGCACGACTCAACTTCCATGCGCACGAATCAACCTTCAATCGTGCGAATTAGCTACTTTCGTACGACTGAACCTTCATTCGTGCGATTGGACTCCAGTCGTGCGAATCACATTCATTCGCACACATTCAGTCGGTCACCTGACTCAATCGCACACAATCACTCAATCGCATGACTCATTCGCATACACTCATTCGCACGCATGACTCAATCGCACACAGACACTCAGTCGCACACTCAGTCGCACGACATGCCTAGTCGCACAACTCAGTCGCGCGATTGACTCAGACGCATGATCCAGTCGCACGACCCACTCAGTCGCACGGCTCAATCGCATGGATGACCCAGTCGCCCAATCTGCAGAATCGCGACTGTGGTCGGGAGGAGCAGCCCCCGAGCTGCTCTAAACACGGGTTTTACACCACATAGACCTCCAGAAACACTCAACAAACATACCCAAGCATAAAACACAAGCAAAGAGACCTCACACGCACCCATACGACCTTGTGTGTTCGGGTTGAACCCGAACACCCGAAACCCTAGTTTGGACAGCCGTGAAAAGGCTCTAAAATGGACAACCAAAGACAACTACCTGCTAAGGAGGGGTAGTCTATGTTGTAGACGATGTCAAGACGAAGAAAACGAGACCTCTCGGGTCGGATTTGGTGCTAAAATGGTGTTTTTGTGTGTGAAAGAGATGAAGATGAAGAAGATGATAGAAATGGGGGTTTAGGGCTGGAAATGGGGTATTTATACCCAGCCCAAGTTTCCAAAATTACAAGTTTAGTCCCTGCACTTAACCCCCGAGTTTTCCCAAATTTTGTTCGGTTGAAAAACGACTTCGTTAGGTGTTTTATATTAATTGTAAAAGTTCATTTAATGTTATTATGACTGAAGAAATGGTTATATTAAAACATTTATTATATTTATAAAATGATATATTTAGCGTTTTCAAAATGAAAGTTTTAAAGGTCTTTTTAAGGTTCACACACGGTTTTTAACGAATGCACACACAACGATAATATTGCACACATGATATCCACATAAAGAGTCAAATAATGATGAGGAATGACCAAATATAGAATAGATGACGGACAAACACGTCAATTGACGGACCTTAAGGTGACGGATGTCACAGTATCCCCCAGTTGAGAGAATTTCGTCCCGAAATTCAGCTGGAGTTAGGTCCAAGAGTGTCATCCTCGAAAAGATGTGGATATTTGAGTTTCATCTGATCTTCACGTTCCCATGTAAACTCTGGCCCTCGTTTTGAATTCCACCTTACGCGAACAATAGGTATCCTACTGCGCTTCAGTTGCTTGACCTTTCGATCCATGATCTCAATGGGTTCTTCAACAAAATGAAGCTTGTCATCAATCTTGATTTCCTCGATTGGCACGTGAAGGGATTCATCGGCCAAACATTTCTTGAGGTTTGACACGTGAAAAGTATCATGTACACCGCTAAGCTCTTGTGGCAACCTTAACCGGTAAGCCACTGGACCGATCCTTTCAGTGATCTCAAATGGTCCAACGTATCTTGGGGCTAACTTCCCTTTCTTTCCGAATCGAACGACTCCTTTCCAAGGGGAAACTTTGAGTAACACACGATCCCCAACATTGAATTCTAGAGGCTTCCGACGATTGTCGGCATAGCTCTTTTGGCGATCTCGCGCGGCTTTAAGTCGATCTTTGATTTGGAAAATCTTGTCTGTTGTCTCTTGGATGATCTCTGGGCCTGTCAGTTGACTTTCACCAATTTCGGCCCAACAAACGGGAGATCTGCATTTCCTTCCATACAACGCTTCAAATGGAGCACATCCAATGCTTGTATGGTAGCTGTTGTTGTAGGAGAACTCAATCAACGGCAGATGAGCATCCCAACTACCACCAAAATCGATTACACACGCTCTCAACATGTCTTCTAGCGTCTGTATAGTGCGTTCACTTTGGCCATCTGTTTGAGGGTGATAGGCTGTACTCATGTCTAACCGAGTACCCATCGCTTTCTGTAGCGTCTGCCAAAAACGTGAAGTGAATCTGCTATCACGGTCGGATATGATTGACACCGGCACCCCGTGCCGTGTCACGACCTCTTTGATGTACAATCTCGCCAACTTATCCATCTTGTAATCTTCTCGGATAGGCAAGAAATGTGCTGATTTCGTCATTCGATCAATAATGACCCATATCGAGTCATGACCGCTGTTTGTTCTAGGGAGTTTGGTGATGAAATCCATAGCTATGTTCTCCCATTTCCACTCGGGAATTTCAGGTTGCTGTAATAATCCCGATGGCTTTTGATGTTCAGCTTTGACTTTCGAACACGTCAAGCATCGACTGACGTATAAGGCAATGTCTTTCTTCATGCCTGGCCACCAGTACAGATCCTTAAGATCATGATACATCTTGTCTGCACCAGGATGAATAGAATATCGCGTCTTGTGGGCTTCATCCATGACTAAGGTTCGAACACCTCCCCATTTGGGTACCCATATGCGATCCATGAAGTACTGAATACCGTCATCCTTGCGAATCATCTGTTTATCTAACCCCCGGAACTCTTCTCCCGCAAGGTTTTCTTCTTTCAATGCCTCACTCTGTGCAATTTGAATCTGAGCTTTCAAGTTGGTTTGAATGGTCAATCCCAACGCTCGTGCACGTAGTGGTTTCACACGTTCTTTACGGCTTAAGGCATCAGCCACCACGTTAGCTTTCCCCGGATGATACCGGATTTCACAATCGTAGTCGCTAAGAAGCTCTACCCAACGTCGTTGGCGCATGTTGAGTTCCTTCTGATCCAGAATATGTTGAAGGCTCTTATGATCTGTGAAGATGATGCATTTGGTGCCATACAAGTAATGCCTCCAAATTTTGAGTGCAAATACTACAGCGCCCAACTCAAGATCATGAGTGGTGTAGTTCTTTTCGTGCACTTTAAGTTGTCGCGAAGCGTAGGCAATCACCTTGTCCTTCTGCATCAATACACATCCCAATCCTTGATGTGACGCATCGCAGTAGACCACAAAATCATCTGTTCCGTCTGGGAGAGACAGTATCGGCGCGTTGCACAACTTCTCTTTCAACGTTTGGAACGCTTGCTCTTGTGCAAATCCCCAGTCAAACTTCTTGTCTTTCTGAGTAAGCAGGGTTAACGGTTGCGCGATCTTTGAGAAATTCGCGATGAAGCGACGATAATAACCGGCCAATCCTAAGAATTGCCGTATCTCTGATGGTGTCTGGGGCGTATCCCATTTCTTCACCGCTTCGATCTTGCCGGGATCTACGTGAATCCCGTCCTCATTAACCACATGACCCAAAAACTTCACTTCTCGCAGCCAAAACTCACATTTGAGAACTTGGCGAAAAGTTTCTCTTCGCGTAGCAGCTCCAGAATAGCCCGAAGATGTTCTACATGATCCTCTTTTGATCGGGAATAGATAAGTATATCGTCTATGAACACGATCACGAACTTATCCAAGTAAGGTTTGCACACCCGATTCATTAGATCCATGAACAGCTGGTGCGTTGGTCAACCCGAACGGCATGACCAAGAACTCATAGTGCCCATAACGAGTTCTGAACGCAGTCTTCGGTATGTCGTCCTCGAAAACCCTTAGCTGATGATAACCAGAACGAAGATCGATCTTTGAAAAATACGAAGCTCCTTGCAGCTGATCAAATAAATCGTCGATTCTGGGGAGAGGATATCGGTTCTTCACCGTCAACTTGTTCAGTTCACGGTAATCGATGCACATACGGAACGATCCGTCCTTCTTCTTGACAAATAGTACCGGTGCTCCCCACGGTGAATGACTTGGTCGAATAAAACCCTTCTCCAGTAGTTCCTGTAACTGACTAGACAACTCTTGCATCTCGGATGGCGCTAGTCGATATGGCGTTTTCGCTACCGGTGTAGCTCCAGGAACCAACTCAATACGGAATTCCACCTGTCGTGGAGGAGGTAAACCAGACAAGTCATCTGGAAATACTTCTGGGTAATCCCGTACCACTGGAATATCCACCAGTTCCTTTCCTCGTCTTTCTTTTCAACTACATGAGCCAGAAAAGCGTAGCACTGCTTTCGTAAACTCTGGCGTGCTTTCATGCAGGAAATAAGCTTTAACTCTTACCCGGTCGTTCTCCCTGAACCTTGAGTACTTCCCCGTTTGGCATAGGGATACGTACTACCTTGTCTCGACAGACAATCTCTGCTCCATTCTGCGACAACCAATCCATACCCACAATCACATCGAAGCTCCCTAACTCGAAGGGTATCAAATCTATGTCGAATGTATGATCCTCCAACGTCAACGAACACTTCCTAATAATCTCATCGGCCTGAGCAACCTTACCATTGGCCATTTCTACGGAGTAGCTAGTTTCTAGCCTACTAGGACTCAAATCAAGCAATTGCACAAACTCGGAAGAAATAAAACTATTGTCTGCTCCAGTATCAAATAATATAGATGCGAAGTGATGATTGAGTAAGTGCGTACCCGTGACAACATTCGGGTCCTGACGAGCATCATTAGCTCCAATGACGAATGCACGTCCCCGAGCTGCATTCCCCTGAGTAGCCGGGCCTTGATTCCCAGCGATAGCCAACACCTGCTGCTGGTTGTTCCCCTGTTGACCCGGTGCCCGATTCAGCCTGGGGCACATGTTCCTGTAGTGATCGGGGCTCCCACACTCAAAGCAAGCCCTTGCATTCCCGGCGGGGTTAACCGCGTTGACGGGTGCTACAAGATTTGGCGCAGTTCTGCAATCTCTTGCCAAATGACCCGGGCGCTTACAGTTAGCGCACACCCGGCACTGCGTCCCTGGGGGATGATGATAATTGCACCTGTCACATTTGGGGTGCGGCCCCACATACTCTCTTCTGGCCTGAGACACGGCCACAAAATTCCTGGTCGGCTTAGACCTCTTCTCAAACCTTCCGGCACTCGACCGGCTCGACTCCCCAACATCCTTCCTCTTCTCGGCCCCTCGGCCCAATACCCCTGTTCTAACCATCTCGTCAGTCAAAGCGCCAGCTTTCAGAATCGCGCTCTGAATAGTAGGAGGAGCGGCTGCTGTAACCATCGCTCTAATTTGAGGCGCGAGTCCCCAAATGTACCTCTCGATCCTCTTTGATTCCGGCGTAACCAGATGCGGAACCAACCTTGCCAGCTCATGAAAACGATCAGTATAAGCTGCATGCCCTGCCCCTACCATGGCATGATTCCAGAACTCATGCTCCAACTTCTGCATCTCGTTGAGAGGGCAGTATTCCTCGGTGATTAGGGCTTTGAACTCATCCCACGACATCTGCATCGCAGACTCTCTTCCTCTTGCTTGAATCTGGGTGTTCCACCAGGTTAGGGCTTTACCCTGTAGAGAACAAGTAGCATACTTGATCCTCTGGCTGTCGAGGCACTCACTGATGTCGATCACTGCCTCCATCTTCTCCAACCACCTGGTTAGAGCTATCGCCCCACCTTTCCCATCGAATTCCCTTGGCTTACAAGCCACAAACTCCTTGTACGAGCATCCCCGACGAGCATTGACCACTCCAGTCTCGATACCGGCAGTACCACCATTCCCGGTTTCCTGGTTGCTCTCGTTTCCAGTCGGGTTCCCGTTTCCCGTTTCAGTTTCAATCCCACCTTGGGCTCCATCATCGTTGCCACCATCCCCGTGAGGGTGGTGTTGTTGGAGTGCGTCGCTCACTTGGGCCACGATAGTAGGAATCAGTGCGGCCAATTGTTGAGCGATCAGGGCTGCCATGTCGGCGTTCCCTGTTCCTTGACTGTTACTGGCATGAGCATCATTTGCTCTTGGTGCCTGCCTCTGCCTCGGCCTCTGCCCCTTGGGGCTTCACTCCCGCCACTACTGCTACGGGTGACTCTTCGAGGCGGCATGTTCTAATCATAAAAGAGGTAACATATAAACTTTAGTCACCATAAGATACAAATGTATTCCACTTATCAAATTCCAATGTTCATGTTCAGGTCGGCCAGACCACCATGCAGCCCATTTCAGCATATTCTCGGTATACCGGTGATGTTTATATATAGGGTTCCCCGCAGCGTTCCCACCACACCCACGATGTACCGAGAATGATGCCTGATCCGGTTACATGACGTCCGACTTTCCTTTACATCATATCCATAATAATCCATCATAACAGTTGTAAGTCCATGCATACAATCACGTTTAGTCTAGCGGAGGTTGTCTATTTCCTCATCTTCGAGGTTTCAGACATATTCCTCCTCAGAGTTAATCTCAATGTCCAAGGTCAAGCGCAATAACATGATCTGTGATGATCTCTTCGGGTTTAATACCCGGATCTGATAAACTAACTCGGCGCGCAGAGGGAACCGAAGATCCAATAGGAGCATCCCCATATGAGAGTGAGCACAAGGGCTCTCTCAGAGGGTAGAAAGATCACATAACAAATAGATGAACAAATCAAGCAGCGAGGAACACATACACGAGATATAATATGCATACAGAGTCCTAGCATGCAAATCTACATGAAGGTTCCTAGGTTATAGTCTAGGTCAAGCGTATTGCCTAATTCTCTATAACCAATGGCTCTGATAACCAATCTGTCACACCCCCGCTAAAAGCGGAAACACGGGGATGTAACGAGAATGGGATCGTCATAACACATGGTAAGCGATAGAGAGCAATATAGGTAAATGATGACATGCGTGTCATGACGACACCCGACAACAAGGAGACTTGTGTCGTGTTTGTCAATGTCCACAACACATAGCCATAAGCAACATAATGATGATAACATGTATACACATAAGATGATAATGTAATTGTTAATTCCCACAACCCGGGAACAAGTTCAAATGTTAATAATTGTTTACATGCGATAACATTGTTCAAAAAGATTGTTTATCAAAATGAGCTAAGTCCCAAAATGCATCCTAGGGTCTCCACTAAGGCAGCACACCTAGATTCCTGGACTTGCATGTTCACCTGAAAAGATATGCTTAAAACGGTCAACAAAATTGTTGGTGAGCTCGCAGGTTTATGTAATAAAAATGTAAGTGATGCTGTAATAGATAAGCGCGTCGGAATACCGTGAATACAGTTATTACACAAGTAAATATCACATGACATGAGCTTTGCAACCAAACCTAGCGACGTACACAAAGAAATTGTCGGCATATATTCACCCAAGGGCCCGTTCCTGGCCACTGATGGTACCAACTAGTATACCATCGAACGAGGGTGGGGGTGTCAACCCAGTAGTACTACCAATACCTAACCGTCGGTTCCCACACTGGAATTAAATAGTTGCAAAGATAGAACCACACAGCAGACCCAAGCATGTATCAAATAGTACTTGCAACACAGTATCACGTTGATTCCTTGTATGTAAAATGTATGTAAGTGTACAGCATAAAAATGTGTAGCATACTTTTCCCCCAATTTGTAAATGATTGAAATGTTGTATAAATGCGAAAAGGGGCCACGAAACTCACTTGTTAAGTGGTAAGTATGTATGAGCGTTGTATCCCAAATGTTGAATGCAAATAAACAGTCAAACACCTATTGACAGTTATTGTATAGCATTAATGATATGATATATGTATAAGCGCGCAATAATGATGGGTCGGTTCGGGTCGTATCGGATGGGTCACGCACAACACACACAGACCGACACGCGTACTAGATCCTATGTGGATCCAAGTACAAGACATTGTTGCCACTAATGATGATGTTTAAGTAAAAGTATCGTTGTTATCGAAGAAACATTGAATAAGTGTCAATTGTTATAAGTCAATTTAGTCGTTCGTAAAATGTTAGTTTATATTTGCTCAAAATAGTTTCTGTGCCCTTTCTCACGTTGACTTTAATCTTTGTGGCCAAACAATGGCATAATTGTGTTAGTGTTACCTCGACACCACACGACATACTCACGCCACGCACAAGGGTCAAACACAACAATTTCAGTCGCATACAAGGCCAGACGCACGACTCAACCTCCATTCGTGCGAATCAACCCTCAATCGTGCGAATCAGCTTCATTCGTACGATTGAGCCTTCATTCGTATGATTGGCCTTCAGTCGTACCACACAACACCCAATCGCACGACTCAACTTCCATGCGCACGAATCAACCTTCAATCGTGCGAATTAGCTACTTTCGTACGACTGAACCTTCATTCGTGCGATTGGACTCCAGTCGTGCGAATCACATTCATTCGCACACATTCAGTCGGTCACCTGACTCAATCGCACACAATCACTCAATCGCATGACTCATTCGCATTCACTCATTCGCACGCATGACTCAATCGCACACAGACACTCAGTCGCACCACTCAGTCGCACGACAGGCCTAGTCGCACAACTCAGTCGTGCGATTGACTCAGACGCAGGATCCAGTCGCACGACTCACTCAGTCGCACGGCTCAATCGCATGGATGACCCAGTCGCCCAATCTGCAGAATCGCGACTGTGGTCGGGAGGAGCAGCCCCCGAGCTGCTCTAAACACGGGTTTTACACCACATAGACCTCCAGAAACACCCAACAAACATACCCAAGCATAAAACACAAGCAAAGGGACCTCACACGCACCCATACGACCTTGTGTGTTCGGGTTGAACCCGAACACCCGAAACCCTAGTTTGGACAGCCGTGAAAAGGCTCTAAAATGGACAACCAAAGACAACTACCTGCTAAGGAGGGGTAGTCTATGTTGTAGACGATGTCAAGACGAAGAAAACGAGACCTCTCGGGTCGGATTTGGTGCTAAAATGGTGTTTTTGTGTGTGAAAGAGATGAAGATGAAGAAGATGATAGAAATGGGGGTTTAGGGCTGGAAATGGGGTATTTATACCCAGCCCAAGTTTCCAAAATTACAAGTTTTGTCCCTGCACTTAACCCCCGAGTTTTCCCAAGTTTTGTTCGGTTGAAAAACGACTTCGTTAGGTGTTTTATATTAATTGTAAAAGTTCATTTAATGTTATTATGACTGAAGAAATGGTTATATTAAAACATTTATTATATTTATAAAATGATATATTTAGCGTTTTCAAGAATGAAAGTTTTAAAGGTCTTTTTAAGGTTCACACCCGGTTTTTAATGAATGCACACACAACGATAATATCGCACACATGACATCCACATAAAGAGTCAAATATTGATGAGGAATGACCAAATATAGAAGAGATGACGGACAAACACGTCAATTGACGGACCTTAAGGTGACGGATGTCACAACTAGCCATCACGCCAGACACACCAACGGCAGATACCTTGCCTAGACCACCTAGGAAAAATAAAATTAATTGGTAAAATAAGAGACAAGAATAAGCAAAGATACAACAAATACTAAAACGCAAGGCTAACCTTGCCCAGGAAACACGTTGGATGACCCGGCCACCGCAACAAAGCCAGGTTGAAACTGGGAAGGCACAAAACAAGGGCTAGGCAGTGGATCAGGGAACGATGAAGTCCCAACATGCGATCCCAAGCTCATCAGTCTACCACCAGCCTGCCCACTAGGGGATAACAAGGACTGAGATTGCTTTTTCTCGGCCACCGCCGACCTAAGCTCCTGCAGAACACTCAAAGGTTTATAAGAACAAAATAAAACAACCTCCAGATAGGGAAATCACGTTTGTTGGAAGGACAGGATGGCCTGACTAAGTTTAGACTTGGCATCAAAGCGGAAATAAGCGGTGTCCTCAATACGCTTCCCCTAAGAATGACATTTGAAGCCAGTCTTCAACCCAACAAATAATCCCAACTGATGCGCCGTTTTCTGAACCAAGGCCAGGGAAGTCATATACTCTGCGCTACGATGAAAATCGCGTACAACATGCGAAAAACCCTGATTGATGAGCCATTTTCGCTCCCCAACAAGGGACTCCAAGATTTTCCGAAGCCCATTGTTAGTCTGGAGCAGTTGACCCATAACCTCTTTCATTTACGCTTTCTCCAACTAAAAGTTTTCTTTCTCAGCTGCCAAGGAAGCCTGACCTTTGGCAAGTTCCTCTTGGAAATTCTCCAACTCAGTCTTGGCTTTGGCAAGACTATTCTCTAGCAAGAATCTCTTCAAGGTTCTTTGCAAGACTCTCCTTCTCACCGGTCAACCTTTTCACCTAATCTTCCAAAGAACTTATCACTCCAACATTATTAGCAACTTTCTTCCCCATGATAGACATCTTCACGCGAGACCGGTCACGAGCAAATAGGTCTTTGTTGAAAATACCAAAGTCAGGGGCAAATGGAAGATCGCTACACTCTGGGTCCAGGCGATCCTTGTCATCTGAAAAGGCAGGATGAGTTGAAGATCCTTCGCTAGCGTCAACGTCCTTGCCTTTCTCACGATGAGGCAACAGAGCTTTCACAGTAGAGATGGTATCCGGCTTGGAGGACATGAGTTGAAGGTCATCATTATTCTCACCCTTAGACTATTGGGAGCACGTCACGCTATGCCGGGCAGAACGGGTACGGGGTTTCTTGCCACTCTCGGGTAGGTCCTTGGTCTTCCTCTAACCAAGAGCCCCAACAGTAAGCGCCTCAAAGCCAAAATCAATCAAGATATACGGTTGTAGATCTGAATCACCAGACAATGACGGATAAACGCTAAGATAACCCTCATCGGGACATCACCTCCACATTGGACGTTAGCTAGAGCTTTATTAGCGAAAGCAAACTCATATCTGCAAAACAAAGGCAACAATTATTAGACTAAGTTCAAGGACATGTAACATATAGCAAACATACCAACTCCATGACGTCTAAACGACAGAAGGGTATCGCGGGACCCCCAATCGCCACTTAATCCGGCCAACACCAGAGCAGCCTCGGGATAGGGGCGAATCCAAGTAGGCCTGTCAACCAAAGCCTGATGATGTGTAAGATCAAAAGAAAGAGTGCAGAGAATGTACTCAACAAGAATACCCTGCGAATCACGAAGGTGCATAGAAAAAGGGACAAGGGAACTGTTAACCAGAAAAAGTGGTTTTTCCACTGCTTGATGGAAGTACTAGTGGAATGCACGCATCGACGGGAAGGCTTTTTTTGAATCTGAATGGTAAATCGATCCCCATTCTTAGTCAACTGGAAGAATTTCCTAAACAAGCTGATTGAAGGACGAAAGCCGAGGGCCTTACAACATATTTTAAAGTGAGTTATCTTGCTTATCCCAAAAGGGGCAAGTTGGCACAAGATCAGTTAGTAATACTCCACCATGTTCAAGAAAAATGAGGAAAAAGGAAGCCTTAGATTGGAGTATTTGAAATAACGGGTGTAAAGGGCAATAGAACCGCTCGGGCAATCAAGAACCGAATGTCGCGGATCTAGAAGAACAGGGTAGAACTCAGCACCAATCTTGTACGAGAACAAAAGGTTGAGAATTCAAATTCAGTCATCTTTGATTTACGGGAGGACATGTAATAACGACCAGCCAAGGCGAAAGTACAGAAAGCGAAAAAAGCAATTAGATGAGAGGGCGGAGAAAGAAAATACATGTAACCTTGTCAATTAATGATAAAGCAGATGGGTAAGCGGGAAACTTGAAACAGTATTGGCTGAGTCAGGTAGTGGCTGCAATCGAGTCAATAACAACTACGCCTGACAGGGGGCTGATAACGTAGGCAAGTCTGATGCCAGGGAAAAGTGACGTAAACAAGAACCTATGTACGACCAAAAGGCATGGGTGCAGCAAGATGGCTCCCATTGTGCCGCCACATGACAAAAATCCAACACTTACTCCCAAGATGATTGATCAAACGGAAAATGGTGGTATACTGAAAAAGATAAGGAATGGAAGCTTACTATAAAAAGGAGTATCTCGCATAAGGTTTCGAAAAGAGAAAGTTACCTTTTGCAACCAAATAAGAAAAGTCAAAGTCTAGTAGAGAATGTTAAGGATGATGCTAACAGAACAATGGAGCATAGTCAAATCCTTGTACACAAATGGCATGCTTCTGAAGATAAGGGAAAGATATAGTGGTTAAGAAGAGATCCTCCACCAAAATAGGCAGGCACCACACCCCCTTGCTGGTATTCTAAGATGAGGTCCTCAAGTATAAATAGGAACACTTAAAGCTCAGGTACAACACAAAAAAACTTACATTAAGAGGCTGTTTGGCAACTTCTGAATGATTAAGTGCTGAACCAATAAGAGGTCTGAATCATTAAGTGCTGAATCATTAAGAGGTCTGAACCATTAAGAGCTAGTATATAATTTAACTATTCAAAGATAAGTGTCTGACCAATTCAGATAATATGTCTTAACCATTCAGCATTAGACCTCTTAACCATTCAGCATCAGTATAATGCTTAACCATTCAGAGGTAAATCTCTTAACCATTCAGACATGTTCTCGCGAAACAAACAGTCTGAACCATTAAGTGCTGAACCATTCAGACATCTGAACCATTAAGAGGCTGATTAAGAGACTGCCAAACAGCCCCTAAATCCCACTACTCTCAATACACCTATATCAAAAGGCAAAACTGATTCTCACGCTGGAGGTGGATCGCAGGGACACATCCCTTCAGTGAGCCTAACGGTGTTTTTTGTTTGCTAATAGGTCGATCCGAGGTTAATCAGGCTAATTCGGGAGGATCCCAGTTCTGGTGCAACAACGTTAAAGAACATACAAGAATAAATTTGATCATTTGTTCTATCTATTTTAAAAGTTAAAAATTGAAATACACTAACACTTGTTAGTTTTTTAAAATTCGTTATCTACACGTGACCTTGACTTGTTCTTTTGAGCATATTAACTTTTTTATAATACTTTTTTTGTTATAACAATATCTGAGTTATTAAATTTCAATAAAACATGTATTATATAACTAGAATTTTATAAAAAAAAAAAACAAAATCAAGACTTCAAAATTTTGTACAGGTTGTCTTTTAAATATAAACTTCACATACATTTGAGATGATTTATATATGACTAGAAAGGATTATTTGACACCATCTATATACGACTCGTATAATAACCTTAACTGACAAGTTTCTCCTGACACAACTCACATAAATCTAATCCTTTCCTATTATGATTCTTGTAGGCCATTAACTATAAGATTCGTATAGGTGCGTATGATTCCAATAGCCATTTGCATATAAACTATATGATATTACAGGTGCATACGAATCGTATAGGTGCTCGGTAAGACAAGAGTTGAGCCTTTGAAACCAATACAAATTGTATAGGCTTCCATAGAACTCATATAGATGTCAATGGCTCCAAAGATTCCCTCTGATGTACAAATAGCAAAGGGTCTTATCTAATTACCATGCAAATACAACTCTTGTATTGATGTAAAAATTACCGTAAAATACTTTATGAAACATAAAAGTAAATAATTCTTCATCAAAACTTAAATAGCCCTATGGATTAATATATTCCTTTCTTTTTTTAAAAAATATGGTTTTTCCATTCTTCCACATTGTAATAACTAGATAGAATAATATTTAAGATATTATCAATAACGATTCAAATTCAAGGAAAACATAACTCCTCATCATCACCACCATCACTCTTATAACTTATAAAAAAACTCATTTTGTCTTTAAATTTCTTGAGTTTCGTGGATTAAAGTTCCTTAAGGGCTCTAATCATTCTCTCTTTTCCTTCAAATTATTACGTTTCTTTGTTCTATCTCACCCCAAACTCTTGTCATTATCTGTCATGTCAAGAAATCTCACACCGATACGGCAAACATCATAGGCTGTGAGTACTTGGCATGAAGAAAAAAGACAAGGTTTTAGTATGTATACCATTAAAGTAATTGAAAAAAGATAACTTTATTGCGCATTGAATTTTTCTGTCTATTGAAGTACCATAAATATCATTTGAAATAGTTTATAACTAATGAAAAGATGAATATCAATATATAAAAATGGATAACTACTTTAATTTGTTTCTAAGTATATTTTTTTATATTTGGGGTGTTTATTCTAATAGAATTGGTTTATTTCAATTTGAGATTTGAAAACTAATTTGAATAAAAATCGACTTATTCAATTTAACAAGTTATTCAAATTCGAATCCTATTCGAATTTATTCAAATAAAAGTTTAAAAGAAATGTAGAAAGGAAAACTAATTACTATTTTTCTAAACTTTTAAAAATCTAAATCATATTTCCTTGATGGATAAACATGCATGGCGTCAAAACATAAACAAAACAATATAAGAATATTCCAACATAAGCAGTTTTTAATTAAAATAACATGAAAATAGGCACAAATAAAATCATTAACTCAATTAGCAATTAGAAAGTAACTATTACACTAAATATTAGACATAGCCCTAGCCTATATTCAAAAACATTAGACGCATAAGATCTCATATATGATATAACTAGAATATTTTGAAAAACCAAATCAAGACACGCTAATTTTGTACAGATTGTCTTCTAGATATAAACTTCACATACATTTGAGATGATTTATATAATTCTCTTGTAAGGAGTGTAAATCCAACCCATTTCTTGGGATTAAACTCAAATATTGTATTTCCTTTAGATTTGTAGTTTAAAAAAATAATCCTCTAGTTTTTTAAATTGATCGAACACTTTAATTGGTAGCACAATTGGTTTTAGGTCACCTTATGGCTATAAAATTATAAAATTTAAACATGTTAAACAAATGCTTCTAGAGACAATCTAGAAAGGATTATTTGACATCATCTATATACGACTCGTATAGTATTATAATCTAGCCTTAAATGACAGATTTTTCCCTTGATACAACTCACATCAATCTAACTTTTCTATTATGATTCTTGTAGTCTATTAACTATAGGATTTGTATAGGTGCATATGAATCTTATAGCCATTTGCATAAAAACTATATGATATTATAGATGCGTACGAATTGTATAGGTGCACTCGACAAGACAAGAGTTGAGCCTTTGACATCAATACAAATTGTATAGATTTCCATAGAACTCATATAGATGTCAATGGCTCCAAGGATCCTCACGAATAGTAGGGGTTTTATCTAATTACCATGCGGACACAACTTTTGTATTGATGTAAAAATTACTGTTAAATGTTTTATGAAATACAAAAGTAAATAAATATTCATAAAACTCAAATAACTAAAGCCTTGTGGTTTAATAGTCTTTTTTATAACACCACCATCACTCTTACAACTTATAAAAAGCCCACTCCGTCTTTAAATTTGTTGAGCTTCTTGGATTAAAGTTCCTTTAGGATTTCATCATTCTCTCTTTTCCTTCAAAATTTTACTTTTCTTTGTCTATCTCACCCTAAACTCTTGTCATTATCCGTCATGCCAAGCACTCTCACATCGATATGACAAACACCAAAGGGCGTTAGTGCTTGGCATGAAGGAAAAAGACAAGGTTTTAGTGTGTATACCATTAAAGTAATTGAAAGAAGAAAACTGTATTTCGCGTTGAATATTTTAGTGTATTGAAGTATCATAAATATCACCTAAATTCGAAATGCATTCGAATTATTCGAATAAAATTTAAAATAAAATTAAAAACAAAAGCTAATTTTCTATTTTTGTAAACTTTTAACAATCTAAATCATATTTCATTGCTGGATAAACATGAATAGCATCACAACATAACCAAAACAATTTGAGAATATTACAACATAAGCCATTTTAATACAACACCATCAAAATAGTCCCCAATAATATCATTAACTAAATTAGCAATTAGCAATTAACTATTAAAATAAATATCAGCCATAGACGTAACCTATATTCAAATATATTAGAAGCATAAGATCTCATATACTATAAAGATATAAAAATATACTTAAATTTCTTATTCGAATTATTACGTTTCTTTGTTCTATCTCACCCCAAACTCTTGTCATTATCCGTCATGCCAAGCATTTTCACACCGATACCGCAAACACTACAGGGCGTGAGTACTTGGCATGAAGGAAAAAGACAAGGTTTTAGTGTGTATACCATTTAAGTAATTGAAAAAAGATAATTTTATTGCACATTGAATTTTTCTGTCTATTGAAGTATCAAAAATATCACTTTCAAGACTTTATAACTAATGAAAAGATGAAGATCAATATATAAAAATAGATAACTACTTTAATTTGTTTCTAAGGATATTTTTTTTATTTGGGGTGTTTATTCTAATCGAATTGGTTTACTTGAATTTGAGATTTGAAAATTAATTCGAATAAAAATCGACTTATTCAATTTATCGAGTTATTCAAATTCGAATCGTATTCGAATTTATTCAAATAAATGTTTAAAAGAAATGTAGAAAGAAAAGCTAATTTACTATTTTTCTAAACTTTTAAAAGTGTAAATCATATTTCGTTTTTGGATAAACATGAATAGCATCAATACATAACCAAAACAATATGAGAATATTCCAACATAAGCGGTTTTAATTAAGATAACATCAAAATACTCCCGAATAATATCATTAACTCAATTAGCAATTAGCAAATAACTATTAAACTAAATATTAGACATAGCCCAAGCTTATTTACAAAAAACATTACACGCATAAGATCTCATGTATGATATAACTAGAATTTTATAAAAACAAAATCAAGACTTAATAATTTTGTGCAGGTTGTCTTTTTGATATATAAACTTCACATACCTTTCAAATGATTTATATAATTCTCCTATTATGAGTGTAAATACAACGCACTTGATAGAGAATTTATCTTTTAGTGATAAGTTGTTGGGATTAAACTCAAATATTGTATTTTCTTTAGATTTGTAGTTTTAAAAAATGTTCCTCTAATATTTTAAATTGATCGAACACTTTAATTGGTAGCACAACTGTTTTTAGGTCACCTGATGACTATAAAATTTTAAAATTTAAACATGTTCAACAAGTGCTTCTAGAAACGAACTAGAAAAGATTATTTGACACCATCTATATACGACTCGTATAGTGTTATAATCTAACCTTAAATGATAAAGTTTTCCCCTGACACAACTCACATCAATCTAATCCTTTTCTATTACGATTCTTGTAGTCTATTAACTATAGGATTTGTATAGGTGCATATGATTCTTATAGCCATTTGCATAAAAACTATATGATATTATAGATGCGTACGAATTGTATAGGTAGACAAGAGTTGAGCCTTTGACATCAATACAAATTGTATAGACTTTCATAGAACTCATATAGATGTCAATGGCTCCAAGGATCCTCACGAATAGTAGGGTCTTATCTAATTACCATGCGGACACAACTTTTGTATTGATGTAAAAATTACTGTTAAATGTTTTTATGAAATACAATTTAAATAAATATTCATAAAACTCAAATAACTAAAGCCTTGTGGTTTAATATATTCCTTTCACTTTTTTTAAAAATAGTTTTTTTTCATTCTTCCACATTATAATAACTAGACATAATAATATTTAAGATATTATCAATAACGATCTATTTTCAAGGGAAACACAACAATTGCTAATCAACACCATCATCACTCTTACAACTTATAAAAAGCCCACTCCGTCTTTAAATTTGTTGAGCTTCTTGGATTAAAGTTCCTTTAGGGTTCCATCATTCTCTCTTTTCCTTCAAAATTTTACTTTTCTTTGTCTATCTCACCCCAAACTCTTGTCATTATCCGTCATGCCAAGCACTCTCACATCAATATGACAAACACCAAAGGGCGTTAGTGCTTGGCATGAAGGAAAAAGACAAGGTTTTAGTGTGTATACCATTAAAGTAATTGAAAGAAGAAAACTGTATTCTGCGTTGAATATATAAATATCACCTTAAGGGCTTTGTAACTAATAAAAAGATGAAGATCAATATATAAAAATAGATGACGGCTTTAATTTCTCTCTAGGGATATTTTCTTGTATTTGAGGTGTTTATTCTAATCAAATTGGTTTATTTAAATTTCAAATTTGAAAACTAATTCGATTAAAAAATCAACCTATTCAATTTTAATATGTTATGCAAATTCAAATTGCATTCGAATTTATTTGAATAAAATTTAAAATAAGATTAAAAATAATAGCTAATTTTCTATTTTTCTAAACTTTTAACAATCTAAATCATATTTCATTGTTGGATAAACATGAATAAATCATAACATAACCAAAACAATATGAGACTATTCCAACATAAGCAATTTTAATACAACAACATCAAAATAGTCCCGAATTATATCATTAACTCAATTAGCAATTAACTATCAAAATAAATATAAGACATAGCCGTAGCTTATATTTAAAAACATTAGAAGCATAAGATCTCATATACTATAAAGATATATAAATATACTTAAATTCCTTATTCGAATTAGTCAAAATTAAATTCAAATCAAGAAAATCAAATTAAAAGTAAAAATAATTTAGAGGTATAATATAGGAGGACCCTAAATGTAAGGAGAAAATTGAATAGGCTCAGATCTGTAATTGGGGGATGGGGACGAAGAAGATGCAATTACGCCATGGCTGCAAACAAACACAGTTGCATAGTGAGAGAATATCAGTAGTAGTATATCACATTCAAATTCTTCTTCACTATGCCATCCGGATGTTGCCCCGCCAAGATACGGGTCGGATCTTCCATGTCCCCTTATTTATAACACCGATCATCACAGCCTTTAAACAGATTTACAAAACGCTACTGCTAACACAACAACAACAACAACAACCACCACCGCCACCATACCGTCGCCGGCACCGCCATAGAAGAAGCGATGTAAAGCGTTTTAGTATGAAGAAGAAGAAGAAGAAGAAGACGTGAATAAACAAACCAACAGTCGTAATCCATTGATGCAAAAGGGTTGTTGTTTTGGTTGAAATCATGGGCTCCATATGAATACAATCATATGATGGCAAGAGAGGGGCAACCACCCTTTATGAAACTCTCTCGCCGGAACCTCCTTCCTTAATAGAAATAGATCCCCCAATTCTGGTGATTCAAGAACAACCCTCTTCCTTATATATTTGTCATCTACTGTGATTCGCCTTTGACAATTTTGCCCCTCCCATCCCATTAATCGCACATTTGCATTGCACCCACTAATTAAATTCTTTTACATAAACTCGTTTTAAATCAAAACCTACCTCGTCTTTAATTATAACAACCTTTTAAGATAAAGTTATTTAATGATTAGCAACAAAATTTCTCCTTTTAGGCTTAAATGTTAATCGTACGGGTTGAGCAAAGAATACTAAAAACTAAATATATAATAATGAGAAGTTAGGAACTTTAAAGCGTTAAATATAAAATATGATTGAAATTACATATGAATAAATGTAATTAGCTTATAAAACATTTTTATTATTTTTAAAATTATCGTTTTGAAAAATTATTACTTTGGAAAAAATTTCATTTTTTATCAATATCTCATTGTTTAAACTCCAAGTTTGTTAATGTTTTTGTATAAAACTTTTCTTTTTTAAAGTTCAAAAAAATTTCAGGGTTTTATAAAAAATCTTAGTTTTAGACTATTGTGATTTTAATTTTTTTTCTTAATCAAAATACTTAGTTTTTATTAAATAAAAAATATCTTTTAAAAATTATTGATTTAAAAAGAACTTGGATTTATATTATATAAATAAAGAGAAAATTTTAAAAATAACCTATTTCACCTTTTATAATGTAATAGATAGTTTAGACTGGAAAATACATAAAATAATGGTTTTGAAATTGTTATGTGTAGGGGTGCAAACGAACCGAACGAACACGAACAAGGTGTTGTTCGTGTTTGTTCGGTAAGAAATAAACTTGTTTATGAACTGTTCACGAACACTTACCGAACAAAATTTCTTATTCGTGTTCGTTCATTAGAAAATGAACATGTTCATGAACTGTTCACGAACACTTACCGAACGCAAATGAACATAACAAACACAAAAAAGCTCATGAACACAAAGTAATACAAATTATTATAGATTTATTTTAGAATAAACTTTACATTTTTTATTACAAACATTACACAAAATCAACAAAAAATAAATAAGTAGTTAACATAAATATAAAAAATACTTGATGTAATAGTCATAAAAATAATTGATACAAAAATTAAGAACATAAACGAACACCTTAACGAACATAAACGAACACATTATCGAACATTCACGAACGAACATTAACGAACATAAACGAACACATTATCGAATGTTCACGTCATAAATGAACGAATGTGGCTTGTGTTCATATTCGTTCGTTTAACTAAACGAACAAAATTTTCTTGTTCATGTTCGTTCATTTACTAAACGAACGAACATAAACGAACTTACCTCCGAACGGTTCATGAACTGTTCGTTGAACATTCAGTTTGTTTGCAGCCCTAATTATATGTCAAAATATGTAAATGATTATTAATATTGATGATATATAACTTTGTGAGTTTAAAACATTGTAGACTTAGCATTCATTGCAATTTGCAAATACTTGGATTTGACAAAATCTTCAAACCATGAATAAC
Source organism: Flaveria ramosissima (assembly GCA_025215565.1). Taxonomy (NCBI): domain Eukaryota; kingdom Viridiplantae; phylum Streptophyta; class Magnoliopsida; order Asterales; family Asteraceae; genus Flaveria; species Flaveria ramosissima. The sequence continues at coordinate 19,161,177 of CM046039.1, read as the reverse complement.
CTAAATAAACCTTGAAGAATTGGCAGTGTGATTCCAAAGTACCAAACAATTCTAGAACTAGTAGGTAAAACAACCAATCTGTCAGTCTTTGCTTCCTAGTGCATCACTTGATGGTCGTATCAGGCACTTCCATAATCTTGATTTTGACCAATTTCATGCATGCCGCAACACACCGAAAGTCTACTTTGATTACAGCAAGCCATCTAGTTGCCATGAACTAAATGTCAAAACACAATCTATGGTTGCAGTTACAATGACTTGAGCACATTCCACACTAGTCATGATAGAGTAATAATACTCAACATCAACAAACCATATATGGCTCTTATGCAGCTGATCAAGCTGATTAGGGATTTCGGTAGCCAAATGGGCACCTTATTCGTGAGGTGCATGCATTTCTTGTCAGCCTAGTTAAACACTATAACAACGATTTTCCATGTACGTTCAGTAGCATCCCATTTATTACCCTCAACAGTCAAGAATAACATATAACATCCATCTACACCAATTCAGCAGGGACAAAATCTTGGACGCTACATCGCATTGATCCCATCCTGCAGAACCCAATATTGGGTGTCAACAACCCTTTGAACTATTTCGTTAGAACCATGAGGGTTGTAAAGAATTCCATGTGTGATGATAAGCCTCCTCAAAGTCGAGCTTTCCTGTTATGAAACATCTGTACATTTTGTCCATGTTTTGCATCTCAGCTGAGACATGGATCCCATTTGGCAGCTTCAAAACTGGCTGCAGATCTGAGATCAAGCCACAGGCTGAACGGATGCAGCAACACGAACCCATATTAGTACCTGTGAACCAGCCCCAAAAACATCACATAACCAAGCAGTAGATACCTGATTCTTCAGACTTATGCACCATCCCCTGCAACATCCAATCATAAACTTGAATTTGAGTATTAGCTTAGCCCATTTGTACTCCTGCAGCTCAGTGAGCATGACTGAACAACCTTTGATATAAACCAATTTAACATCATAAACACAAGAACCATATGCAATCCTATATTCCTGTCCATACATCTCACCAATATTGATACAGCAGCTCCATATTTTATAAACGGACCCACATGCTCTAGATTTGCTGCTGAAGTATGCAGTGAAACGCCATATGGACATTAACAGATGAAAGATCAGCTGTGAACAACACAAAAATGGAGTAAAACTAGAATCATGGTCTAATCGATACGCAGTTAGCATTATAGGTCCTGCATGAATAACAATAAAGTGGACCAAATATATGTCTTCAAAACACATAGCTAAACTAGGACATCTACTACACTAGCTAAAACACTAGAATTAAGAAAAATTTGAGGCTTTGAAAAGAATATATAAGTGACTAGGGTATGATTTAGGCATATCATGAACAAAACATTTGAATATTCAGATAATGCCTCATAACAGCAGCCTCATATCACTAGGGGCTTTGCAAATCTCTTGTACAAGCTAAAAACTAGTTTATCACCAACAAAGCCACTCTACTTGTTTTATCACCACTAACAGAGACTCGATTATCTCCACAATCTTCGTCTGAATCGTCTTCTCACTAAAAGCTGATTTAAGACTCTACCAGCACGCCATTTGTTGAGCGGATCTTATTTACGAGTGTGTGCGTTTGACTTCATCCCGTTTTCTGAAGTTGTACCTAAGTAATCGTTCGTGTTAACTCATGAGTTAAACAGTTCAATTTAAAGATAGGACGAAGGATTCAGTGAATTCACTCAGACCATGTGTAATGGGACGTTAAACCTATACATAACGCCACGTAATGCCCTCATCACTATTACGGTGGGGCGTTGTGTTTAAAGGGGCATTATTATTATAACGCCACAAATCATCAAATCTATAATGATAAAAGGGCTTTATAGAGGCATCAACCATTACTTATGTTTTTAACAAAAAGATAATGGTGATTTGACGCTGATGTGGCAGAAAATACCCCTTAATGGGTATTAACCATTACTCATGGTCTTATTCAAAAGTCAATTCGATTCATTTTAAAACTTCATATTTTACTTTTCACTTGTTACTTCGATTACATTGCCTGTCATTCCCTCTGCTGAAGCCTGAAAACAGTTTAATTTTAGGGAAAATTACCTAATTGACCAATTGACCAAACTAAATTACAAAAATAACCAGTCAAAAATTAATTTAAAAAAAAAACAATCGTTGACCGCCACGTGTCATCCCTCGCTGACGTGGCGAGGGAATAGTGGAATCCCTCGCCTAGGGAAATGTGCCCGGCGAGGGAAACACATAATCCCTCGCCCACGTGTCATCCCTCGCCCAAAAGTGTGACGTGTTGACCAGTCCCTCGCTACTCGGCGAGGGATTATGAGTTTCCCTCGCTCAAATTTACGAAAATACCACTCCTCGCCCAATTTTTTTTAAAAAAATCAAAAATCCGAGATTTTTTTAATATTTATTATTATTTTAATATTTATTGTTTTTTTAATACTTAAAATTTAATATAATTTTATTTTCCTCTATATAAATACCATATTAACCCTTAACAAATCTTACATTCTCTCAAAAAAACCTTCTTCTTAAAATTCTATGAAACTTGTAAAAATATCAGTTAATATCATACTATGCAGTGGTGGTAAATGATATTTTGTAAACGATGTCAAAGAATATCTACCATTAAAAGGTAAATGTGTTAGACATGTTCTTAGTTTATCTAGTAATATAACGTTTGATGAATTAAAATATATGATTTCTTCAAAACTGAAAATTCAAAGTTATATACGATTATCGTATAAAATGTCTACGTATACTCATTTTATCGATATTTCTGATGATAAATATTTACTATATTTTATGAATGTTGTTCTTAATGGTCAAAACAAAATTTTTACGTTATTCGTCAGTGAAGAATATGATATTGTTGGTAGTAGCTCTGCTGTCCAGGAAAAAAAATTGAATTTTACAAACGACACTAAAAAGTTTATTTATGATTTAAAAAAATATTCCTGTGGATAACGAGAGTTATAGTGATGTTAAACAAGAATGTGATTATGAAAACCAAAAAAATAATAAATTTTATGAAAAAGAGGATCCGTCTTCCTATCATTTCGAGTATAAAATTCATAAAGATATATTTTTTTCACAACCGGAGTTATTAGCGGATCCTACAAATAATCCACTTAAAAATACCAGCTCTGGGTTGTCTACTATATCTGAAGGTGATTGTTTCAACAACAAAGAAGAATTACAACTCAAATTGGGTACGATGTGTCTTACTGAATGTTTTGAGTATAAAGTGGTTAAATCATCAAAAAGTAGATTCGAGGCGTCATGTCGTAACGATGGTTGCGATTGGTGTATCCATGCGCATTGTTTTAAAAATACAAGTATTTTTCAAGTTAGATATTTTAAATCAGTACATACTTGTTCAAGAACACAAACTTATCCCAATATTCGTCAAGCAAACAAAAAGGTATTGGGTCATATCATTAAGGACCAATTAAAAGATAGTGGTCGAATTTACCGGGGTAAAGAAATTATGAATGATATTAAAGAGAGATTTAAAGTTAGCATATCGTACGCTCAAGCTTGGCGTGGGAAAGCTTATGCGCTCGAACTTTTAAAAGGATCTCCAGAAGAATCGTTTTCGCATCTTCCTATTTACTGCTACAACTTGAAGAAAGCAAACCCGGGTACGGTCACTGAAATTGCTGTAGATGAAATGGGACGTTTTGAAATGTTATTTGTGGCGATCGGTGCAGCGGTAAGTTAATATTTGAGTATGGTTTTTAATAATATTTTAATAATACTAACATTATTTATTTATTTAGATTCGAAGTTTTGTGCAATTTTTACGGCCTTTAATTGTGATCGATGGGGCACATTTAAAGGGAAAGTTTTTAGGCACCATGTTTTTGGCAGTAGGTATGGATGGAAACAATCAGATTTTACCAGTTGCATACGGTGTTGGTAAAACAGAGAGCGGGAAGTCATGGAAATGTTTTTATCAAAACTAAAAGAATGTATTGGTGATAATCCAAATTTGGTAATTATATCTGATAGAGCTGCCTCAATTGATATGGCAATCAGGACTGTCTTTCTATATGCATATCACGGGTTATATTGTCGTCATTTGATGGTGAATCTGCGGTTAAAGTTAATGAAAGGAAAAAATTACGAGTCATTGTGGTGGCAGACCTGTAAAGCTTATATAGTTTTTGATTTTGAAGAGCGATTTTATAGACTCACCGCTGTACTTCCACGCGTTCAAAATACTTTAGTCAATGTCGGGTTTGAAAAATGGGCAAGAGCACACTGTTCAGGAAGTCGTTATAATATTATGACTTCTAATAACGCTGAGCCTATCAATGCGTTGTCACGACATGCTAGAAAACTACCAATTATTGGGCTCGTTGAATTTTTTCGAGAATATCTACAAAAATGGTATTTTAATCGTAGACAGATTGCAGGTAATATTTTTATATAAAACTTCAATATAATATTTTATGTTATTTGTTAAAAATACTAACATATTAATTTTTGTAGGTGATTTGCCACATAGTCTTACAAAAGGGGCAGAAAATAAAATAACAAGAAGAATTGCAAAAAGTGCAACATGAACTGTGACCGGAATCGATGATTACACATTTGAGGTTGCAGATGGAGGCAAAAAAGGTTTGGTTGATTTGTGGATCAGAACATGTAGTTGTAGACAATGGGAACTCTCTGGTTTACCTTGTGGTCATGCGATTGCTGTTTCAAGGTTTTTAAAAATAACAGATTGTAGTCACTAGGCTTTAAACTGGTTTAGTAAAGATATATATAAGGCTACATATGAGGAGTCTAAATCCTTTACCAGCACAATTTGAGTGGACGATACCTTCTGATTTCGTGCATCTGCAGCCACCGCTGATGAATAAAAGACAAGCTGGCAGACCGCGAGAAAATAAACGCATACCGTCACGTGGTGAGGTAGTAAAAGAGGTTGTATGTAGTAGATGTTGTACACAAGGTCATAACCGCGACCAATGCAGAGCCCCACTGCCATCACAGGTTTCAAAATCAAAATCAAGGGCAGATGGAAGCAGTAATCCATATCAACCCACAACATATGTCAACCCTAAAAGTTTTCGTGAATATGTTTTTGACGCAACTAGCCAACCATCACAAATATGAGATTTTGATTTGAACGAACCTTAATGATGAAATGATTTTGTTTTTTATTTAAACATTTTGTATTAACGTTTAATGTTTGTAATATTATTAAAATGAAATTTTTATATTTTAATTATTATTCCATTCTCCCTCCCTATAAATAGAACCAAGTCTTCATTGGAAAAACTTGAACTTCATCTATATCACCAACAAAAATCCATCCTATCTTTATCTATCTTCATTCAACAACAACCAATTTTTGATTCATCCTACCATTTAACAAATAGAAAATCCCTTCATCTCATCAAGAAAATCTCTCCATCTCACCAAGAAAAAAATGTTATTCGTCTTTCACATACGTCCTCCTTCAAAACCAAATATACACATTGCAATACCAATATTAACTTATCTACATAATACTGATAAAAAACATTCTACTGTCTTGTTCATCATTTTGTTATCTACATAATACTGATCACGTGATGAGAAGTATTATAATCAACAGTAAGAACTTTCACATTCAAGTGGGTAAGATGTGTTCTACAACTTACATCTTACCTGGGCCAATGAAGTCGGCTAGCTCTGATTACGGGTTGTCTGCTCACTATTACTAGAAGATATATTATGTGTTGACGGGAAATAATGAAGACATCCTACGTGTTGACGAAAACTAATGAAGATATGCTACGTGTTAACAGAAAATAATGAAGACATGCTACGTGTTGACAGGAAAAAATATATATGTTATGTGTTTATAGGAAAAAAATGTATTGATTATTATTTTTAAATTTAAATTCTTAAAAAATTTGTAACATGCTACGTGTTGACAGGAAAAAATATATATGTTATGTGTTTATAGGAAATAATTTGTATATTTATATTTCTCAAACATTAATATTAAAATGAAAAATAAATAAAATACTGCTATAAACATCACAACTTAAAAACTAAAAATGCATTCAACAGCTTAGATTAACTTTATATTACAATGACAAACACACGAAATAAGAAAAATATAAAAACTAATAAAAGATATTTTAACGTGGACGCGGTAAGCTACGCCAGAAATACAACTGATCAGCCATGAAACGTCGATATAACTTACAGGACTTTTTAAAATTCTCACCACAATCTATCTGTTTTCCTGTAACTAAATGTTCCATCAACATACAAACGTAAACTCCTTCATTACCCCTCAAGGCTTGGGGCGATGTAACATAATCTTCATTTACTTAAATCTCAAATGGTTTTTCTGGTTGACCAGTCTTTTTCCAGAAACGAAGATTTACTAATAAAGCGCTAAAATACATAGACACTTTCATTAACGTCGCATGAATCAATCGACCAAATTTATCATCACATATTTCTTCACCACAAAAAATCTTTATTTTTATGGTACGCAAATTCACACGAACAAGCACTCATTCTTCACTCTGAACACAAAACGGAAAGTATACATAATCAACATCTAAAAAAGATGGATACATGTTGAACTTTCCATCTGCAAATAAAACAGCATGCTTGCTACACAAATCAGTTAAGAAGTCAAAAAATTGTGGAGGTAGTATGGTCCAACACATATTTGACATTCCATCTTTGTATAGCTCTTTGTGTCTCCAATTCATCATTCTTAAAACCCAACCTTCAACATGCTGAATAAAAATACATTTATCATCATGCTGAAAAAATTAATGAAGATAAGTTTGATGGTGAATTAAATGTAAATGAGGTATCTATTTATAGATGGAGACATATAAAGAAAATATGTTTTTGAAATTATTAAAATATAATAAAATCATTTTTTAAAAATATTATAATTTTTTCCTTTGATATGACATAATATTCTTTGAACCTACTATATAAGGTGGTATTGTAAATTCTAATTTTTTCATCACTTAATATGACATCTAAAGGAAGAAATAGGGAAAATCGAATAAGAGAAAGACAAAAAAACGGGTCAAGTTCTAATCTAGCAGTTTATATTGATTTCAATTCAACTCCTGCAGAGAATCATCATTTTGATAATTCTAACTGGTCTCCGAATGTTATCCGGTTTTTTTAACGGAGATGCATCTTTCTGTAGGATATCTTGTACGGGTCTTACGATACTTGATAGAGAATTTTGGGGTAGCCTTATAGGTTATTGTGGCAACGGTTTTTTACATAGTATTGTAAGTTTTAAATATAAATTTTCACGTTATGTTATTTAAGTTTATATAATAATAATACTTATTTTTTACAGCATGTTCATGTTTGGATAAACAGACTTTTAGATTGGCGGATTAATGAGATTCAAAGAACCGGTGAGATACCAGGCCCGAATCGTTGGACCATTCTTCCGTATGAGTTTGTCGAACTAATATTTCAAGGATCTGCTGATGCAAACGAATATGGCAATGGCATGAATGAGTTATATCCTCCATTGTGGGACGTTGATACGGTAAAAATTATATTTATTGTTATATGATTTTGAAAAAAAAAATAATTTATTTTAAAAATAAATTAATTAACATTAAATTATTCTGGCAGGTATATATACCAATACATGACAACAATAAAAACTGGTATCTTTTTCAGATTGCTATGGATACACTACAACTAAAAATATTTTTTCCATATGAATGTCGTCAAAATACTTGTTTTGAATTATCGTGCATTCATCGTGACATATATCGAATTGTTGTTGAATTTAGTCTTATTTTATATGGCTCTACAACGTATATCGTATTTTGATATATAGGGACAAGAATAAGTTCTTGAATTAGAAATATCTGAAGAAACTGTTTGGCCTTATAATGGTGGTCACATTGGTCGAGATTCTGGAGTAGTTATTTGTATGTTATTACGTAGGTTGGTTCAAAACAGGTTATTAACGTGGGAAGAAGTAAATCTGCAAGATGTTTGTCTTAGATATAGACGTTTTATGGCTGATGAGTTATACGCAATGCGTACAATGTAATGTCGTATTTTATAAAACATTTTATTATTTTATCAAAATTTCATACAACAATTATTATTTCATATATAGAAAAATTATAACATAAATACAGTACAAATTTAGTTATACAATATGTTTACAATATCTTTGATGGGTGCGGATAGTATATATATTTTAATAAAGATTTATCGCACAGATTCAGTTTTAATTGGTTATTACTAGTACTAAACCACACACACAAAAGGCAAGTGTACATGTCGTGTGGTAATATAGTGTTGGTAAGAACCGAGTATCAATCCGTGGACACACCTAGCCTACTTGACAAACTTGACGTTTGACTATCAGATTTGGTTTTTGTTAAAGAAAATGATAAGTTGCATTAGAAAGATTTTTAGGGTTTTAAAACAATAATAGAAAATAAAGTAAATTAAGATTTGAAGCGTTTGGATTTAAAGCCAAGGAATAAAAGTTATCATCCTAATTAGACTCCACTTATGTAACCGTGATGAATTGGTGGTGTGATTTAAAGATATGGATTAATGTAATTATGTTAATGTTTATAAATATGAGTTGGCGCGATTTCTCGTTTATCCTGCTGCCGTAGTGACTAGGATCATGTCAGGTTGAGTTTTACTGTTTAGATCAAAGCCCTAGTAATGTAGGTAAATCTTTTGTGACCTATTTGACATACGATTTCTGAAAACATAACTTAATGTTAAAAACAGAGTTGATCAAGTTCTTTCCTAACATACCATTAATTTTAGAAAACCATAACAATTACTGAAGATTTCTCAAACTAATAAAAGAGAACCCGCAAATGATCAGAAAGTTAAAGTGATATGATTTCTAATAACCATTTCTAGTTCATTAGCCATGGATTTATTATGAAGACCGGTTTCGCGAATGAAAGTTAATCATATGGTTTTCAACCTTGTATGACAATCACAATCACAAACAATAAATTTATAACTTCCTATTCAAATGTAGATGCTACCCATCAATAGTTTTCCCAAGACCACCATAACATTAACATAATATTTATCACACCATTAGTTCATCACAAATTACATAAGTTTCATCCGATTAGGATGATAAAAAGAGTTTAGCTCATAATGAGCTTGAACATAACAACAGATAACAAAGAAGATAGATATGTAATCATCGGTGAAATGGAACAATCAAACCGATAATCCACAATGGATGACGTTTAGACGATCCCAAGCTTCTTCCAAGTGTTGTATGCACCTCCCGAGCCTCCAAATGACCTTGAAGTCTTGATCCCGAGAGAATTTTGCAGAGTAACTCTCCCACCAAAGCTTTTTAAAAATAATGAACTTAGGCTTCTATTTATAGGCTTTCTGGAGTGTTTAAGCATGGCCCCGTGCTTATAAGGCACGACCCCGTGCTAGTACAATGCTTACGAAAGTTGGTCGGCTCGTACATGCAGGTTGTGTCGGGACGGCCCCGTGCTAATTGGGGCACGACCCCGTGTTGGAGGTGGGGCACGGCCCCGTTCCTTATGGGGCACGACCCCGTGTCTACTTTTAGGGGACAATACTTTTGTCCTTGTCAGATGTCCAAGCACGGGGGTGTGTTTCTGGCAGGGCATGGGGGCGTGCTTAATGAGGCACGACCCCATGCTTGGACTCCAAAGCTTGGATTACTTCAATTTCTTGTTAAATATGCTTCTTTTGTCCATCTTGCCCTTTTAAACACCTGAAAACACAATTTAACACTTTTAAGTACATTTTCATCATTTTAAGGAAGATATTAAGGAATAATTGATGTGCTTTTGATATGATTTTTATGTATAATTTGCAGCACATTAAACATTCCCACACTTGAACTTTGCTTGTCCTCAAGCAAAAATCACTTAAAATGACAATTCCACCAAAAACCAAATAAATCAAATTATAAACATGTCTTTCGAGAAATACGCAAGTAATCATTATTTTCATCCAAATATAAATATTCTAAGCATATGTAAAATGATATCCTAGCAAGCAATAGGTTGGTTAGTAAAGAATATTATCATGTAAAAATCCACACTTCTCATAAGATGCACTCACACTCGGCTAAATATATGGAGTCATAATCAAGATTAAGTATGACTAATACACTCAATTGCCTAGTATGAATACGTGTGAAATCATATGCTTATTAAGGGATCAAATCTCCACCTACTTAGATATTTACTTGCATAAATCATTAGGTCTTTGATGGGTTGAAACTTGGCTTGGGCTCGGGTATGGAATATTTGGAAAAAGTGGCTAATTGCTAAAGACGACGGTCTTGGCTTATCTTTCTAACATAAACTACAAGGAAAGCAATAAAGGTTCCCTATATAATACTTCAAGCTAGAAGGGATATGCTAGCTTGAGGACTCGTTTAAGGTCAGATTGTCAAGACCGTATTTTGCTTTCAAGAACCGTTCTTCATCTTTTACCCGAAGATACACAAAACTTTCCTTTCTCAAGGATCGTTCGGCTTGAAGCCTAATAGCACCCAATCGGATTAGTTCTGTGTATTTGTATTGAGATTCAGTTTGATTCTTTTTGCATTTTCCATTATGGGACCAATTTCCACAGTTCGGGCATCTTTCATATCTTTTTTCCCGTCTCTTTATAGCACTTTTTGAAATCCTACAAAATGGCGGAACTTGTTCCTTTTTTCGCTATTTCTTTCTTGCGTCGAACGTGAGATTGAAAATTTTTTCGCGGATTTCCGGGGGAAGTCCCGGTTTTGCGTGATAAAGGCAACAAAGCAAATTGAAATCAAAAGAAAGCATTCCAGTTCTTTAAGGTCTGCCGGTAAAAGACCATTTTTTTAACAAGCCAACAACGCGTCTTTAACGAAAACGGGTTTTGTTGAAGGCTTTTTGGTTAAGTGACTTGGTGACTCGGGTGATTGAAAGATAAAAACGTTTAAGCTCAACGGGGCTAACTAGGGTTGACGTCCGGGTAAGGAAAATTAAAGAAAATGGTTTGGGCTCGAATGGTTAAGGTTTCCTAGTGCCTAACTCATTTTTATGCAACAAATACTAATTAAGGTCTTGAAATGTATACCCAAAGCAAGTTCTAATCACACGTATTGTAGGTACATGTGTCCCTAGTTTCTGAATTTAATGTAATATGTTTTTAGTGTCTTACACTTATGTAGTAGTTGGGTACTTAATGAAATGTAAATGTTTGGTTGTGTTTATAATGTTTAATATTTCATTAATGAGTTGTTTAACACATATTGACTTGATTATATAGGTTTGTGGTTGTTTGAATAAGTATAAATAATGTAATGACAATTAATTTGTTAGGACCTGGTATTTGAACGAAATACCTAGTGATTAGCGTGTTAAACCAACTCAAATAGTGCGGAATCCTATTTGATTGGAGATCCAATCAGTGAGAACACACGAAGAATCAATCAAGAATTGAATCCAACGTCGGAAATCGATTAGGAATCGATCTGATGTGTTCTGTGAACTTAGAGAACGATTTGGGAGGCTTCTGGACGGCTAGGGTACGTCTGGAATCGTAATGGGATGAATGCTTGCGTTTTTCCATGAATTGGGTCTATTTATAGGTTAGTATTGTTCAATCGTGCGACTGGGCCATAAGTATGGTTCAGTCGTGCGATTGAACCATGCGGTTGATTCATCCGCACGACTGAGTGTTCAGTCGTGCGATTGAGTCAATCTTATGTGTCAATCATACGATTGATCCAGTCTCCTGGTTCAGTCGTGCGATTGAGTCAATCGTATGAAGTTATTCATGCGTGTGGTCCATTCGCATGGGCCATTCGCATGAGAACTTCATTAAGTTAAGTTTGAATGTTTTAATTAATGTAACATAATGTGCAACCATTCAAACAATCATAAACCCAATCAATTCAATCACGACTCATTAATGAAATATTAAACATCACAAGTAACAAACAATTCATATCATTTCATTAATCAATACACTTACATCATAATCAGACAGACAAGTTCATTACATTACAAATCATGATCTAGGGACATACATGTATCAACAAACTCCCCCTTGGACCTAGATCTATCTAATCTCTTGTCTTCTGCATTACCTCCTTATACTTCTTGTACTTCTCCTCTTTAGTGACTCCTGCGTGAATCTCAAACGCAAAACAAAGTCGTATAACGTTTTGGAACTGGAGGGCTTGTACAATGTCTTGTGTGTCATAGAACAGTGGCCACTTGTATAATGTATAGACATCATTAGCAGACAAGTTGGTTAGCCACATCGGGTCGAATACTCTGATTGTATCCATTTGACCCTCTTTATTCAGAACTATGACAGCTTCAGCAGTTCTCCAATCATAGTACCACCATTTGAAGTGTGGAGTGAAGTCCTGTGGCATTTCCCTGAGAGGGATTCTCGACATAGTGCGCGGAGGACTCCACTTCAACACAATCTTGGGCTTGCCAGTAATGGCATCAACCTCAGACCTTCTTATGTACCTTGTAGGCTGTTGTGGTCTGAAGTTAACCCATCTGGTGTGGTACTCCTTCTTCAGGCAGCCTCGAACCAGCCTGACATCTTTCTTGGGTCAGCATACAGCAGCTTTAGCTTAGCCAGCTGGTTGAGCTCAAAACCAGGTAGAGTCTTCAGATCATGAGGAAACCTGAAGTACTCTATGCCCTGTTCCCTCTTAACTGCATACGCGTTAAGGTCATCAAAATAAGCCCATGCAATAATCCTGCCTGACACCTTATGGTGTTTCTTGACTCTGTAGAGCTTGGTGTAGGCATCTTTCTTTGGTGCAGCACGCTGGGCTCTCACTTCTTCAAAACAGGCAGCCCACTCAGCCTTGCGAATGTCTACGTCATCATTGGAGGCTTGGGCTGTTCCTTCAGTCTTTTCGGTTTCCTGCTCCATCTTGTCTAGTACCTCAAACGTATCACTGACTAGGGACTCACCCAGGTTGGGAACCACATTACCCTCGGTGTCAGCATACTGAGGGTACTCTTCTGCAGTAATATCTTCAACCTCAACTTCATCAACGTCATTTAGTTCTTCATCACTTGTTGAATCAACTGTTGGAGCATCCTTGACAATTTCATCAGGATTGAGTCTGAACATTTCTGCCAGTTGCTCGTCAGATAGGTCATGAATTATTTCCCCTTCTTCAGGGGTATAACTCACAGACCTTCTTACAATCCCTTGCAGATCAAGAATCATGGTTAATTGAGTCTTGACCTGTTGAAGGGGAGCAATGTCAAACTCATCCCTTTGAAAGTTTGGATCTGTATGATTTAAACATTCAACACATAAACCATTAGTAAGTAATCAAACAGAATTATATCAACTTAATATATATAAACATTCAACACACTTGTTTTCATTACATGATTCAAATACAAAATAAATAAATACATAAGACATCTAATCTGTACTTTTGTCTTGAATCATGGGCGTGTCGCTCGGAGGAGCAGAAGTGGTGGATGACTGGTCCTGTCGATGCTTAGATCTTCGTTCTTGACCAGAAGCAGAGGCCGATGCAGCCGCATCCCCTCCTTCTGCTTCGTCATCATCATCTCTACCTTCTGTCCTTTCTTCCTCAGTCTCTTCCTCATCCTCATCATCGGCAATGTTAGATTCTCCTGGTGAGACAAACCTAAAACTCCAATCCTGTCCTTCATCATCATGAGCAGTCAAGGCTTTTGGGTCCTTGTTTGATGAAGTAGAACTTGAGGCTTGCTTGTCTTGGCGAGTAAAGGACGAGAACGGGTTCCCATTTCCCGTCTTCTTTGGCTTGACACATTCTCTCTTGAAGTGCCCCTTCTCTCCACAGTTGAAGCAGGTCAGTTTGCTCTTGTCAAAGCCAAATGTGGTATCCTTAGTAGCTACCAAGTTCTGTCCTGTCTTCTTAACAAACTTCTTCGCCCTTCGGACAGCGCTAGCTAAGGCCCACATTATATCCATCCTCTCAAGCTCCATTTCGTCCACCTGCTCGTAGTCCTCATCTGCCAGATGGCAGTTTCCAATCTTCCCAGCAACAAGTCCATCATATGAATGAACCACTGCTGCTAAAAGATCCATATGCTCTCGTGCTACTTCTACGGTCACATTACCGAGGTTCTCGGTCTTCAATTTGGTAGCACTTGCTTCTGATCCAATATAGTGGGTACATGATGACCCTGACGTGTCTGATCCAGAAGGAGAAGCATGTGAAGGACCTGACGAGCTAGACACAAATGCAGTCTGGAGAGGTGCTCCAGATGTCTTAGCTTGAGGCGTGGCGTTGTATAAAGCTGGATTTTGTGTATACGAAGACTTCTGAGCTCTATACTTCATCCTTAGTGCTTCTTCTCGCAACTTGAGAATGAAGTCATTTATATCCAGCTTTACAAGCATTCCATTCTGTCTCAGGTTAGACACGAATGAAGCCCACTTATCAGGCAATCCGTCTGCGAAGTTGCTTACTTTCTCTTCCATAGTCGTTTCCACACCATGTGTATGCAATTCGCTCATCAAGTGGTAGAATCTGTCTATGACTTCGTCTAAACTCTCATTACCAATCGATGAGAAGTTATCGAATTCCTTCTTTAACTCCTTTGCCTTGATTGCCTTCAATGATGCATTCCCATCATATCTCTTCTCTAGCTCATCCCACAGTTTCTTGGACTGTTTGTTCTCTGAATATTGGTGGAATATATCTTTGGGGATAGACTGAGTGATCAATGCATAAACCCTTTTCTCTGCATTGTACTTTACTTTCTGTGCGTCTGTCATCCCACTTAACGTTAATTTAACTCCATCAGCTCCCACCGGTGTACTATATCCGATCTCAATGGCTTCCCACAGATTAGGATCTACTCCATTGAGGTAGATCTCAAAACGTTGTTTCCAGTGGGGAAACTCATCTAAAGTCAAGAGCTTTGGTGGTTTATTGTGATTACCCACCTCACTCTCAAGCAACAGCAGGTTCTGAATCCTCGAGTCCTTGCCAGCAGTAAAGGCTGACATCTGATCTTCCATGGCTAATAAACTTAGAATCTAATCAAACAAACTTTCACTGATGCGACTGAAGGATGCGAATGGTCTAATCGTGCGTATGAACTCTCCGATTGGTTCAATCGTGCGGCTGAACTGTGCGATTGGTTCAGTCGTGCGAATGAATCAGTTGCGTATGAGTTATGCGAACGAACGGTTCAGTCGGCCGAGTGAGGGTGCGACTAGGTCCAATCGTGCGAATGAGCAATGCGAATGGAGTCCAGTCGTGCGAATGGGTCACTCGTGCGACTGAAGCTGCTGTTTTGCGAAGATTTCTAGGTTTGACGGGTTTCAGCCGTAAAAATTCGAAATTTCACAAGTCCTAATCGCCACGTCAGAGACAGAAAAGTCAGAAACACCAGAACCAAAGACATCTGATGCTGCGTTGATGGCTAACTCTTCTGAACCAACACAGGTAAGTACAACTGACCAAATGTTTGATAATCATGCTTGTTCTGATTGTGATATGTTTAGGAATAGCATTGATGAAAAATTCGCTAGGTTATTAGATCACAATGATAACTTAGTAAAAGACTTACAACTGTGCACTGAGGCTAATAGAGTTCTAAAACAAAATGAGCATAGTTATAAAAAAAAGATAGACCTATTGACTAAACAGCTTAGGGAAACCGAAGTAGTTGCCTTTAACCAAGCAAATGACATTAGATACTATCTAAACTCCCTAGAGGACACTAAGAAGCAAAAGGCAGTTCTAGAAGTAGAAGTTAATTCATTAAAACAGAAACTGCGCAGTTGGACTAGTTCTTCACACATAGTTCAATACTTAGTGAGAGAAAGGAATAACGGGGAGGGATTAGGCTACAAAGTGGTTCCACCTCCACCTGAGACCTTGATGAACACTAAGTCTAGACCAGTAAACAACAACCCCATCAAGGATCATGTGGTGACTACTCCTCTTGTTACTGATCCAGACACATCATGTTCATCTACTGAATCTGGAAAGAAACAAAAGGAGGCCACTTCAAAGGCAAAGGGTAAATTGCCTTGTGTTAATCTGGAACATGAATTTGAAAAAGTTAACTTAAAGTCAGGGTCAAACAGAGTCAAATCAGAACCTAAAAGAACTTCAAACGTTAATTTTTCACATGCTTCAAGTCAAAAACCAGTTAACCAAAAAATGGAACATGTTAAACAGGTTAAAACAGTTAATTTTGTTAAACCAGAGAAAACATCAAACATACAAGAGTCGAAACCTAAAGTGATTGATGTTACTAGAGTGTCACCACTTCTCCACAAAGAAAGTCTACTTATAAAGTAGATAGCAGATCATGCTACAACTGTGGAGAATGTGGACACATTGCTTCCTATTGTCCTTTCTATCAGACACCTAGGAAGAAGATTGATCTTCAGGACTCTAGACCTAGGTCTTCTAAGAGGAGCTCTCTAACTCCATCTAGAAGATCTAGTGAACATAAAGTCCAACCTGTAAGCCAGACGACTGTTTATCATAAACAGGCATTGCACAAATCTGGCTTATGGAAAGAGAAGTCATCCTGCGTGTCTGATACTGATGACAAGAAGGAACCTGAGCTACCCTCACCCTCTAAGGGTCAATGGGTAGAGTTTATGATGTGTGATGCCTCTGGGAAACCCAAGACAGTAAAGGCTTGGGTTCCTAACCTAAACTAATACATTTACTTTGTATGTGCAGGGTGTTTGATACAGCGCTGAGACTAACACGTGGATTATAGACAGCGGAGCATCCAGGCACATGACAGGAAATAGAGCCCTTTTATCAAACGTCAAACAAATAAAAGGAGGGCATGTTTCCTTTGCAGGAAACAAGGGAGGATACATCACAGCTCAGGGAGAAGTGGGAAATCAGAAAGTTAAGTTTGATAAGGTGAACTACGTTCAACAACTTCAGAATAACTTACTTTCTGTTTCCCAAATCTGTGATAAAGGATTTAAAGTCATCTTCGACAACAAGAAGTGTTACGTGCTGAAGAAAGACTACATGATCCCAGAGGACCAAGTTCTGATGACTGCTTCAAGATATAAAGACCTTTATGTCTTGGATCTGTCAACAGCTGCTACAACGGATCATGAGGTTCAGTGCTTTCTATCTAAAGCTACTGAGAAGGACTCAATCTCCTGGCATAGGAGAATGGGACACATTAGTCAACGGAAGATGAATCATTTGATTCAGAAGGATTTAGTGAGAGGAGTAAATGTCAAGAACTTCCAACTTCCTGACTTTTGTGTAGCTTGCAAGAAAGGCAAACAGACAAAGAAGTCTCATAAGGAAAAGAAAGTTCATTCAATAGAACTTCCTCTTGAACTTCTTCACATGGATCTGTTTGGTCTAGTCAGTACAAGGAGCATTGCAGGCGATTTGTACTGTTTTGTGGTCACTGATGACTACTCAAGGTTTACTTGGGTAATGTTTCTGAAATCCAAATCAAAAACATTTGAGTCATTCAAGGAATTAGTAACCACACTGGAATCTCTCTACAAGCTAAAAGTTAGACAAATACGCTCAGACAACAGGACAGAATTCAAGAATCAATGGATGGCGGCATACTGCAAGGAAAAGGGAATTGTTCATCAATTCACTTCTGCCTACACGCCTCAGATGAAATTGTGAAGTCACTGGATCGGTAAACATCCGAGCATGTTCTTGACGGAAGGATAAACAACCACAACCAAAAGTCAAATCAATAACACGAACTATCAAAAATTGGTTTCATTGATTAAAACCTAATGATTACAAGCTCGTTACAACATAAGAATCAAGACTCTTGGCAAGGGGAGATCGAGCATGATCTCCCCTCTCATCCGGCAGCCCTAGGCCCCGAGCAGACTCCCTCCCCAAACCCTTAATCTCTCTACACATTGAAACTGGTATATATAGGCTTCGGCCCATATTAGATGCAACTGGGCCCAGTCGTGCGATTGGACCATGCGTATGGTTCAATCGTACGACTGACCCAATCGCATCTCTCAGTCACACGACTGACCCATTAGCAAGGCTCAGTCGCACAACTGAGTCTCATTCGCATATGCTCCTGCGAATGACCCAGTTTCATGTGTTTACAACATATCAGGTTTATTACATTAAGTCTAGACTATTCGACAAGCGACAGACACACTATATATGACAATATATGCTCCAACAAATTCCCCCTTGGACGTTGCTTGCGAATAGTAGATAACACCTCTTACAATCTTCAGTCAATCTTTGCTCTGGTTGTCAATAGAATCAAACGAAAACCATATTAGCCGACGTTGCCGATCCGTCAGGTTGCTACACTATCCCTGAAAATTAATTTAGGCACAATAGCTTTCGTTTACTTTGCAGAACACCATCACAGCATCAAGATTCCCCATATGACTGATTTTTCTAGATAATGACAGGAACAGTTTTCCATTGCTTCAATCTTCACACAGGCTAACCTGATTAACATTAACACCTGCAGAAATTCCCCCTCACATTCAGCATATCCCAATATATAAACGTTGTGCTCTCTTGGCGTCTTCATACGGTGTATTGGGCAAAAGGTTGAAGGTTCCAATCCACAGCTGACAATATCAACCAAATCAGCATGCATGTAGATTCTTCATCGGAAACCGGCTCACATCATCACTTTCTGATTGCGTCTTCAATTTCTCTAGACATGGATTCCCCCTAAGAATGAGAATCCTCTCTGTGCGGATAAATATAACTTGGTTGGCCCATAAATAGTCAGATGCTCCTGACTACCCCACAAAATCAGCACTGACTGCTGACATCTTCTCTTCTCTTTTTCGTGTTCCAAATACATTCACCTATTCTGGAGGTCCGATGAATAATGGGGTATACATCGAACTTGTTTGACAAAAGAACCGCAGGGTGAATGTGCTTTGCTCATCTTCAAATCTGTACAAGAGGCAGTTCCAGACTCTTTTTTTTTTTTAGGTCTGGAACAAATGCGGATAAGTCAATGCGGATGGTCCATTCGTGCGATTGAACATACGACTGGTCCAGTCGCACGACTGAACATACGACTGGTCCAGTCGCACGACTGGTCCATTAGCATGGTCCAGTCGTACGAATGGTCCAATCGTATGGCCCAGTCGTACGAATGGTCCATTCGTATGGCCCAGTCGCATGAACGGGTCTGCACGCAGATTTTCAGATCTGCAGCCGTCAGGGCTGCCCAAAACCCTAATCTGACGAATTCAACATGAACCGAAACAAAGTAGACATCATCAGATTCGCAAGGGTGATAGGAACGTGGTTTCGAGTTCGATTTTAACATAAAACCAACACACGTTACCAAATCCGAGCAAAACACGAAGAACACGAAGTGGGTTTAACGTCAAGATCTGAAATTGGATCCAGAAATCAAGAGCTCGGGTTGCTAGAATGATTGTTAGATCATTCCAGCAGTAACCGGCTCTGATACCAATTGTGAAGTCACTGGATCGGTAAACATCCGAGCATGTTCTTGACGGAAGGATAAACAACCACAACCAAAAGTCAAATCAATAACACGAACTATCAAAAATTGGTTTCATTGATTAAAACCTAATGATTACAAGCTCGTTACAACATAAGAATCAAGACTCTTGGCAAGGGGAGATCAAGCATGATCTCCCCTCTCATCCGGCAGCCCTAGGCCCCGGGCAGACTCCCTCCCCAAACCCTTAATCTATCTACACATTGAAACTGGTATATATAGGCTTCGGCCCATATTAGATGCGACTGGGCCCAGTCGTGCGATTGGACCATGCGTATGGTTCAATCGTACGACTGACCCAATTGCATCTCTCAGTCGCACGACTGGCCCATTAGCAAGGCTCAGTCGCACAACTGAGTCTCATTCGCATATGCTCCTACGAATGACCCAGTTTCATGTGTTTACAACATATCAGGTTTATTACATTAAGTCTAGACTATTCGACAAGCGACGGACACACTATATATGACAATATATGCTCCAACATAATTCATTCAAACTTAGTGATATGAAGTTATCATGCGAATGGCCCATGCGAATGGCCCATGCGAATGGACCATACGCATGAACAACTTCATGCGAATGACTCAGTCGCACGACTGAACCGGGAGACTGGATCAGTCGCACGAGTGTAACATGAGATTGACTCAGTCGCACGACTGAACACTCAGTCGTGCGCATGGATCAACCGCATGGCTCAACCGCACGACTGAACCCAGTCGCCCGAATGAGAAACCCTAACCTATAAATACCACCTAATTCGTGAAAAAACGCAACAATTCAGATCACTTCGACTCCAGACGTACCCTAGCCGTCCAGAGACCTCTAAGAACCTGTTCCAAGTTCATAGATCGCACTTGATCGATTCCATATCGTTCTTAACGTTTACATTCAATCCATAATTGATTCTCCGTGCGTTCTCACTGATTGAATCGCCAATCAAATAGGATTCCGCACTATTTGATTCGGTATACACGTTAATCAGTTAGTATTTCGTTCAATACACGATCCTAACTAGTGGTATCAGAGCTTTGGCTGTTGATTACATGTGATTCAATCGTTTTTTATACAAAAATTATGTTTTTTCACTAAAAACGCACTTTTCGTATCATACGGTGTCTTAGACGTCTCCTGCTCGTAAAGTTTAGTTTTTCCGGCATACAGCAATTAGGGTTAGTGAAAATTCGTGTTTTTACGGCCAAAACACCTTAAACCTATGAATTTTCGAAATCCAGCAGCTTCAGTCGCACGATTGACTCAATCGCACGACTGGACACATTCGCATCCCTCATACGCACGATTGGACTCATTCGTACCTCCATTCGTACGACTGAGCTGTCTATTCGCATTGTTCAACCGCATCAGTTCATTCGCCCGACTGAACCATCCGCATAAGTTCAGCCGCACGATTGAACCATTCGCATCGTTCAATCGCACGAATAGCCCAATCGCACACCTTCCTTCGCACAAGTGAAATAGTTTGTTCCAAAGACTAAAGTTAATCGCAATGGAGGACCAATACTCAGCATTCACAGCAGGGAGAGACTCACGTATTCAGAATTTACTGCTACTGGAGAGTGAAGTAGGGAATCACAACAAACCCCCTAAGCTAATCACGTTAGATGAATTCCCACACTGGAAGCAACGTTTCGAGATCTACTTAAATGGAGTAGATCCTAATATGTGGGAAGCAATTGAGACGGGGTATAGTATGCCAGTAGGTGCTGATGGAGTCAAACCACACTAGGTGGCATGACAGATGGACAAAAGGTCAAGTACAATGCTGAAAAGAGAGTCTATGCTTTGCTTACTTAGTCAATTCCTAAGGACATCTTCCATCAATTTTCTGAGAACAAGCAAGCAGAGAAGCTGTGGGATGAGTTAGAAAAACGGTATGACGGGAATGCGTCTTTAAAAGCTATAAAGGCTAAAGTGTTGAAGAAGAAGTTCGACAACTTCTCATCGATGGGTAATGAGAGTTTGGATGACGTCATCGATAGGTTCTACCACTTGATGAGTGAGCTGCACACTCATGGTGTCACAACGACCATGGAGGACAAGGTGTCAAACTTCGCAGATGGGTTTCCAGAGAAGTGGGCTTCCTTTGTCTCCAATCTCAGACAGAATGGTATGCTAGCGAAGTTGGATATAACTGATTTCATTCTGAAGCTGAGAGGGGAAGCATTAAGGATGAAATACAGAGCTCAAAAGTCTTCTTACACTCAGAATCCGGCACTATACAACACGACTCCACAAGCCAAAACGTCTGGAGCACCACTTCAGACAGCTTTTGTGTCAAGCTCAGCTGGTCCTTCTCAAGCCTCTACTTCAGGGTCAGAAACTTCAGGGTCGTCTGGTACCCAATCATTGCATCTGAAGCAAATGCTACAAGACTGAAGACCGAGAATCTCGGTTATGTGACAGTAGAAGTAGCAAGAGAGCACATGGATCTCTTAGCAGCTGTAGTCCACTCCTATGATGGACTAGTTGCTGGGAGAATTGGAAACTGCATCTGGTACACAAGGACTACGAGCAGGTAGATAAGAAAGAGCTGGAAAGGATGGATATAATGTGGGCCTTAGCAAGTGCTGTCCGGAGAGCGAAGAAGTTCGTCAAAAAATCCAGACAAAACTTGGTTGCAACTAAGGACACTACCTTTGGTTTTGAAAAGAGCAAGGTGACCTGTTTCAACTGTGGAGAAAAGGGGCACTTCAAACAAGAGTGTGTGAAGCCCAAGAAAACTGGAAACGGGAATCCATTCTCGTCCTTCACTCGTCAAGATAAGCCAACTAGAAGTCCTACTTCATCAAGCAAGGATCTTAAAGCCTTGACTGCTCATGATGACGAGGGACAGGACTGGAGCTTTCGGTTTGTCTCTCCGGGAGAATCAAACATTGCTAGTGTTGAGGACTTAGATGATGATTCAGCTAGTGAAGGAGATATTCCAGTGTAACTCGCGATGTCAAACATTGAAGAGACTGCAACTGAGGTCAACTACATGCCTGAAGAAGGGACAACTACAACAACATCTGAATCACCAGAACCAGAAACATTAGACTCTGCTTTGATGGCTGATTCATCAGAACCTTCTCAGGTAAGTACTACTGACCAACTTTTTAATAATCATGCTTGTTCTGATTGTAATAAATTTAAGGAAAGCATAGATTTGAAATTTGCTAGGTTATTAGATCATAATGATAGCTTAGTAAAGGACTTGCAACTGTGCACTGAAGCTAACAGAGTTCTAAAACAAAATGAGCATAGTTACAAAGAAAAGATAGACCTATTGAACAAACAGCTTAGGGAAACAGAAGTAGTAGCCTTTAACCAAGCTAATGACATTAGGTACTATCTTAACTCCCTAGAAGACACTAAGAAGCAAAAAGCAGTTTTAGAAGTAAAAGTTAATTTATTAAAGCAAAAACTGCATAGTTGGATAAGTTCATCTCATATTGTCCAACACTTAGTGAGAGAGCGTAACAATGGGGAGGGTTTGGGATATAAAGTGGTTCCACCACCACCTGAGAGCTTGATGAACACTAAAAGTAAACCAATCAATAACAATCCAATCAAGGATCATGTGGTGTCCACTTCTCTTGTAAGTGATCCAGATTCCACATGTACATCAATTGAATCTGGAACTAAACAAAAGGAGGCCACAGCAAAGGCAAAAGGTAAAATGCTTTGTGTTAATCTGGAAAAGGAGTTTGAAAAGGTTAATATAAAGTCTGGGTCAAACAAAGTCAAATCTGAACCTAAAAAGACTATTACTGTTAACCAATCACGTGTTTCATGTCAAAGTCCAGATAAACAAAATGGAAAGGATGTTAAAAATGTTAAAACAATTAAATTTGTTAAACAAGATAAAAATCAAAAGATGTAGAGTCAAAACCCAAACAGAACAATGTCACTCGGGTGTCACACACGTCTCCACAAAAACAGCTAAATCATAACGTTGATAGCAGGTCATGCTACAACTGTGAAGAGTGTGGACACATTGCCTCTTACTGTCCTTACTATCAGAAACCTAGGAAGAAAGTTGAACTTCAGGAATCAAAACCTAGATCTTCTAAGAGGAGCTCATTGACTCCACCTAGAAGAGCTGGTGAACCTAAAGTTCAACCCATTAGCCAGTCGTCTGTTTATCACAAACAGGCCTTACACAAAGCTGGCTTATGGAAAGAAAAGTCAACCTCAGTGTCTGATAATGAGGACAAGAAGACACCTGAGCTTCCCTCACCATCTAAAGGTCAATGGGTTGAATTTATGATGTGTGATGCCTCTGGGAAACCCAAGCCAGTAAAGGCTTGGGTTCCTAACCTGAACTAATGTTTACAATTGAATGTGCAGGGTGTTCGCTATAGTGCTGAAACCAACACATGGATTGTCGATAGCGGAGCATCTAGGCAGATGACTGGGAACAGGGCACTCTTATCAAACGTCAAACAAATAAAAGGAGGCCATGTTTCATTTGCGGGTAACAAAGGAGGGTATATCACAGCTCAAGGGGAAGTGGGAAATCAGAAAGTGAAGTTTGATAAAGTAAACTACGTTCAACAACTTCAAAACAACTTACTTTCTGTATCCCAAATATGTGACAAAGGCTTTAAGGTTATATTCGACAACAAGAAGTGTTATGTCCTGAAAAAGGACTATGTGATCCCGGAGGACCAAGTCTTAATGTCTGCCTCAAGATATAATGACCTTTATGTCTTGGATCTTTCAAAGGCCTCCACAACAGATCATCAAGTTCAGTGCTTCTTGTCAAAGGCTACTGAGAAGGACTCCATCTCCTGGCATCGGAGAATGGGACACATTAATCCACGAAAGATGAACCACTTGATCCAGAATGATCTAGTGAGAGGAGTTAACGTCAAAAACTTCCAACTTCCGGATTTCTATGTGGCATGCAAGAAAGGCAAACAGACGAAGAAGCCTCATAAGGAAAAGAAAGTTCATTCCATCGAGCTTCCTCTTGAACTTCTTCACATGGATCTGTTTGGTCCAGTCAGTACAAGAAGCATTGTAGGTGACTTGTACAGCTATGTGGTTACTGATGACTACTCAAGATTTTCTTGGGTAATGTTTCTGAAATCCAAATCAGAAACATTTGAGTCTTTCAAGGAATTAGTAACTACACTAGAGTCTCTCTACAAGCTGAAGGTAAGATAGGTACGCTCAGACAACGGAACTGAGTTCAAGAATCAGTGGATGGAGGCTTACTGCAAGGAAAAGGGAATTGTGCACCAGTTCACTTCTGCCTACACGCCTCAGATGAATGCCGTTGCTAAGAGAAAGAATTGCAGCTTGATAGAGACAGCACGGACAATGCTAGCAGACTCGAAACTGCCTATCCAATTCTGGAATGAGGCAGTGGCAAATGCGTGTTACACGTTAAATTGAGTTCTGGTTGTTAAACGCCATGGCAAGATGTGTTACGAGTTACTACAGCGACGTAAACCTAATCTAGAGTATCTCGAACCGTTTGGCGCACCGTGCACCCTACTGAAGAAGACTCAGGAAGGAAAAATTCAGCGAGAAGGCTGAAGAAGGTATCTTCCTAGGATACAACATACCGAACAAGAGAGTTTACAACAACTCAACGGGTCTAGTTGAAGTGTGGTGCAACGTGGACGTTCAAAGATATACCACCCCACCTGCTGGAAATGGACCCGCCCGACTATGATGGATTCTTCAAGTCCTTCAACATACCTCTCTCCACTTCTGATGAAGAGTTAGCAACCAAGATGATGTATGATGTTTTGAACTCACCATCACTAGATTCAACATCAACTGGATCACAAGGTGACTCGTCTCACCACTCAAGGGGAGCACTCGAAGTAAGTGACTCCTCCTTAGAAGATGAAGCTATGGAGAATGACCAGAACAATCAGGAGGAACAGGTTCCAATTCCAGCAAGTCCACAAGCATCTAACAGTGATGCCTCTGCGTCTTCAGAACCTCAAACTCCTACTGCTCAGATATAGAACCAAACGTTCATAATCTTGACTCTGAGGTAGTTGTTCCCACCACTCCAGGATCACGCTTAAATGTCTATCATCCCCTGGATAATGTCATTGGGGATGTCAGATCAGGAGTGGAGACAAGAAATCAGCTATATTCAGCTGATTATGCATCGGTAATGGAAAAGGTATACCTTCACGGCGGTGCTTATCGTTGTTTTGTTTCTCAGTTTGAGCCGAAATACGTCAGTGAAGCTCTGAATGATGAGGCATGGGTGAGTGCCATGCAAGAATAACTTCTTCAGTTCAAGAAATTAGGCGTATGGACTCTGGTGGATAGACCTAAAGGTGCTAAGGTCATTGGCACCAAATGGGTCTTGAAATGCAAGAAGGATGACCAAGGCGTCATCATCAAGAACAAGGCTCGACTTGTAGTTCAAGGATTTCGACAAGTCGAGGGAATATATTACAATGAAGTGTTTGCACCCGTGGCAAGAATGGAAGCCATCCGCATCTTCCTTGCCTATGCATCGTATATGAAGATTAAAGTTTATCAATTGGATGTGAAGAGTGCATTCCTTCATGGTGAAATCCGAGAGATAATGTATGTCAGTCAACTCGAGGGATTTGAAGATCCATATCATCGGGACAGGGTTTACAAACTCAACAAGGCTTTATACGGGCTTCATCAAGCCCCAAGGGCCTGGTATGAGAAACTCTCGACTCACCTTGTGAAACACAGCTTTCGCAGAGGTGTTATTGATTGCACACTGTTTATCAAAGAGAAAGATGGTGATTTACTGCTTGTTCAAATCTATGTTGATGACATCATCTTCGGGTCAAAGAACGAATATTTATGTAAAGAGTTTGAAGCAGTAATGAAGGCTGAGTTTGAGATGAGTGCCATGGGAGAGATGAAGTTCTTTCTCGGGTTACAGGTGGATCAGACACCAAAGGAAATATTCCTACATCAGACCAAGTATGTAGGTGATATTCTCAGTCGGTTTGACATGGAGAATGCTTCTGCAGCTAGGACTCCACTTGCTACAAACCATGATGTAGCACCCGATGAGAATGGTGATCTGGTCGATGCCACGATGTACCGAGGAATGATTGGATCTCTCATGTACCTCACTGCCTCTAGACTTGATATTATGTACGCTACATGTTTATGTTCAAGATATCAGGCAAAGCTAAAAGTCAACCATCTGATAGGGGTCAAGAGGATATTTCGTTATCTGAAGGGTACTCCCACACTTGGATTGTGGTATCCTCATGACGATGACTTCGAGCTAATAGCATATAGTGACTCGGATTACGGTGGCTGCAAAATGAACTACAAGTCTACATCAGCAGGGTGTCAATTCATTGGGAGGAGATTAGTGACCTGGCAGTGTAAGAAGCAGACCTCGGTTGCATTGTCAACCTGTGAAGCCGAATACGTTGCTGCTGCAAGTTGCTGTTCACAAATCATTTGGATTCAACAGCAAATGCGGGACTACGGTTTGAAATTCACTTCTACTCCTATTTTTGTTGATAACTCTGCTGCAATTGCAGTAACTAAAAATCCGGTCCAACAC
Organism: Flaveria ramosissima; assembly: GCA_025215565.1. Classification (NCBI taxonomy): domain Eukaryota; kingdom Viridiplantae; phylum Streptophyta; class Magnoliopsida; order Asterales; family Asteraceae; genus Flaveria; species Flaveria ramosissima. The sequence continues at coordinate 19,134,088 of CM046039.1, read as the reverse complement.
CCTAAGACCAAACACATCGGCATAAAATATCACTTTATACGTGATTGTTATGAAAAGAACTTAATCGAAAAATAAATACGGATTTTCAACGCGCTGACCTCTATACAAAGGCTTTTGACAAACCACGTTTTCTTTATTTGTTAGAGGTCAACGGCGTTAAAAAGAAAAGTGATGTAATTCCCGATGATAACCATGAGTAGTCCGATAAGTAGAGTAAATTGTTCTTTTATGTATATCCTTTTTAGTTTTTATTTTAGGTAGTCAATTTCAATTAAATTCATGTTATTTTGTTGTCTATTAAAATCCTAAAAAGCGTAAATCGGTTACGGTTTTAGAATTTTAGGGGGAGAATAGGTCAGCTAGTAACATTAAAAAAACGAGGAAGAAGGAGAGGCAAGCTGATAGAAAGTAGGTCGTATCTGTGATACCGATTCAATGACTTTGGAAAATGATAGTACACAGGAACAAATCAATTGGGATTTTAAAAGTTTAAAGTGGATAAGATGCCAAATTCAAAGTATAAGTCTGTGTAGTCTGAATAATATAAAAGGAAAAATGATAGCAAAACTAGTTACTACTAAGGTAACACAACGAAAGTAGACCTAGAGGTTGCAAGACCACAGATGATATGTCTGTAGATTCAACACAATAGATGATTAGACCTGGTTGGTGATCTCAAGATCAAACTAAGTTGTTCAACTGACTGTGGGTTCCCATCTTATCACTGGTTAACACAATCAATAATATTCCAATAAGGGGTGACGAGCAAATAAACGCCACAAATGTGAGCGGATGACCATAAATAGAGCAAAGCATAAAAAAATGAAAAGCAAACGCTATCAAGCTAATAACTTATGTTGTTGGTGCGTTATGTGCAAAAGAAAAATAAAGATGCTCTAACAAGAAGATAGGTTGTGTGCCTCTCTGCTGTGCGATGGCATTGACCTGAGGATAAGCATAACCTAGATATTCTAGAATTCATTGTTGTTTGCCGCCTCTCTGATATGCGATGGCACTGACCTGAGGCTCGGCTTCTCTTTGAAAGCTCTAAGAATAGTTTCTTCTTGTCAAAATGCCCGTAGACCACTCAAAAATCTCCTGAGGAATGTTGATTACCACATAAGCGTGGGATCCACAAATGTTGGTTGAAATAATTAAACCTTAAACTATCACCAATCTGTGTCAAAAGTCTGTGTATGGATTTAAGAGGACTAGTATACTGACAATCATCGTGGCTACAATTCTTGAAAGTCGAAATCAATGTGGGGATCTAATAGTACTAGTATGATTTCCTAAACTTGCTAACGACTCTAGATGACAAACAAGAATTGAGCATTAAAAGGTGTTGATAACATGTCCCAAATGATTTGACTTGCCTATATGATTCCAATTTGAATTGGTCCAGTTATGGTCAAAATAAATTGAAACTGCCTATTCCGGAACTGAATCCATTAGATTTCTATCTTAGGATTTACACCTCACGTAAAAAGTCAAAAACAAGTTTAGTTTTGTATTTCAGTTTAAGTCTTTTATTTTATTTAAATTTAGTCAATACTATTTGTTTAATATCGAACTACATCATGGAATTCAGTAAGGGAGTAAATCACCTAAAAGGGTCACGTCTGAGGTGACCACTCGTGTTTTCAAAGGTAAATGGGTCACGTCTGAGGTGACAAATTGTTTAAAAGGATCACGTTTGAGGTGGTCAAAAGATTTTCAAGTTAAAATGATCATGTCTGAGATAATAAAATGTTCATAATGTTAAATCAACAGTTTAAAAGTGTTTAATTGAAAAATGGTCACAAAGTCAAGATCATGAATATGTTCCAATCGCACGACTGGACCATGAGTATGGACCAACAGTGCGAATGGACCATACTCATGCACTAATCAGACGAATGGACATGAGTATGAACCATTCAACCGAATGGCTTATAAGAATGACCCATTCGACCGAAAAGAGTGTGCGAATAAGTCAGTCGCCCGACTGAACTCTAGTCGGCCGACTGAAGGTGATCGACTGAGCCAATCGCACGACTGAGATCCATACGCCCGAATGAAATGAGCGAATGGGTCCAGTCGGCCGATTGAACTCAGATTCAGTATTAATAGGGCACAGTCGATCGCATTCGACTCATCAACCCCTAATCGCCCTCATATCGCATAACCTACCGTTACTCTGCCAAAATTTCATCAGGCCAAGATTTTATACTCTATTGATATTTTGACGTTTGTGTGCGATTATACAGGTACAATGAGTTGAAATCTCACCGAAATCTGGAGGAATGGTGCCCTAATCTGTGAAATACGACCCTTACAAGAACCGAACCTTTTAATGGACTAATAACTTACTTAAACCAAGTAAAATGTTAAAACTAAAGTTATTAGGTTATTAGTTAAGTGATTGCGAGTCTAAAGAGCCATTACACAACGTTTAAGTTCACGAATTGGTCAAGATTCGAATCTCAGTCGACCGAACAGTGGGTCATGCGACTGGTCGTCAGGATGAACTCTAATCGCACGATCGAGCTGGTCGAATGGCTCAATCGGCCGAATGGATCATACGAATGAGCTCAGTCGGCCGACTGGACCAATCGCAGGCTCAGTCAACCGATTGAACTCAGTCGCCTGTTCATTCACCCGACTGAATCCAGTCGCATGACAGGACAACCGACTGAACACAGTCGCATGGTTCAATCGCATGAATGAACCAGAATGAATTCAATCAAGTTAATTAGAACTGATTTGTGTTGTGTGATTATCTAATGTTTATATGTCTTGTGTTACAGATAGATGGCTGATAGATGGTCTATCAACCCCAAGCACAACATCTGTGCTCACTTAGACTCCACAAGTCGGAATGGGGCGGAGTTTGCAGGGATCATCGCTTTCCTTAAGCGATCCAGGATCCACCGGGCTATTTCTATACCATGCACCCCTTACAGGTCTCTACAACAGGCCTTCTGGGAGAATGCATTGGTTGAACGATCACGTGAGCCGTACTTCATTAGGAGCTCTATCTTTGGACTGGATATTGAGATCACCGCTGAAAACATTCAGCGTGTACTTGGGTTGGGAGATGATACAAACCACCCCACCAGACTTCACCCACTGACGGTGAGAGGGTGCTTCATGAGGATGAAGTACGCTGGGGATATCAACTCAGGGGTGCTCAACAAGAGCAACCTATGTCCCCAGTACATGTACTTGGCACACGTCATCCTCAAGTGCATATCTTCACGAAGGGGTGAGTTCGACGACCTTTCAGACAAGATACAAAATGCCTACGTGGCACTGGTGCTAAACCACCCTTTCAGCTTTTCTAGCATGATCTAGTCTTATCTCATAGAGAACTTGGAGGCGAAGGGCAAAGAGGGTTTCTGCATGTACCCTAGGTTTCTACAGATGATATTTGACGAGAAGCTGCCCTCGCTGCCAAAGGAGAGCCACGACGATGTGGCATTAGAGATTATGGCGATACGATGCTGGGTCGTATGAGGGTTTGCCGGGGAAAGCAGGTCAAGCCCCCGGTAAAGAGACTTATAGGCCATCTGGCCAGCGTGGACTACGTGGCACCAAGGAGGCGTAAATAGCGTCACGTAGACAGTGAGTCGGATATTGAGCAGTTAGAGCTCCCGGAGGATGACTCCGACGACGATGACAGCGGTGATGGTGGAGATGCAGGGCCCACTCAACCAAGGGCCCCCACTGCTGACATAGCATCTCCAGCATCCACCCATGATGGAGCAGAGGCTGTAGGGTTCCATCAGGACTTTTGTCCTGATGAGGAGAAGGATACTGATGAGGAGCCCCTAACCCGCACTGTGGGGAGCCGGGTGATTGCCACCGACCGAGGTATTCGGGAGGTTGGTGGATGCCCTGGCGAATCTGGGGAGGCTGACACCAATCCTACTTATGCTCCTGATCAGTCGAGCAGGGTTACAGGGGGAGCATCCACCTCGAGGGGATCGAGAAAGAAAAGGATGGCTTAGCCCCACGGGTTGAAGAAGAAGAAGAGGAGGATGACCTTCATCACCACCATCACTACTACCACCACCTCCACTACTCCACCTACTACCACCACTCCACCTACCACCACTACATCCATCCCATCTACCACCATATCTACCACCATATCTACCACACCCACTCCACCACCACCTTCATCTATACCACCCCCAATCTTCCCTCACCCACCACCACCTTCATCTATACCACCCTCAATCTTTACCACTGCCACCACCACCACCACTAGCCACTATTCCGGTCCGTCATCATACCCCTCCTATACATCTGGATCACCTCTACCTCCCAATGGGGTAGAAGAACAGCTCTCGGCACTTAACCGTATGGTGCTGAGGCTGTTGGCTGCCGATGACGAGAAGACTGCTCAGATTCGACAGCTAGTAGACCTTACTGCTGCCCAATCTATGCAGATATCTCAGCAGGCACAGCAGATAGAGCAGCAGGCCCAGCTGATGGATGCACAGCGCGTAGAGATGTCCCAACTCCGGGAGCAGCATGCCCAATCAGCTAAAAGGATAGAGGAGTTGGAGACCACCAACAAGACCATCATGCTGCGGCTCAAGGGAACTAAGGACGAGCCCTTAAAGATCAAGGAAGGAGATGGAGATGATAGTGATGATGACAGTGATGATGATGATGATGATGGTGATGACATTGAGGATGATACTGATGTTGGTGATGATGCTGGTGATGATGATGTTGATGATGATGAAGATGACACATCTGCTGCAGGTGCCACACCTGCAAGTGAGAGGAGGACGAAGAAAGCACAAGATCAAGGTGCCTCCACAACCGCCCCGTCAGCAGAAGAGCATATGATCCAGGACAAGAGTAATACTTAGCTGTTTTTGTTATATAAATCATATGTATTTGAATCTTGTATCACATTAATGTAATGAATGTTTATATTTAATGTTGATGGTTCTGTTTTGATTAATAACTAATGATTACTGTGTTGAATGTCTAAATCAAGTAGATCCAAACTTTCAGAGGGATGAATATGATGTTGCTCCCCTCCAACAGATCAAGACTCAGCTCACGTTGATTTTTGATCTGTAGGGTATAGTCAGGAGATCGGTGATGTACACTCCTGAAGAAGGAGAGATCATTCACAATCTCACTGACGAGCAAATAGCAGAAATGTTCAAACTCAATGTCGATGAGATCGTGAAAGACGCTCCAACAGTCCATGTGGAAAGTGACAACGAGCTCAACGATGTGGATGAAATCGAGATTGAAGATGTCACTGAACAACATTACCCAGAGTACACTGACAATGAGGTAATGTCATTCCTAATTTGGGAGACAATCTAGTCAGTGAAACCTTGGAGACTCTGGATAAACTGGAACAAGAGTCGGACAAGACAGAAGATAAGGCCCGAGCCTTGGATGCTGAAGTTAATATCAGAAAGGCAGAGTGGGCTGCATGCTTTGAAGAAATAAGAGCCCAACGCAGTGCGTCAAAGTCGACTGCCTACACCAAGCTGTACAAAGTGAAGAAACATCACAAGGTGTCGGACAGAATCATAGCATGGGCATATTTTGAAGATCTCAACGTTTATGCAGTTAAACGTGAGAAAGGGATCGAGTACTTCAAATTCCCACATGACCCGAAGACTCTTCCTGGATTTGAGCTTAACCAGTTAGCGAAGCTGAAACTGCTATACGCTGATCCACGCAAGATGTCTGGCTGGTTTGAAGCAGCTCTTAAGAGAGAGTACCACTGTAACACCCCAACCCGACAAGGCTGACATGTCACTATCACGGTAATCAAAAGTCCGAAACACAATTGCATAACTAATAATTATTAAAGTCTAAATTCCAGAAAATAAAATATTAGTCCAAAACCCAACAGAAAAGTCATTACATCAAATTAATAAACTCTTCTTTATGCAGAATTCCACTCTTCACTCCCCTCCCGGATGGCCCTGCTGACCTGACGTGCATGAAAACAAAAGCACGCCTGAGCATAACGCTCAGTGAACGGAATAACAAATAACAAAAATAAATAGATATGATGATAAAAACGAATAAATGAAGTAATATATCAAACAGAACATAACCCGAGCTAATAATCATAACATATAATAACTGAACAAAGGGAACACAGGTAGCGAGCCCGTGAACCAATGTGAAATGGAGTATGGGCAGACATACAGACCATTCACCAGAGTCCTAAATGGAGTGGTATGTAACCATCCATCAGGAAATACAGGACTAACCTAGGATCGATCCATACGCCTCTGAGGAAATAATAATATAACATAACGGCCAACATGATTTCAGAGTCCTCTTTAGAGACGCCGTGATCTCAGCTCACCGCCACGGTTGGTGCCACATTATTGATGCCGCAATAACATGTCTTGGTCACCCCCAAGATAGGGAGAGCTCGGGTAACAATTTACATAAATACATAATGTAGTCTAGCTAGTTATCAAAGAATCAAAACAAACTAGCTACGAATAACAGGAATCAAAACTAGAGCTGAACGGGAATCAAATATGAGACAAGAATCAGGAATCCGTACCTCAGTTTAGCAAGGCGAAGCAAACCGAAACGTTCTTATATCGAGTTTAAGCCTACACTATAAATAACTTGGAGTTATATATGTAATTACGGATGTAATGTACTTTATGACGACTTATTTAGTTTCCGACGACCAAATATATTTAAAAAAAAAACTCTACATTGCCAATAGCCTTTATTTTTATACAAATCAAAATTTGAACTCATCTTATAATCATCACATTTATTTATTTGATTAAATATTTTAGATTAATATTATAGTTTCATCTTATGGACTCACTTGCAGTGCATGCAATCAACAAAGAAGCAAAAACAAAAGAATTACTCACCTCCTTCAATGACAACCTAAATAACACAATTTTAACAAAAGTTTAAATTTATCATAATGGGAGTTCGACTACACCCAACAGTTCATTCGAGAGAACAAAAATAATAATCACCTATGCTTATTGGGTATTAATGTGTCAAACTCCAGAACCAAACTAGACCTGTGTAATAAAATAACGAGAACTCGACACGGTGTTCTTGTTTATATTTTTTTTTGGTGTGATTATTCATATTTTTTGTTAACTAGAAATCGGATCACCAGAAACGTATTCGGAAGTCACAAAGGACACTTTGAACATGTAAAGTTTACACAAAACAGGTAGGAGGATCGATGTTGTTACCTGAATTGTGATTAATGAGTCAAATAGATACGAAGGTCTAAACCGAAACGAAGGCGACAATATTGGTTCCTGAAGATTGCGATTTAGTATCATAAATAAAATCGGCATGAATTAACAAATTTTCTGATCAAGATTATACAAAGGTCGGATGCTAACAAGAAGGGAAACAACGGATTCATACCTGTTTGCTATACCGAAACAACCTTCAAGAACACGACGTGAACTGCACCGTGCCTCTGTGCTACGAAGACTATGGAACGGTGAATTCTAACCAACAACAATAATGCTCTTGGTGGTATATCAAGACTTAGCAGCGGCGACCGGTGGTGGTGTGGTGTAATGGTGGTTCACGGTGGCTTAAAGATCTCAACAAAATCACCGGTCGCGACTGAAATATACGTGAGGTTGTTGTATTGCGATCGGTTGTATGCAGAAAGATATGGTCGTGAGGTTGTTACGTAATTACGTGGGTTCCATAAAGATAGAGGAGGATATAAATCGACGGATCAAGCATGAATCATGGAAATTGCGGTGGGTTAGTTGTTAATGATAACATTAAAGAAAATAAATGGAATATATGTGATTTGGTCCACGGAAACCACGTGAACTTCCGATTTAGTGTACTGCCATTTGTTTTAATTTATTATATATATATATATATATATATATATATATATATATATATATATATATATATATATATATATATATATATATATTTGTTTTAAATTTATTATATCATTATTATTCTTAATTTAGTCGAGTATTATAATTCTACCCCTCTTAAAATAAATTTCGACCTCGAAATTGCCAGGTGCGGATCTAAAGTTGGTTATGACATAACCTATACGGAGTGAAAAAAAAAATCGACGAGCGAATGGGATAACTCATGATCATTTAGATGTAGAAATAGAATTAATCTGATAATCAGGTTCATGTAACTAATAGTTTGATGATCAGAAAATAATAACTGAAATCCTTATAACTTAAAACCAAAACATATCAAATAGAAATAAAGTAAAATAAAAACAAAGTACTAAGCTGTAAAAAGATTCGGATATTGAGAACGGATCGCATCTTCTATCTCCCAAGTAGCTTCGCGTTCAGAATGGTTTTTCCATAATACCTTAACAAAAGGAATAGTCTTCTTTCGCATAATGCGTTCGTGCCGATCAAGAATAGCTTCTGGTTCTTCATCGAACGATAAGTCTTCACGAATCAAATGAAGCGGATAGTTCACCACATGAATTGGATGATAGTTGTATCCCCTTAAAAGAGATACATGAAAGACATTATGCACATGTGATAACTGAGGTGGTAGTGCTAAACGGTAGGAGACTTCACCAACTTTTTCTAAAATCTCAAATGGCCCGATGAATCTAGGGCTGAGCTTTCCTTTGATGCCAAAACGACGTACGCCTCTACAAGGTGAAACTCTTAAGAATACTTTTTCACCAACCTGAAACTCCAAGGGTCGACGGTGTCGATCTGCATAACTTTTCTGTCTACTTTGAGCTTCCTTTAACTTTTCTCTGGCAATAGCAACTTTCTCATTCGTAATCTGAACTAACTCAGGTCCTTCAATGATTCTTTCACCGACCTCTTCCCAACAAATAGGTGCTCTACATTTACGACCATACAATAGCTCGAAAGGCGTCATACCAATGCTAACTTGCCAACTATTATTGTAAGCAAACTCGACCAAACACAAATACTCATCCCAGTTTCCGGTCCATTCCAGGGCACAAGCTCGAAGCATGTCTTCGAGTGTCTGAATAGTACGCTCTGACTGACCGTCAGTCTGAGGATGAAACGCCGTACTAAATCTCAATTTAGTACCCCATGCGGCTTGTAAGCCCTTCCAAAAACGAGAAGTAAACCTTGGGTCTCGATCAGAAACAATAGAGGCTGGAGTTCCATGAAGTCTGATAATCTCTTGCGTAAACACTTCAGATAGTTTGCTAACAGAGAATCCCTGTTGAATTGGAAGAAAATGAGCTGACTTTGACAATCTGTCGACCACAACCCATATCGCATCATTTTTCTTGAATGTTCTTGGTAATCCTGTCACAAAGTCCATGGAAATATCATCCCATTTCCATACAGGAATGGGTAGTGGCTGAAGCAACCCACTAGCCCTCTGATGTTCAATCTTGACTTGCTGACAAGTAAGACACCTGCTGACAAATCTAGCCACGTCTTCTTTCATACCATTCCACCAAAAGTTCTGACGAAGATCACGATACATCTTAGTAGATCCAGGATGTATAGAGAATGGAGAACTGTGTGCCTCGGCTAATAACGATTCTCGAAGAGAAGAATCATTAGGCACACACAAACGTTTGTCATACCAAATTACTCCACGCTCATCCGTTCTGAATTCTGACTGTTGTCCATCATCCAACTTTTGCACAATTGCCCAAAGTTCACCATCGTCTTTCTGTGCTTCTTTGATCCGAGATACCAGATCTGGCTCAATCTGAAGTCTGGCCAGATATGCGTCACCCTTACCAATTTGCAAGCCGATACTTAGTCTTTCAAGGTCAGTAATTATCTGAGGCTGTAACTGGAGTGAGGCTACCATCCCGGAACTCTTCCGACTAAGAGCATCAGCTACTACATTAGCCTTTCCTGGATGATACTGAATGTTGGCATCATAGTCTTTCAACAGCTCTAACCATCTCCTTTGTCTCATGTTTAATTCCTTCTGTGTGAAAATATACTTCAAACTCTTATGATCGGTGAAGATATCACAAGTCTCTCCATAAAGATAGTGTCGCCAGATCTTTAACGCAAAAATCACAGCAGCAAGCTCAAGGTCATGCGTAGGATAATTAACCTCATAAGGTTTCAACTGTCGTGAAGCATAAGCAATGACCTTTCCGTGTTGCATCAACACACATCCAAGCCCTTTCTTTGAGGCATCACTATAAATCTGGTATCCACCCGTACCCGATGGAAGTGTAAGAATCGGGGCAGACACCAATCTCTTCTTAAGCTCTTCGAAACTTTTCTCTCTTTCATCGTTCCAAGAGTATTTAACCCCTTTCCTTAGCAGTTGCGTAAGGGGTAGGGCAATAACAGAGAACCCTTCGACAAATCTACGATAGTAACCAGCAAGACCTAGAAAACTCCGGACTTCTGTGGCTGAAGTAGGTCTTGGCCATTTAGTGATTGCCTCTATCTTCGCTGGGTCCATCATAATACCATCTGCAGAAACCACATGACCCAGAAAGGCTACTTGACTTAACCAGAATTCACATTTTGAAAACTTAGCATAAAGTTTCTTTTTACGCAAAGTTTCAAGCACGATACGAAGATGGTCTTCATGTTCCTTCTTACTATTAGAATATATCAGAATGTCATCAATAAAAACGATGACAAACTTATCCAAATAGTCACGGAACACTCGGTTCATTAGGTCCATGAAAACAGCTGGGGCATTAGTTAACCCAAACGGCATAACTAAGAATTCATAGTGACCATATCGCGTACGAAAAGCTGATTTCGGGACGTCAGAATCTTTAATCTTCAACTGATGATACCCAGACCTCAAATCAATTTTAGAGAAACACTTCGCGCCCTGAAGCTGATCAAATAAGTCATCGATACGAGGTAGAGGGTAACGATTTCGAATAGTGATCTTATTTAATTCCCGATAGTCAATACAAAGCCTCATAGTTCCATCTTTCTTCTTCACAAACAGAACTGGTGCACCCCAAGGCGAGACACTTGGCCTAATAAATCCAAGATCTAATAACTCCTGTAGTTGCTCCTTTAGTTCCTTGAGTTCAAGTGGTGCCATACGGTATGGTGCCTTGGAAATCGGCTCAGCACCAGGAATAAGATCAATAGTGAATTCCACCTCGCGATCCGGTGGAAGTCCAGGTAACTCCTTAGGAAAGACATCAGGAAAGTCACAAACAATCGGAAAATCAGAAATATTAGGCTCTTCAGAAGATGAAATTTTAATAGAAGCAAGGAATCCTGTACAGCCGTGTAGTAAGGATCTGCGAGCCTTAAGTGCTGAAATAATCTGAAGAGCTCTTCGAGGTTTAGTCCCCTGATAAACGAGTTCAGGATTATGGGGATCTCCAAACAGAACGCGACGAGTCTGACACTCAATTGTGACGTGATGTCGAGTTAACCAGTCCATTCCTAAGATAATATCAAAATCTTTCATTTGCATGGGTAGCAGATCCGCTGTAAAAATAAGCGATTCAACCCGGATCGGACAATCCTCATACACGTGAGAGATTGTGATAGAGTTTCCCATAGGAGTCATAATATTCAGACCATTTTCTAATAATGTGGGAGTCGTCGCTAGATGTTTAACGAAAGATTGTGAAACTACAGAATGTGTTGCTCCGGTATCGAATAGGACTTGAACCTCACGAGTGCCTAACATTAGAGTACCAGAAACAATACCTAAAGAATTTATGATACCATGATACACTTAGTAAACAAATAGAAAGCACAATTGAAATGTAAGAATTTTAGATTGATCAGATATGACAGATTCACATATGTGAGGAGCATCAAGAATCATACCTGGTGTGTTTGCTGCATCCTTTGCATTCAAAGCAAACACTCGTCCTCCATTAGTAGGTTGTTTAGTGTTACTTCCAGCCTTTCCTTTATTATCAGGGTATGGACAATCTTTCAGTAAATGTCCGGTCTTTCCACATCTGAAACAGGCTCCTGAAGCTCGACGACAGACGCCAAAATGACGTTTCCCACATGTAGTGCACACCGGGGCTAGCTCTTGACCTTGGTTTTCGGCAGGTTTAGAATTCTGCTGTTTTTGTTTCCACTGATTTCCTTGGCGGTTATTATTTTTGTTGACTTTTGCTTTCCGATCACCTGTATTATGATTCTCATTAGAAGATTGCCCAGAAGGTGTGGTTTGGTTCCCTTCACGATTTCTCTTACGACTCTCCTCAGCTTTAGCCAACCTCTTCTTGTTCTCCATGTCAAGTGTTTTCACGGCATCGGCCACTTCATTGATGTTGTTAAACTTTTGGGTCACTATCCATCTTCGGGTTCTCTCATGAACTGCCCATTTCAACATTTCTGCTTGGACCACTGGGCTACCTGCAGCTTCTCCAAGAAAACTAGCCAGCCTACAGAATCTAGCCATGAATTCTTGCCAAGGTTCATCATCTCGTTGCTCAATAGATGCATATTCTCGTGCATACTCATTTAGTTCCACTTCAGAGAAATACTTTCGGAAGAATATAGTGCGGAAGTCAGCCCAAGGAAGGGTAGCAGCATAACCCTCTCCACCATGTGCAAGTTTGACCCCTTCCCACCAAACAAGAGCATCATCCTCCAGTTTGTAAGAAGCCAACCTAGTTTTAAATACATCGCCCACTCCCAGCACCTCGAAAATCTTTTCAACATGTGCTATCCAGTTCCGAGCATCCATCGGTGTAGCAGCATCACTAAAAGATCTTGGTCTTTGCTTCATAAAGCGCTCGAGCCAAACATGAATCTCAGCAACAGGTGGTGTTGCATTTCCACCGGGAGGTGGTCCTGTGTTGTTTCCACCGAAATTCGCTTGTTGCATCTGTTGAACGACTGTTTGAGCGGTCTGAGTCATCAGATTAGGAAGTAGTCCGGTAATAGCTGCGTTCACGGCATTAGCAACGAGAGTTTCCAGAGGAGTATCAGATGAAGAGTTATTCCCAACATTTCGGTCGTTCGTGCGTCTATTTAGAGCCATGATAACTGAAAACCAAGATTTACGCATAAGCAGGTAGGTATAGATTAAGCGGAAGATTAGAACCTAAACCCCATGTCCACCCATTACCTCACATTTTTAGTTTTAAAATTTTTAAGTTTCTACAGGAAAGAGCCTGGGCTCTGATACCATAACTGTAACACCCCAACCCGACAAGGCTGACATGTCACTATCACGGTAATCAAAAGTCCGAAACACAATTGCATAACTAATAATTATTAAAGTCTAAATTCCAGAAAATAAAACATTAGTCCAAAACCCAACAGAAAAGTCATTACATCAAATTAATAAACTCTTCTTTATGCAGAATTCCACTCTTCACTCCCCTCCCGGATGGCCCTGCTGACCTGACGTGCATGAAAACAAAAGCACGCCTGAGCATAACGCTCAGTGAACGGAATAACAAATAACAAAAATAAATAGATATGATGATAAAAACGAATAAATGAAGTAATATATCAAACAGAACATAACCCGAGCTAATAATCATAACATATAATAACTGAACAGAGGGAACACAGGTAGCGAGCCCGTGAACCAATGTGAAATGGAGTATGGGCAGACATACAGACCATTCACCAGAGTCCTAAATGGAGTAGTATGTAACCATCCATCAGGAAATACAGGACTAATCTAGGATCGATCCATACGCCTCTGAGGAAATAATAATATAACATAACGACCAACATGATTTCAGACTCCTCTTTAGAGACGCCGTGATCTCAGCTCACCGCCACGGTTGGTGCCACATTATTGATGCCGCAATAACATGTCTTGGTCACCCCCAAGATAGGGAGAGCTCGGGTAAGAATTTACATAAATACATAATGTAGTCTAGCTAGTTATCAAAGAATCAAAACAAACTAGCTACGAATAACAGGAATCAAAACTAGAGCTGAACGGGAATCAAATATGAGACAAGAATCAGGAATCCGTACCTCAGTTTAGCAAGGCGAAGCAAACCGAAACGTTCTTATATCGAGTTTAAGCCTACACTATAAATAACTTGGAGTTATATATGTAATTACGGATGTAATGTACTTTATGACGACTTATTTAGTTTCCGACGACCAAATATATTTAAAAAAAACTCTACATTGCCAATAGCCTTTATTTTTATACATATCAAAATTTGAACTCATCTTATAATCATCACATTTATTTATTTGATTAAATATTTTAGATTAATATTATAGTTTCATCTTATGGACTCACTTGCAGTGCATGCAATCAACAAAGAAGCAAAAACAAAAGAATTGCTCACCTCCTTCAATGACAACCTAAATAACACCATTTTAACAAAAGTTTAAATTTATCATAATGGGAGTTCGACTACACCCAACAGTTCATTCGAGAGAACAAAAATAATAATCACCTATGCTTATTGGGTATTAATGTGTCGAACTCCAGAACCAAACTAGACCTGTGTAATAAAATAACGAGAACTCGACACGGTGTTCTTGTTTATATTTTTTTGGTGTGATTATTCATATTTCTTGTTAACTAGAAATCAGATCACCAGAAACGTATTCGGAAGTCACAAAGGACACTTTGAACATGTAAAGTTTACACAGAACAGGTAGGAGGATCGATGTTGTTACCTGAATTGTGATTAATGAGTCAAATAGATACGAAGGTCTAAACCGAAACAAAGGCGACAATATTGGTTCCTGAAGATTGCGATTTAGTATCACAAATAAAATCGGCATGAATTAACAAATTTTCTGATCAAGATTATACAAAGGTCGGATGCTAACAAGAAGGGAAACAACGGATTCATACCTGTTTGCTATACCGAAACAACCTTCAAGAACACGACGTGAACTGCACCGTGCCTCTGTGCTACGAAGACTATGGAACGGTGAATTCTAACCAACAACAATAATGCTCTTGGTGGTATATCAAGACTTAGCAGCGGCGACCGGTGGTGGTGTGGTGTAATGGTGGTTCACGGTGGCTTAGAGATCTCAACAAAATCACCGGTCGCGACTGAAATATACGTGAGGTTGTTGTATTGCGATCGATTGTATGCAGAAAGATATGGTCGTGAGGTTGTTACGTAATTACGTGGGTTCCATAAAGATAGAGGAGGATATAAATCGACGGATCAAGCATGAATCATGGAAATTGCGGTGGGTTAGTTGTTAATGATAACATTAAAGAAAATAAATGGAATATATGTGATTTGGTCCACGGAAACCACGTGAACTTCCGATTAGTGCATTGCCATTTATTTTAATTTATTTTATATATATCTATATATATATATATATATATATATATATATATATATATATATATATATATATATATATATATATATATTATATTTGTTTTAAATTTATTATATCATTATTATTCTTAATTTAGTCGAGTATTATAACCACACCAGATGGATCAACTTCAAACCTCAACAACCAACGAGGTATATCAGAAGGTCTGAGGTTGATGACATAACTGGAAAACCAAGAATAGTGCTGAAGTGAAGTCCTCCGCGCACCATGTCTAAGATCCCACTACAGGAAATGCCACAGGACTTCACTCCACACTTCAAATGGTGGTACTATGATTGGAGGACAGGATAGGCAATCATAGTCTTGAACAAAGAGGGCAAAATGGATACTATCAGGGTATTTGACCCGATGTGGCTCACAAACTTGTCTGCAAATGATGTATACACATTATACAAGTGGCCATTATTCTATGACTCTCAAGATATTGTACAAGCTCTACAGTTTCAGAATGTTATACGACTCTGCTTTGCGTTTGAGATACACTCAGGAGTAACAAAAGAAGAGAAGTACAAGAAGTATGAAGAGGTTATGAAGAAGGTAAGACATTAGATGAAACTAGGTCCAAGGGGGAGTTTGTAGGTACATGTGTCCCTTGTTTCTGAACTCAATGTAATATGTTTTTAGTGTCTTACACTTATGTAATAGTTGGGTACTTAATGAAATATAAATGTTTGGTTGTGTTTATAATGTTTAATATTTCATTAATGAGTTGTTTAACACATATTGACTTGATTATATAGGTTTGTGGTTGTTTGAATAAGTATAAATAATGTAATGACAATTAATATATTCAAACTTAGTAATATGAAGTTATCATGTGGCCCATGCGAATGGACCATACGCATGAACAACTTCATGCGAATGACTCAGTCGCACGACTGAACCAGGAGACTGGATCAGTCGCACGAGTGTAACATGAAATTGACTTAGTCGCACGACTGAACACTCAGTCGTGTGAATGGATCAACTGCATGGCTCAATCGCACGACTGAACCATGCTAATGGTTCAGTCGCCCGAATGAGAAATCCTAACCTATAAATACCACCTAATTCGTGGAAAAAACGCAACAATTCAGATCACTTCGACTCCAAACGTACCCTAGTCATCCAGAGACCTCTAAGAACCTGTTCCAAGTTCATAGATCGCACTAGATCGATTTCATATCGTTCTTAACGTTTAGATTCAATCCATAATTGATTCTACGTGCGTTCTCACTGATTGGATCACCAATCAAATAGGATTCCGCACTATTTGATTCGGTATACACGTTAATCAGTTAGTATTTTGTTCATACACGATCCTAACAAGTATCATATGGCACCCTCAATTAAATCCAGAATGAAAGTAGAATTGCAATTTGCAAAAGCTTGTTTAAGGCTCAAAAATAAACTCACATACGGATGGAATTGGGTAAAAGTGTTTCATTTTACATGATTAATATTTTACTAGATTATTGCTTTTAAGTATGTCACAAAAAACATCTTCAATTTTATTTGGACGTCATGAATTTACTTCTTTATTTCCCGAAAACGTATATTTATAATTTGGTTTATCAAAAATTATATTAAATTTTTAGTTTCTTGTCACAAAAATTACTTGTTAAGTGATCTTTTCTTAAAAATTTTAAATTTGGACCTTTTTAGCTAAGTCAAATGCATTACTCCCGTCCCCACACTTAAAATTCACATTGTCCTCAATGTGATTAACATATTCAAGATCGAGAAAGGGTAATGAAATAACTCCCCTAAAAATGATGAATTTTTTATTTGTGTTTGGTTTGCCCTCGCGTTGTTAGAATCCTCGGTATCACCTGAAATGTTACCAATTTATTGAAAGCATTAAAATCCTAAACACACAAAATAAAAACAAACGACATAAATTAAAAGATAGATTGGCACGAAACAACTGTGTCGGGGCCCCGAAAATGATACGGTTTTCAAGGGCTTTGTGGTGGGATATCCCCCACTCATGGTACATTTGGTTCCTGATGTACGTGACATCGTTGCTCAGGTCATCGACTCAGGAATGAAGATTTTCGACTCGGTTGAAGGCTCGTTGGGCATATTCAAATGTTCGCCTTGCATGGTCGCTGGTGGTTTGGATTGACTCATAAAGGTCTAACATGGTTGGGAATTCCCTTGTACATGAACTTGAAGATCCAGCTCCGGCTCCTTCCGGCTGTATCGGCATGTCGAGGTCCATGATTATTTCTTCGGGATCCGCCGGATCCCGGATTTGTCCCTTCTTATCCATGAATCTCGACTGCCCATTTGGTAGGCTAGTCACCATGTACATACTTGTGCAAATGCTCAAGTCTAACAGTCCTGGTATCACTCCTTCAGTTCCCTCAATGTTGCAACCATAGCTCTCGTATAAGTTCAAAATCTAGCTTCCTCTAAACATGGGTGTTGGAGCACCTGCAATCGCATTACTGACAAAAAGATTACAAAACAAATACCCAATATTACATGGCAACTGATTAACCATACAATATAAAATGAACAAATCTCTCAAATTAACAACTCCCTCGCTTTGACCACGAGCTGTTATTGAATGACTAAGTAACCGATTAATGTATCGCAGCAACGGGTCTCGTATCTGGCTGCCTTTTGTTTTACTCGAGTTGAACCTTCCGGTTCCAATCCGCTCCCAAAATGCTATCCGCATTGCACCACTTTCCACGTCTTTACTTTCCTCGTCCGGGAAGGTATGGTACGCCGGCATTCCAGATATTGATTCCTCCTCCATTTCTTGTTTCGTGTAGATTCCGAGATAGATACCGAACAAGGCAATGGATATTTTATGCCAATGTCCAGCAAGTCTGAATGAAACTGCACTATCATCCCAAGGGTCAGAGTCTTTCATGCTAAATCTGAAAGATGCTAAAAATTCATGAGTTAGTTCATAAACGGAAGGTCTATTTTGTGAGAATAAACGTTTCCACTGAACACTCAATAAATTTTTATATCTTTCTAGCTGTCCGACAGCCGCCGGTGTTTCTTCATCTGCTTGTAAGTGGGATCTTTCGACTCTTTGTAGTAGTCTTTGAAGTCTATCACGACACCATCTCCCGCGGCTCCCTTCAAATTGTAAGTAGGGATGATCCATGGTCCTGAAATTTTAAAAGTAAGTTAATCCAAGGAAAAATTGTTGAACATGGGGGCGCGTTTTGTGAAACGTGGGGGTGCGGTTAACATGTTTAGGCATGAAATCTTGACTCGAGCAAGTGTGGTTTTGTTTGTAAACCTTTGATTAAGCATGGGTTTAACATTCTCTTGCTTAAAAATCAAAGATTATACGTTTAACATTTTAGTCACTTGTTAATAATTCAAGATACTCAAAAATATATATAGTGTTTTACACAACTTGTGAATTCTTGTAACTTGAACATGATTAACAAAGATTTCACCACGAATTATGAAGATAGTCTTGTTAACAATAAAAGAAAACAAACTAATTAACTAACTAAACATACTAATTAACACTAATCTACTACAACAATAAACATGAACAAGTAGGTTAAAAGCATTCATCATTCCATAATACGTTTAAGGACAAGTTTTTACACATAATTGCTAGGATTTCGGTTGTTTAGAGACCTAATCACCTAACTACATGTAAATGACTATCATAATCATAGGAATTAGCATACTAACCTCTTGATCAAATACTCTTGAAAGAACTCTTGAAAAGATGAAAGAAAAATGGAAAACAAGGTGAAAATGGAAGTGGATACGACTTTGCAGGCAATTGAGCTTGGTTTTTAACATGCAAAATTGATGGGAAACAAGACAAAAGGCTGAAAATTGTCAGGTGGTGTCATCTTTTGTCGAACACGGGGGCGTGCCTCCTTAGGCACGGAGGCGTGCTCATGTATTGTTGTTTGGATTCAGTCTTTTGTTGTTTCGTTTTTCAGTTTCGCGCGTGTAATTTTCCCGATTAAGTTTTATCACTTCCAAATCATCAAAAAAGATACGAAAATAGTCCTAGAGTTAAATAACACAAGCCAAACTGAAAATTACATTTCCTAGGGTCCTATAGTTACACGATACGTTAAAAGCCGAGAATCTGAAACAACAAAACCAGACTCTTTAATGCGCATCAGCGCACTTAACACATCACGGAATGCTTCTAAAAGAAGCCTCCACATATTTCGTGTGGAAGGTTCGGGATGGGATAGTGAGAAGTGCGGTTGCTTAATTCCGCAAGCTGACGGTTAATGGAAACGAGTTACTCGCCCATTTCTTGAACTTTTTGGATAAGTTCAGCTAAGCGTTGGGACGCAACGAGGTTCATTTTAGTCAACTGCTTGATAAGTTCATGTAGCTTGAAGAAGTGTTCTTGATTCGTTGGCTCTCGCGTTTCAGAACGCGGTTTCTTCGCAGGATTCCAGTTTGAACTTCCGTGACTTGATTCTTTCATTTTTTCAGATGTTTTTAAGCAGAAATGGGTGTAATGAAAGAATGGAACAAGTTTGGTATTTATATACAGGTCGTGGAAAGTGAACACGGGGGCGTGCTTGGCTAGGCATGGCCCCGTGCTTGTCAGAATTCGTCTTAAATTCGACCTGCAACGTTCCAGAGTTGTCAGCAGAGATCGTGGAAAAAATTTGTCAGAGACACGGGGGCGTGCTTGGCTAGGCACGGCCCCGTGCTTGTGCTTGTGAAGTCCTAAAAATTGTTAAAAAGTAAGAAAAAATTATGTACAGGTGTCGCGTTTAAGTTTCGGGTCTTCGGCATGACCCTTCCCCACACTTAGTTTTCGTCGGGACGGGGGTGTAATTCCTCCGAGGGAATCTTGGTTGGTCCATAGTTATACGGTTTCAAACGATGACCACTTTGAAACTTAAACCTTCGTCGTTATAAATTTCAATGGCACCGTTCAGAAACACGTTTTTGATTGTATAAGGTCCAGACCAACGTGATTTCAGTTTTTCGGGAAACAAACGTAAACGAGAGTTATACAGTAAGACGCGTTCTCCCACATGAAATCGTTTTGTGTTCTTTAATCGAGCGTCGTGGAATTTCCTTGTCTTTTCTTTGTAAACCCTAGCGTTTTTGTACGCTTGTTCTCTCAATTCCTCCAATTCGTGAATTTGTAGGAATCGATTCTTTCCTGCAAGATCTTGGTCTAAGTTTGCTGCTTTAAGTGCCCAAAAGGCCTTGTGCTCTAGTTCCACAGGTAGATGACACGACTTCCCATAAACTAGTTTGAACGGTGTTGTGCCGATGGGAGTCTTATAGGCTGTTCGAAAAGCCCATAGTGCATCATCTAACTTGGTAGACCGGTCCTTGTGGTTTTGACCTACAGTTTTCTCAAGGATTCGTTTGATGCCTCGGTTAGTGACTTCGGGTTGCCCATTCGCTTGTGGATGGTAAGCAGTTGTAAAGCGATGGTGTACTCCATAACGCGCCATTGCTCGTTCGAGCTGATTGTTACAGAAATGAGTTCCTCGGTCACTAATTAGAGCTTTGGGGGCACCAAAACGAGAGAATAGTTTCTTAAGGAATCTGACAATGTTTCTGGCATCATTAGTGGGCAGGGCTTGAGCTTCAGCCCATTTTGAAACGTAATCAACTGCTACCAAGATGTAACGATTGCCAAATGACACCGGGAATGGCCCCATGAAATCAATACCCCATATATCAAATACCTGGCATACTTGAACTGGTTTCTGAGGCATCTCATCTCGTGTTGAGATATTGGTTGCTCTTTGACATGCATCACAGGTGTGTGCCATGTTGTGAGCATCTTTGAAGATCGCCCCCAGTAAAATCCAGAGTCAAATACTTTCTTGGCTGTTAAGGTTGCTCCATGGTGTCCTCCTGTGGGTCCTTCATGACAGTGCCTTAGAATTTGTTCTGCTTCATTTCCGTATACGCATCTTCAAATGAGTTGGTCTGCACCGATTCTGAACAGATACGGGTCCTCCCAATAGTAATGTTTGATATCAGTAAAGAACTTCTTCTTTTGCTGATAAGTCATTCTTTTGAGAAGGATTCCGCTTGCTAAGTAATTTGCAAAATCGGCAAACCAAGGATGTTCATCGATTGAGGATTGAATGTGCATAAGGAATTCGTGAGGAAAATTGTCGTTTATTGTGGCTTCTTCAGTTTGTGAAGGACTTGAATCCTCAAGACATGAGAGATGATCAGCCGCTAGATTTTCCGCTCCTTTCTTATCACGAATTTCGATGTCAAATTCTTGAAGCAGAAGAATCCAACGAATCAATCTCGGCTTTGCATCTTGTTTGTTGAACAAATAACGAAGGGCTGCATGATCGGTGTAAACAATTGTTTTTGAAAGGATTAGATACGAGCGGAATTTGTCAAATGCGAAAACTACCGCAAGAAGTTCTTTTTCGGTGGTAGTGTAGTTTTCTTGTGCGTCGTTTAGGGTTTTGCTCGCATAATGAATTGGGTGAAATTGCTTGTCTTTCCTCTGTCCTAATACAGCTCCTACCGCGAAATCGCTTGCGTCGCACATGAGTTCAAATAGTAGCATCCAATCTGGGGAAACCATGATTGGAGCGGTTACAGTCTCTCCTTCAGCAATTTGAATGCACTAATGCATTCGTCAGAAAATATGAAGTGAGCGTCTTTCTCAAGAAGTTGAGTCATTGGTCGAGCGATTTTTAAGAAATCTTTGATGAAACGACGGTAGAATCCTGCATGTCCTAGGAAACTTCTGATGTCTTTCACGGTTGTGGGATGCGGAAGTTTAGAAATAGTGTCGACTTTGGCTTGATTGACTTCAAGCCCTGCTCGAGAGATTTTGTGTCCTAACACTATTCCTTCCGTAACCATGAAGTGGCACTATTTCTAATTTAAAACAAGGTTAGAGTCTTCACATCTAACCAGTATCTTTTCCAGATTTTCAAGACATTGCTCGAATGAGTTTCCAAAGATGGAGAAATCATCCATGAAAACTTCCATTGAGTGTTCAATCATGTCATGAAAAATTGCTACCATGCATCTTTGAAATGTAGCAGGAGCATTACACAATCCAAAGGGCATTCACCGATAAGCAAATGTGCCATATGGACAGGTGAATGTCGTTTTCTCTTGATCTTCGGGAGCAATAGGAATTTGAAAATAACCTGAGAAACCGTCCAGGAAATAATAGAACATTTTTTCAGATAATCACTCAAGCATTTGGTCGATGAAAGGAAGAGGGAAATGATCTTTCCTTGTGGCGTCATTGAGTTTGCGATAGTCTATGCAAACTCTCCATCCTGTAACCGTACGAGTGGGAATAAGCTCATTCTTCTCGTTAGTTACAACATTCATTCCTTCTTTCTTTGGAACAACTTGGACGGGACTGACCCAAGGCGAATCAGAAATAGGGTAAATCAAACCGGGATCTAGCAGTTTGATTACTTCTTTCTTCACCACCTCTTGCATGCTCGGGTTTAAACGTCTTTGAGGTTGAATGACGGATTTGAAGTTCTCCTCCATAAATATTTTATGAGTGCAAAAGGATGGATTGATTCCCTTGATGTCCATGATTTTTCATGCAATTGCTCGTTTGTGTGCCTTAAGCACATTGAGAAACTTGTTCTTCTCATCAATTGATAAGGCGGATGAGATTATGACAGGAAGTTGAGATGTGTTTTCAAGAAAAGCGTATTCGAGATGAGATGGAAGTTCTTTGAGCTCTAAAACTGGAGGGTCTTCGATAGAAGGTTTGGCTTTTGGTTCTAAGTCTTGCTCAATGATCTCAAATGCTTCTTGATGAAATGATGTTTTATCAACTTCAAGTTCTGGTATGATTTGATTCTCACAGATAGGTTCGGTGATTTGGACCTCTATTAACTGAGTGTTGCAAGCTTCATTTTGAAGAGTTTACTTCAAATGACAGCTTATGATCGAATCGCAAGCATCAACGTAATAGAGTGAGTCATCATGATGTTGAGGATGTTTCATGGATTGGCCTATATCGAAAGTTACTTCATCCTCGTCTACTCTAAGCGTGAGTTTGCCTGTACAAACATCAATGAGAGCTCGAGCAGTCGCTAAGAAAGGTCGACCAAGGATAAGAGGATCATTTTTGTCCTCATCCATGTCAAGGATCACAAAATCAACGGGAAATACTTTTGTCAATTTTAACTAAGAGATTTTTCAATGATGCCCCTCGAATATTTGACAGAACGGTCAGCTAAGTGGATGCTCATACGGGTAGGTCTAGGTTCACCTAGGTTTAATTTTTCGAAAACCGCATAAGGCATAAGGTTAATGCTTGCACCTAAATCAGCTAACGCGTTACTGACAGAAAGATTTCCTATTAGGCAAGGTATAGTAAAATTTCCTGGATCAGTCATCTTTTGAGGTAGTTTGTTTTGAAGAACTACAGAGCATTCCTCATTCAAAACTACGTGTGATAACTCTTCCAGTTTCTTTTTGTTCGACAAGACACCTTTTAGAAACTTAGCGTAGTTTGGCATTTGTGCTAAGGCCTCCACCAAGGGCAGATTGATGTGGAGTTGCTTGAACAACCCAAGAAATTTGCCATATTGTGCCTCCATTCTTTGTTGTCTCAAACGACCTGGATATGGAGGTGGTGGAACATAAGGTGGTGGTGGAACATATTTCTTTGCTGGTTCTTCAATAACAACAGGTTGCTTTTGCTTATCACTCGCATTACTTGGAGTTTCAGTTTCTACTTCTTCAAGGATGGGTTGTAATGCGGGTGCATCACCTTGAGTGGTTTTGCCACTCCTGGTGGTGATGGCTTTGACTTGAGCATTAGGGTTTGTCACAGTGTTGTTGGGCAAAGCTCCTTGAGGTCTTTCAGATAGTTGTTGTGCTATTTGACCTACTTGGTGCTCTATGGTTTGCAATGATGCTTTGTTGCTTTTGATATCAACTTCGTTTCTTTGGAACCTCTCCTCATTTCTTCGATCAGATTTCCGGATGTACTCATCTGTGGCTTGTGTGGTTAACAACAACTGCTGCAATAAGTCTTCCATTGATGATGCTCCACGGTCTTGGTTACTACTGCTTGGACCTTGGTATGGTGGTTTCTGTTGTTGGTAAGGTGGCTTTCGGTTGAATCTAGATGATTGTTGGTTACTCCAGCATCTCTGTAATTCGAGTTGCTTCTCCAATTTGAGTTGTTGTTGTATGAGTTGTTTGGGCCTCCTACGTAGTCAACATCTTCAACCATCATAATTCCTTGTGGGCATTCGTTGGTCTTGTGTGAATTTCCACATGTGTTGCATCGTGTTGGAGTTTTCTTTAGCTCGCTTTGCAATTACTCGAATTTTTTGGTTAGAGCTTCTAATTGGGCTGCAATTAGGGTTTCAGAGTCTACTTGATGAATACCTTTAGAACTGGGTTTGGTTCTTAAGGGATTGTAAGCAAAGCTCTTCTTAGCTGCTCTTTCTAAGGCTTGGTATGCTTCTGTTGGCGTGACACTTCTGAAATCTCCTCCCGCACTTTGGTCTACCGCTTGCTTGTGGGCTCCGCTAATTGCATCGTAAAAGGTTTGACACTGCAGCCACAGATCAAGTCCGTGATGTGGGCATCTCTGAAGGAGACTTTTATATCTCTCCCATGCTGCGTGTAATGATTCATCGTCGTCTTGGCGAAAACTTGTGATGTTGTTTCTTAGTTTGGCAGTGCGATCGGGTGGAAAGTATTTCAAAAGGAATTGTTCAGCCATTTCCATGTGGTGATGGAACCAGACGGAAGTGAGTCAAGCCAGTCGATGGCTCGGCCTCGAAGTGAAAATGAAAAAAGTCTTAGTCGAATGGCGTCGTCTGAACAATTATTGATTTTGAAGGTTGCACAGATACGAAGGAATCCTGAGATGTGAGCATTAGGATCTTCGTCTTGTAACCCATGGAACTTAACAGAGTTTTCTACGAGTTGGATAATACTAGACTTAATCTCGAAGTTGTTGGCTGCAATTGCTGGTTGGACAACACTTCGTAACCATCTATTGACGGTGTGGCATAGTGTATCTTCATTTCCTCGTCTTGGTTAGCTATGTCTTCTTCGGATGGTGTACCTTCCAAAATGTCTTCTTCAATGACTGGTGCTGCTTGTTGTGGTCTTTTGCGCAATCTTTGATGGAAAAGTCGTTCGGGTTCCAAAAGAGGCGAAACAAGTTCAGGACTAGACGAGTCGGACATACACTAACTTAAGGAAGCATAAACTAACTAAGGTTTAAAATGAATTAGGAAAATGTAGCTAAACTAACTAAGGCAAACTATCTAACAAAAATAAAATAAAGTTTGAACAAAAATATATTAACAAGTTATATACAAGATAGTCAAAAATTTAGTTTGTCTTTCAAACTACCGTGTGTCCCCGGCAACGGCGCCAAAAACTTGATGGGTGCGGATAGTATATATATTTTAATAAAGATTTATCGTACAGATTCAGTTTTAATTGGTTATTACTAGTACTAAACCACACACACAAAAGGCAAGTGTACCTGTCGTGTGGTAATATAGTGTTGGTAAGAACCGAGTATCAATCCGTGGACACACCTAGCCTACTCGACAAACTTGACGTTTGACTATCAGATTTGGTTTTTGTTAAAGAAAATGATAAGTTGCATTAGAAAGGTTTTTAGGGTTTTAAAACAATAATAGAAAATAAAGTAAATTAAGATTTGAAGCGTTTGGATTTAAAACCAGGGAATAAAAGTTATCATCCTAATTAGACTCCACTTATGTAACCGTGATGAATTGGTGGTGTGATTTAAAGATATGGATTAATGTAATTATGTTAATGTTTATAAATATGAGCTGGCGCGATTTCTCGTCTATCCTGGTGTCGTAGTGACTAGGATCATGTCAGGTTGAGTTTTACTTTTTAGATCAAAGCCCTAGTAATGTAGGTAAATCTTTTGTGACTTATTTGACATACGATTTCTGAAAACATAACTTAATGTTAAGAAGAGAGTTGATCAAGTTCTTTCCTAACATACCATTAATTTTAGAAAAGCATAACAATTACTGAAGATTTCTCAAACTAATAAAAGGGAACCCGCAAATGATCAGAAAGTTAAACTGATATGATTTCTAATAACCATTTCTAGTTCATTAGCCATGGATTTATTATGAAGACCGGTTTTACGAATGAAAGTTAATCATATGGTTTTCAACCTTGTATGACAATCACAATCACAAACCATAAATTTATAACTTCTCATTCAAATGTAGATGCTACCCATCGATAGTTTTCCCAAGACCACCATAACATTAACATAATATTTATCACACCATTAGTTCATCACAAATTACATAAGTTTCATCCGATTAGGATGATAAAAAGAGTTTAGCTCATAATGAGCTTGAACATAACAACAGATAAAAAAGAAGATAGATATGTAATCATTTGTGAAATGGAACAATCAAACCGATAATCCACAATGGATGACGTTTAGACGATCCCAAGCTTCTTCCAAGTGTTGTATGCACCTCCCGAGCCTCCAAATGACCTTGAAGTCTTGATTCCCGAGAGAATTCTACAGAGTAACTCTCCCACCAAAGCTTTTAAAAATGGTGAACTTAGGCTTCTATTTATAGGCTTTCTGGAGAGTTTAAGCACGGCCTCGTGCTTAAAAGGCACGGCCCCGTGCTAGTACAATGCTTACGAAAGTTGGTTGGCTCGTACATGCAGGTTGTGTCGGGCACGACCTCGTGCTAAATGGGGCACGGCCCCGTGTTGGAGGTAGGGCACGACCCCATGCCTTATGGGGCACGGCCCCGTGTCTACTTTAAGGGACGGTACTTTTGTCCTTGTCAGATGTCCAAGCACTGGGGTGTGTTAATTTACCACGGGGGTGTGTTTCTGGCAGGGCATGGGGGCGTGCTTAATGAGGCACGGCCCCATGCTTGGACTCCAAAGCTCGGATTACTTCAATTTCTTGTTAAATATGCTTCTTTTGTCCATCTTGCCCTTTAAAACACCTGAACACACAATTTAACACTTTTAAATATTTTTATCATTTTAAGGAAGATATTAAGGAATAATTCATGTGCTTTTGATAGAATTTTTATGTATAATTTGGAGCACATCAATCTTCTTCGTATAATTTTGTTTTGCACGAACACTTCATATTTCATCACTTGCAATAATCTTGATCTGAGTAACACCTGTAACAAAACTTGTTTTTGCGATATGGAAAACATCAGTTAATTATAATAATTATAACTACGCGAAATGAAGAATATAATTTCGCAATATAATTTTGAGATATGGAGAATATCAGTTTTTTATAATTAGTATAACTACGCGATATTACTTGTTTGGTAATGCCGCTTGTTTAAAGAGGGTAGCATATAAACGATATATTAAAACGAATTGAAATCCGTTTATAGTTAAATAAATAATTACGGACATTTGTTTTTGTTTTCTTATATGATTTTTGTAATGTAGGTAAAAAAAACAAGAACAATGTCGCGTAATTTTTTTGATTTTTGTGATGTAGGTAAAAAAATTTATAGTTTAACAACATAAGGAGATTTAGGAGAGGGAATTTCCCATGAAAAAACATAATATTTTCTTCACGGATAAAATGTTAGTGTGTATGTGAAAAATATGGTGATTAAAATGTGTTGGTGTGATGGTGTTGGTGTCATATTTATAGTAGAAAAAGTACACCAATATTTTTTAAAATTTTCTTTTCATTAATGCTAATTATAATACAATTTATTTATCCTTATATCTATTAGTTAAATTTGATACAATAAAGTTGCTAATTTCTCTCGGAAGTTTTGAGCAGTCACGCGTACATCTTCAAGCGGACATAATTCTTCTCCGGTAATTAACGTTGTAGCATAATACACACCCAAACACCGCAATCTCCTGATAGAGGGGCTTGTTGTGGCACGTTAGGTGGTGTAATTCGTTCAAAAGTTGTGGGTATAGAAATTGTTATGTTTCGATCTTCAAAAAAACCATGATAGTATAATCATCCTGGTAGCATGCGATCTATTTGTTTTAAAATTATCAATTTCAGTTTTATGAGATCCCGCCATACTGTCAAAAATCAAAGCTAATGTTATATATATAGATATATATATATATATAGATAGATAGATATTATAGAGAGATCCTATCTAGAGAGATATAGATATCAGAGATATACTCTATAGATCTATAGATCTAAGATCTATCTATCTCTATCTAGAGAGAGATACTCTATCTCCTCTCTCTTGTATCTCTCTCTCTCTCTGTATCTCTCTCTCGAGTATCTCTCTACTTCTCTATCTCTATCTATATATCTATATATCTTATACCTAGATCTATCCCTACGTATCTAGATCTATACATATGTATCTTATATCTATATAGATATATCTATATATATCTATATAATCTATATATATATACATCTAGATATATACATACGTATATAGATATCTACATATGTATATATACATATGTAATATCTATAATATATATGTATATATACGTATGTATATATCTATATGTATATATCTATATATCTTATATCTATATATATAGAGATCTTCTATATATCTCTATCTCTATCTATAGATCTATCTATAGATATATCTATATATATATATCTATCTCTATTATATCTATATCTATATATCAGGTGTATATATATCTATCTATCTCTTCTATCCTATATATATGATATTTAAATTAATAAATATTAAACTAATAATTGAAATATAGTGTTACCTGTTATATACTGTAACACTCCATCTAACAAATTTATTTTTAACAAAACCCAATGTTGAGACGCAACGTTCGTTGGAATGTATAGCTGTAACAAATAATCAGTTAAAATATTTTATAAAAATATAAATAAGCAAATGTATAATTACCTCATCAGCATCCCGAATAGGTGGATACAATGGTTCAGAACCGTTTGCGTAAGAAGATAACTTTTTCATCTCGAATAAGTATACTGTAAACCATGGAGGATAAGCACACCATCGTGCATTTATTGGTCGAGACCGTAATAAATAGTTCACCCAAGCCCATAGATGCTGGAAAATAAAAATATATTATTTCATTTAATTAAATTTAACTATGATTAATAAAAAAGAATAAAAAAGAATGCTTACATCCGATTCAAGCCAACCGTCTGTATCTCCTATTTGCAGTAAATCACCCAAAAATGATGATATGTGATCACTATTCCCGATAAGAGAAGTAGTGAAATGATCACCACTAGTATATAATTCTAAAACATTATTTTGATCGTTATTTTTATTTTGTCTTTTTTAAAAACAAAAAACGGTGAACTAACGGCTGCCGATGGTTTTATTTCCCGTTTCTGTTTTCTTAACGCAATCGGAACGGTCTGTTAGTAAAAACAAAAGTATTAAATAAAAACAAATAATAAATTAATCAATATTGATAAATAATAGGACAAAAAATTAAATAATACCTTCTTTTTAGTACGCGTTCCAGAAACAGGAGACAATACGATCTAAATCATAAAATAATTATGTATGTTATTTAATATAATATTAAAAAATATTACTTATTAATATAAACACAGTAATACCTTCTCAATACTAGGCCCAGTAGAAAAAGAAGATCCAAATATTTGAGGTGGAGAATTTACAAATTGACTGGTATTAAACTAAACACAAAAAATTTTATAAGTTACGTTTAAATATCTGAAAAATTATACAAATTGACTGGTACACTTACCTCTTCTAAATTTTCTTCAAACGCTTGCTTCGGAGTATGCATTCCGGGATTGTCTTTTTTAAAATAATTATCCTTCAAAAAAAACACTTAATCAACACATTTTGTTTTTGATAAGAAACGTAATAATAATTGATATGATTAATAATTACAAGTGATCGGTGAACAATCTCCTCAATGCTTTTCGGGTCACAACAGTGACTATTATTCTGTTTTTGTGGCTCCTCCGAATAATTATTTTGATTTCTAAAACAATCATCAACGTGTGGCACGTTATTTCCATCAGGGTCAGAATGTTCAAATATTATTTCTTCTTGTTGGGGTGGAATTTCACCCCAATATAGACAGCTTATTCTGTATGATTGAAGCAATTGATCAAACGCTGTGGAAACAATATTTGATGGTAGATAATGACCCTATAGTTTTTTAAAAAATTATTATTAACATAATTAAATAATGTTACTGTAAATTATTAAAAACAATAACGTATCTCTTTTGAGTTGTTCAAAATAGATAACGTTTGTTCCGACGTTATTAAACTCATACGAGGCCAATCTATAGCCCTTGGCACGTACCCACGTCGTTTCCCATAATTATTCATTATCGGAAACACTTCATAAATCCAAATCTATAACAAATAAAATATTTTAATCTAATATATAATAAAAAAATCAATATAATTACAATTATCTAATTTAAAGTTTACCTTAAATGCCCAAACAAATCCTTTAATACTGTATCTTAACTTTTACTTTTTCTTTCGTTTTTCTCTTTCGTTTTTATATAGAGCATTATAAAGATGAGGGTAAGTATGGTTCCAAAGATATGTACCCCACGGAAATTCATTCCATGCCCCTAAATCATTAACTAAATCTAAAAGTTGTAAGTTAAAAAAAATTTCCTTCTAAACCCATAAAACCTTGTTGAACAAGTAATAATGAACAAACTTTTATAACGTTTACATCATCTAACATTTGTAATCTGTTTTCAAAAACTTCTTTTAAATCATCTAACGTAGGTTTATATTTTTCATTTTGGTAAAAAACAGTATCGACAAAACTTGTTGTGTTTGAATGAGTTTGACGCGTCATTTCACCAAATTTAAACCCGGTAATGATATAAAATTCTTTACGACCAAATTGGAGATTTTGTCCATTAATTAAAAAGTTAATACCTTTCTTCGAATTTTCGGTATGAACTTGCGCTTGTAATATTAGATGAATAATTGATGCATCATTATTAATACTTTCACATAATAACCAATTTGCAAAACAGGTGCTATTAAACATAAGAAGTTGATCAAGATTGTCTTTTAATTTATTATAAATCTGTTTAGCAACTTTCACATTACATTGAATAGTAATACTATTAGATGCATAAAAACTCTGCATAAATAATAAACAACTTCAACACTATATATAAAAGCAATGAAAAATAAAAAAAAAAATAGAATAAATTAAGAAAATAAAACTAACCTCGTGCTCCATCACCACGATTTTATAAAGTTAGAAGATTTCAGAGCAATTTTTTAAATGTTAAGAAAAAAAGAAGAGTAATTTTTAAAAATTTTCGGTGACCCACATGGTCCCCCAACATCCGGATTTCCCCTTTAAATACCTCGACCCTCGCCTAAAATACTGTGTCCCTCGCCGACGTGGCAAGGGGATTGTCACATCCCTCGCCTTAAACGTCGTGCCCCTCGCTGATTTTTGCCTTTGACTCGGCGAGGGAGTTGTCAAATCCCTCGCCTAAAATGTCGTGTCCCTCACCTAAATAATGTGCCCCTCGCCTGGTTTAGTGTGTCCCTCGCCTCGATTAGTGTGTCCCTCGCCTGCATAGACAACTACCTCGCTGACGTAGACGAGGGGATGGTCATGTCCCTCGCCTCCTTTCGTTGGCCCTCGCTGACTCGGCGAGGGAGGGTCAAATCCCTCGCCCAGATGGAGATACCCCTCGCTGACATAGCGCCAACCCCTCCAGTTGTTTTTTTTCTTTCTAATTTACACGTGAGCGAGATAGTTACACGTGGGCAAGGGGTGGGTAATTGACGTGACCGAGGTATTATGCTTTTTCCTCGCCCGGGGCGAGGGGTCAAAGTCAACGGTCTCTTTTAGTAAATATTTTATTCAATGGTTATTTTGGTAATTTAGGTTGGTCAATTGGTTAGTTAGGTAATTTTCCCTTAATTTTATCTTTTCTTAATATCCAATTCGTCACCATTAACGGTGCTATTAACTTCAATAGCATCGCCAGTCATCTTCTTCTTTGAAGTATAAAGACCATTTCAGGTTTCAATTCAATATCGAGAGTCTCTTCAGTACTCCCCAAAACACCCGTTCGTCAACATCAACGTGCTGTTAACGACTGTTAAACCCCCTAAACTCGATGAAATCAAACAAACACTCAGAAATATGTTTCTAGCATGAATCGATAACTAAAATTTGAAAAACAACATAGTAGATAGATCTACTCATACTAGAACTTAGAAAACAATGTAGTAGAATAGATCCACCCACATGAATAGATCTAACGAAAAGACAATCTTTATTTAAAAAAAAACAATATTTGTTGGTTTAAAGTTTGTTAACTTGAACAAAACAACACTGATCTAACTGATCTCTAATTACGCTACCATAATTTTCAACTCAACAACCACAAACAGAAAGAAAATTTTTAAGAAACAGTAGAAAAGTAGGAGGCTCAGATCTGTATACAAACGGAGCAAAAGGATTATCCGCCATGGCTGCAATTGCAGAGGTTGCAACGTGGAGACTAATAATAATAATAATAATAATCAGTCTCCCACATCACCGTCCTCTGATAATACCCCGCCAAGCTACGGATAATCTCTTAAATTGTCCAAATTAGAACTTGGATCAGAATATTATTATTATCATCACAGCCTCTAAAGGAATGGAATGGGATGTTTGTGAATGCTCTTTTGAACTGCTGCTGCTACTGAAAGCAGATGAATTGTGTGGGGGATTGTTTGGTGATGGTTGTGGTGGATGGGGGAACTGAAGGTTAACATGTAAGGTCCCTCAGAAACGTTATACTTTATGGGTGAATGAGGGTTGTTGATTTGGAGGAGGAAGAAGAGGGTAATCATTGGCCGGGAGAAGGGCAACCACCCTCAGAAACCTTGTAATTCCTCTCCACCGCCTCATCCCATGATCCAAGTTCTAACCCTAATTTTATCCCCAATTCTCCTTTTATATGGGTTGTCATAGTTTAAGAAGCAGCCTTGTAAAATATTAACTAACTTTTAAAAAATTTCTAATTATATAACTCAAATTTAAAAATATTTCAATTAGTATACTTAGTTATTATTTTTTATATAAATTAAAAGTTTTAACATGTTTTTTAACATGTTATACTTTTGGTTTCAATTAGAAATAATTTTTCTATCTTTCGATATGAACATTGACATATATTTTAGGCACTTTTTGTATTTTTTTATAATTAATATGTTTGTTTTATTTTTTAATATAATTTTATATATTAAATATTGACCCCCACGTCTTCCTCACCGTTACTTTCTTGACATAAGAAAATTCGATGATAACTTGATTTGATCGTTTAGTGTTCTAATTTGAGAAAATTATGCATGAATGACTAAGGGGTTGTTTGGCAGCATCTGAATCAGTCTCTTAATAGTTTAGATGTCTGAATCATTCAACACTTAATGGTTCAGACTGTTTGTTTCGCAAGCAAATGTCTGAATGATTCAAACATTTGCCTCTGAATGGTTAAGTATTACACTAATGTTGAATGATTAAGAGGTTTAATGTTGAATGGTTAAGACATCTTATCTGAATTGGTCATACATTTGTCTTTGAATAGTTAAGCGATATACTAGTTCTTTATGGTTCAGACCTCTTAATGGTTCAGTACTTAATAGTTCAGATCTCTTATTGGTTCAGCACTTAATCATTTAGAAATTACCAAACAGCCCCTAATTTAGAACATTTTTGAAACTTGGTTACTATTTTGTGACATTTTCCCTTTTAAGGAGGGGTAACTTTGTAAAATAGTAACCAACTTTCAAAAGTGTTCAAATTAGGTAACTCAAGTTTTAAATTAATAAAAAAACTGATATTTCGGTGGTTAAGTTTTAAATCGTTTAGTTTTGATTTTTTTAGTTTTTAATTTTTGTTTTGGTTGCATTTTTGGTTTTTTGGTAATTTTCATTTGGGATTCAATTTTTTTAAAGAATATGGTCAGAATGATTTGGGGCTAGAAAAATTAGGCTTAATGCGTTAATATTTAAAAATACTCTAAATTTTTTTAATAGAAAATTTAGGCTTAAGGCGTGAAGTTTCTAAGTATATGTATAATCGAAAGCATATTAACTAGAATTAGTTTATATGTCAAACTACAATCACTTCATATATCTCTACTTCATTGGCGTTTATTAATTAAATGATCAAATATATGATTGAATGTTACGTTAATATGTTATTGATTGAGATTACCTTGTGTGGTTTAACTTTATAACTCCGTTGTTACAAGTTTAGACTTTCAAGTGTAGGTCTTGCATCCATCTACCGATTACTTGTCTTGATCAAAGTTATATCTATGCAATTGTACAATTCAATTAACAAATTCATATTACTGATTGTGTTATAAAACCCTATCTTGGTTGTGTTAATCTTTATATTTTTGCAATCTAATTCTTGTTTAGTGTTAATTTATTCTATTCATTACCAAATTAAGGATCAATTTTACATTTTGTCATTCAATTACAATCAATCTAAGTTAAATACCAAACACTAACTTATCGTGATTTAACACCCTACTTGTCCTATTAATTTAAGGTGAATAGAATCATTGATGACCTACGTTTCTCTTTCAAATATTCATAAAAAATTCCAAAGGGTGTCTTCTTCACCTTTGATGAAATCTTCACCACATAACTTATATATATCTTGAAACTCTTTTATGCCTGTGTTATATCATTTCATTATGGGTTTCCTTTTGACCGTTCTAGTTCGTATATCATTGTTGTGAACTTCACTTTGAATTTTAGTTATAGTTGACATGTAGTACGATCTAATCATATTTCGTGGTTGTAAACTTTGATTTGAACTATAATTATATGATATGAAGACACTAGTAGAGAAAACACAATTTACAGCGGTATCAATTTTGTAAACGCTGTAAAATAATTTGAATATGATTAGTAAAGAAAATATTTTGAAACCAACACCCCTATTACAGCGTTTTTTTAAAACACAACGTTTTACAGCGATATCTCAAAGAAAACACCCATATCATTTACAGCTACACAACATTTACAGCGCTCTAAAATGAATATAATATATATTAATTGAAAATTTAATCAATATTTTTAAAAAATACCCAATTGACAGTTTTTTCTCACACATTTTACAGCGCTCTAGGATCTTCCCTATCATTTACAACTCTCTAAACATAAATATAATATATATTAATCAAAAAATAAATTGATATTTTAATAAGATAACCATTTACACGGCTTTATCTCACTTTTAACTGCCTAATAGTTGGAAGAGATAGCATCTTTGATAAAATTTATAATATATCTTGTATATCTGATCATTCTTCGTATGGTTCATTATTAGTATGGTTCATATCCTTTAGATCAATCTCATTCTCTCTCTCAATCAATTATTGAAGAAACAAAGAAGTGAAGGTCAAAATAAGATATTTTTTTCGTCCATTACTTCTCTTGGATCGATTCATATAACTTAAGGTAATTATTGTTATTTCTTTTCCTTTTCAACATCGATTTAGAAATTATTTCATATGTTTTTTTTGCATCTACATATTTATAAAATCATATAAGAAACCTTTTAGTTGTGCCCGTCTAAAGTTAATCTATTAGAGATTAACTTTAGATTGTCCTCTTTTCGGGACTGCTTTTTTTATTATTTTTATCTCATTTAGGATGTATATACATTTTTAGAGATTGATTATTTATAAAAAATCGAGGAATTTCTCTTTACACTCCATTGAGTATGTTGTTTATATGCATACTTGAGGAGTTATAGGGAAATGCTGTCGATTTTTTCTAAATAATAAATCTCTAAAAATGTATATATATATGAGATAGAATAATAAAAAAGTGGGTTAGGATCCACAACCCTATATTAATTTAGGTTTGTTGAATTACATCATATATATGAATTCATATTTTGTTATTTATAAATTCAGATGGATCGTAGTCATTGGATGTACGAAGTTGGACGTTATCACCCGACATATTTGAGCGGCGTGCAAAGTTTTCTTAAGTTTGCTGAAGATGATCGTGTGATAAAAAGAAAAGAGTCTATACCATGTCCTTGTATGGAATGCAAAATTTTACTGAATTTAAGGATATAAAAGATATCGAGTATCATCTGTTTAGACATGGTTTTATGTATAATTATACATGTTGGTCAAAACACGGGGAATCACTTGCAAATCGTAGCATGACATCAACAAATATAGTTGGTAAAATGACGAGAATAATGATCTAGACATTAGTGATGAAAATTATGATTTAAATGAATAATGATGAGGACATTGCTGATGATAATGACAATTTAAATGAGAACAATGATAATTTAAATGACATGTTTAATGATTTAGAAACCAATATTATTGACAATGATCAAGAAAAGCTACAACAGATGTTTGCTGATTCAGAAAAGCCATAATATGCTGGTCGTGAGAACTTTTCCAACTTAGTGCTGTGTTGAAACTGTTTAACTTAAAGTCAAACTACGGATGGAGCGATAAGAGTTTTACAAGTCTATTAGTGATATTGCATGACATGCTTCCAAAAGACAACGAGTTACCCATATCCTTATACCAAGCTAAAAAGTTAATGTGTCCAATGGGATTGAAAGTCAAAAAATACATGCATGTTCGAATGATTGTATGTTATATAGAAATGAATTCGAGAATATTCATAAATGTGTTACGTGTGGTGCATCGAGGTACAAGCAAAAAATGCAACTGAAGAATATGATGATGATGTGACAAAAAATGGACCACCGGCAAAATTATTATGGTATTTCCCCATTATACCAAGACTAAAACGTTTATTTGCTAATGCTAAAGAATCAAAATTGTTACGTTGGCATTCTGATGAGCGTAAAGTTGATGGAAAGTTAAGACATGTGGCAGATTCACTCTCAGAAATTGAGAAATATTTGATATAATTCCCAGATTTTGGTAAAGAGATTAGAAATTACGATTTGGTCTTGTGGGTAGTTCAGACGGTATCTTTTGGAACATGAGTAGTCGTCATAGTACATGGCCAGTTCTTTTATGCATCTACAACCTTCCACCGTGGTTATGCATGAAACGAAAGTACATAATGATGTCATTGTTAATTCAAGGTCCTAAACACCTGGTAATGATATTGACGTTTATTTATCTCCTCTGGTCGATGACTTGAAAACACTATGGAGTACAGGCATTAACGTGTACGATGCGTATAAAAGGAGAAGTTTAAGTTGAGAGCCATGATTTTTTGCACTATAAGTGATTTTCCAGCGTACGGAAATTTGTCAGGATATAGTACGAAAGGTAAACAAGCATGTCCTGTATGTGAAGATGAAACAAGTTCAATATGGTTAAATAATTGCAAAAAAACAGTGTATATGGGTCATCGGCGATTTCTACCAAATAATCACCATTATCGAAGAAAAACGAAAGAGTTTGACGGAAAGACAGAGCTCAGAAAGGTTAGGAGAAGTTTTGATGCATTTTCACGAGTTGAAAATATTAATGTTGTATTGGGAAAAAGAACTCGTAACGAGAAAGGAGGCTATTGGAAAAAGAGGTCTATCTTTTGGGATCTACCTTATTGGAAATGTTTGGAAGTTCGACATTGTCTAGATGTCATGCATATTGAAAAAAATGTATGTGATAGTTTGTTGGGCTTGTTGTTAAACATTCCTGGAAAAACTAAGGATGGTATTAACGTTCGTAGAGACATGGAAGAAATGAGAATACGTAAAGAGCTTGCCCCTGTTGAAAAAGCAAAAGGTGTTTATCTGCCACCTGCGTGTTATACTATGTCAAAAGCTGAAAAAATAAAGTTTTTGCAAATGTTTACATGATATTAAAGTTCCATCTAACTATTCTGCAAATATTAAAAGATTGGTCTCGATGAAAGACTGTAAATTGCTTGGTATGAAGTCTCATGATTGTCATGTTTTAATGACACATATGATCCCTATTGCAATTCGTGGATTGTTACCCGAGAACATCCGACATACAATCACAAAACTTTGTTTGTTTTTTAACATGATTCACTCAAAGGTTATTGATCCGAAAGTCTTGGATGAATGGCAAAGGATATTATCATTACCCTATGTGAACT
Organism: Flaveria ramosissima; assembly: GCA_025215565.1. Classification (NCBI taxonomy): domain Eukaryota; kingdom Viridiplantae; phylum Streptophyta; class Magnoliopsida; order Asterales; family Asteraceae; genus Flaveria; species Flaveria ramosissima. The sequence continues at coordinate 19,095,823 of CM046039.1, read as the reverse complement.
AGAAATGTACTTTCCACCATCTTTTTTTGATATCATGGTTCATCTAGTAATTCATATTATACGAGAGGTTAAGACTTGTGGTCCTGTGTTCCTACGTTACATGTACCCTTTCGAACGATATATGGGTCTTTTAAAAGGTTATGTAAGAAATCGTAATCGACCCGAGGGCAGTATTGTTGAAGGATATACTTCTGAAGAGGTGACTGAGTTCTGCACAGGTAATCATATCATAATTTTATAATATAATATTATTTTGTTAAATATAAGTATTAATGAAATAATTAATTGTTGCACAAGTTATTTGAAAGGTGTCAAAAGTATTGGTGTTCCTACAACTCGTCATTCTGGTCGACTTGCTGGTGTGGGGGTAGTTGGTCTGAAATTAATTGTCCCTAGTCGTGAGAATCTACAACTTGCACATTTTGTTGTTCTACAACATATGACATGTATTTCTTCGTATGTTGAAGAACACATGGAGATATTACGGTCGACACATTTGGAAAAGACAGAAAAATGGTATCAAACAAACACAACGAGGAGTTTTCCGAGTGGATGAAGAATAAGGTGGCAAAAACTTATGGTCAACCTAATGTTGATGAAACAGTGGCAAAATTAGGGCAGGGTCTGGATTTTAGAGTAAGATCTTACCAAGGGTATGATATTAACGGCTACATTTTACACTAAAAATCAAGATGAAAAAAGTGTGACACAAAATAGCGGAGTTACAATAACCCCCTCAACTACAGAATTTGATAGAATGAATCATGATACAAGACTAAGAATTGCTACAAACTCATATTATGGTGTTATTGAAGAAATTTGGGAGTTAAATTATTATTCATTCACTATACCTTTGTTTAAATGTAAGTGGGTCAATAATCGTAACCGGTGTTAAAGTGGACGAACATGGTTTTACAGTTGTTGACCTTACAACAAATGGGTATAAATCAGAACCATTCATTCTTGCAAGTCAAGCTACACAAGTATTTTTTGTCAATGACCCGAGCAAACCAAGATATCACATCGTACTTCAAGTAAACGACGTATACTTGTGTTGATAATGTCGTCGATGAGGAAGTATGACCAATTTGATGAGTTGCCGCCATTTTCTATCGGTATTCAACTGATAAATGATTCCGGTTCTACAACATACTTACGGTCCGACCACGACGAAGAATATATGTTGATAAAACATGTAAAGCTAAATAATTGAGGTTGATATTATGATATATTTGTATTTTTTTACTATTAATTTCTTAAAGCCAGATTATTAATATAGATTTTTGTATTAGGTCTAGAATCTGTAGATCTAGTCATTATGTATAGGCTTAGTACTTGAATTAATATTGTAATGAACTTTGTAATTCATTATTATGTATGCATTAAATATATAGGTTAACCCATTTATATATGTGTTGATGTATGTATGGCTGCAGGTACAAACATAATACTTGATCAATTATTGAAATTGACCAAGTGTAAGAAACATCTACGGATGAACATATCATTCTTCCGTAGATGTATATCTTACAAGTAACAATACATCCGAAGATCATCTACGGATGAACAAAATCAACTGGAGTTCCAAGTGTTCAAGAAATGCTGCGGAAGAAAAAAACATCTGCGGAAGAACAAAACATCTGCGGAAGACAATATTTCTGCGGAGTCCAAACACTTGCAAAATACAAGTGCTACAAGTCAACAAGTCAACAAGTCAACAAGGCGGTTATACGAATCCCGAGAAATCCGATGATTCCTTATCAGAAACAAATCAATCCCAAGAGATCCGGTGTTTCCTATAACTGAAACATCTGTCTATAAATATGGATCCTAGGTTTCGATTCAAGGACGATTGAAAACAGACGATTGATTGATTGAGAACAGCAATAGCATTACAACAATCATCAAAAGTCTTTCGATCATCATAACATATACAAACATCATAGCATTCATTGTTTCATTCTTTTGTAATCTTCAACACATTATAATAAAACATTAATTAATCTTTAATTGTGTTTGTGTCGTGTGTTCTTGATATTTCATTGACATTGAAAGTTGTTTAAATACAATTAAACCAAATCAACGTTAATTCCGCTAACGTTGACTTGAATCAATTCACACTGATAATTCCTGTCGACGATCCTTGGATTCACAGGTGGTATCAGAGCCAAGTGCTCATTGATTTAGATCAATTGATCTATCAGTGTTAGTTGTGTTTAATTGTGTTTGTTTTCGTTTACCAATCTATATTCAAATCAATTGAATAGTAGATCTTGTGAGCATCATGAGCAACTTCAGTGGTTCATCTTACCAACCCCCGAAGTTGGAAACAAAAGCAGATTTTAAGTCATGGAAAATCAAGTTCAGGAATCATGTAAACTATACTGATTCTGACTTGTGGATTTCCATACTGAAGGTCCTTATATTCCACCCACTCTTGGGCCGGATTATAATGACAAAAATCAACCAATCAGCACAAAAGATCTATCACCTGATGATGTCAAAAAGGTTAAAGTCGATATAAAAGCATACAGTCTGCTTAGTATGGCCTTACCTGAAGAGATATTAATCAGGTGTGAGAACTATAAAACAGCTCACTCCTTATGGAAGATTCTTCACACTCTCTGCGAAGGGAGTGATGAGATAAGAAGTATAAGGAGAGACACCCTCAGATCACAATATGAAACCTTTCATCATATTGAGGGTGAATCAATTCCTCAGCAACTTCATAGATTCATGCAGTTAGTCACTGAGATGAATATTCTAGAGTTGAAGTATACTAGTGAGGAATTAAACAAGAAAATGCTCCACACTTTGCCAGAAAGTTGGAAGCATACTGTGTCCATGTTCAAGAATACTATAGATCTGAAAGCAACTGGTTTAGATACTCTGGTTGCAAAAGTGGAAGCTCTTGAAATGGATGAAAAATCAAGAAACAAGAGTGTGAGAACTCATGTCTCACCCTATCACTTCAAAGAAACAAATAATGTAGGAAGTGCATTTATTTCAAACAATGAAAGTGATAACTCTTGTGTTAGGAGTGATGATGAGGAGGAAGTTAGCTTCTATGCTTCAAAACCCTCAAAGAAATCATCTCAAGACAAGCAGCAGAAGAATAAAGGAAGAACTACTGATAGACAAGATACATCTGCAGCAACAACTAAGTCTTCCTTTTCAGCAAATCAGTCAGAACCAATAACTGTGATATTGGACTCTGAAGAACAAAGAGCAGCCTTTGCAGCTTTTAGCTCAAGTTTTCAAGCATACCTGGGAAGCTCTCTAACATCAGCAAATATCTGTCAACAAGACTTAGAAGAACTACCCCCAGATGTAGTGGAAGAGATGGATCTACAATGGCAGATGGCCATGATTGCTTATAGAGCTAAGCAATATCTCAGGAGAAATAAGAACTTGGCTTCAGCAAGCAGAACATCAAAGATTGGTGTTGACAAATCAAAGGTGAGATGCTACAAATGCAATCTCTATGGACATTTCTCAAGAGAATGCAATCAACAGTCTTATCCAGAGATGAGACAACATCAGCAGCATCAACAACATCAGATTCAAGCAAATCAACAATCTTCTCAAAGACCTCTGCACAAGCAATCTCAACTGATCAATGCTTCCCCACCAGCCACCAAAGAATCAGCAGGACCAAGTAACTCAAAGGAGTCAGGGCTGATCATACTTCAAGATGGAACGTGTGACTGGAGTCTGTATGAGAAGGAAGTTTTGGAAGAAAATCAAGCATTGATGGCTCATATGGATCAAACAGTGCCACCAATGGCAAAAGAGGTAAAAGAAAGATTGTGTTCATCAACTTGTGTTGAGGAAGTTGAACGATATAGAGTCCATGCTCAACAGTTGGCTGATAAAGTAAAAGAAACAATGATTTTGAATGAATCTCATGTTAGAGAACATAAATTATATCAAATAAAAATTAATTCTTTGCAAAAGGATTTAGAAAAATTTGTTTCTGAAAATTATAGCCTAAAAGCCCAAGTTGAGCATTTGACCACTTCCTTAACAAAATCCATGGCTGATCATGCATCAACTGAAGTGAAACTTCAGAAGTTTCAATTATCATCTCAGCAATATGAGAAATTACTATCTTCTCATATTGAATCAAAGAAAAGGTCTGGGTTGGGTTATAATGCGGTTGCACCACCTATAAATGATAATTACACATCCTTACCTACAACAATGACAAACACTCTGTCAAATCATTTTGTGCCTAGCACCAAATTTGAAAAAGATTCATCTAAAACTAAAATTAATGATAAAGCTGAGGTGAGTGAAACTGAATCATCTGAATCAGAATCATTAGATCAAAATGATTCAGAATTTGATTATGATAAATGTGATGACTTGGATGATTCTGATGAACATGATGTTGATCAAACAAGCACTGGTAAAAATGTCAACTGAAAGCCCATATTCCAAAAGTGCTTGAAGAAACAAAGTTGCCATATCCTCCTAAACAAAGAAACATGCTGAAGACCATCTGCAAGAGGATAGCTCAATTGAATGAAGGTCTTCAAGAACTAAGTATGCAAGAATCCTCCAAGAAATTAACTGATGAATCTGTCATCACTGAGGAAAGAGGAAAATTCAAAGGAAGGAAAGCAGAGACAGACAATCAAAGAACAAGAAAACTCAGTCAGCAGCTGATCTACGGAAGAGAAATTCAACTCCAAAGGAACAAAATGTGCACAAAAATGAAAAAGCTGAAGCACATTCAAAGCTAAAGAAGAAAGAGCAACTACAAAAATCAGCAAACAAAAGGAATGATTCTGAGAAAGAATCAGAAGAAAAGTATTGCAAATGGTGTGACATGAAAAATCACAACACTGAAGATTGTTACTTCAGCAGTTATTGTTCTATTTGCAATATGAACAATCATATGACTGCTGATTGTTACTTCAACAAACATTGCTCTATTTGCAACAAAAATAATCATTCCACACAGGAATGTTATTTCAACAAAAAGAACAAGATAAAAGGATCAAAGAAGAAAGAATCAGACAAATCTGAATCAGATTCCCAATCCACAGATTCTGCAAAGGGTTCAAAACTGAAGAAGCATGAACAAAAGTCAAAGGAAAAACCAAAGGACAAATCATCATCAAGTGTTAAGATACTGAAGAAAAGATCAACTTTTCAGCAGTCAAAAACACCACACAAAAGAGTGGATTTGTCTGACAAGGAATCAAAGGATGATGATTCATTCTTTGATAAATTTGAAAAAGGCATTCATATCCCTCTTTAAAAAAAAAAGACAGTGAAACATTTAAAGGTTCACTATCAAAACAAAAGAATCAAACAAATGAAGTTGATCTAAGTAAAGCAGACAATATGAATCATGAATCTACTTCATCAACATCCCATTCAGCAGAATCATCCTCATCCAAATTAAATCAGAATGAATCAATCAAATCTGAAACAGAAACTTCAAAAAATATTCTTGAAAGAGTAACTGTTTTAGATCCTGTTGACAAACCCAAGATCACTAAGGCTTGGGTTGTCACTTCTAACTGATTTTCTTTTCTGATTGCAGGAACAATATTGGAGAGCTGACAACATGTGGTATGTTGACAGTGGTTGTTCCAGGCATATGACAGGAAACTGTTCTCTTCTCCATGATTTCAAACATAAAAATGCTTCTTATGTGGCATTTGGTGGGGATAAAAAGGGAGGTAAAATTGTTGGTGAAGGAATGATAACCAATGGTGTACTTAAATTTGATAAAGTAAATTACTGTAAAAACTTACAGTATAATTTACTTAGTGTATCTCAAATCTGTGATCAAAATTACACTACATTGTTTGATGACACTAACTGTTACATTCTTAAGCCAGGATTTATTGTCCCAGAAGATTGGATTCTCCTCAAAGCAGCAAGAAAAGGAAACACTTATGTGTTGGATATGAACAACACTTCTCTCACAAAACATGAAACTTGTCTTATTTCTAAACTTTCAGAAGATTTGTCACAATTATGGCATAGAAGACTTGTTCATTCTAACATGAAAAATATGAATAAATTGGTGAAAATGACCTGGTCATTGGCTTACCAAATAAAGAGTTCCATTGCTCAACTCATTGCTCTTCTTGTTACAAAGGAAAACAACACAGAGTGTCACATAAACCAAAAACAATCAATACTAATACTACACCACTCAAATTGCTTCACATGGATCTTTGGTCCAACCAATGTAATGAGCATTGGAAAAAGGCAATATTGTTTGGTGATAGTTGATGATTTCACTAGATTTACATGGGTCTTTTTCTTAAAACAAAAGAGTGAAACATCAGAAACATTAATGGACTTTGTCATCAAGATTGAGAATCAACTTGATACAAAAGTCAAAATTTTCAGGAGTGATAATGGTACTGAATTTGTTAACTTTGAACTAGATTCTTTTTGCAGGAGCAAAGGAATTGCAAGACAATTCAGTGCACCAAGGACTCCACAACAAAATGGAGTTGCTGAACGAAGAAACAGAACTCTCATTGAAGCAGCAAGAACAATGCTAGCTGATTCACAACTACCTATTACCTTTTGGGCTGAGGCTGTGAATACTGCATGCAATGTTCAAAATAGAACATTAATTGTCAAAGAACATAACAAAACTCCTTATGAGCTCCTATTTAAAAGAAAACCTTACATAGGATATCTAAGAGTATTTGGGTGTCAAGTAACTGTTTTGAACATCAAAGAGTCATTAGGAAAATTTTCAGAAAAAGCATATGATGGTTTCTTTGTTGGATATTCTTCAACATCAAAATCATATAGAGTGTATATTCCACAGCATAACATTGTGGAAGAGACACCTAATGTATCTTTTGATGAAAATGTATTCACTAAGTCAGTTAAAGGATCATCATGGTTATTTGACATAGATGCCTTGTCTAAATCTTTTAACTATGATTATTTGACAAATACAGGTTCTGATGAAGTATGCTATCCATTTGTTCCACCGATTATGACTGAAGTACCTTTATCTGTGTGATCCCTCAAGCCCAAGATACAATACATCTACAAGTGCCAACAATTCAACAGAAGCAGATACTACATGTGGAACTGAACAAAATGCATCAGTAGAAGCTCCTACGGAAGAACAAAATGCATCAGGAGAAGCTCATTCAGAAGAACAGCATGCATCAGGAGAAGCTCTTCAGAAGAACAGCATCAGGAGAAGCTCCTTCGGAAGAACAGCATGCATCAGAAGAAATTCCTTCGGAAGATCAACATGTATCCGGAGAACTTCCTTCGGAAGACCAACATGTATCCGGAGCAGCTCCTACGGAAGAACAAAATACTTCCGCAGAAGTTCCTGCGGAAGAGCAAAATCAAACTGCGGATACTTCTGAAGCTCAATCAACAGAGACTCAATTTGATTATTTCTTGAATTCTCAAATTGAGATGAATCAGTCAGAGGCAATGGAAATGACTAATCTGGAATCATCCATTCCAGTTGAGTCAACTCCCTCAATGAGAATTCATAAGTCTCATCCACTTAACAATATCATTGGAAATCCTGAAAAGAGAACTACAAGGAGCCAAAGTGGTACAGCCAACTTTGTCTATTCAACTGTTTTCTTTCTCAAGTGGTGCCTCCAAACATTACAGCTGCTTTAAAAGACAATAGCTGGATTGAAGCTATGCAAGAAGAGCTTCAACAGTTCAGAAAGCAAAAAGTATGGTGTCTTGTTGACTTACCTGAAGGTCAACATCCTATTGGAACTAGATGGCTATACAAAAACAAACTGGATGATAGAGGTATTATTGTCCGAAACAAAGCAAGGTTAATAGCACAAGGTTACACTCAAGAAGAAGGCATAGATTATGATGAAGTTTTTGCACCAGTTGCAAGAATTGAGGCAATAAGAGTGTTCTTGGCATATGCATCATACAAGAAATTCACTGTGTATCAAATGGATGTCAAGTGTGCTTTCCTATATGGAAAAATAGATGAGGAAGTTTATGTGTCTCAACCCCCCGGATTTGAAGATCCTCATTATCCTCACAGGGTATACAAACTAGATAAAGCCTTGTATGGTCTTCATCAAGCACCAAGAAAATGGTATGAAACATTATCATCCTTCTTACTCAAGCATGGCTACAAAAGAGGAACAATTGACCAGACACTCTTTCTCAAACAAGAACATCAAGATCTCTTAGTAGTCCAAGTATATGTTGATGACATTATATTTGGATCAACTAATAAGAGATTGTGTGTGAATTTTGAAGAGCTGATGAAATCTGAATTTCAGATGAGCTCAATGGGTGAATTAACATTCTTCCTTGGCCTTCAAGTTCATCAAAAAGCAGATGGAATTTTCATCAATCAAGAAAAATATATACATCAAATTCTGAAGAAAACAATTTTGCTGAAGTCTCCTCTTGCAAAACACCAGCATCAACAATTGATAAGATTGCCCCTGATCCCTCTGGAAAATCTATTGATCAAAAATTATTTAGATCTATGATAGGTTCACTTATGTACTTAACTGCCAGTAGACCTGATATTATGTTTGCTTGTGTGTGTGTGTGTATGTGCTAGGTACCAATCTGATCCAAAGGAGTCACATCTCAATGCTGTCAAAAGAATTTTCAGATATCTCAAGGGAAAACCAGGACTTGGTCTATGGTATCCCAAGGATGGAGACTTTACACTCTACTCATACTCAGACAGTGACTATGGTGGATGTAACAGCAATAGAAAATCAACAACCGGTGGATGTCAATTCATTGGACCCAGGCTAGTGTCATGGCAGTGCAAGAAACAAACAAATGTTTCTGTATCCACAGCTGAGGCTGAGTACATTGCTGCTTCAGCCGGGTGTTCTCAAGTGCTTTGGTTACAAAACCAATTGCTTGACTATGGTTACAACTTTCTTCAAACTTCAATCTATATAGACAATTCAGCTGCTATGTTTATAACTGCTAATCCTGTGCAACATAGTAAAACTAAACATATAGAGATTAGGTATCATTTTCTGAGAGATTGCTCAGAAAAAGGATTGATCAAGTTAGTCAAAGTGGATACATCAAATCAGCTTGCTGATTTATTCACTAAAGCCTTTGATTCAGTCAGATTTAATTTTCTGATTGAGTCTCTAGGTATGATTAACTTAGATTAAATAAAGTTCAAACAAACAACATGCTGTGTGCAATAATGCATCAGTATGCCTTATGCATGGGAAATGATAGTAAACTATAGCTTTGCCTATTTCTGCATAAACAAATATCAATATATCTCAACAAGTTTCTTGATATGTGAGTAGGTTCAACTTGAGTGGAAACAAACCTTAGTGCTTGCATAACATAATATTGTCATAATTGTCTGTGGGAAACTTCATTTTGAGAAAACAAAGTGAGTCTTATCCTAATGTGATCAAATCATTCATCTGCACACACTATGTAAAAGACTTTATACTATCTATCTTTGCAACTCATACTCCCTCTGTTTTGTGTGAACAAAGACCTGGGTGTATGATCACCATACTGAATCTCAGTATCAAAGGTGAAAAGATCATGTTCATCATCATCCCTCTGTTTTGTGTGAACAAAGACCTGGGTTAAAGGCACCTCTGTTTTACGTGAGTAAAGACCTGGTGACCTGATGATGATCATATCTAAAGCTCTCAAAAGAATCCTAAGTGATCAACTGTATATTATCCTGAGCTTTATCAACATCGCATCAATGAGATGTCAAACACATCTCAAGATAGCTATTATAATTTAAAGTACATAGTCTCAAGAGTGAAAGAATGATGATTTGACTTACAAAGGGAGGACAACACCTTTGTGAATCAATGTGAAGTCCATGACAGTTATTTCTAAATCAATAAACACATGATAAACAGCAAGCCTAGTTGATACATGAGCTCTTGTATGGATTTATAAGGACAATATACTTGCAATCAGAACTTGTTCCAGTATCAACTATACAACATAACTAATCAGGAAGAGGCTTAGCATTATAGTATGATCCCATCTTAAGTGCATCTGATCATTATCATATATTGAGCGTTTATGTTATTCCTCTTAAAGAAATTTATGATAAATGCTTAAGTTCATCATTAATCACAAATTTAGGGGGAGTAGTATTCATGAAATAACATTTATATCAGCAGCAGCAATGTCTATATTTTTATCAAGTTGAAGAAATTGAAACCTGAGCATCACATTAGCCGTTGGTTACATGAAATTTATTTTAAGTTTCCTTGTACTAAATTGTCATGTATACAAAGCCAACGAGGTCCTATAGCAATAATTGGTTCAACCAATGGAGTTGGGCCATACATACAACTGTGTGTAAATCAATATTAGTATATTAATGTTTATCCGTAGATTGGTAAACTACGGATAAACAAAGATCAATCAGTAGAAGTTGTTGATCCGTAGATATACTACGGAAGAGTAATTGTCGATCACAATTAATGAGATATTACTTCTACGGAAGAGTACAATGTGGGACCCACTGAATAAATCCGAGAAAATTAATATGTCTGAGGGTATAAATAAAGAGATTTGACTTGTCAAATGCATTATGCACTTTTTCAGCTCACTTTTTCAGACCTAGAAAATCTCACAACAAATTTTCCCACTTTCTCAACATTCAAAATTTATCAAATCAAACCTTAAGCAAACGTATATCTGAGTTCTTAATCAGCGTCTATTAAGGTAAAACATGTCGTAATCATCAAAATGAACAAGTTGATTCTTGTTTTATCTCACAACTGTTCGTATTCTTATATCAATAACATGATTCTAATGAAGTCTTTTCTTATGAACAGATGGATCATCGATTTGCAAAAGAGCATAATGTATGTGCTTTCTTGAACCCTGACGATCCTGTGTCAGAAGGATGTCAAGAAATTATGAGATATTTGAGAAGATCAAGGGTTTTCTATGCATTATCTGCAGAGCCAACGATTTATCGATCGCATATCAGTGATTTCTGGAATTCTGCGCGTATAGAAGAAGATGATGAAGGAATTATTGCAGAAGTAAGGAATCGAAGGCTGAGAATAGACGAACAAACAATAAGAAGGGTACTAGAACTGGGAGATGTTGAAGCAGGACACCCTGATGTTTGATAATGAATACATAGAAAAGGTTTTTCTTCTAATGGGATATGATGGAGACTTTGAAAAGGAGAAATCAAGAAGGGAAGACTCTGCAAACCATACAGATTTTTGTGTCACACTTATCTGAAGTGTATGTCAAACAGAAAATCTGGGCTTGACAGATTTTCTAGACACATATCATCTGGTATTATTGGCATCTTTGAGGGAAGGACTACAACTACTCAAAGTACATCTTTAACTGCTTGTGTGATCACATCAGAGTACAGAAGGCTGATAAGATGTATAGTTTCAAGATTCATTCAGCTCATCATTAATGCAGACCTGCCTGGAACAAATGTGGAGGGTGGTGTGTTTATCCAAGCACACCTTGGCAGATCTGTGCTGAACAAAATCTCAGGGAGATATGAAGGAGAAGACGTAGACATGTTTGCTCATGTGATTGATGCTAATGCAGACATACCTCCAGAGCTAGTTTGGGAAGATGAGGAAGAGAGCTCTGCTACCAGCTCTGCTCAAACACCCCAAACACAATCACCAGCCAGCCAAACTACAGAACCCATCTCTCCAATCCTCAATCTATCACCACAACAACACAACAAACACCCCAAGCTCAATCTCCTGCCAGTCAAAATACTGAACCAATCTCTCCCATTCAACCCCAATCACCAAATCAGCTTCAGATGCAACTCTACCAACAACCTCCAAACTCAGATACTGAGAGCATCTACACTGGAGAGACAGAATTAGTCTCAGAAGCAAGTACAGTCAAACTGTCATTATCCAAGACTGAATCCCCTGTGCATTCAAATGAAACTGAACAAGTTTCTCCCATGATTGATCAGCAACAACAACAAACTCTTCAAGAGCAGGAAGATCAAGCCACTGAAGCAAAGTCAAGCTCAGCAAGTGTTGATCATGAGGAGGTAAAAGAAGAAGAGATTGAGTCTCAGCATCAGGAAAGAGATACAGAAGCAGATCAGGTTGATGTGATTGCTATAATGAAGATGATCTGAGTGATGATGACATCCCTGTAAGCAAGAGTTATCTGGTGGCTGAGTACAACAAGCTGGTGCTCAAGTCAAATAAAAGAAAGGCAAGAATACAAGAGCTGAAGGGCATAATTAAAGAAAAGGATGAAGAATTGATAAATCAGCAAGAAAGAATAAAGAGACTGAGAGAAGATGCTCAAAGTGATAAAGAAGTCATTGATGCTCTGCTAGACAAGGAAGCTGAGCTTATAGAGTCAGCAGAGAATGAGAAGAAAGATAAAGAAAAGATCATGAAGAGACTTGAACAAGCATCTGGCACTATGACTGCTCAGTCAAAATAATAAAGACAAAAGAAGAAGAAATTGAGCAACTTAAACTGAAGATCAGCTCATTGGAATCTTATGCCAAAACTTCAACTGCTCAAACAAAACAAAGTCCTGAGGCATCAAAAGAAGTGATCTGGTACTCAAGGAAAAGAAAGTACCTTGGTACTACTGAGAAGAAGCCAACCAATGAAAGTAGTTCAAAGAAACAAAAGCTTTCTCCTGAACACACCCCCTTAATAGACTTATCTGCTGAGGAGCCCATCACTGAACAGAAAGATGAAAGTGACAAAGAATGGGAAGAATTAATCAAAGAAGACACTCCTCCAAAGCAAGAAGTCTCAAAGGCTGATGATCTTCTGACTACAAGTGACATACTTGAAGAGAGGCCTGAATCAACCATGTTCATGACACTTATAAACCATGGTTTCCCTTATGACATGGTTGAAAGACTAAACATGACAGAGATGAAGAACTTGTTGAAAGAGTTTGAGCTTGCCAGCTTCATGATTCCAAACTGTGATATGAAGCATTCAGTACCTTTCAATCAATTCAAAACATAAAGAAGGAGTTGGGACACTGTGACACAGCCAAGCTGAGCAAATACAACATGACTTGCTGGTTACAGGGACATAACTACAAGCCTCATGAGCTTAAAGGAAGAACAGTAGGAGAACTCAGAAGGATGATGGAGCATGTAATGAAGGTTGAACTAGATACTGGGGTAAAAGTTCAGAACTGAAGCTCCACATCAATCTTATGAACAACAAAGCAAACTCCCTGCTGAACCCATAACTGTTGAACCTAAAGATCAGCACAAAGGAAAAGAGAAAACTGATTAGAGAGCCAAGGGAAGTCATCCCGGAAAAGTATGGCCACTTGGGACTGCAGTTAGAGAAATAACTGAGCAAAAGTCCACTCTAATACAACTGATAGATCACCTCACAACTCCCAGCTCTGCGGAAGAAAACAAGATCATGGCATGGAAATATGATCCAGACTGGGATTGTGCTGTTATTAAAAGAACATCTGGAAGAGTTGAATACTTCCATGATGTACTCTCAGTGGTGAGTCTGCCAGAGAATGACATCAGAGACCTTCAAAGTTTAATCATCAGCAATTATCCAATTCACCCTAGAGGAAGAGACTTCTCAACTCTAGTGGGAAAGTTAAAGACAAAGTTTAAAGATGATGTGCTGATTGAAGCTAAAAGAGAAGATATAGAACATCAGAAGAGAATCAAAGGGCTCAAAAGATACAAGTCCAATGCCTCAGAACATGTAGATGATGAATTCTTGAAGAGGATTGGCTACAACAACAGAAACAAAGCAGCTCTTAAATGTATTGAAGGGACTCAATTCACATACCCAATCACTGAATGGGGATATGTAGAAAGACTAAAGAGTTGGTCCTACTGAGAAATGCTGAGAAACAAGAAAGCTGAAAGATCAGAATCTTTGATCCTGTGGAAATCAAACTGCTTCATCCCAGCTACACCTCATACTTAAATGACAAATTCTTTCCCAAGCTGTCTGATGAACAAGCACAAAATGATCTATTTCTACATGTTCATGTGATTCAAGTAGTAGACAAACTTCATGCAAAAGCATATAAAAGAAGAAGATTTAATGCTGGATTACTGAAGGGAACAACATTGATGAAGTAACAGAACTAAGAATAACAGAACAAGATGAGCTAGAAGTGGTGAATAACAACAAGGTGTTAGACACACTCACTACAGAAGAAGATGTTCTGGGAATTAGTTATGAGACTTTGAAGATGATGAGCAAGATGAAGATCAAGTATAAGTATGATGATCAGAAGACTGCTGTCTCCTACTTCTACAACAAGATGATCGCTAGAATCAAAGATCTTGCAGTTTTGAAGGAATGAGTACAAGTAGCTAAGCCTAAGGGGGAGTATTGTTAGGTCTAGAATCTGTAGATCTAGTCATTATGTATAGGCTTAGTACTTGAATAATATTTGTAATGAACTTTTGTAATTCATTATTATGTATGCATTAAATATAGGTTAACCCATTTATATGTGTTGATGTATGTATGGCTGCAGGTACAAACATAATACTTGATCAATTATTGAAATTGACCAAGTGTAAGAAACATCTACGGATGAACATATCATTCTTCCGTAGATGTATATCTTACAAGTAACAATACATCCGAAGATCATCTACGGATGAACAAAATCAACTGGAGTTCCAAGTGTTCAAAGAAATGCTGCGGAAGAACAAAACATCTGCGGAAGAACAAAACATCTGCGGAAGACAATATTTCTGCGGAGTCCAAACACTTACAAAATACAAGTGTACAAGTCAACAAGTCAACAAGTCAACAAGGCGGTTATACGAATCCCGAGAAATCCGATGATTCCTTATCAGAAACAAATCAAATCCCAAGAGATCCGGTGTTTCCTATAACTGAAACATCTGTCTATAAATATGGATCCTAGGTTTCGATTCAAGGACGATTGAAAACAGACGATTGATTGATTGAGAACAGCAATAGCATTACAACAATCATCAAAAGTCTTCGATCATCATAACATATACAACATCATAGCATTCATTGTTTCATTCTTTGTAATCTTCAACACATTATAATAAAACATTAATTAATCTTTATTGTGTTTTGTGTCGTGTGTTCTTGATATTTCATTACATTGAATGTTGTTTAAATACAATTAAACCAAATCAACGTTAATTCCGCTAACGTTGACTTGAAATCAATTCACACTGATAATTCCTGTCGACGATCCTTGGATTCACAATTTTATATTGCATGAATAAAAGCCTACTTTGAAGAATATATGAGAAGCTCATGCTTATTTTGAATAACTTTTTAATAATGTGTGTAGTTTTAATATCAACAAATAAAAAGCTTCGAACATACTTAATCTGTGTTTATTTATATCTAGTATACTCTATTAAAGTTGCAAAACCACATCGCGTAGTGATATCTTGATAATAAGGGGTGTATAGTTAAAATTTAAAATTAAAGAATTTAGAAAAACAACATTACAAGGTCGGAATTATAATCTAAATAAATAATAATGAGGTAGATATTATCTCTCATAAAATATAGATTAAACTTGTTAGTATGTCTCAAATTTTAATATTAGATATTTATATTTTATAAAGTTTTTAATTAAATACATTTGGGAACAACTCCTCCTTACCTGATGGATAGAAAGTTTTTCACCACTAGGGGTAAATAGTTATTCACACTAGCAGCAGTTTTTGTTTTTCCTTTGTTATCTCTTTGCTATGAAACCCTAGGTCCTCCTTCACCATGAAAAACATCGACCACCACCATTAATAACCTGCACTATTCAAAACCATCTTCAAATGCAGCTACACCCAACCACCTGTTCGGTCCTCGTCAACAGTCATCGTCGACCAATCTATCGTCACATTCGTGTAATCGGCCATCAAAGCTACCCCGTGGTCATCGCCATTTAATTGTCATCGTCTCCCAACCACCTTTGCGGCCCTCGTCAACCGTCATCGTTGGCCAATCGACCAGCGCATTCGTTTAATCGACCATCAAAGCTACCCAATGGTCATCACCGTTTAACCGTCATCGTCGCCCAACTACCTGTTCGGTCGTCGTCAATTGATTTCTTTTGAAATTGGTTCGTCACCTATTATGATGGTTTGATCCACTAACTTACTTTCACATTGTTTATTAGTTTTATTGAATATTATTTTTACTAGTTTTTCCAAGAGTATAGATACATGAGTTTTAGGTGGGTCTGCTCTTTTTTGTTTGGCATATTTATATGACTTTTAGTTTGTTTTGTTTATTATTTTGCACGTTTATGTGAATCTCAGGTAAGTATTTAGTTAAAATGTAAGATTGAGATGTGTTCGTTGTGTAGAAATAAACCAGTAAAATTCATAATAACTTATATTTGTATATTCTTTATTTCCAAGCACACTTTAGACTAATATTGAGAAGGATAGAGAGTCTGAAACATTGTTTGAGTAGATAACTTTTGATAACAGATTGTAAACATTAAAGTCTAGGAACTTGGATTTTGCACAAGCTATTGCTTTGCCTCTTGCAATTAACACTGCTATTCAAGTATTTTTATTTTGTTTTGAGTGGTACTGCAGTGTCTGATCATTCGATATTCAGGTATTTATTCTTTTAAATTTGCATAATTTTCACCATATTTCATGTCAATTTATAGTTATGTTCTGTAGTGAATTTTAGTTTCTTTCCAATGTTACTTTGTTACTTATTTTTATTTTGTTTATAGTAAAAATGTCTAGCAAGGGCAAACGAGGAGTTAGTAAGTGCAAAAAGAAGTTTAAAGATCCAAACAAATTTACAATTGAGTTCGATAAGAATGGTTTAGCGATCGGGGATAATGTAGCGCTTTTTAAGTCATGGATTGGAATTGAGTTTAGGAAAAGGATTCCTTACCATCAACTTGCTAAAGACGTAGACAAAAAATTATATGATGATTTATGGGAGTACATTAAGGTATAGTTTTTACTTGCAATCTCTTATAGAATATTTTTTACTTTTTATGCTTAACTTTTTTAAAAATATGTAGGTATCATGGAGTATATGTAATGATGATGCAAAAAATACAGTATTAAAAGAAGGAAAAACCATAATGAGAAACTTTCAAAGTACACTTGCACGTAATTACGTTAGAAAAGGCAAATCTCCTTTTGAAGAGTATGAATATCTCGACAGGAGTAATTGGGATTCTTTTGTATCAAAAGTTCTATCAGAAGATTACGAGGTATTTTTGGATTAATTAATTAAATAATTACATGTTGTGGTTACTACTAATTGGTTTTAATGTTTTATGAAGGCGAAAAGTAAAAAAGCCAAGATGAGTGCAAAACAAAATATTGAGCCTTCTCATCTAGGACGCATGGGGATTGTTGGATTAATGAAGTCATGGGTAGAAAGATGGAATCAACTTGTTTCAAGCTACCCACATCTATCTTCTACACTAGACGGACGTTTAAAAATGTTAATTGCTAGCAAAGCACATTACAATCCTGTTACAAAGTTATTTGAACTTCCACCACATCTATTATCAGAAGGCGTATTGACGGGAACACTACACGAGTTGGTAAATAAGCATCATCATTTTATATATATATATATATATATATATATATATATATATATATATATATATATATATATATATATATATATATATATTAATATAGTTGTAACAGTAATATATTTTTTCTAATAGCATGCTAAAGAGAGAGAAAAGAAGAAAGATGGTAAGGTAGTTGGGGCGAGACGTCAGCGTGGTGGGCATACACGCTTAGTTTCTAGTTTGATTGGTTCTGAAGAGAGCTTGCCTTCAAGAAAGAAAAATAAGACTAAAGAGGCGGAAAGAGTAAGAGAGGATATAAATGCCATGCAGGGAGACCAGCATCTAGTTGTTCCAGCAGTTCAGGTGAGCTCGCCTATTCAACTACCAGAAATCAAGGTAAAAACTTTGTTTACTAATTATTTTTAAAAATGATATATTTACTAAAAAAGGAATACGTGTTTGCAGTCAATAAGTAAATGTGAACTTATATGGCCATTCGACGATGAGTGTCCCGATTTGGTTCTGGGACATGGAATGGTCTATCCTGATAGGATTTTACATGGAAACCCGATACATGATGATTACGTGAAAGTACATGTAGATCTTGTAGACAACGATTACAAAAAAGTCCCTGTCCCGCGACACACAAAGAGTGATGAAGTAACAGATATGGAAAGTACACAAGGAACGTATATTCAATGGCCTAGAAAAGCAATAAAGGTATTATATTTTATATAAGCAACCGTATATTGCTTTATTTATTGTTATATTGCTATTTTTTATAATGTATAGCTTTTACACAACTTTTCTTCACGGGAATCGTTTGCCCAAGATCAACAATCACGCCAACATTTTGAGGGTTATAGACCGGTACATTATGAGGGTTTTGGGCCAATACATTCTGAGGGTTGTATGTTGTCACAGGTAATAATTTTTCTTTCTAATTTATAGTTAGTTGAAATAAAAACATGTTTTTTTGTCAATGTAGTTTGACGAGAGATACATGGTATTGCAAGATGAAGATTCGAGTTTCTTGGATATGGTAATCATTTTATTCTTTTTATTTACTTTTAATAGCTTGGTATAATTAATGGTTTGATAACGTCATTTGTTAATTTAGTTGAACGACGAGTTTCCGATACAATCGATGATACAACCGACTCATACTAAACATGTTCAGTTTTCTTATCCTAAAACTAAGAAGGATGTTCCCGGTCCTAGTGTTACTAAGGATGTTCCCGGTCCTAGTGTTACTAAGGATGTTCCCGGTCCTAGTGTTACTAAGGATGTTCCCGGTCCTAGTGCTACCAAAGATGTTTTCGAGCCTAATGCTACTATGGATATTCGTGATATTAATGCTACTAAGGATGCTCCTAATCCTAATGTTAACAAGGTTACTCAAAAAATAACTCAACTTTTGAGAGAGACGGAGAAAAGACCTAAAAACATATATAGGCTTGCAAAGCAACTGGTGCATGTATTTACTCAAAGCCATAAAATATATGTTACTTCGCCCAGTGGGATGCATAAGAAAGAAATTTCTGAGACTGTTGAAGTAGAGTCGATAATGCAATTATGTCTTAATGGTTTTGTTGGTATCGAAGTTTTGAATTGGTATACAATGTAAGTTTGAAAATTTTTTGGTTAATATTTTATGTTAACATTTATGTTTAAATATAAGATAGAGTTATTAACCTTTGTTTCTTTTTTTTAAATAATTTTCAGGTATTTATATCAATATGGGAGAAGTCAAGGTCTTGATCAAACAGCATACTTAAATCCTCGAATGATTCAACTTAGTGTCTGCAAAAATAATGAAGGTTTGGTCGTTAATTACATTAAAGATTTCATGACATATGTGTAGAACAAGCATTTTTTCATGGCACCGTATTTAGCCGGGTATTACATTTATTATTGCTACTTATGGTACTTTTATTTATTACATTTATTTTAAAAATAAGGCATTAATTTTTCTTAAGATTTTCATTTATGCAGACATCATTGGTCATTAATTATGATTCGTCACGATCTGAAATATCATAAATGTTATGGATTTATTATCGACTCAACTAGAAAAGGAAAAAATTCTTCGTGTTATGTCATTACGAAGTTATTCGAACAAGTTACGGGAAAGAAAATTTCGTGGCAAATGGTTAAGGTATGTTTTCTTTTCTCTTTTTGTACAATTTGTTTATTTTTTTTTTAATTAGTTAATAGTTAATTCATTGTATACAGTGCTATCAACAAGTTGAAACATGGGAATGTGGATATTATGTAATGAAGGCCATGTATGATTTTGTGATTATTTGCAAAGAACATATTGTAAGTATTTTTTATGTATTTTTTATTAAAACTATATATATATATATATATTATATATATATATTATATATATATATATATATATATATATATATATATATATATATATATATATATAATATGTGTGTGCGTGCGTGCGCGTGTTGAATTGTAATCTAACTTTTATTTATTTACTATTTTAGATGATGGATGATATGAGGCCTCTTCGTCAACATGAAATTGACTCATTTGTTGAAGATACATTAGAGAATTTTATGCTATTGATTAAGGATTGATGATTGGCAAAGTAGTTTACCCGTTTCAGCTTTTTGGTTTTTATTTAATGATATATGTATTCGAATTCTTCACCTGACAATTTTTTATTTTGAAAGCACATGGAACATTGTTTGGGTTTTGTAAGTGCTTTATTTGTAAATGTAAGTTTATGTGATCTATCTATAAATATATGTTTTTGTTTGGTTATTAAATTAAAAAAATACAAAGCAATAAATAGAAACAAATAATATATAAAAAAGGATGTAAAAGAGAGTAAAAAATCCTTGTAAATATTATTATTTAAGAGCTAATTAAAAAAGAAAAAGTAAAAAAAACGCTGTAAAATATATATTTAGCAAGCGTTGTAAAAACAATATTAAAAATTCAATTTAAAAAGATTATTAAAAATTCAATTTAAAAAAGAATATTAATTTACAGCAATTTATCTTGTTTATCTTTACGCTGTAAAAAGAATTTAAAAAATTCAATTTAAAATAATTTTTTAAAAATTATTAATTTTACAGCGCTTTAAGTTTACGTTGTAAAAAGAATTTTTATTTTAAACAGCATATAGTTATACAGCGCTTCACTAAACGTTGTATATATTATGTATAAACGTTGTAAAAGATTATTTTTATGTACTAGTGAGAGGTAAGGTATTGAAATAACTCAACCCAGTAATATAACCCAAAACAAAATATGTTTACTTCAAAAGTGATCATACACATGACAAATAATAATATTCATGAAAAATCACTCGGCATGCAGTAGAAATTTCAATAAACTCATCATTGCATGTTTTCAGAACCTATGCTATGTACAACTACTTACCACTGCACGAATGCTTAGGGGGTTACATGGTCCTCATCAATATTTAGTATTGTGTCATGCAATACTCAAGCTAGTTAAACTATCACATGCTCTTCAAAAGAAAGTGATTTTTATTATTGTTTACTATTTCATAAAAGTAAAATTATTAGGGGTCTTTTTTATTTGTTTGGGGTCTTATTTGTAATTTTTGTTATTTGTCTTTTAAATCTAAAATGCAACAACCTGGAGATTATTTGTTTGGGGTCTCATTTGTAACTTTTGGTTATATGTTCGGGTCATTACCGCCAGTTTACAAGCCTTAAACAATACATGAGGCGTATGGGTTAGCGAGAAATAAAAACGTCAATAACATGAGTTTGATGAATCGACTCAAGGCAGGTGAAGAGGGCCACAACATGTCAAGAGTGGGAGTGAAGTTGGCAAAATAACACCCCTGGTTAATGCTTCAGAACTTCCCATGTTGACAAGTCCAACAGCCAAAGCCACCAAGCCTTCGGCTCCTAAAACGCGAACTCTTAGCTCGAGGCACTTGACTGTTGATGAACTCGAGTTAAAAAGGGCAAAAGGGGATTTGCTTTTGGTGCACGAAAAGGTTCGTTCCAGGCAGCATGTGTAATAAAAAACAACTTTATATACTTGAAGTGGTAGAGGATGAAAAACAAGCAACGGAGGGGTTTGTCGGAGAGGATGAGCAATAGCGGAGGATAGTTGGGGGGGGGGGGGGGTTTCGTCGTGTTAAATTTTAGTCTGTTAGTGTAAATTTTTTGCCCGCTAGTGTAATTTTTATATAAATATCAAGTTCGCCCCCCCCCTCGTAAAATAATTAATTTCGCTACCGCTCCCCTACGGGAATGTTCTAGCTCCGCCACTAAGGTCATGACAATGTTACTTGAATCACTTTTTGAGGGCAAAAAGTAGATTATCTAGAAGTTTAATTAATTCCTTTGATCTCTTAGCTTCCTTCTCTTCTACAAGTTTTAACCCTATCACATTATGACAGGTATATTATCAATCACCAAAGCTTAACACTTGCAACAAACTAAAGTGTTTTGCATATTAGAATCCTCATAAATCACATTGGTATCCAACATTATTTTTGTTAAAGTTTGTTGTTTAATTTCTCCTTGCTTCATCAAATTCTATAGTTAAGAAGAAAGTCACCAAGAACCTCATGAAGTTTCCAACATCTTATTTGTTTCTGGTGGATTATGTGGAGTTTGAAGTCATTTTGTTGAGACCATTAACAGAGCTTGAACGAATAACAAAAGTGACAAAATCCAAATCAGGAGCGGACAAAATACACATAAATTTCTATCCTTAAAAGCTTCGCCTCTTGTTGAGACTATTATTTTGCAAAATGCTCTTTTTTCATGTTGTAGTAATTGCATTTTATAACTTTAATAAAGATGATGTGGCAAGATAATCAATCAGCATTAAGACCATGAACATTGTGAGATCATTTATATTTGCAGGCTTTTAGATCAGATCATATTTAAAGGTAAGTAACCATCCATGAAAAACTTCTTTTATTATCTTTTAAAAGTTCACAAGCCAAATGTTTAAGGTATGAATCCACACAAAAAAGTGTCAAACATGTGTTTTTTAACACTCATGATTATATTTTGAATTATCATATCGTTTAAAGATATAGCGCATGCCTAGTTTTAGGCTATGTTTGACAAAAATTCAAAAGTTATTTTTTTGACTTTTTGGAGGGGTAAAAAGACCAAAATACCCCTCCAAAAGTCAACAAAAGTTAAAAAAGTTAAAACTTTTAACTTTTGAAGGGGTATTTTGGTCTTTTTACCCCTCCAAAAAGTCAAAAAGTAACTTTTGGATTTTTACCAAACATGCACTTATACTCGTCTCAACAATACACTGGCCGGGAGACAACCGGTAAAGCTTGATCATGTTAGTATAGCTCAATCATTAACAAGAGCAGAAGACAGGCCCTTGTCAATGTAAGAACACAATACATCACCAGTATACAACACCATTAACACTTGCATAATGGTAGCGAGAGCATAGACTTAAGGTAGAACCGTAGAAGTCCATGACTAATGAATTACACTTACGTACGAGAATATTATCCCAAGGTGTTATCTTTTAGTCCGGTTTTTAACTTTTAGTTTGGTCCTGCGAAAAACACAGGTAGATATTTGTTAAATTTAACATCATTACAGTCACTGTTGGTAAACATTCCAAAAGGAACCGATGCCAACACATCAATCTTCAATCACTAAACAAACCCCTCAAGCTTTGTGTTGTTGATTCCAAGTAATCTTAAATTTCACATCCTGTTAATTTTGGTTGATATCAGCATGTTTGCTGCAAGATAAATAAGGACCCTTGCTGTCATACACCTACACAGAACAACCCACCACACAAATGTAACAGTTCATTGCGGCAAAGTTCATCAGTCAGTATTTGTTAGCCTGCAAGACCAACCGACCTAAACCGGTCCAAACCAAAACCACGGTCTTCGGTTACCATTTTTTACAGTCTCGTCCGGTCTATTACGTCCACTCACCGTCCATCCTGTACAGATAATTTGAGTTTGTGCTACCTGCCAATGGAAAATAAACACAGATTTGATGAAAAACTTTCAAGTAAAGAATATATTTGAGTTTTGATCTCAAAGACCTCTAGTTCAAACACAAAATATGAGCTCAATTTTCAAATATTAATAAAAAAAGCGAAAGAAAGCCATCCGATAAGACTTGACTTACAAATATTTGGGTAAAAGTTATAAAACCAGCAAAAAGAACAATGTCATAAATTAACATCAGAAACCCATATAAACTAACAACACAAATAACAATCAGACTCGTATATAATCAAGAAAATGACAGAATGAGGCTCAGATCTGTGAAAAAGAATCGATGAAAATAGGATAAAACCTCCATGGCTGCAATAATCACAGCAGCATCAAATGTATCAACCGATGGAAAATTGCCCCGCCAAGATTGGGTAAATCTCAACCACCGATTCACTCAGACAACTAGAAATTCATCATCATCGCCCCTATTATTATAAAGAGTTATTTTTTACGCAGATGTTCCGAGGATAACACCTAGGGTCGTATAATTTGCCGTTCAAAAAAATAAATAAATAAATAACGCATATGTTCCCGAGGATAACAAATGGTCTTGCAAACAAGTCGAACAATCGACTGATTACAGAGAAAAACCATCCACTGATTATACAATACCAATGGACTAAAAGCCCTTTGGTGTGTATGTGTATGTGGGGGTATGCATATATAGTATAGATATGAATCGAAAACAGAAGGGCGGTTGGGGCAAAATGGAAAATCATATGCGAGGGAGGGGGTCAACCACCCTTTAGAAACATCCGTTCCCTCCGTTGCTTCATTTCTTCATCGTCTGAGTTTTTCTGTTTTGCCCCAAGCTCTAGATTGAACAAGACGATGGTTTTTTGTAGTCTGTTTATTCTCATTGTGCTTTGTTTCTATGGTAACAATGTCTGTTTTGCCATTCTTCTTTTGAAAATTTACATCTTTACTTTTAACTCCGTTATGATTGCTTATTTTGTCAAAAAGTAACTTTTTCAAAGTTATTTTTCAAAAGTTAATACTATTAATTTTTTAAAATTAACTTATTTATTTTTTTAAAATTTTATCAAACATACTTATTAACTTATTAATTTTTTAAAAATTAATAAGTTAAAAGTTAATCAAAAAGTTAATTTGTCAAACATTGCTTATGTCATTAGGATCTTTTCTCAAGTTCGAAAACTCAAGTAGGCTTTTCTATAGTTGTGAGTTACTTCTTTGATGGTGTGTTTAGATGAATTATGTTTATAACGTCAAATCAGTATAGATAATTCAAATCTTGTCTCAAAAGGATTTACTCGGGTATTTGGGTTGCTTCAAACATCGTTAAAAAAGCTCTATAAAGTTCTTTTAAACTCAGACACGTTTTTAAGATACTTCTAAACACTCTTAATCAAATTTAAAGCTAAACAATCTTTCATAAAAAATCTCTTACTATTTGGATATCAACCCAAGTGACCATTAACTCTATTATGTTGTATCACGTATGGAACTAATCATGCTATTAGAGTTAATCTTCATAAAAGTAAATCGTATGGTGTAATCAACGGTGGACCTAAAGGTTAGTGAGGGGGAGCAGCCGCCCACCTTAAAAATATTTTTAGTGTTTGAAAATCCCGACCGTCCTTCATAAAATTTTGCAATCAGCTTTTTAAACTTTTGAAATTAAAGAAAGAGCAAAATTTTCTCAAATACATTGTTAGGAGCGGAACTACATTAGGGTCTGAGGGGTCTGGTGACCCTCCGACATGCCGACGAACCATATTTTCTCACTACCACGTTTGTAATAGAGTAGATCTTTTAAACTTTCACCTTCAAATAATCATTCAGTTAGTAGGAAGAAAAAAAAAATTATATCAAAATAATGTTTTTGATAATAAAAAAAACTAAATTTATATTGGTTTCAAGATATTATGGATTAAATGTTACAATTATTGTCCGACATTGTTTTCAAACATGTTTAACTTATCATCAGTTTTATGAGTATAATTGCTTCAAACATTTGTCGCCACTTTTATGAGTTTAATTGTTTCAATACGCTTCTTGATATGTATACATATATGCCAATTTATGAGTTTGGGAACCGTTTTAACGATATTTTTCGACAATAAACCGACTCGACCCAATCAGACACACATGGACCGAAAAAATATATGTTATGTTGTGATAACTAAATGACTGTTAAAATTCTAAGTCTGCAAGTTGGTGTAATTGTGGAATTTGAGGACATTAGGAGACTTGCTAATGTTTTTGAGTGTTGACTGTTGACCCCGTTGAGTTTCCTCTCACTTACATTAGGCTTCCTGCATTAAACTATCTAAACATTAGATCCCATTTTAGAAAAATTAAGTCAAAAGTTGAGCGATTGGAAGCCTAAGTTCTTAAATTCTTTTGGTGGTAGGCTTACGATTATTAGTTCTTGGGAGTACTCTTTTATACTATTTGCTCTCTTTAAAGATTTAAAGAAAGTCATTTAGTCTTTGGAATCTATAAGACTATAACTAGGAGCTTTGGATTCCTTAATTCTGCCAAAAGCTTGAGATGGTCTTTTTATTGGTTGTCATATGTTGCTAAATCTTACTTTTCTTGTGAAAGGGTGGTGGAGGATTAAAAGCAAATGGTCAAGGTGTAACAAAAGCATTCACAACATCCCTCTTATTGATGAGAAACTTATAGCTAAACTTAGCTTATCAGGAACCGTGATCAGAGATCTCTAAGATTAATATGAGTTTGATGATTTGGGAGTATCTTTTATCTTCTTTGTTTGAAAGGTAAGTTGGTAGAGCGGAGTATAATTTTGAGAAAAATTTTGGAGAACGACAAAGTGGAAATGATATATATATATATATATATATATATATATATATATATATATATATATCTATATATATATTATATATATATATATATAGATATATATATATATATATATATATATATATATATATATAGGGGAGGGTTCCATTGAAAACCATGTTATAAATGAAACCATGAAAACCAAGGGTTACACATATGTAAGTACATGTTAAAAAGTATACAACTAATAGTTACGTATATGTAGGGGTTATGTATATGTACGTACATGTTAACAAGTGTACAATTAAAAGTTACGTACATATAACTCATACAAGTTACGTATACGTAAGTCGTTTCGTTATCATTGTCATTTTTGGAGTTTAAACTAAATAATATATAATGAATTCAGAAAATAAAGTTAAATTTTACTTAAATATACTTTAAACAATAAAAAGATCGAATCAATTTATAATTATGTGATTGGGAAGTGGTGGTTTTTCACGGTTTTCATTTATAAACATGGTTTTCATTTGATCTCTCTCCTATATATAATATATATATATATATATATATATATATATATATATATACTATATATATATATATATATATATATATATATATCCCTCTATTTATGTTGTTGATTCATTCAAAACTGTTCCGTCTTTAACAGAGTGATAAAAGAGGTCAAGTTAAGCTTGGGTATTCAGTTTTTATGGAATTAGAAAAGTAGACGAGGAGCTGGAAGCTTTATCTAAGATATATGTGACCTTATCTACTTTGACTCAGATGACTGGGGTGTTTTGGTTCATACGTTAAGGAAAAAGTTTTGTTGGAAGAGACTCTAGATATCGAGATTGCAAGTTTAAATGGATGAATTGGGTTCCTTTGAGTATCAAGTGTTTTGTTATGGAGTGATTTAAAATATGATCCCTAACAATCAGAACCATTTGAAATTAAGTGTGAGTGTTTCTTCTTCTAAATACCCTTTTTGCGACGCGGATAAAAATGAGGTCGATCACCTAGTTTTGGGTATAGATATTCGTCTAAAATTTAGAGTTGATTATGTTCACGGATGGTCTATTTCTTTAACCTCAGCTCGGTAGGTTAGATCTTTTTAACTTGCTAAAGCATTACTAGGAGTCGAGATATAGGAACAATCTAAAGGTGACTTTGAGCTGCTCGATTATATTAAAAGCCAAGAATTCCTTGCATTTTTAGAAGGCAGTCCAAATCGGCTTTAAAAATGGTGGACACTATTATGCTTCTATCGGTCAATCGAATACATTACACAATGAAATTAGGTAATTTTTCTTGATTGGAATGGTGGTACTCTCCGAATTATATTTGTAATTTGTAACTTTTGTAGATTTTGTCTAGTATCTTTGCTAGTCTTTTATTTATATTTGCAACCCATAGACATTTTAAATGTCCCACTTTAAATTTTGAATATACTATTCTCATTTATCTTAGTCTATAATCGTATTTAGATTTTAAGATTCTAGAGTTCGTATGACTATAGCATGAAAGGAGGCAGAGCTGTCAGCTAGGCGTGGGGCATCACCAACACCGCTCTAGGCCTCCGTGAGATGGGGCGTGGTTGTTGCTCGTGAGTCCGATCATGGTGCAGTTAGGCTCGTAAGCCCATAAACATATAGCCGTTGTGTTTTTCTTAAAAAAAAGCCCATTCTTTTTTTATTACCATATAGTTTTTCACACCAACATAAATATTCTATAGACTTTCAACCTACAATCGATCTATTCTTCATCTTTGTCTTCCTACAAATTTATCCTTACAACCAAAACAATGCTCGCCGACCAACCAAACCAAAACATGGTTGATTCATCAAATTGCTATCAACATCAAATGGATCCAAACCTAAACCATATTCATACGATAATTGGACAAATGTCCCGACCAGTTTCATCCAATATCATTCTAATCCCGATCCCAAGTTTATACTTGAAACCCAACCCAAGACTGAGTCCGTAGCCGAAAGTCTGAAACACAATCCAAAACTAAACGAAAACACAAGAAGGCTAGAACTTCTATCCCAACTGAGGATACAGGGGTCGTAAGAAGCACAAAACTAAAGCGGACACCCGTTAGCTAATGCTTGGGTGGACGAATCCAAGGACCCTAAAATGGACCCCCGCTCGAAATGTGTCCTTGATAATTTTATCGAACAATGGGTCAGGGGGAATACCAAACACACAACATGCTTACATGACAAGTCTAAGAATGTGCAAAACCAACATAGCTCGGTCATACGTGAAGCTAAAGGTGATCCTTATCAGAATAAAGATAGTATGAACCCTTCTAGTTGAGTGATGACAAAATGATATTAGATTTGTTCAACCCCTCATACTACTTGTGTGCCCATGTCATTCTCTCAAATTATTAACGATAACTCTACAATGGTGTTGAAAACATTAGCCATATTAGAGGTCCATGACGCGAATTATGTTCATAAACAAATTATTATCCCAAGGTGCCACACAAGTGGCCTCACATGGGGGTGCAGTCTCAAGACACGAACTTCACTCAAGGGTGTCTAGATGGTCACAGCAGCTAAAACAAGGGTCGTTATAGAAAAAAAGTTACAAATCTAAACATAATCTAAGAGTGGTCATGCCTCCAGATGAAAATAACTAATCAGTGGGATAACAGTCTTGTCTCCAGACGCTATGGTTGAATAAATAGATGCCGTTAGAGAGAGCTATGGACCAGTTCAAGGGGATCGTCATCATCGCATGTTAGATCAGACTGTGTGGATGCTAGACGTCTTTAGACATGAAGGCAAAAAAAAAAAATTGATTCACCAAATGGTGTTGCAATGTGAGAACCAAGGCTTTCTATAGTCAAGGTTGTGCATATGTTTGTATGGACCGGTCGAATGCGAGTTGTTCATACTCGATCAGAAGCCCAATGTGATAATCTAACTGGAATTGTTTATTTATACTAAATACAGATTGGTTTAAGGAGAACATGTACATGAACAATGCACTTATATCATTTCAACATCTTTCTGTGATTTTTTTGAATTTATGTATCTTAGCATATGGCATTTGTCATAAATCTATCTTCACTCAGTTATACAAAACCCCTCAAGCTTCCAACAAACCTACATTGCTCATTTGAAGCAATCTAAAATAGTAAAATTTCACATCCTGTTTCTTTGTTTGACATGTTATCAGTAACAAGCTGATAAAAAAGTACACCTTGCTCTGATACAATTAAGTATTACTCTCTACTGTGATCAAATCTTCAAACAGAATGGTGTCCATAATTGCAGCCCAATCCATCGCTCATCGTCTCCATGAATCCAGAAGACTGACGACCTAAACCGGTAAAAAACCAGGCCGATGTTAGGTTCCATTATTTTTTACATCAGCGAACCAGCCACCTACTAACAGGCTAGTTCAGTTCCAACTGTGAACAGCCATAACAGTCCATACTGAACAAACTTTGCAACAAGCTTACATTTACAAGCTCGATAATCAACTGCAGTTATCAGGCTTATTGATGCTTTTGATCAAATATATAACAGTGGTAGCCCAATGATCAATATTCCATTTACAAGATCAACCATCAAATGTCACACTTATGCATTAATAATCTCAAACTTACAACCAACGACTGTGCAAACTCTCAGCTGTGACCAAAAACCCACAAAATCCGATCAGTTTGCACAATTTGTATCAATCATCAGGATTGTTGAAACACAATTAGCGAAAACATTTTACTAAACTCGATCGAAAAACATATAAAGTATTAGAACGAAGAAGTATCAGATCCATAAATCATCAAAAAAGAAAAAAAAAATTTGTTGAAGACATAATGAGGCTCAGATCTGTAAAAAAAATCGGTGAAAATAGGATAAAACCTCCATGGCTGCAATAATCACAGCAGCATCGAATGTATCGACCACCAGAAAATTGCCCCGCCAAGATTAGGTAAATCTCAATCACCGATTCACTCAGACAACTAGAAATTCATCATCATCGCCCCTATTATTATTATTATGATTATAAATAATACAAAAGAGTAAATTACAGATTTGGTCATGAGGATGATATATGATGGTTGGTTCTGGTGTTATCGTTGGCGTTGGATATTGCTTAGAAAAAAGCCGATCCATCGATTGATCACAACGGAAAACCATATTCCAGTGTATATTTGTATGTATGTATGTATGTATGTATATGTAAATATGAATCGAAAACAGAAGGGCGGTTGGGGCAAAATGGAAAATCATAAGCGAGGGAGGGGGTCAACCACCCTTGAGAAACTTCCATTCCCTCCGATGCTTCATTTCTTTGTTGTCTGAGTTTTTCTATTTTTGCCCCAAACCCTAAAGTGAACAACATCATCGATTTTTATAGTCCATTTACTCTCCTCCTCCAACTAAATTCCCCGTTTTGTCGTTCTCAATACTCCTTTCTTTTCTTTTCTTTTTCTTTTTCTTTTTCGGTCAACAAAAATTCCATTTATCGACTTTCGAGCAACATGCGGCTCAACGCATGTTACAAGTAACACCATAAATCAGTCAAAAAACAGTGTTGCATAATGTATTACAAAATTACACTTTGTGATTAATAACTTAGTTGTCTAATAAATAATCGGAGAAAATCCTTACATCTTTATTTTCCGCATCATTAGTCTTCAAGTTCTTCTTAGTCGTCACTAAATCATTGTCACTAGTAAAGACTTTGATAAACATTATATGTGACTAGACAAGCAGGGTTGATGTGCTAATATTCACTCCTGCTGATGCTAAATGATTTACTCTTTGGTTGATTAGATAGAAATGTTCATCTAAGTTATGAGCGACTTCATTAACATGTTGTCCTGGTTCATATATCCTACTGAATTCGTCTAAGCAATTTACCAATGTTTCAAATCAAGTGCCATCGAAGAATACTATGCACGATATACTTGTTCAGTTTGTGATGCTAAAACATACGAGTCTTTAATTTTACACCTTAATTTGAATTTAATATCGGCCAAACCATGTTTTTAGTCCACTCTAACCCCATGACTACTATCAAACCGTGTTCACTTAGAAAACACTACTACGCAACCATGGTCATCATAAAATTGCACATTACCCCTCATCCCACATTTGACACACATTCCCAATTTCAAAAAAACTAGGTGGCAAATATTCCTAAGCTTAGGAATATGAATATGACTTTCAGACACTCCATATATACTATATCCACCTTCAATGAAATTTTTAATGATCGGGCTTTTATTAAGCCTCTAATATTCAAAGCGTATATTTTTAAACCCATTTCAAAAAAGTTTGGGGTTAGAAGTTATCGTTCTCTTGCCTTTTAGACCAGCCATTTTTGTAAATGCCTTATGCAAAGTAAGCAATTTCATGATAATCTGGATTAACACCCTCACTGGGAAATCAAGTTCCAAGCCTTGTAGTTTGCGTTAGTCTAGGAAAAAAACCTGTACCTCTTGTCTAAGATACGCAGATTGATCGTTTTTTTTTTTTTACCAACAATAATACCATAGTTTTATCAATGCCACTTACATCCATTATAATTTTTTATAACCTATACAGGTTGAGCATACTCATTCCTTCCAGATTCTAGCAAGGATAAGATCATCATACTTGACTTGCTTATGAGAACTTGTTTCAAGACTACTATTACTCAATATACTATAATTCATGAAACAATTCAAACGACCAGACAAAAATGTATCAATTCGAACTATATTGTAACATTAAACTATAGTTGAACTTGCTTCCAATATCTTGACGATTCGAGTATAAACACCACCGATTCAAGAATACTTTGATTCAGAAAGTTGCTTGATTTTTCCCCTGCATGCACCGATAACAGAATTGTTCCTTCATCAAAAAAAAAAAAAAAGAGAGCCAGGTGAACAAAAAAACAATTATGGATTTCTTAAAGGCAATGATAATCGTACTTAACATACTAACTCAATTATACTAAAAAAGAGTTAATCTTAAAAAGAGATCTAACACAAACAAAAGAGCAAGAAACGATGTAGAAAATCCATTTAATCTATGGCATGAAAAACTTATAAACACCCCTGAGATTCAATAACTTTTCATTTTTTTTTTATTCGAACAAAAATTGCATAAAAAATGAGGCTCAGATCTGTTTACAAACGGAGCAAGAGGATTATCCGCCATGGCTGCAATTCTAGAGGTTGCAATGTGGAGAATAACAAAAGAGGACAATAATCACTCTTTATCACTCTCACACTTCACCGTCCTCTAATTTTGCCCCACCAAGCTACAGATAATCTCTTAACCTTGTCCGATTTCCAACTTAGATCAGAGCATTATCATCACAGCCTCGTAATAGTTGTTTCAGAAACAAAAGACGAAGACGATGAAGATGATGATGATGATGATGAATATGAAGACGAAGTAATCAGTTTCGTTGCATCATATCATAATATTCCAATGGTCCCAACTGCTTTCTGTCTCTCTGTCTCTATCTCAAAAAAGATGAGGGCTGTTGATTTGAAAAGATAAGAGGTAATCACTGGCCGGAGAGGGGCAACCACCCTCAGAAACCTTCATCTCGCCGGCCTCATCCTCTGATCTAAGTTGTGTAAACTTAACCTAATTTTACCCCCAATTTGTGTTCTTATAACCTACACAATTTGGGTCTACCAAAATGAAATGTGGAATAATAAGAAAATTTTAAAATCATATCTAAACTTAACAAAAAATCACACGAAGGTTTTTGTCATCACACTGAAAGACAGAGACTATGAACGGGTTGATTTAGCCCGAGTAATACTTATTATAAAGTTATATAAAAATTTTATTTTATAATTTTATGTAATACACGGGTTTATAACCTAGTATAATTTATGAGGCATGATTATACTATAAGAAAATTAAAAATAAAAGTAGTTATATGTTTATAGTTTATAATTTTATGATCACAATGTAATCTATGATAAACAATTGAAAGTTAAAATCACAAAATCGTAATAAATGAAATGTTTGTTTCAAACTAACCCTAATAAACGAAATGTTTCAATTTAGATCAAAGTGTTTTACTTTAGAAGATGATACAATAATTACATCATAAAATCATAAATTATAAACACACTTCTATGTTTAATTTTCTTATCATACAAGATTATGTTGATCTATGTTTTCTCGAGATATAAACTCACCCTATGACTTTTAGCCGATTTATCATTGTGACTCGGGAAGCACTCTCACATGTTATCACACGACATACCGATTAGGGTTGGTCAAGTTGGCGAGCCAGCCAAAATTGTTTAGTTTGATTGCACAAACCGATATGATTACATGTTTAAATAATAATAGTCATTTCAATATAGGGCGCAAGGCATCTTTAGTCCCCAAAATTCAAGCCCCATTAATTCAAAATAACTTTCTCCCTACTACTTTGATTAGTTGCATGCCGAAGGTAATTAAATCAAGTATTTGGCTTTAAAAAATCTGCTTAAATAGTTGGAAGGAGTATTACGGAATATCATATCTGATTATTTTATGGGCTTAGATAGTTAAAAAGAAGTGCATTTTTTAAGGTTTACTTAAAGAAAGCAATTGACTTAGCAACGATAACTTCGTACTATCATTGATGGGGTAGATGGACTTTTGGGGGAATGGCGGAATTAGATGTTTGAATACTTGAGATGGGGTAGAGCGTCGATTCTTGCTAATGATTCGTCTACAAATGAGTTTCCTATAAAAGAGGAGTGACACAAGCGACCTACTATCTCTTTACTCTTTATCATCACTAAGGAAGTGCTTACTGTAATAATGCATTTGCCAAGGAACTTGACCTTTCTAAGGGAGCCACCCTTCCTAACATTGGCCTTTCTATTTCACATATGATGTACTAGGTTATAGACCCGTGTATTACACGGGTTTAACTATAATAAAGATATATATAAACTTTTAATTATTTTTATAATTAAAGTTAAATATGACATTACATTACATGTACAATAGATTAAACTACAATTATATAACAATGGCATGTAGTGCTAGACTGCTAGCCATATGTGAAAAATGGATATTTTAAAAATAAACTTACCTTGAAAAATGATTGTCCTTGACTTCTATTTAAAAACAAACACACATTAAGGTATTCGTATATGTGTAGAATCAAGTATAGTTTTGACGGCTGTATAACTAAATAACATTTGCAGAAAAGTTGTTAAGCATAAAAAACGAAGCATAAACATTTTCACAAACAAAATGGTTTCTACATCTGCTTCTTGTATTTGTTTTCCATACGACAAATTATAAAGAAAGGAGAACCAATGATCTAAGTATCAAGAATTTCTATCAACTTTAAAAACTTAGCAGAGAAAACATATAAGGATCTCTCGCAATTTCTAAGACAAAAATGGAGCAAAGGGTTGCTTAGATGAATTTAAACTAAAGGATAAGAAAAAATACTACCAAGAACCCTCATGCAAGCTACATAAGTTTTGTAACATAGCAGCATCATATAATTTCCCCATAACAAAGCCTAATAGAATCTACAATAGCATGATATAGAAAAGTACATTCATAAGAACTCTTATCTACAACAAAATCCATGATGATGACCCTGGAAAAGAAACCACGCGACCATATTAGTATTTGTACATTCTTTAAAATACTTCATCTTTGTTGAAAAATTATTCAATAAAGTAAATATGATTACATTGAAGAAACCAACCACATGAACTTTAAAATCTTTAAGAAAGATTTTAAAAATCATTCTAAACAAACAAACTTGAAACCAAGAAGATACAATTACATGACCCTAGGGGTGTGAGATTGATGATTAAAGACGAAAATCAATAAGCAGCGGAAATTCAAAACAAACTTACCATTCCAAGAAATTGGTTATTTATCTGAACGTTAATGATCACTAAGCAACGAAAATACAAAACAAACTCACCATTCCAAGAAAGAGTACAAATCAAAATGCTCATTCAAGAAATCATCAACTGAGACCAACATGTAACAAAGGAAATCAGTTACATTTATACACCTAAAAATAGAATGGTTCATTTAATGTTCTGATATGACATTGGGACCAAACCTTAACTGTTCACTTTAGTAGGAGAGCACATCAAGTTCTCATTTCCACTAATTATCAAACAAAACCAACACAAAATGACGGTGATTAAACACATGATGGAGCAAAGGTTTTAAACTCTTAGAATGTAGAATATAATGTATTTACCGGGTAGGTTTGAAGTGAAAATTTTGAGGCGGGCCAATATCTTTAGCAAATGCAACAGTTCTTCTAGTTGGCTCATATGAAACATTTTAGGGAAATGATAACAAAAACATAAATCCATCACCATTCAAATTAACAACATCAATTAATATATATGGCACAAACAGGTTTGCAAGATTATATCATATAAATAATAAAACAAAGTTAAAACATGACACAAACTGGTATGCAAGATCATTACCAAAAAGTTACCTGGATTTCCTAGTTGTCTAACAACACAATCTTCAAGTAACCACAACTCCAGTCTACAAATAAACTGGAAAAAAAAACATATTCAAGTCGTCTAAAATCTCAGTTTAAATTTCAAGTAAATGTTAATTTCCACTTTCCGTAATATCATAAACACATTGATTTACAAAGTATAACAAAAGGATGAATACAAACTGATATACAAAATAATAAGCAAAATGGATACCTTGGGCCCCTGTCCGTTTGAAACACAATATTCAACTAATCAAAGCCTCTGCCCACAAAGAAACCAAAGACACATATTAGAAATACAGATTTTGGAAACCAAAGACGCATATTGAAATTGCGATTGGTTGAAAAAGGATTAGGAATAAATCAATCATTTAACTTTAAGCAAATGATTCATCCACCAGTTGAATAAAAGAAACATAAAATAATTGATGGAATCGAAGCATACCATATCGTTCTTTGATGTAACACAGAATAATCGTGATGTAAAGCCTAAACATACACCACACAATGAGAAATTGTAAGCATAATTCAACATATTTAAGAACAACCATTCGAGAATCTACAGAATACGTACCTTTTGGGATGAAATCTCAGCAATATTCAGTGATCGATTGGTGTTGAAGGAATTCCATATCACGGTTATCGCTTGGAAGAGAGATTCTACAGATGTATATTTCGGTAGTTGGAGTTGAGTTCGATATTTGTTTTGAGTTGAAATCGCTTAGTTTGTTGCAGCCTTTAGGGTTTGTATTGAGATTTAGGGGAATGAAATGAAATTGGGATATAGAATTACAGGCTAGATTAAATGGGCGGGAAAACAATTGGGAGAAGCATTGTGGGGATGACACGTGTCCCATATTGTAAAGGATTATTAGTATAGATGTGGACAATGTTATGTTCTTGATGGAATGGTCATATGCAAACTTGGCCAATATATAATCAATCCTATATGTTTTCACTTAGCGTCGGTTCTCAAGATTAATTACAATAAAAATAAGATAAAAGTTAGATTTATGATATTGTGGTTAATGGCAAATTAGCAATGAGATTAACTTGTTGGGTGATAAGTCAATGATTTTTTTTGTTCAATCTCTTAGGTAAGAGATGTTTGTAGTTATGTTACCGGCAAACAACGATAACAATTTAACTAGCTCAAATGGATCCCTATAACAAATGTGAATTGTTTACGTTGAAGATTGCTTGAAGAGCTAGATCATGTCTTCATCCTCAGCCCATATGCTTGCGAAGCGTGAAGTGAAAAGAATCAGACTCTATATGTACCTTGTCTACTCATCGGATGTTTCAGTTTTTAACAAGGTCAAAAATCCTACATCGAAGACGGACATCATGAGTCAATGATTCTTTAGGTTATATAAAAGATCAACAGGTCCATAATTCTATACATGAGCTAAAATACTTGGCATTGTTCACCATCCTTATGCTTTGCTTGACCAATTCTTGTTCAGGTTTGGTAATTGTGACGCTCTAGATCTTCTTCTTGTTTGCTTTATGTTTCTGTTCTATTAAGTTGTATCTTTCTTAACCAGCTCGAGGCTGGTTCGTTATTAACATGTAGCTGTTCAAAAGAAAAAATAATTCAAATGCTCAAACCAGTAGTTTTTTAATCAAATAACCAAAAGACAAAGCCCTTAAACTTGATTTTTCATAACAGAAATCATGAATCACACCATATACTGTAAAGATCATAAATCCAATCGGTTGAATCAAACAAGAAACCTTATAAATAAACCAAAAACCAAAGTCCAAAGCTCATAACCTTCAAAGCACCAAATTCATGGTATTCATAACATACATTTTCCAAATGTCAAATACATTAAAAAAACATATAAAACATGAAGTAGAGGCTCAGATCTGTAAAAATCAGAACGAAGAGGATAAACCGCCATGGCTGCAACTACCTCGGTTATATCAATGGCAGAAACAGAACAACCCGACCCGTTTCCACCACAAAACAACCGGAGAATCGCCCCGCCAAGCTACGGAGAATCTCAAACTTCGCCGATTTACTCATACAACAAGAACTTCATCATCACCGCCTCTGATTATTATTATTATTATTATTATCATTGCTATTACTATAACTGCTGTCGTTTCTAAGTTTAACAACGAAGAAAGAAAACAAGACAGAAAAGAGCGCCGTTGTTAACAACATAGAAACAAGATAAGCAGTCCCCATGGATACTGATTGCATATGCATGCTGTTGCCTTATGTTCCAATATATATATATATATATATACACGGGCATACATACGTACGCACACAAAAGGGTTGTCGATTTTGAGGGCAAATCGAAGGTCATCGGCGACGTAGGGCGGCGACAACCCTTCAGAAACCCGCCCTCCGCCGCCTCCGTTGATCGTTGTATGAGTTTTTATCGTTTGCCCCAAACCCTAGTTTTTGGACCAAGGGTTCTCTTTTGTAATTGAGCTTGTTTGCTTTTGAGTAATTTACTGTTTTGACCTTCTACCTGTGCACATGTTTATGTAGATAATGGATAGTGTAGTCAATCGGTTTTTTTAAGGGTTCTATAATACCCACCCAGATAAATTGATATTCCCTACGCGTCGCGTATGCCACCCAAATAATTTAATATCCCCTACACGTCGCGTATAGGTCTTTATGCGACGTATAGGGTCGAATGCATTGAAAACAAGGAAAATTCAGAGGGGCTGTCAGAAAGCTATACGCCTATATCTATACAACCCCTTATACAACAAATATAGGGTTATACGACGCGTATAACAAATTTCGACACTGACTACGAGAAAAAATTCAGGGCGTTGTCAGGTGAGTTATACGCCCCCTTTAGGTCTATACGACCCATCAATACGACGCGTATGGGGCTATACGACCCGTATAGAAATTTTGGGATGTTGATTTAAAATATTGGGGTGTTCAAATAACCAAGTCCTTTTTTAATGGCATTTGAAACTTTCATTAATATTCAAGTGAGTTATTTTCAGATAGGATTTTAATTGTTTTTATTGATTTTGACGTTACAGACTTAACTTATTTAAAAACATCAACAGAGAGGATACTCATTATGAGAAAACCTCATTAAGTCAGATTTTATACATAAGAGCATTCACAATCCGTTCCCTAAATTTATGTGAGTGTATTCTATATATTGTATACTTATAAATGGTTGTGAGTGAAGGATATGAGAAATTTACTGTTCAATCTGTATTTTTGAGAAACATTGTTTAAAACCTTATAGTGTTATTAATATATTTTAAGTGGTTATGGGTCGAGAAGAGAGAAAATAATGATAAAATTGAAAAGAAGAGAGAAAAAAATAGTAATTTTTAGTATAATTATATAGATAAAAATAAAGAATGGGCTTAAATGCTCTAATATTTAAATATCTCAAACTCTAACCATCACTCTAATATTATTGAACTAGAAGATCAATGGTTAGTCAATTAGTTATCTATATTTTTTTTGATATAAACTACAAATTAAGTCTTCACATTGCGAGTGTAACATCAACATGATTAATTATAATAAAATAACGTATAAAGTTGAGCGACTTCGTTCTGAACATCAAAATATAAATAGAAAATAGTTATATAATAGTACCGATATTCTCCGGTCGCTATTGATAGCAATTTTCATGTTACTAGCATGTAACCTACAATACTAAAAAAATATATTTAATTTCGAATGTCTTTGTTTTTAGCAAAATTTATATTAGGACATGAAGAAAAAAATTTAACCCATCACAATTTTGTTTCATTTTTTTTAAGTTAAATTATGAAAGTAACTGCATAAGAATCAAATCTATAAACAACTAATGGGTTAAAATCATATATAATATATACACAATGGTAAATTGAAATTACAAAATTTGAGGGCGGAATAAAAAATCTTGTGGATGGTAGATTGGAAAATTTTGTCGGTGGCTTTTGATTCGTCACCAACTTTACTAATTGAGTTGTAGTATGATTTAGTTTACTCTAAATAACCGGCTAATCTAGCACTTACAATAATTTAAACTTAGTATTAAATTTTAGAGGCAATTAACAATGCCACTAGTCTAACAGGCCATGGACATTTCATCATCTTTTATTAGCAAGCCGTACACTATATTTTGCATATGAATTATGTTTTTTTTGTTTGTGCAAAAAGATTTGCAAAGTGGCCAGGCCTTGTGGTGTTGTGATTGCCTTTGCTTATGTGGAATAAGTTTAAATTCATACTAAGTACATGTTGATTAGGTGATATTTAAAAATAAAAATATATTATTAAAGTTTCTTTTGTATCAAAGATGCATAACATTTTACTAACTCGTGCTGCTTTGCATAGGTCGATTTTATATAGAATTTTATGGAAACATAAATAAATAGAATTTAATATAAAAGTACATTGTTGTGAAAATAGGTGTTAAATAGCACGAAAGATAAAAATCAAAACGTGTTATGTCCTCACGCTATAAAGCGGAAGTTCTGTATATTATATACTGTAAAATTTGTTTATTATTTTAAGAGTACGTCACCCGTTTAACTTAATTAATTAGAAAATATGATATGTATAATATTAGTAACTTAGAAATCCACGCATTACATAAATCGAGTAAATGTAACTTAGTTATAAGCAGGACCGGTCCCAAGGATTTTAATGCCCTGGACGAGCCGGAAAAAAAGGCTCATGGGCCCTAACGACTTAAATTATATAAAACTAATTTTTTTAAATGAAAAGAAATGTTTTAGCAATAACATAGCAATATCATAGTATTATAATGACATACCGTAATAGTTAACCAATAACTCGTAAATCTCTCCTAGCATTCTTGATAGCAAATTGGTTTATAACATATTCGTAGTTTATAGTCTCTAATATTTTGTTTTTGATAACTATTATCGCTAAACCGCTAAGTCTTTCTTGGTACACGTGGATCGTAGATAAGATTTCAAGTTTGAATAGAACAAAATCTTTGGTATAAATTAGTTTGTGGACTTTAATTACAATCAAAATTTAAATATTTTAGTGGGTTATTAGTTGAGTAATTGGGTTAAAAAAATGGGCTCAAAAATTTTGGTTTAAAACATAATTAAGTTAAGTTTTTAGTTGTATTATATCTTATAATTATTTATTTATAATTATATATATAAAAAATTTGAAAAATTTTGTGCCCTCTGAGCGAGTGGGCCCTGGACGGGGTGTCCATTCCGCCCCTCCTCAGGGCCGGCAGTGGTTATAAGCTAACACTTTTTATAAAGATTTATATATTGTATGTTATTAATCATCGATAAAAAAGAAACAGAGAAGATTAAAAAGTTATAAATAACAAATAAAAAGATTTAAAAATTAAAAATTATATTAAGTATAAGATATAATTCAAATCATCTTATAATTTAGTTAGTTTTAACAATTTTTTAGAACAGAAATATTTTTGCTTTACATGTTAGATGGAAAACAAAAATCTAGACTTGACTAGAAGTCGATACATAAAAACCAAGTTATTTGTTTATTTAATAAGATTTCAAGAAAGTTTATGTCACACCCCGACCGACGGCGGAATCATCAGGGCGGACGAATGGGAGACGATTGCTCATAGCACATGGAACTAAATAAGTTGTAATAATATTAAATATAATTTATCATTGAACATTACAAGACAAATAAGTCCATACAATACAAGAACTTCAAACAAAGAAATAACATATTTAGTTAAACTAGGATCAAGTCTTATATGAACACAAGAAGATCTTCAAGCATCAAACCTGAAACATGTTAAAAATAAAAGGTCAACTATAAAGTTGGTGAGTTCCCATGGTTTAAACACACGCATATATGTATATATATAAAAGGGTTACAAGTAGCAATTCATGTCCATGGTTACAAGTTAGCAAGCTTATAGAACATATACAGTTACAACCAAACCTCGACTTGATTACAAGTATATAAGATTGGCTAAGTGTATTTGGTTCCCATGATGAACAAGCATACGTCATCAGGAGTCGGCAATACATCGACTTTAGCACCAAATAGGCTTGTCAGACCCAAAGATCTAAGACGTTGCTAGGCTAGCAATAGTTAATGATTGTAAACAAAATATGTATCTCATATAAGACTTACAATAACACAAATAACCATGATAAAAAGTAAAAATGAATTGCATGTGCATTTACAAGTATCAAGATGTTTACAAGTGTAAGTTTATAAGGTTAATATGTTTCACCCCAAAAGGTGTGAAATAAAGTAAAAAGGGGCATGGAGAACTCACATGGAAAACTCATAATAATAGTGATGGTTGTAGAGTACATAAGAAAGCTTGGATGTTCAAGAGTCAAAGGTGATGTCCTAAATGATAAAAAGAAACAATAACTGGAGGTCGAAATTCATTACAAGAAGTTAAGACGCTTAGGGAATGCTAAAAGCGATAGGAAGATTGAATGAGGATTATTGCATCAATTTTAGATTCTGGACAGAATATTTGGTATGTGTT
This sequence comes from Flaveria ramosissima, assembly GCA_025215565.1. Taxonomy (NCBI): domain Eukaryota; kingdom Viridiplantae; phylum Streptophyta; class Magnoliopsida; order Asterales; family Asteraceae; genus Flaveria; species Flaveria ramosissima. Next base: position 19,053,589 of record CM046039.1, on the reverse strand, counting down.
TGAACAGGTTTTAAAAATAGCAAACGGTTTCATAAAATTATAAAAATTTATACTTGACTAGTTGAAAGTCTCCCGGACAACTTTTATTCAGAAACATTTTTATGAAAAGATCTTTAAATAGGTCAAACAAGCATCACAAGACAGAAGGTGCTGAAATGCGCACTTATCTTGTGAAGACTATTGTTGAGTCGTCCGATTGAGTTTGAAGACGTATAAACTGTCGTTGAAAAGGGAATTCAATGAACTTAACATTGGAGTCTGAGTTTACTCAAATTTAATTTTTTATGATCAAGTTATGGTCGGTTGAAGTAAGACTATATTCTGCCAGAATTGTAGTAAGGCACTTATGTGCACTTTTAAAATTGTTAATACATGAAACGGGTTAGAACAATTTATTATGTTAATATATGGTATATTAGTCTTCATTTGAGCTATAAAAATATTTTAAGACTTTGGCATAGCCATCATTTAGAACAATAATCTTGCGAAATGACCGAATGCGAAGGCATAGCCGTCTATATGCAAACGGGATTCTTTATTTATGTTAGTGTGTTGTTAGCTTAATTTAGGAATGTTAGTGATCAAATGATAATTATTAAAATAAAAAGAGATTTGGTAGAAGAAAGAATAATAGTAAGAACATAAAGTCATGAGAACAATTGAATGTTAGGATGATTAAAATGTATAATATAAAAACAATAAAGGATTACCTTAATATTAAGAATTCTTGAAATTTTTGTAAAATAAAAATTCTTCAAATTCATCATAACCAATGGATGAAAGAAAGATATGAGAGTGATGTTTTTAGAGAATGAGCAAATGAAAAGTGAGACCTAAGCCTTGCTTTTATACTTGAGGTTAGGAGGAGGTTATGAATGGTGTTAATGGTGATTTATAAGTCTTTTAAAAGGGGGTTATGATTGGAATCTTCCTACTCTAATAAAAGGGTAAATGGGGTGCCACGTGTCAGCATCACAATCATTGAGATGACACGTGTCAGCACCACAATCATCCTCATCAAAATTTTCCCGCCTCTCTCTCCTATTAAATAATTACCTTAATTACTAATAATATTATTTAATACTTTTTAATAATTAATAAATTAAGAAAGAAATCTTTTTATTAAGGTTATATCTAAATAAATGATATTTTAAATTATCAAATTTAAGAGTTGTAATAAGAAAACTTTTAAAAATGACAGTTTTAATACGGTTTGTTTTAAATCAAAATATTTATTTTCAATAAAAAGAATTTAACAAAATTTTAAAAGTTGATATTACCGTTTTTTATTTCAGTCATATCATATCTTAGAATATCATTGTTTAATTAATAAATTTATTATATTAATATTTTATTTATTTAAACCGTGTAATACATGGGTTTACTAAAGCTAGTTTGAAATAAATATAAAATTAAATAATTTAAATTAATAAAAGAATAATTATAAGTTAAAATTTAAATTCTTGAAGACTCTAATTTTAACAACTTTTTTTATAAAATATTTATAGACTTTATAAAACCAATTTGAACAATCAATCAAATTATTTATTTATTAATCTTTATAACTTTTATAAAACTTTTAAACTTTATAATTTGATTATTTATTTTCAATATTTAAAATTCATAATTACTTATAAAACTTTATAAGTTTTATAAAATTCATTTTATAACTTTATAAGTTTTAATAAGTCTTTTCCATTTAGTTATTTGTTGTAGCATGATTAATAAACTTTATAATTTTATGAAAAAGAAATTTTATAAATCAACAAGTTATTATAAGTTGTTTAAATGATAAATTGAATAAATCAATTTAAACTACACGTCTAATCTATATAATTCATTAATATATAAATAAGTTAATTAAAGATATTCATATCATAAGAAAGTTCGATTTTAGTTCGGGTTCGGGTTTATAACTTGAAAATGGCGGATGTTACAGTTTATAACAATGAAATTCGAAAAATGGATCGAGATTTCTATTTCGCTTTGGTGCCCCCAAAAGAGTTGACTCATGTCTATTGGTTTCCATTACCACCACCTACTAATTGTCGCAACCACCGTTGTCAGCACCTCTATCATCACCACCTCAATTGTCACCATCTACCGATCATCATTGCCACTTTCCAAATGGATCACAGTTGCTTTCGTCCACTATAGTCACCGCTAACAACCATTGTCATCACATATGTTGTCACTGTTGTTGTCGCCAGTATCAGTGTCACCACCACCACCATTGCTGACGCCATACCACCTCCACCGCCACCCATTTCAACCCGAGCCCATATTGGTCAAGACCTGTTTTTACCTGAACTAAACATATATGATATATCTTTTTTGGACGAGTAGTTTGACTTCTTATCAAGATTAAACAAGTGTCATTAGAAAAAGAGAGTACCCGCTACTTGACTTAGCTTTCTATTCTATGCTTGAGGAGGAGTCTTATCGCTTCTGATTTGATGTATGCCATCTTATCATGCACGTTTTGCATAATGTTGTTTCTATAGTTTATACCAATGACCTTAAGGTATTAAAACAACACTCTTACCAAATGCTTCGAGATCCAACCTCTGAATGAGTATCTATTATACTTCACTATATAATATGAAGGCTCTAGTGGGCATGCTATTTTACAAAGGCTCCGTTGGTATACTATTTTACTTTAGTTTGGCTTGTGAACTTTTAAAAGATAATAAAAGAAGTTTTTCATGGATGGTTACTTACCTTTAAATATGATCTGATCTAAAAGCCTGCAAATATAAATGATCTCACAATGTTCATGGTCTTAATGCTGATTGATTATCTTGCCACATCATCTTTATTAAAGTTATAAAATGCAATTACTACAACATGAAAAAAGAGCATTTTGCAAAATAATAGTCTCAACAAGAGGCGAAGCTTTTAAGGATAGAAATTTATGTGTATTTTGTCCGCTCCTGATTTGGATTTTGTCACTTTTGTTATTCGTTCAAGCTCTATTAATGGTCTCAACAAAATGACTTCAAACTCCACATAATCCACCAGAAACAAATAAGATGTTGGAAACTTCATGAGGTTCTTGGTGACTTTCTTCTTAACTATAGAATTTGATGAAGCAAGGAGAAATTAAACAACAAACTTTAACAAAAATAATGTTGGATACCAATGTGATTTATGAGGATTCTAATATGCAAAACACTTTAGTTTGTTAACAAAAATAATGGCGGAATTAGATGTTTAAATACTTGAGATGGGGTAGAGCGTCGATTCTTGCTAATGATTCGTCTACAAATGAGTTTCCTATAAAAGAGGAGTGACACAAGCGACCTACTATCTCTTTTACTCTTTATCATCACTAAGGAAGTGCTTACTGTAATAATGCATTTGCCAAGGAACTTGACCTTTCTAAGGGAGCCACCCTTCCTAACATTGGCCTTTCTATTTCACATATGATGTACTAGGTTATAGACCCGTGTATTACACGGGTTTAACTATAATAAAGATATATATAAAACTTTTAATTATTTTTATAATTAAAGTTAAATATGACATTACATTACATGTACAATAGATTAAACTACAATTATATAACAATGGCATGTAGTGCTAGACTGCTAGCCATATGTGAAAAATGGATATTTTAAAAATAAACTTACCTTGAAAAATGATTGTCCTTGACTTCTATTTAAAAACAAACACACATTAAGGAATTCGTATATGTGTAGAATCAAGTATAGTTTTGACGGCTGTATAACTAAATAACATTTGCAGAAAAGTTGTTAAGCATAAAAAACGAAGCATAAACATTTTCACAAACAAAATGGTTTCTACATCTGCTTCTTGTATTTGTTTTTCATACGACAAATTATAAAAGAAAGGAGAACCAATGATCTAAGTATCAAGAATTTCTATCAACTTTAAAAACTTAGCAGAGAAAACATATAAGGATCTCTCGCAATTTCTAAGACAAAAATGGAGCAAAGGTTGCTTAGATGAATTTAAACTAAAGGATAAGAAAAAATACTACCAAGAACCCTCATGCAAGCTACATAAGTTTTGTAACAGAGCAGCATCATATAATTTCCCCATAACAAAGCCTAATAGAATCTACAATAGCATGATATAGAAAAGTACATTCATAAGAACTCTTATCTACAACAAAATCCATGATGATGACCCTGAAAAAAGAAACCACGCGACCATATTAGTATTTGTACATTCTTTAAAATACTTCATCTTTGTTGAAAAAATTATTCAATAAAGTAAATATGATTACATTGAAGAAACCAACCACATGAACTTTAAATCTTTAAGAAAGATTTTAAAATCATTCTAAACAAACAAACTTGAAACCAAGAAGATACAATTACATGACCCTAGGGGTGTGAGATTGATGATTAAAGACGAAAATCAATAAGCAGCGGAAATTCAAAACAAACTTACCATTCCAAGAAATTGGTTATTTATCTGAACGTTAATGATCACTAAGCAACGAAAATGCAAAACAAACTCACCATTCCAAGAAAGAGTACAAATCAAAATGCTCATTCAAGAAATCATCAACTGAGACCAACATGTAACAAAGGAAATCAGTTACATTTATACACCTAAAAATAGAATGGTTCATTTAATGTTCTGATATGACATTGGGACCAAACCTTAACTGTTCACTTTAGTAGGAGAGCACATCAAGTTCTCATTTCCACTAATTATCAAACAAAACCAACACAAAATGACGGTGATTAAACACATGATGGAGCAAAGGTTTTAAACTCTTAGAATGTAGAATATAATGTATTTACCGGGTAGGTTTGAAGTGAAAATTTTGAGGCGGGCCAATATCTTTAGCAAATGCAACAGTTCTTCTAGTTGGCTCATATGAAACATTTTAGGGAAATGATAACAAAAACAAAATCCATCACCATTCAAATTAACAACATCAATTAATATATATGGCACAAACAGGTTTGCAAGATTATATCATATAAATTAATAAAAACAAAGTTAAAAACATGACACAAACTGGTATGCAAGATCATTACCAAAAAGGTTACCTGGATTTTCTAGTTGTCTAACAACACAATCTTCAAGTAACCACAACTCCAGTCTACAAATAAACTGAAAAAAAAAACATATTCAAGTCGTCTAAAATCTCAGTTTAAATTTCAAGTAAATGTTAATTTCCAATTTCCGTAATATCATAAACACATTGATTTACAAAGTATAACAAAGGATGAATACAAACTGATATACAAAATAATAAGCAAAATGGATACCTTGGGCCCCTGTCCGTTTGAAACACAATATTCAACTAATCAAAGCCTCTGCCCACAAAGAAACCAAAGACACATATTAGAAATACAGATTTTTGGAAACCAAAGACGCATATTGAAATTGCGATTGGTTGAAAAAGGATTAGGAATAAATCAATCATTTAACTTTAAGCAAATGATTCATCCACCAGTTGAATAAAAGAAACATAAAATAGTTGATGGAATCGAAGCATACCATATCGTTCTTTGATGTAACACAGAATAATCGTGATGTAAAGCCTAAACATACACCACACAATGAGAAATTGTAAGCATAATTCAACATATTTAAGAACAACCATTCGAGAATCTACAGAATACGTACCTTTTGGGATGAAATCTCAGCAATATTCAATGATTGATTGGTGTTGAAGGGATTCCATATCACGGTTATCGCTTGGAAGAGAGATTCTACAGATGTATATTTCGGTAGTTGGAGTTGAGTTCGATATTTGTTTTGAGTTGAAATCGCTTAGTTTGTTGCAGCCTTTAGGGTTTGTATTGAGATTTAGGGGAATGAAATGAAATTGGGATATAGAATTACAGGCTAGATTAAATGGGCGGGAAAACAATTGGGAGAAGCATTGTGGGGATGACACGTGTCCCATATTGTAAAGGATTATTAGTATAGATGTGGACAATGTTATGTTCTTGATGGAATGGTCATATGCAAACTTGGCCAATATATAATCAATCCTATATGTTTTCACTTAGCGTCGGTTCTCAAGATTAATTACAATAAAAATAAGATAAAAGTTAGATTTATGATATTGTGGTTAATGGCAAATTAGCAATGAGATTAACTTGTTGGGTGATAAGTCAATGATTTTTTTTGTTCAATCTCTTAGGTAAGAGATGTATGTAGTTATGTTACCGGCAAACAACGATAACAATTTAACTAGCTCAAATGGATCCCTATAACAAATGTGAATACGTTGAAGATTGCTTGAAGAGCTAGATCATGTCTTCATCCTCAGCCCATATGCTTGCAAAGCGTGAAGTGAAAAGAATCAGACTCTATATGTACCTTGTCTACCATCGGATGTTTCGGTTTTTAACAAGGTCAAAAATCCTACATCGAAGACGGACATCATGAGTCAATGATTCTTTAGGTTATATAAAAGATCAACAGGTCCATAATTCTATACATGAGCTAAAATACTTGGCATTGTTGACCATCCTTATGCTTTGCTTGACCAATTCTTGTTCAGGTTGGTAATTGTGACGCTCTAGATCTTCTTCTTGTTTGCTTTATGTTTCTGTTCTATTAAGTTGTATCTTTCTTAACCAGCTCGAGGCTGGTTCGTTATTAACATGTAGCTGTTCAAAAAAAAAAAATTCAAATGCTCAAACCAGTAGTTTTTTAATCAAATAACCAAAAGACAGAGCCCTTAAACTTGATTTTTCATAACAGAAATCATGAATCACACCATATACTGTAAAGATAAATCATAATCCAACGGTCGAATCAAACAAGAAACCTTATAAATAAACCAAAACCAAAGTTCAAAGCTCATAACCTTCAAAGCACCAAATTCATGGTATTCATAACATACATTTTCCAAATGTCAAATACATTAAAAAAACATATAAACATGAAGTAGAGGCTCAGATCTGTAAAAATCAGAACGAAGAGGATAAACCGCCATGGCTGCAACTACCTCGGTTATATCAATGGCAGAAACAGAACAACCCGACCCGTTTCCACCACGAAACAACCAGAGAATCGCCCCGCCAAGCTACGGAGAATCTCAAACTTCGCCGATTTACTCATACAACAAGAACTTCATCATCACCGCCTCTGATTATTATTATTATATTATTATCATTGCTATTACTATAACTGCTGTCGTTTCTAAGTTTAAAACGAAGAAAGAAAACAAGACAGAAAAGAGCGCCGTTGTTAACAACATAGAAACAAGATAAGCAGTCCCCATGGATACTGATTGCATATGCATGCTGTTGCCTTATGTTCCAATATATATATATATATATATATACACGGGCATACATACGTACGCACACAAAAGGGTTGTCGATTTTGAGGGCAAATCGAAGGTCATCGGCGACGTAGGGCGGCGACAACCCTTCAGAAACCTGCCCTCCGCCGCCTCCGTTGATCGTTGTATGAGTTTTTATCGTTTGCCCCAAACCCTAGTTTTTGGCCAAGGGTTCTCTTTTGTAATTGAGCTTGTTTGCTTTTGAGTAATTTACTGTTTTGACCTTCTACCTGTGCACATGTTTATGTAGATAATGGATAGTGTAGTCAATCGGTTTTTTTAAGGGTTCTATAATACCCACCCAGATAAATTGATATTCCCTACGCGTCGCGTATGCCACCCAAATAATTTAATATCCCCTACACGTCGCGTATAGGTCTTTATGCGACGTATAGGGTCGAATGCATTGAAAACAAGGAAAATTCAGAGGGGCTGTCAGAAAGCTATACGCCTATATCTATAATACAACAAATATATGGTTATACGACGCGTATAACAAATTTCGACACTGACGACTACGAGAAAAATTCAGGGCGTTGTCAGGTGAGTTATACGCCCCCTTTAGGTCTATACGACCCATCAATACGACGCGTATGGGGCTATACGACCCGTATAGAAATTTTGGGATGTTGATTTAAAATATTGGGGTGTTCAAATAACCAAGTCCTTTTTTAATGGCATTTGAAACTTTCATTAATATTCAAGTGAGTTATTTTCAGATAGGATTTTAATTGTTTTTATTGATTTTGACGTTACAGACTTAACTTATTTAAAAACATCAACAGAGAGGATACTCATTATGAGAAAACCTCATTAAGTCAGATTTTATACATAAGAGCATTCACAATCCGTTCTCTAAATTTATGTGAGTGTATTCTATATATTGTATACTTATAAGTGGTTGTGAGTGAAGGATATGAGAAATTTACTGTTCAATCTGTATTTTTGGGAAACATTGTTCAAAACCTTATAGTGTTATTAATATATTTTAAGTGGTTGTGGGTCGAGAAGAGAGAAAAATGATAAAATTGAAAAGAAGAGAGAAAAAAATAGTAATTTTTATATAATTATATAGATAAAATAAAGAATGGGCTTAAATGCTCTAATATTTAAATATCTCAAACTCTAACCATCACTCTAATATTATTGAACTAGAAGATCAATGGTTAGTCAATTAGTTATCTATATTTTCTTTTGATATAAACTACAAATTAAGTCTTCACATTGCGAGTGTAACATCAACATGATTGATTATAATAAAACGTATAAAGTTGAGCGACTTCGTTCTGAACATCAAAATATAAATAGAAAATAGTTATATAATAGTACCGATATTCTCTGGTCGCTATTGATAGCAATTTTCATGTTACTAGCATGTAACCTACAATACTAAAAAATATATTTAATTTCGAATGTCTTTGTTTTTAGCAAAATTTATATTAGGACATGAAGAAAAAAATTTAACCCATCACAAATTTGTTTCATTTTTTTTAAGTTAAATTATGAAAGTAACTGCATAAGAATCAAATCTATAAACAACTAATGGGTTAAAATCATATATAATATATACACAATGGTAAATTGAAATTACAAAATTTGAGGGCGGAATAAGATTGGAAAATTTTGTCGGTGGCTTTTGATTCGTCACCAACTTTACTAATTGAGTTGTAGTATGATTTAGTTTACTCTAAATAACCGGCTAATCTAGCACTTACAATAATTTAAACTTAGTATTAAATTTTTAGAGGCAATTAACAATGCCACTAGTCTAATAGGCCATGGACATTTCATCATCTTTTATTAGCAAGCCGTACACTATTTTTTGCATATGAATTATGTTTTTTTTTTTTGTGCAAAAAGATTTGCAAAGTGGCCAGGCCTTGTGGTGTTGTGATTGCCTTTGCTTATGTGGAATAAGTTTAAATTCATACTAAGTACATGTTGATTAGGTGATATTTAAAAATAAAAATATATTATAGAAGTTTCTTTTGTTATCAAAGATGCATAACATTTTACTAACTCGTGCTTTGCATAGGTCGATTTTATATAGAATTTTTATGGAAACATAAATAAATAGAATTTAATATAAAAGTACATTGTTGTGAAAATAGGTGTTAAATAGCACGAAAGATAAAAATCAAAACGTGTTATGTCCTCACGATATAAAGCAGAAGTTCTGTATATTATATACTGTAAATTTGTTTATTATTTTAAGAGTACGTCACCCGTTTAACTTAATTAATTAGAAAATATGATATGTATAATATTAGTAACTTAGAAATCCACGCATTACATAAATCGAGTAAATGTAACTTAGTTATAAGCAGGACCGGTCCCAAGGATTTTAATGCCCTGGACGAGCCGGAAAAAAAGGCTCATGGGCCCTAACGACTTAAATTATATAAACTAATTTTTTTAAATGAAAAGAAATGTTTTAGCAATAAACATAGCAATATCATAGTATTATAATGACATACCGTAATAGTTAACCAATAACTCGTAAATCTCTCCTAGCATTCTTGATAGCAAATTGGTTTATAACATATTCGTAGTTTATAGTCTCTAATATTTTGTTTTTGATAACTATTATCGCTAAACCGCTAAGTCTTTCTTGGTACACCGTGGATCGTAGATAAGATTTCAAGTTTGAATAGAACAAAATCTTTGGTATAAATTAGTTTGTGGACTTTAATTACAATCAAAATTTAAATATTTTAGTGGGTTATTAGTTGAGTAATTGGGTTAAAAAAATGGGCTCAAAAAATTTGGTTTAAAACATAATTAAGTTAAGTTTTTAGTTGTATTATATCTTATAATTATTTATTTATAATTATATATATAAAAATTTGAAAAATTTTGTGCCCTCTGAGCGAGTGGGCCCTGGACGGGGTGTCCATTCCGCCCCTCCTCAGGGCCGGCAGTGGTTATAAGCTAACACTTTTTATAAAGATTTATATATTGTATGTTATTAATCATCGATAAAAATAGAAACAGAGAAGATTAAAAAGTTATAAATAACAAATAAAAAAGATTTAAAAATTAGAAATTATATTAAGTATAAGATATAATTCAAATCATCTTATAATTTAGTTAGTTTTAACAATTTTTTAGAACAGAAATATTTTTGCTTTACATGTTAGATGGAAAACAAAAATCTAGACTTGACTAGAAGTCGATACATAAAAACCAAGTTATTTGTTTATTTAATAAGATTTCAAGAAAGTTTATGTCACACCCCGACCGACGGCGGAATCATCAGGGCGGACGAATGGGAGACGATTGCTCATAGCACATGGAACTAAATAAGTTGTAATAATATTAAATATAATTTATCATTGAACATTACAAGACAAATAAGTCCATACAATACAAGAACTTCAAACAAAGAAATAACATATTTAGTTAAACTAGGATCAAGTCTTATATGAACACAAGAAGATCTTCAAGCATCAAACCTGAAACATGTTAAAATAAAAGGTCAACTATAAAGTTGGTGAGTTCCCATGGTTTAAACACACGCATATATGTATATATATAAAAGGGTTACAAGTAGCAATTCATGTCCATGGTTACAAGTTAGCAAGCTTATAGAACATATACAGTTACAACCAAACCTCGACTTGATTACAAGTATATAAGATTGGCTAAGTGTATTTGGTTCCCATGATGAACAAGCATACGTCATCAGGAGTCGGCAATACATCGACTTTAGCACCAAATAGGCTTGTCAGACCCAAAGATCTAAGACGTTGCTAGGCTAGCAATAGTTAATGATTGTAAACAAAATATGTATCTCATATAAGACTTACAATAACACAAATAACCATGATAAAAAGTAAAAATGAATTGCATGTGCATTTACAAGTATCAAGATGTTTACAAGTGTAAGTTTATAAGGTTAATATGTTTCACCCCAAAAGGTGTGAAATAAAGTAAAAAGGGGCATGGAGAACTCACATGGAAAACTCATAATAATAGTGATGGTTGTAGAGTACATAAGAAAGCTTGGATGTTCAAGAGTCAAAGGTGATGTCCTAAATGATAAAAAGAAACAATAACTGGAGGTCGAAATTCATTACAAGAAGTTAAGACGCTTAGGGAATGCTAAAAAGCGATAGGAAGATTGAATGAGGATTATTGCATCAATTTTAGATTCTGGACAGAATATTTGGTATGTGTTTGAACAGGTTTTAAAAATAGCAAACGGTTTCATAAAATTATAAAAATTTATACTTGACTAGTTGAAAGTCTCCCGGACAACTTTTATTCAGAAACATTTTTATGAAAAGATCTTTAAATAGGTCAAACAAGCATCACAAGACAGAAGGTGCTGAAATGCGCACTTATCTTGTGAAGACTATTGTTGAGTCGTCCGATTGAGTTTGAAGACGTATAAACTGTCGTTGAAAAGGGAATTCAATGAACTTAACATTGGAGTCTGAGTTTACTCAAATTTAATTTTTTATGATCAAGTTATGGTCGGTTGAAGTAAGACTATATTCTGCCAGAAGTTGTAGTAAGGCACTTATGTGCACTTTTAAAATTGTTAATACATGAAACGGGTTAGAACAATTTTATTATTTAATATATGGTATATTAGTCTTCATTTGAGCTATAAAAATATTTTAAGACTTTGGCATAGCCATCATTTAGAACAATAATCTTGCGAAATGACCGAATGCGAAGGCATAGCCGTCTATATGCAAACGGGATTCTTTATTTATGTTAGTGTGTTGTTAGCTTAATTAGGAATGTTAGTGATCAAATGATAATTATTAAAATAAAAAGAGATTTGGTAGAAGAAAGAATAATAGTAAGAACATAAAGTCATGAGAACAATTGAATGTTAGGATGATTAAAATGTATAATATAAAAACAATAAAGGATTACCTTAATATTAAGAATTCTTGAAATTTTTGTAAAATAAAATTCTTCAAATTCATCATAACCAATGGATGAAAGAAAGATATGAGAGTGATGTTTTTAGAGAATGAGCAAATGAAAAGTGAGACCTAAGCCTTGCTTTTATACTTGAGGTTAGGAGGAGGTTATGAATGGTGTTAATGGTGATTTATAAGTCTTTTAAAAGGGGGTTATGATTGGAATCTTCCTACTCTAATAAAAGGGTAAATGGGGTGCCACGTGTCAGCATCACAATCATTGAGATGACACGTGTCAGCACCACAATCATCCTCATCAAAATTTTCCCGCCTCTCTCTCCTATTAAATAATTACCTTAATTACTAATAATATTATTTAATACTTTTTAATAATTAATAAATTAAGAAAGAAATCTTTTTATTAAGGTTATATCTAAATAAAATGATATTTTTAAATTATCAAATTTAAGAGTTGTAATAAGAAAACTTTTAAAAATGACAGTTTTAATACGGTTTGTTTTAAATCAAAATTTTATTTTCAATAAAAAGAATTTAACAAAATTTTAAAAAGTTGATATTACCGTTTTTTATTTCAGTCATATCATATCTTAGAATATCATTGTTTAATTAATAAATTTATTATATTAATATTTTATTTATTTAAACCGTGTAATACATGGGTTTACTAAAGCTAGTTTGAAATAAATATAAAATTAAATAATTTAAATTAATAAAAGAATAATTATAAGTTAAAATTTAAATTCTTGAAGACTCTAATTTTAACAACTTTTTTTATAAAATATTTATAGACTTTATAAAACCAATTTGAACAATCAATCAAATTATTTATTTATTAATCTTTATAACTTTTATAAAACTTTTAAACTTTATAATTTGATTATTTATTTTCAATATTTAAAATTCATAATTACTTATAAAACTTTATAAGTTTTATAAAATTCATTTTATAACTTTATAAGTTTTAATAAGTCTTTTCCATTTAGTTATTTGTTGTAGCATGATTAATAAACTTTATAATTTTATGAAAAAGAAATTTTATAATCAACAAGTTATTATAAGTTGTTTAAATGATAAATTGAATAAATCAATTTAAACTACACGTCTAATCTATATAATTCATTAATATAAATAAATAAGTTAATTAAAGATATTCATATCATAAGAAAGTTCGATTTTAGTTCGGGTTCGGGTTTATAACTTGAAAATGGCGGATGTTACAGTTTATAACAATGAAATTCGAAAATGGATCGAGATTTCTATTTCGCTTTGGTGCCCCCAAAACAGTTGACTCATGTCTATTGGTTTCCATCACCACCACCTACTAATTGTCGCAACCACCGTTGTCAGCACCTCTATCATCACCACCTCAATTGTCACCATCTACCGATCATCATTGCCACTTTCCAAATGGATCACAGTTGCTTTCGTCCACTATAGTCACCGCTAACAACCATTGTCATCACATATGTTGTCACTGTTGTTGTCGTCAGTATCAGTGTCACCACCACCACCATTGCTGACGCCATACCACCTCCACCGCCACCCATTTCAACCCGAGCCCATATTGGTCAAGACCTGTTTTAACCTGAACTAAACATATATGATATATCTTTCTTGGACGAGTAGTTTGACTTCTTATCAAGATTAAAAGAGTGTTCATTAGAAAAAGAGAGTACCCGATACTTGACTTAGCTTTCTATGCTTCGAGGAGGAGTCATATCGCTTCTCGATTTGATGTATGTCATCTTATCATGCACGTTTTGCATAATGTTGTTTCTATAGTTTATACCAATGACCTTAAGGTATTAAAACAACACTCTTACCAAATGCTTCGAGATCCAACCTCTGAATGAGTATTTATTATACTTCACTATATAATATGAAGGCTCTAGTGGGCATGCTATTTTACAAAGGCTCCGGTGGGTATACTATTTTACCTAATGGACGTGTACTAGTATGTGTAAATCAACTTCACTCTCTCTTGTATATGGCTCAACGTGATTATGTTGTTATCAAGCTGGATGCAGGATTTAATCATGGAAAGTCATTTTACAAAACAAATACAACAATCTTGAAATTACCTCAAGAAATCAAGAATCTACACTCTGCATTTAGTAACGGAATGTTTTCACACAAACAGATGACTTTCCAGTTGGAAAAAATGATAAGAAAACAGTAGGCTAAACACATTCATAGATGGTGCAACTACTTGTTCAATAAATTGCAATTGAATCCACTAGATGATGGCAATATTTAACAACTATACGCGTCACCAATTACATCGCCTCTCTGCCTCTTTGCCTTACTGTAGATACATGAATCATATCCCCTTTGAAACCAACACCATAAGTTGTCTGTTCAACAGGATTGGAAAAAAAAGTTTCAATGTAATATCAAAAGTTAAGAGTAAGTTGAATTCTAAAGGAAAAGATTCTTCATAGTTTACTTCTCATTTTCAAACCAGAAAAAGATCAAGATCTTCATTCTCATAGTTCAAAGAATAGACTAAATAGAGCTTTAACCTTAAATAGTGAAACATGTTTAAGAACATAAAACAAAAAACTGCTTTAAATTAAAAACAAAAAAAGCTAAAAGAAAAAAGACATGAACTCACAAATTCAAGAGGGCTGACTCTGTGAAGAAGGAACATATTTACCATTTCCCTACAAAAAACAAAAAAAGATGACATGAAGGTTGATGCTTGTTTTTATACATGAATACCAAAGGAAATATCTTATATCTACCCACTTGGGAGGATATGATGCTTGACTTATAGCGGTCAAATAAGGTCCTCCTATACGAGCTTCATTTTCACACGACCGTCCACTTAGGTAAGCATCCTGAAAAAGTTGGATATGTGTGGTATTTAGATATTTGAGAAAAATTCAAACTTTATCAGAAATTTATAAATCATGTGGGAAGTTAAACATTTGGAACATGATGAAGTATTTTACACAACTACTTTTCTTGAATCTGTAAAAGAAAAAGCTTAATAATAGGGTGAAAGCATTGAAAGGAAAATGTACCACTCCATGCTTCAGTAACATTTGATGCACAGAATCGTTTCTTTGTGCTTGTGTTTTCTCGAAACTTTGATTGCAGAACAATGGATGAAATGCAACAGCAATATGCCTAAGGTCTCATTGAAGTCACACAATGCAATTAGTGATGAAAAATTAGAACAATAAAGCACGAATCAGTTGGTTTTGATTAGTACCAGTTGCTGTTGCTCGAGTCAAGTTTTCTTGACAACTGCTTTAGTTGAAGTTCTTCTATGCTACTTGAAGAATCCTAAATTGCACATCGGTATTGAAATAATTATAATTTCATTTAACTGCATAGTTTCTTTACGGATCGAAACTAGAAGTTAGTCAAATCTAGCACTAAAGCAATAAAGCAGATTTTCCTATAGTGAAAAAAACACAAGCGAAAAGTTATTAACCTGTATTTTCGGAGTATTTAAAGCTATAATGTCCAATGTTCTTCCACTTGAAATGTTGAACTGCTTGAAAAAATAATCTGGCCCCTCTGCTTTTAAGGCTATGGTCGTGTACCTACAATTTCAGACTACCAACTGAAGAGAGATTGAAAGAAAAGAAAGTCATAAGCCCCTTTAGACTTCAAAACAACTACCAAATCGTTTACAGAACTCGTTATGCTGTTTTCTACCCAATAAAATAAAAGATGAACTATAATAATCTGACAAAAAGAAAATGCAAAAGGTGAGCATTGGTGCATCAAGAAAAGTCTTAATTTGTAATTATGCAAATAGACTGGTTTTATGAGTAAAATCACAGGTCTTAAAGTCACAGGCTTTAAAAGTTGAAAATAATGGATAGCTATTGCAAGAGATCATATACCAGGGAGCCCTCAATGAATTGAAATATCGTGTTGCCTGTCAAGATGATAAAAGAGAAATAAGATCACAAATCTATCAGCATATACAAATGATATTTTGAACAATAATTTATAGTGAAATGAAAGTGAGATCTTACACTATGTAAGAGAGGATCATCTTCACCAAGCTCACTGATGTTAATCACAAATCCAACATTATATGCATATATCACCTTCTCTATCTTCATCACAACAGAAGTCAAATCCAACATGTTAAAACAGAAACTATAACCATCAAAACACAAATGATCAACCAATCTGCAATGTAAAACACCATCTAACTTTCAACACACTGATACTAAAACTGCTATTACTCTTTTGAACATGATCAGTAAAGATCAAGGAGAACACAAAACTTACTCGATTAAGACTTATAAACTTAAAGAAACAAATCCCAAATCATAAACTAAAAACCCATCTGAATTCCAACAAAATTCACACTACAAACTGGCAAATTAACTTCAAATTACCCAAAATCAACAAAAATTACCAGTTTAAGAAGATGGGTTTGCTGTTTGAAAGGTCTGAATCCACCTCGAACAGAAATGAAGTAAATCTCATCTTTAGTGCGATAAGCAGGTGTTTGAGGCTCACCCAAGTTAATAGCACAGAACAGAGCAAAACAGAGAGCAAGCTGTATGATTACAGTACAGACCCATGATTTTTTCTCCATTGAAAAAGAGCTAAAAGATGTTGAATTTGTGATTTAACAGGAAATATGGGATAGAAATTGAAATCAATCCCAGGTTGGATCTAATCTGATGATGGTATTTGAAGTTGTTTTCAGGGAAAACGTTTGCCATGTGCATACTGACAATCAATTCATTTTGTATCCACACGATTTTTTTTTAGATAAATATGGTTGAAGATTTGTGTTTGGATGAATAATGAGATTTTACATAAAAATATAGTATATGAAAAGCACATGGTGTCTTTAGACATGATTAAGATTTAAGGTCAACATGTATTATTTACACTGTTTATGTAAAATCAGTATTACACGTACTTAATATCTAAACTATCATATACTTTTTAAATTCTTGTAAGTAAAATTTTTAATATAAGCTAACCTTATGGGTATACTTAATGAATAAAAATAAAGTTGGTTAATATTTTTATTCATTAGTTTTGTTGAAAATCTTTCTAATACTTTTTTTTAATCTTTTAACTATTAATCCTCTATTGTTTTTGTATCTTGTCACAACTTCCATTACAATTATGATGGTAATTTATCTTAGAGTAAAGTAAAGTTTTCGTCTCCATAGTTTGATCAAATTGTGTCATTATTTCTACTGTTAGTTTTGTTTTTGAATTCATTAAAATACCTTTGCTAAAAAATAAATATATATAAAAAATAGATAAATAGATAAATTCAAACTCCCCACTTCTCATGACCCAACCTATGATTTGCTTTTCATGAAAATTTTAAATGATTAATTTCAACAAATTCTTTCGAAATCTCTAAAGATTTTGCGAAGTGTTGTTGCTTTAGTAAAATAGGTTGCCCAATGTAAATGTTGAATTCATTCTTCTTTTTTACAAAAAAATATGAGGGATGTGTAACACATTTAACACAAAAAAAAGTCAACACTAACTTTTCTCTTTAATTTGAAACGGAAAAAGACGAAATGAAGGAAAAAAAAACAAAATAGACAACTCGATTATTGATATTATCGCATACTTAGCCTAAGTATATAGGATTCATCTTATAACCATGATTATTCTTTCAAGAGGATATAGCAGGATAATAGACAGAACAAAAACACAAAAAAAAAAAACTACATATACAAAGTGGGTTTATGAACCACTCAATCCATATTATACTATTTTTTAATTGTTATGCCAATAAAAAGAGTATTGCATGACTTCATCATAAATGGTCTCTTGATCGAGTTTGACGATTCCTTGAAAAATGAAATCATCACTTCATTTTTGCGTCTCCAAATGATGCGCAAAGTAACAAAAGTTACTGCTCCCATCAAATGCTGTTTCTCATTTTTAATAAGTGATACAAATTATAAATCTAAGCTTCTTCAATCCCCCTGGAATGGTTCCTCCATCTCCAATTTTATGCACAAATCTTGTTAGATGCCATACAATCCTTCTCCACTTCCAATGCAAAAATAAATGTGTATTATTTAGTTATTTACACTGTTTAAGTAAAATCACTTTGACAATAATTAATATCTAAAATATCATATACTCTTTAAATTCTTTGAAGTATAATCTTTTTTTATAAAATATAATGTAACCCTACAGGTATACTTAATGAAAAAAAATTAAGAGTAAATTACTGTTTTCGTCCCTGAGGTTTGACGAAAATCACGGGTTCAGTCCAATAGTTTATTTATTACACTGACAGTCCAATAGTTTCAAGTTTTATTTCAATTTCACCTAAGTCACTAACACCGTTATAATATTTCCGTTAAGTTAATGTAAATTACAATATTACCCTTATGATTAAATATAAAATAATAAAAAAATCTTTTTAAATAACCATCATCTTCATCATTTTGTCATCTTCATCACCTACACCTAAACCATATCCCATCCACCACCACCACCACCACCATTATCATTCCTAACAAGTTCACCACCACCCACCACCACCACCATTATCATACCCAACAAAACCACCATCATCATGGTTCAAGAGCCCCCAACCCCAACCCATCTCTCTTTCTCTCTCTCTCATCTAGAAATCAAGAACCATAGGTCGCCACCCCAACCCCTAGGCTACCTCCGACCACCATCGCCACCTCCACCTCCAAGCCACTCCGACCGCCACCTCGTGCCGCCACTCCGACCTCCACCCCCTCTTTCTCTCTCTACCACCAGATCCCCCACCACCACTGTAATTTTGGCACACCCACCACCAGATCCGCCTCATCACCAAGAACGCCACCACCAGATCTGCCCCATCACCACGGTTTTAGATGGTCAGTGGCCGGATTTGGTGGTGGCCGACGGTTTTAGATGGTGGTGGTGAGCGATGGTGTGGTTGTGGTCGAATAGGAAGGGAGAGAAAGGGAGGGAGAGATGGGTTACGGGAGGTGTGGCCGGATTTGGTGGTGGCTGACGGGTTTCAGGTGCTAGCGGTGAGCGACGGTGATGGTTGTGGTTATCTGAGTGGCGGTGGTAAGGGAATATTGAGAGAAAACAGAAGTGTGTGTGAGAGAGAGAAGAAAGAGATGGGGTGGGGATGGTGAGAGGGATATTTAATCAACCAAGGGCAAAAGAGTCTTTTTATTTTTTTAACAGAACGTACACTAATGGTGTTAGTGACTTGGGTGTAATTGAAACAAAACTTGAAACTATTGGACCGTCAGAGTAATAAATAAACTATTGGACTGAACCCGTGGTTTTTTCAACCTTAGAGATGAAAATAGTAATTTAAATTTAATTACTACTTTTGTTCATTAGTTTGTGAGAAAACTGCAAATTTAGTCCCTGAGCTTTGATCAAATTACATGTTTGATCCCTAGGTTTTTAAAATTGCAAATTTAATCCAAACTTTTACTATCGAATTGCATGCTTAGTCCACAAATCAAATGTTGGTTAGTTTTTGGGGTTAAGTAACATCACATCTATTTCAAGTGAGGACATCTTTTAATTGTGTTTATAAATCCTCTGTCGTTTTTTTCCTTGCCATTTCACATTAGTTCTATTACAGTTATGATGTTAACTTATCTTAGAGTAAAGTATAATATTCGTCCTCAAATGGGTTTGGTTAAATTGTGGTTTAAATCAAAATTTTTGCTTGGACACTCTGTGGTTTCAGTTTTTGTTATTTCATCCCGCATCGTCATCCATTTATGCTATTAGTTTTGTTTATAAATCGATTAAATTACTTTTGTTATAATAAAACATTAAGAATTAAGAATAAAAATAAATAAATAAATTCAAACTCCACACTTCTCACGACCCAATTTATGATTAGCTTTTCAAGAAGAAAATATGTCATAAATAATAATCAAGTTTTAAAAATGTTCTAATTTGGTTACTCATACATATTTTTCTTAAATTCAACTATTAAACCATCAAATCCAGTAATCATCAAATTTTCTTATATCAAGAAAGTAACAGAGAAGAATATGTGGGGATCGAAATTTTTAACATATGAAACTATATTAAAAAATAGAAAAATCATGTAAAAAATATCTAAAATTCCCGTCACTATTCCACATCAGCATAAAAAAAAAGAAAAATGTATTTTTTAATTGAAACAAAAACAAAAACATACAAAAAAACATGTTAAGACTTATAATTTAAATAAAATATGAAAGCTGAGTGACCTAGTTATAATATTTTTTAAATTTAAGTTACCTAATTGAAATACTTTTGAAAGTTGGTTACTATTTTACAAAGTTACCATTCCAAGAAAATATAAAACAATCAATTTTAAAAAGATGTGTCATTGCTTCAGTAAAACAGGTTAGCTATGTAAAGGTTGAATTCATTCTTTGTCTTAAAAAAATATATGAGAGAGCTACAACAACGTTTACTAAAAATAAAATAATTTTAGACCAAGCACCTGACTCGACTAACACAACACTTTCTTCTCTTTTTTAATCTGAAATGATAGAAGAAACGCAGAACAAAACAAAATAGTCAACTAGATTCTTGAAGTTATCAAATGAAGAACAAAACAAAACAGTCAACTAGATTATTGAAGTTATCGCATGCTTAGCTTAGAAATATATGATTTATCTTTTTAACCATAGTTGTTCCTTCACGAGCATACAAGCTAATGAGCCTTGGACGTCAAAATAAAAATAGGAAAAAAAATCACTTCCTTAATTTCCTTACTAATATTTCTAAACAAAAACTTTTTTTACACCATACCTAGCAAGATACTACGGGTTAAAAAATAGAAAACCACTATATATATAATAGTGGGTTTTTTATCCACTCGATCCATTTTATGTTACATTTTATGTTTTAACTAGAATTAAGATCCCCGCGTTGCGGCGGAGGCGTAAAACCATGCCAAATAACACCAATGTCACCACCGCTAACGACCATCAACATTGAAGTTGCGGTGTGTTGATACGGAGATTTAGACAAAACGTAAAACATAAAAAATATAAACAAGTCGATCTAAAATTCGTGGGTGGTGACGAATCTTTCAAAGGGAAAAATAGACGTAAAAATGTTGAACACGCACATACATTGTGTTGTGTTAACTTACCAAATTTAGAACGAAACGAAAAATAATAAATCACACATGCATGTTATGTCGTGTTAACTTCCAAACTTAGAACAAAACGTAAAATGATGATTTACGAAATATGAAAAGCATATGGGAACAAAGTTGATAATATAAACGTTGTGAGAATAAATTGCAATATATGAAGAGTTTTGGGTTAAAAGTAAACAAAGTCAAATTTGAGAAGTTTAATTGTAAAAAATGATAAACTTGTGTTAAAAGTGAAAAACCAATTTTTTTTGAATAACTCTCAATGCATAAGGTACAACACCATTATACATAGAGGAGTTGGTAATTAGTAATATACTAGTATTAAACCCCCGCGTTGCGACGGGAGGCATTACTCGTGATAAATAACACCAATGTCACACTATCGTCAACGACCACTTAACACCGTAAAATTTCGTATCGAATAAAAACCACATAAAATCAAACGAAAAGTAGACATAAAAACGTTGAACAATGCACGCGAAACGTAAAACATAGAAAACAAAAACTATGTCAATTTAGGACTCGTGCGTTGCGTTGGCGCGGTCAAAAAGTAAAAAATAGGTGTGAAAATGTTGAACCACACACGTACGTTACATCATGCAACTCGTAAACTTTAGACCGTAACATAAAAAGAAAAATATGTAAAAAATAAAATGTATAGAAGACAAAGTTAAGAGTGAAAAAGTATTATGTTAAATTGTGAAATATATATAAGTATTATAGTTAAATTTAAAA
Source organism: Flaveria ramosissima (assembly GCA_025215565.1). Taxonomy (NCBI): domain Eukaryota; kingdom Viridiplantae; phylum Streptophyta; class Magnoliopsida; order Asterales; family Asteraceae; genus Flaveria; species Flaveria ramosissima. The sequence goes on along the minus strand of CM046039.1, from coordinate 19,031,568 downwards.
ACTTTACAAAAAAAGAAAAAAAAATCAAGAAATGAGTACAACTCATAAAACATAATGTACAACCCATAAAACATATAAAAGTTGAGGGTTAAATGTAAAAAATAAAAACTATAGGGTTAAAAATAAAAAATAAAGAAAAACAAAATAAGTACAAGCTATAAAACATAAAGTACAAATCTTAATGTATAAGTAAGTTGGTAATTAATATTATATAAATTGCATAAGTTTATTTAAAATTTTTCTCTTAAGTTTGACGATTTCTTGAAAGCACCACTTCATTATTATGTCTCCAGATAGATGCATGAAGTAACAAAAGTTATCGCTCCCACCAAATGTTTTTATTTTATTTTATCATTTTTAATATTTAAATCTTTTATCCAATCTAACAAAAGAATAGGATCTCTATCCAATGGGAGGTCAACTCCATCCAAGTCATGATAATATACATTATACCATAATCGATTGACCGATTCACCAATCTACATCTATAAAAAAGATGGCCATTCCATTCTAGATGATAATTATAGATAGCACATAGAATAGACAAAATATCTATACATATTTTTGTCCAAATTCATACATATAGGTAGCCTATTTATCAACACTCTCCAAGCATGCCAATTTACCTTCCAACGATTGTATCTATACCATATCGTTTTAGGCTTTTAGCGAGCACCCATGATTCACAAAGCATTATCTATAACTTGGAGCACATATCTAACCAAAAATTCATCCATCACATTAAGATTCCACACCCATTTATCCGAATCTTGAATCACACTAATCTAAGTCAAAACATGCAATAAATCATTCATCTGAGTTTCTTCAATCCCCCCTCGAATGTTTCTCCTCCTTCTCCAATTGGTATTGTACCCGTCCGGTGACCAAGCATCGCAACGTTATAATGTCATCAAAAGGTTAAAACACATGTATTAACAAAACAATGCCATTTATATATAACATAATAATTTTTCTAACATCAGTCGAAAAAATAGAAGTGTACAAAAATGAACCAAGTTGTTGTTTCACCATCAATTGTGTACAGAAATTTTTTTCAATCCTATAATAGCATTCTTAGATAGCACATGCCATGTATTCTTAATATAAAATATTTACTCCAAATAACATGATTTAGTATCCTTGTATGTATAAGTCAAAGACAAATACATAAGTTAGAGGCTTCACAATCTCTTTAAGTTTGTGAAGTGATACAAAACTCTCAACACCATGTAAACATAACATAACTACTGACTTATACCACAATGAGAAAACAAATTTTACAGTTATGAAATGGCTAAAAAAACAACAATTTTTAAAGTGCCACCATTAACAACCACAAATCATCAAATTAAGGTGAGAGTATAAGTGCATACTAGTTTACCACAGTCATAAAATAAACTAAGACACTAAAAACTCTAATGCAAAGTCAGGTTAGACAATAAAAAGTGGAGGTGCTTAGAGGTGAATTGGCTACCATCTAAGCAGGGTCAGTCCTGAGTATTTTAGTGTCCTGGACGGGATGAAAAAAAAATGCCCAACTGGGCCCTAATGAAATATATATATATATTAATTTAAAAAAAATTAAAATATTTTGGGCATCCTGAGCAAGTGAGCCCTGAACGGTTGTCTAGACCGCCCCTCCTCAGGGTCGGTTGTGCCTTTAGGGCTTTTCTATTTTTCTGTTTTTATGTTTTTAACTACCAGACAATTATTTAATATGCATAATTTCACAAATTATGTAACAATAACAAATAACCTTACAAAATCTTCTAAATATATAAAGAATAAATGCAAATTAAAAACAATTTGCCATTTATTAATGAACAATCATCAGGTGAAATTGCAATTAACATATCATGAAAATTGAGATTGTCTGCGAATTCTGATATTAATTTGATGTGAATTTGAAATTCTAAACTTGCTGCTTTTTCTCGTGAACTACATGTCTTTACTCTTTACCCTAACTTAAAAGTTGAATCGCAAACTGACAATTAAGGTTTTGTGAATATGAACTGTTATTTTGCATTATTAGTTTGCTATGATATTAGTCGAATCTGGCCTTGTCGTTCTGCAATTGGAATCGTGAAAACGTGAAGGGATATGATTACAAACAATTATATGAATTGGTTGGCAATTTAACTTTTTGGTTCTAAAATCATAAATAATTAATTTAATATATTCTATTCAAGTACAGAATTTGAAGACCTGCTATTATAATATTATATTTTTATTATTAGCGTCCGTCGTTCAAAACAAAAGTTATATTCTTATTGGGCCTGCAAATTACGATTGGGTTTTTATTGCTACAAAACTAAAAGACACAAATATAAATTTATTGGTTGAAAATATGTAATATTTTTTATAATTTCTTGGGCCCCTTCCCAACAATGGGCCGTGTGCAGCTGCCCATTTTGCATAGGCCCAGAGCCGGCCATGCATCCAAGAGGAAGTGGTTCGGGACCCTACCAACCAAACCCTTAGGCGGGAAGAACTTCTTTATTTAACTGCTTATAATGAGGCGATCATTGACGCGCGAGGAACGTTTCATGAAACAAAAAGTAATATTGCATGGCTCGATTAAGGTGACCAAGATTCTAAGTTCTTCGATAATAGTCTAAAAGGAAAAAGAAATAAGAATCTCACCCACAACATTGAGAATATGGAGGGTAGAATGTTCCATGGCATGGCAGTGGGGGACCAATATATTCATGGCCCACTTTGAGAATACCCTTGGTCGATCCACGAATCCATCCCCCATCACTGATCCAGGAGATTTGTTCATTAAAACAGTGTCCCCCAGTGAATCTGCTGCTATGGTTCGTCCTGTCACGGATGAAGAAAAAAAATCAGCTCTGCATGAGATTGATGATAATAGAGCTCCTGGTCCGGATGGGTACTCGACAAAATTTTTTAAATCTACATGGGCTATTACAGGCAATGAGATTAAACTTGCTGTAAAAGATTTCTTTTCAAATGGGCAATTACTAAAAGAAATTAACCCAACAATCATTGCTGTGGTTCCTAAGGTGGAAACACTAAAAAAAGTAGCAGATTATCGACCTATATCCGAATCGTTTCTGTCGATAGGGCGATCAAGAGCATATAACCGAATCGTGTAATCGGTAGAGTTAATTCGATCAAGGTGAGTCTTGTTCGGTAGTACATAACTAAATACATTTGTTTTTGTTCTTATTGTGTTATACGAAACTAGTAATCGTGATTTAGTTAACACGTATCAAAAACACTCTTTGCGATATTGTTGATTCTAACTAGAGTGCTTTTATCCCGGGTCGCCAAATCAGTGACAACAATTTCCTCACCCAGGAACTGACGAGGAACTATCACTAGGGTTGTGGCAAACCTCGTTATGCTTTTAAAATAAACATACAAAAGCCTATGGCACTGTTGAATGGGCCTTTTTGAAAGCCTGCCTTGTCTACTTTGGTTTCCCCCCTCAAATGATCCATTGGATAGTGATAGTGTCACAACCCCATTGTATATGATCGCTATTAATGGTGACCACCGAGGCTTCTTCAAGGGTAAAAGAGGTCTTCGGTGGGGAGATCCGATGTCCACCTTCCTCATTACCTTGATCATGGAAGCTCTAACTCTCATGATAAACAAAAAAGTCTCTAATGATGATTCTTTCAAGTTTCACCGGTAATGTGATTGATTATTAGAATTAGGGTTTCATTATTCAAATTGGTAATTGTGTGAATAAGGTCCTTTAAGCTTTGATCCTTGATTATCACTTAGATCTTATCATTAAACTTTTATTTTATTCATTTAAGTATTTCTCAAATAGATCCATAAATCATTTTACTTTTCAATGTTTAGTTCTTTTAGTTTAATCATTACTAGCACTTTCCTGTGATTCCCTGTGGATTCGACACCCTGCTTACCCTTTACTATTAAGGGTGATTAGGTACTCTTTAATTTATATTTTTGACCGACCACACGACATCGATCAGTTACCAGACTGAAGGCCATATTGATGGGCTGAAGATTAACATGGGTAAAAATAAGCAGTGGTATAGAAGCTCTACTAAGCCTAAATCTTGACAAAATGGAGAGATATAGGTTGTGGTTCTCATGGGCTTTATAACTTGTACGATGTTTTGGGCTCCTTCATTTTTATTATTCGTATAGAGGTATGAAGGGCCCAATCACTTTGATATTTGTGGTTTGGGCCTCGACCATAATGAGAACTTGGGCCAGGCCTAGGGGTGTTTTTCAAAAGAATACCATTCACGACGTCGCTGTTATCCTCTCTTTTGTTAGGGGTTTTTGATATTTCCATAACCCCATTGCTAGATTTGTTGTTATAATCTTACTTGTTTCTATTTCTTGGAGTCATAGGTAATTTTTTTGGGCCAAGTTTTTTGTATGGGCATCCAAAGTTTTGTTTTGGATTGCACCCTAGAACTCCTGAGGGGATACCCCTCTCTCTTTGTAATGTGTCTTTTATTTATAAAAGTTTGTCGCATCGTGCCCTTTATCCAAAACAATAAAAAAATCTGGTGACATGATACTGCTAGTGACGTAATACTTTCAGTGTAAACCAATCCTTTTAAGGAATAACAGTAATTGCATGCGTAAAAATTCTTTACCCACTTCTTATCCATAGCAAACGTGAAAACATCCCTCCACTTAGTTATCATCAAGACCTCAACCATTCCCTAGTCTGGGAATGTAACCGATGAAATGACACACACACACACACATATACAAAAACAAAATCAATATTTGTTTAAGAATAAAATACAACTCGTTTAGTTATGAGTAGGAATGTGCGACTCCACTAAAAAAACAACAAAGTATATTGAATTAATAAACAATATATTGTAGATTTCTTAGAAATCAAAGGATCAATTGTAGATTCCTAACAACAAATACCAACTAATTAGGATAGCAAGTGAATGTTCCTCGACTCAAAGTCTATTGAATTTATAAACGGTATATATTGAATTAATAAACAATATATTGTAGATTTCTTCAAAGGATCAAATGTAGATACCTAACAACAAATAACAATTAATTAAGATTAGCAAGTGAATGTTCTTCGACTCAAAGTATATTGAATTTATAGACGGTATATATTGAATTAATAAATTGAATTTATTAACTAAAATAATTGTAAATGACAATGGTACCATTGAGCAACGTCTCAAGAGCTTCATCTTGACAAGAACCTCAAAATCAAAATTATAAGTTAGACCAACTAAATTTGAAATAGTGTATGCTCTTCAATCTCCTAAAAAATCAAAAATTGTAATGGAGAAAAGAAAGAAAATTGAACATCAAGCCAAATTCGAACATAGTGGAACACAATATGAATATATTAGTAAACCCAATAAAACTAACACTGAAAATATACCCCTGATGTAACATTTCTTGTATGATTCTTGCATAATCTGTGATCATTGCCACATGTTTTTCAGTCATACATCCATTATGTAATAATCTAAGTTATAGTTGCAGATTACATAAACCCTAAGATCGATTAAATAAACAAATTCGTTAGTGCAAGTAAATACCCTAACAAAAAAATTGACTAAAATATGAAAAGTAGAGGCTTTTACGCTTTGTGGTGCCCCCTCTTTATTTGTTGGTAGTGTTAATTTTTTGACCGATAGTTTAATGTATATATTGAGTTCGCCTCTCCCATTTTAATAAATTATATTCGCCCTCCTAAATTTTTTTACTAATGTTAAAAAATATTTACAATACTAAAAAACTTTGCATGTATTAAAATTTTAAAAATAATAAAAACTAGTAGAATTTATTTAGTTGGGCTGCATCAAATGATTTAATGCTCAAAAGATTAATGGGCTAGTCACTAGTGGGCTGATGACTTCATTAAACTATCTAGTGATCTGGTGGCAAAATTAAACCCAACTTGACACAAATAAAAAAAGACCCTCGACCTCCAACTCTCCACAAATAGTTGCAACTCAATACCAAGTTGTGAAAGTCTAGTTACTAGTGTTTTGTTGAGCACAAATCAATGTAAAGCCCCGCATATGAATTTTGGCACCTTTTATTATGTACATGAGTAAACCAAAGAAATAAAAAAACACATATTCTAACGCATTGTGTACGACCATCCATGTACGGTTCAAATTTATTGTCGGTTGCGATGACATACTAAGAATGATGGCTCGGGCAACGCAACCGGCACCATTTTCTATATATTATAGGGTGGCTTAGAACGGGTGGTAGGTTGTGGCTGCAAACCAGAAATAACTGCCAAGCTAGGACAACCAACACTAGTTTTGATGTATCATCACAACCACAAAGTAACCAAAACGAAGAGTCTGGGATGAACATAGGTCCATCGTCATCGACATTGTGCCTTCTAACAAACTCAAACCATCAACAATATCTCAAAAGATATGCTTTAGAACACATATGTAACATCATCTCATAAAAGCTAATGCTCAAAATCATTGATGGAATCCATAACAAAGTTTTAGGTGAGCATGTGCTCAGCATCACCGACATGAAAAAAAGATCAAAACAAAACCTAACATCGACATCAACAATCAACAAATAATGACGAAGCAGTTCTGAAAACCCTAAAAGGGTTAGAAGGAAAGCCGACAATCATGTCAAATATGATAACCCTAAAAGGGAATCTAAACTCTAAAGAGTGATAATAGAAACATAGGTGGTTACACCACCATTATTACACCAACAAACTAACCGACATCGCCACAGTCAAAAACTACATCAAAACTAACACTAACCCTACCTTTACCACATCAACATTACCATTGTAACCATCAGTGCCTTGAATAGTAAATGGTAGGCCGAGAGCCGTCGCACCTCTAACGGCGGTGATGTGGAAAGTCGAAAGGTTCATGGTGCCTTCGGCGACCACAATGGCCTAAGCCGAGTAGCATCGTCGAAAACCCCTGTAATCCCCATCATAACCTCTTTCCTTCTACTAAGAAGAAACATGTAGAGAAGACATAAAAAACAAAGCTAAAAATGCCAAGCAGTAAGGTCTGGTAGCACCGCCATACACTACCGCAAAACCCATCAGAGTTGGAGGCGGCAAAATGGTGAGGATGGTTAGCACCATAAGATACTGTCACACCCCGGGCCCAGGTAGGGTGGGACGTCACAGACTAGCAACAACATATGGCAGCGGAAACAAACCATTACAAGAGCTCAAAGGAGAGAACATCACATGGCATTAATGTTTTTGAAAAGATAGCGGGGCTAGAAGCACATCAAGCCCCAAATGAGTTTTACAATCATCCATAAAATAAATTGTACTTGTTCAACACAAATATACAATTATTCAAATGTTTCATCAAGGAAAATATGCCAATGCCATGTCACGGGGATAAGTCTAGGTCTTCACAACAGCTAGGATCTCTTCATACATTACCTGAAACATGCTCAAAAGAAAATTTTGTCAACTAAAAAGTTGGTGAATTCAAGTGCTTAAAGTTTAAAAACAAAAGGACTTAGCAAATCCTTCTTTGATTAAAAGAAAATAATTATTTTTAGAACATAGTAGGAAAATCATAATCAACCCTGCACTCAGTCCCGGTTGGCCTCTTCTAAAGTTGTGTTTAACCGGATATTCCCGAAGGAAGAAACTGAGCCCCAAACCAGTGAACCCTACCTGCCCGGATGGTTCACCATAGTATCTTAACAAAACCTGTTACATGCCACAACGACCCTTTAGGATCTCAGTGGGGTAACCTTCCTGGAACGGAAGCCACTGTGTGTGGGGGATTCCCCAAATAGATCTATCCATATAAAACAAGCGGTTCACGAAATAATTAATGATCATGATATAAGTATCAGCAGGTAACCACAAATCCCACATACAATCATCAAGTAAAGCACAATCATAGTTCATAAAAAGTAGAGCATGTTTCATCCCAAAACAATAGTAAAAAAAGGGGGATCACTAGAACTCACCTTAGGTTTCCAGTCAAAAGTCTCTTGGTGTACCGGGAAGTGTCTCAAGTCTAGCACCCTAACATGTACATATTAAGTAATAAGCTACTGCCCTAAACTCATTTAAGGGTCAACAATGGTGTCAAGATTTTAGCTATTGAGTAAAGCTTTGGTTTCGTGAAGGTTTGTATAAAAAGTTTCCTTTTATGGCAGGTCAAGGCGTCTTCATGAAAATTGGGATTTTCACTTCATTAGGTTAAGTATATTAAAAAATTTTGTTGTTCAAGTGTTTATTAGCTTCCTGGAAGTCGGTTATAAGGTTCGGAAAAATTTTACAGTTTGGTCCCTCAAGTTTCAAAATTGACAGTTTCTACCCTCAAGTTTAGTTTCTTGCCCTTTATGTCATTTAAGACCAAAAATCAGATTATTAGAGTCATATTATAATTATTATGGATTAAGTGTTTCAAAGTTTTAGTTTACGGGTCCGATTTAAAAACTGCGCGTTTAACGCTCCCGGTTACGGTAAAAGCCGGATAGTTTTAACCGTAAATTGGAGTTTTCATATATTTGAATCTTGGACCAGTAGGTATTTTCTAAAAGATATCTTTATAAATTTTTAAGTCCTTAAATTTTGTAAATTGGCCTTTTATAGTTGAAAATCTTGTTTTTACGTTTGACCCGTTAAAACGCGGTTTTGACCGGGTTTGACCATTTAAAGCTTGTTTGACCAATTTTTCAAATCCTTTAAGTCCTTTATTACTTAACTTACTGAAATCATATGATTTTTATAAACCTTAGCTTTGAACTCTATTTTTATGGATTTTTCTAAAAAACGATGCTCGGTTTGTACCTGTTTTTAGTTAAAACGTCATTTATTTGTTTCTTTGACCATTTAAATTATCCATTGACTCCAGAACACTTTATTTATCAATTTTGAGCCTGGAATACTTTTCAAGAGTGTTACTTTCATATTCTTACTATTTTAAAGTTATTTTACCATGTTTTCGGGTCCCGAAAGTGACTAAAAGAGGGTAAATCTCAACATGTCCTTTATTCCAGAGATTAAACATTACTAACACTTCTAATATTCATTAAAACCTACTGAAATTTCAGTCCCAAAAAGTTGCCTAGTTGATCTATACATCCATATGCTTCAAATATGTAGAAAATGTCATAACCGACAATAACACTTGTGTAAATCATCTTAACTTGAGTTTGAACGTTACCAACACTTCATTTAACTTCATAAACAGATTATTAAGGTGTCATTAAGTCGTTCATGAGTAGGTTATGGGTCTTGGTTGAAAGGATTTTTCAAACAAATGCTTAAAAGGGTGTTGTTACATGTAGAAAGAAGGGTTTCAAGGTGTAATCCATGTATTAACCGTGGATTCGAGTATGTAGCCTTTTGGAACTTTTAAAAACAGGTTCTTGGGAGTCCATTAAATCATAAAAATGCAGGTCACAAGTTTGGTTTACAAGAGTTGCAACTTTCACAAGTTAGATGATACCAAAACACCCAAAAAGAGGGTTTTCATGGTGGAAATCGGTTTCCACCTCAAGAATGACTAACATAACATGAGGTTTACCTTCAAGAACGTTGGGAACTCCTTAAGAACAAGATGATGGTGAGAAGTTTCTGCTACAACAAGAAAAAAGCACTGTTTTTAGGTGAAAAATGAAGAAAACAAGTGAAATGTCACAAAACCGACAACATGAGCTTACACTTGATGTAACTCACGGTTTAGAAGGTGTTGATGGTCGTGGATGGCTTGAAACTCCTTGGACTTGAATGTAGAAGCTCGGACCAAGGCTGGAAAGGTGGAACAAGTGTGGTTGTGTGACCAAAACTCGCGAACTAGGCCACTTCCTTGCGGTTTGCACTTGGCCGAATGAAGCTTGGTGGTGTTCTTCGAATTTCTTGCACAAGACTTAGAGAGAATTTGCTTTGAGTGAGTTGTGAGGTGTGTGTGTGTTTGATCAGCTGAAAGTTTCGAATATGAGGGAGAGAGGGAGAGAGGGAGAGAGTTGCATGCAATGCTAGTGGGTGGTGTGGAGGTGGTGAAGAGAGGAGAGGAGTGGAGAGGGGTGGGCGGCCGATTTGGAGTGTAGTGGGGGATTTTTCAATTAAATTTTAATTGTAATTTGTTATTATGTAGTGTAATTTTATAGTATTGGGTATAATGTATTATTTAGTGGATGGTGAATTGAGGTATCTAATGCATGCCCATGCATGCATGGCCGAAAATTATGTAAGTGTGAGCGTGTATGCTCACATTTTAATTGCCTTCTCTTGAATTTAAATTTGTAAGGGTGACTAGTTGACATTCCCGGGACACTAATTTTTAAAAGGTAGAAACCTAAATTAGCTAAAAGTCAATAATAAAAATCACATAAAATCATAATTTGAATCAAGTAGTAAGAATTGTTTCCAATTTCATAGTAGGGTTGAATAGTTTCAATTATTAGCACTCATAACATGGATAATGATGCAAGTAATCTAGGTTAGGGTAACAACCTGGAGGTCGGTTGTCACAGATACCACCGCAAAGGCCATCTTTCTTCTTCAAAGAGAAGAAGAAGGGTACAAAGCAAGCGGAAAACCGAGCGCCTTAGTTTGGCCAAAAAGGGAGGTTGACGGACAACCTCCAAGCCTCCGGTCACCCCCACAAACCCAATCTCTCTCTCTCTCTCTCTCTCTCTACAAAATAGAAGTGTAGAAAACAACAAACCTTTAAAAGGGAAGCCCCAAGAAATATCGGTTACCATACGCATAAAAAGGAGTAAATGACCGGTCATTTCGTTTCTTTTTAAACTATAATATAATATAATATAATTTGTTTATTACAAATTGAAGAGGTGATGACGTAGTTGGTTAATTTTAAATCAATCAAAGTATTTTTATTGTGATAAAACAATTTTCGTTCTTAATATGTATTTTGAAGGAGTTTGTGTTAAAATGTTTATTCGATCATAGTAAAAATATATATTTAATTTAAAAACACTAACGCTCTGTTCCCGAGTCTCATTTAAGGAGAGAAATGGAAGGAAATGAATGGAAAGTGAAAAATAATTGTGTTCCCGAGTTTTATTAAGGAGGGAAATGGAAGGAAACAAAAAAAAAACTTTATGTTCCGAGTTTTTTAAAGGAAGGAAATGGAAAGAAACGAAATGAAAATTTTCAACAATTTTTCCTTCTAACTTTCCTTCCAAAACGGAAGGAAATGGAAAGAAAAGAAATTAAACACATAAATTACTTAATTTCTTTTCATTTCCTTCGAACTCTGGAACACGAAAATTTAAAATGTCTTTTCTTTTCTTTCCATTTCTTTTCTCTCCTTAATTTCCTGTCTCTCCATTTATTTTCTCTCTTTAATTTCCTTTCACATCTTTTCTTTTCTTTTCTTTCATTTATTAATCCCGGGAACACAGCGTGAAAGGAATTATGTTTTCAACATGTATCCTTTATTGTTTTAAAAATGATAGATATTTTGATCATTGTATCAAATATATCAAGTAGTTATGTCTAATACATTATGTCATTGTATTAAATATGTTAAGTTATTATGTCAAATAGTTTTTATCATTTGTTATATGTATTCATCATTATGTTTTATATTTTGGATCATTTTGTGTTATTTTTATCATTACCTTTTTATATACAATAAAAATTATACTGTTATTTTATCAATGTGTTTTATAATTATAAGTACACATTAATATTATTTTTCAAAACTCATAGTGTTTAGAAAAAACGTAATGACGAGTAGTAACAACACAATAAGACATTTCATTCATTGTGTTTTACGTGTTATATTATTTTCTCATTGTTTTTAACGTATTATATTAATTAATTGTTATTTTTATCATTTTGTTTTGCATAATAGAATTACACAACAATATTATTTTTTACCTTTATATATTTTAGAAGTAATCATTTTTGAAATACACAATACTGTTAACAAAAACACAATAATGAAGAATATACCCAATGAACTAGTAAACACACAATGACGAGAAAAAATCATGTGCTAAAAACATAAGTTTTTAGTTTGTTATATAACGATATCATACTCGTTTTAAAAATTAAAAAACATTTATTTTTATAGTGTAATTCTTATAAAAATAATGTTGTATATAAAAATAATGAATGCTAAATAAAAGTGAAGGAACTTGAAAATAAAAGACAATAAATGTGGTCACGCTTAAAATACCTTTTTAACAAGTTTTTCTCTGTAATTTGATCTCAGCCATTGATTAATAAAATTGTGATTAAGATTTTTTCTTATACTTTTAGATTTAAAACCATGTTATTTGAATATTTACCACAATAAAATAATATTATGAGTTCTTTAATCTTTATTGGTTTAGAAAAGTAAATAATTAAACTTAAGGAAATAAATATAAAATTTTAATATATTAAAAATCAACAAATTAAATTTTATTTATAAAGAATAAATTAATCATTTCATAATATTTATATAAAATAAAAGTGGTGAAAGAAGAGAAACTTATACAAATAACATAAATATACAAATAAAATAAAATATAATAAAATAAAATAAAATAAAATAAAATAAAATAAAATAAAATAAACAACTAATAAAATTTTACACATTTCGTATTTTAAAGGTAAAAGCAAAATGATTATTTGTAGAAGCTAACAATAAAAGATGATTTCACTTCGTGAAAAAAAAAACATGTGATTGACATTTTAAGTAAAGGATAATAAATGTATTTATCAAAATCTAAGTATAATATTCGTAAAGCAAATACTGATATGGAGACAATTAGGGCGTTAAAACACGTGATAACTTCGTGATAACATTTTAAGACTGGACGTAGCGGTACCCCTAGGGGGCGCTATATACTGATATGGAGACAATTAGGGCGTTAAAGCAAATACATTCTAGTTATAGTGGGAATTCAAACTCATGTTTTGTCAAATCCTTAACGGACGTTAAAAAGAGATAAATAAATTTATTTATTCTTACTTTTAAGAATATTTTGTTTAAAAAAACTTTAAATCAACTGTACTTGATCTAAAATGATTTTAATACATTCATATTTATTTAATAATATTTTAACTAAATAAATAACTACATTTCTATTTATTTTTAATATATATAGCAAGGCCTAGCTGTTTATTTAGCACCGAGAGTTTAAGTGCGTGTGCGTTTCTTTAACGGAAAAAAAATGCAGGAATCAGAAATGTCTCTTCATGACCTCCGAAACGAAACCACCACCTTCGATCCAACGCTTACTCATGAAGACTTTCTTAACCAACTCCTCTCCGGCCTCCACACCACCGTCTCCTGGCCGGACTTATCCGCCGGCGTCGACCACCACTCAACATACCTCTCATCCAAGCTCCGCCACCACCAGACCACCGTCGCCGCCGGAGCTCTCACGTCCTCTTCCCCGTTGAAATCGTTTCAAAACGATATTATCAACGGTTCGTCTTTCAAGTCGCCGGTAACTTCATCATCATTCACATCAAACTTGTTTCAAATATATTCTATCATAACGTGTTCATATTATGCAGATTGGAGATAATAATAATAATACTTCGATTCAAAGCCTGTTTCATGGGTTCACCGGGTCTCTCACACCCAATCAAACCCAACAATTCCGTAATCTTTCCGTAAGTTTATTAAATTTCATTTGCGAATTGGGAATCCGATTGTTCTTTATGTTTAACTATTTAACACCGCCGGTGACCGGAATATCTTTATGCAGCCTCAAAGTTTCGGATCTCCGGTGATGGGTCAAGTACAGACGGCAAGTGCGACGGCGGGAGGTGGTGGCGGTGGCGGAGCGCCGTCGCAGCCGCGGCAGAGAGTGAGAGCTAGAAGAGGACAAGCGACTGACCCACACAGCATAGCTGAAAGAGTAAAACACAATCACCGTACCCACGTTTTGTTTTCTTGTAAATCTTGTACTGAATTTCAGGTTTTTCATGTTTTTTGTTTTGTTTTGTCGATCGGAATGTGACAGTTACGAAGAGAGAGGATTGCAGAGAGGATGAAGGCTCTACAGGAATTAGTACCAAATGCCAACAAAGTAAGCGATAAACAATTGAATTGTTGCGGTGGGGGTTAGTGGCGCGTATGGTGGCGCGTGATGTTTGTTTCTTTTTAATGAATTTCTGTGTGTGTACTGAAATAGAAGCTGGAAAGCAGATTATACGGGGAAAGGTTCTGAATAATGAATATTTAGAAAAAAGTTATGCGAGAAAGTTATATTAATGTTATCTCTAATTACTTTTTAATTATTGTCTTGATTCCATCTACTTATAATTATTAACATATAATTTTGATAAATTAATATAACTAAGAAACAAATATTTGTTTAGTTGACATTTTATATAATGAAAAAAGCTTTTGACCATAGCTAAAGTTAAAAACCCAAAGAAAAATTTATTCGTGTAATGAGTTTAGTACTTTATTAAAAGTGTGTTTATTAGTATTATATATTATATAAATCATGATATAATGTATGTTAATGGGGATGTTGAATATGGCAGACGGACAAGGCCTCAATGCTAGATGATATCATAGACTATGTCAAATTCCTACAGCTCCAAGTCAAGGTATGGTGTAACAAAAACATTATGATTTTGTGTCTTTATTATAACACTATGATATGGTTTAGTATTATATTAATGTTTCTTTTATAGGTCTTGAGCATGAGTAGATTGGGAGGTGCCGGCAGCCATACCGTTGATGCTGAGGTATATATGAGATATTATAGCTATTATAAACAACCTTACACAAACAATGCATACTTACATTCCATGTATATTCAACCTCTCATTTTAACAAATATTAATATAAAGATAAAACATGTTCTTTTTCTTAAGTATTTTAGAACGCTAACCACACACAATCTACTTTTAACTCTTACATGTTTGTTTATAATAAACGTGAACCTTTAACCATATGTTATAAACACATATTATACATAATTTAGTGTGATTAGGCTATGAACCCTTTGATTATATTCAATAATAATCTCATAAAATGAATATTTTATGTATCTAGCTTTAAAGAGTTGATTTATAATGTTTATAATCTTTTATAAAGAGAGTGCAATTTTGATGAATTTATATGTTCCAATGCTGTGAAAAAGAAAAAAAAAACAACTTAAACACGTTAAAAGAATCAAGTAATACTTTCCGCATCAGAAAGATACACACCATATAAACGACAATATACATAAAAGCAGCACGCGGTACTTCTTTCTGAAGATTCCATCTTTTCTAACTTTATGAATTTGCACTTCTACCCTTATACTTTACATATTGTTTGCAGGGAGGTGGTGGTGACTGTGGACAGCAAAATGGTGGCGCGGTACGACGGAGTAGTGACGGGCCAGCGTCATCTCCGAACAATGACACCACGACAGCGATGGAGAACCAGGTGGTGAAACTAATGGCGGAGGATATGGGCTCCGCCATGCAGTATTTACAAGGAAAAGGGCTTTGCCTCATGCCGATTTCCCTTGCCACCGCCATCTCCACCACCAGATGCCATTCAAACAACCATCTGTTAGGCGGTGGAGATGGCGGTGGGCCGTCATCCCCGAATGTATCGGGGTTGACGGTTCAGTCGGCCAATGGGGTGCCCGTGAAAGACTCACCCTAAAGGCGTTGACTTCATTCCGGCTATTGGTTTCTTTGCTTTTGTAAAGGAAAATGAACTTTGTTAGCTTTTTTTTTATGAGACTGTCAACGCTAACAAAGACGAGGGGGGGTTTTTAAATTTTATGTGACCATTGTGACATTGTTAAAGTGCTTTATGTGATGTCGTTCCGATATACACATTTGAATATTTGATCTAGTATTAAATCTTTTATTTATGAAGAAAAAGAAAACATTTTCACCCTAAGTTGAGAGTTGCGAAGGACATACAGGGTGAAAGCTTTGAACCATGAAACTTGTACAAAACCACGAGCATACACGCAATTATCCCAACTTTTTCTTATTATTCTTATAGAACATGAGAAATATACACATTTTTTAAACATGAATAATTATAATTAAGTATTATGATGTTTATAGTTTTATCATCCCAAAGTAAAGAATCATTATAAATAATGTAGCTAGAACCTATAGATTTAATTTTGAAGCAATGTAACATAAATTAATTATACATTAAAATATTCGGTTTTATAACTTGTTACTAATCCTTAACTGCATAAAAGTAATGCGTAAAATTACTCAGAATGGTGAACCGAGTAGCATGAAGAACTAGTCAGAATTAGGGTTGTAAACGAACCGAACAAACATGAATAAAGTCTTGTTTGTGTTCGTTTATTAAAAAATAAACTTGTTCATAAACACTTACCTAACATGATTCTTTGTTTGCGTTCATTAATTAAGGAAATGAACATGTTCATGAACTGCCTACGAACACTTATCAAACGCAAACGAACACAAACCAATGTTCATGAACATGATAAACACAAATGAATACAAATGATGATATATTTATTTTAGAATATAATTTGCATTTTCATCACAAACATTACACAAAATCCACCAATAATAAATAAATACTAAACATAAATATATAAAAAATACTAGATATAATTGTCATAAAAATAACAAATACAAAAATAAGAACATAAGCGAACACATTATTGAATGTTCACAAACGGATATTAAAGAACATAAATGAACACATTATCGAATGTTCACGAACATAAATGAAGAACACCGCTTATGTTTATGTTCGTTTGTTTAGTTAAACAAACGAAATTTTCTTTTTTGTGTTCGTTCCTTTACTAAACGAACGAACATAAACGAAATCCAAGCCAAACGGTTCATAAACTGTTCGCCGAACGCTCGGTTTGTTTTCAGAGTTAGTAGAATTATGCATAAAAGTAGTGCCGAAAATTTATCACGTGTTAATAGGTCTTAATTTTTTTATTGTAACACTTTGAAACATAAAAGTTGCTACTAGTTATTATTGGTAATAGTTAAATGTTGCTTAAAGTAAGATGAAATAGTGAAAATCACTAAATAATAACCTTTTTATAGTTGTTTAATTTAGGTCATATTAGAAAAAATAATCAATAAATAATAACCAAAATAATTAATAAATAATAACCAAAATGTATATATTTCTCATTTAGTCATTTAATTTTACAAAGTTATATAAAAATTTTCATAAAATCGAAATACCTAATGAAAGTTAAGGTAACTTTAGGTTATTTTCTTGATCAGTTAGAGAACTTTATTATTATTAGGAGAATAGGAGAATTCTTTTATGAGATTGTTAGAATAAACGTACCTATTGTATGTTTATCTACTTTAGACTTTTTTTGTTGTTTAATTGTTGTTTAAAAGTATAACATTACTTAAATATTAAATCCAAATCATATGCGTTTGACCCATAAAATATGTAGGCCGAAAAGTGTTAAAAAATAAACGATTTAAGTAATAATATATTTTACAGCTTTGTTGGCCTTTCCCTTTTTCTATTCTTTTAATTAATTAATTCCCACACCAAATAATCTCATTATAGTATTCCATCTATTTGACTTACTAAAGAACCACTAAAAACTTTTCTTGTCTAACATTTATCTTTTCCCGTTCCTTTGATTTTCTATCATTTTGATAGTTCTATTTATGATTTCCTTAAATCAAACAATAAGAATTTAACAAAAACTACGATGAAACTAATCATTTGGTGTTTTTTTAACCATCACGCATTTGGGGCCTTTAGAGTACTCTTAACCAAGTTTGTGTTCATCTAAAACGATTCTTTTATATAACTAAAACAGAACTACGACAGAAAAATATTTTCAAATCTACCATGATGACACGTGTCATTTGATATGCTACAATGATGACATGTGTCATTTGATATGCTAGAATGATGACACGTGTCATTTGATATGCTAGAATGATGACACATGTCTTAAGAAAACTTCTTTTATTATAGGTTATAGATAGATATTATTTATATAATATATTTAATAAATTAAATAAAAAATTATAAATAAAAAAGCTCGTTTAGGCTCGCGAGCCGGCTCGAGCTTGGTACATGAAGCTCGGGCTCAATAATTAAATGAGCTTTCTTTCAAGCTCGAGCTCGGCTCGGGCTCGATAAAGCTCGACTCGTTTCGAGCATTTTATCGATCCAATCTCGAGTACCTTACGAGCGGCTCGAATCGTTTGCACCCCTATTCAATACATAAAAAAATATAGTAACTCTAAACTTTTAATCATAGACAGATCCCATGTCACATTAAATAAAAACTCGGTTGGTAACTCAAATTAAAAAAAAACACAAAGAAAGAAAGAAAATGGCATCCTTTTTCTTTTCTATTTAATATTAAAGCAATTTTTATTATAAAAAAGTGTCATTATCCTTTTTCTTTTCCATATAATATTAAAGCAATTTTTATTATAAAGAGTGTCGTTATCCCAATTTTATTAGGATATTTCAAGTGACGTTTTGGAAAATGATATTCTGTATTTTATGCGTGACCACCTTTAACGTTGTGCTTGTGTCTTTTTCCATTTCCTTCAAGAAATAACAGGTAGCAGATTTCATTTCCAAATATATTTTGTTTCCCCTAAGTAAAACATAGTATTAATGTTGTACGGTTATTTTCTTTGATTTTTTATTAAAACTCAGTTAACAAGCATGTAACAAATATCAAAATATTACGTCCTAGAAATAAAAAGTAAATAAATATCATCGAAGGTGTGTTAATAGATTACAAAATGTGATAATTAGGTTACGGGTATAAACAAGTAGAACGTTTATGAACAACTAGAGTTCATCTTGTTAAAAGCTTGATCCGATCCTAATTTTACGAGTTTAAGGAGATTAAGTATAAACGGAGCTTTTTATATCTATACTAACATAACAAAATTTTTAGAAACCACATGATATTTTTTTAAGATATTTATCTAGGCTCCACCTAGGAGGATGCATATCCTCACTACAATGAAATTGACAAATTAATATATAAAAATAAATTTCTTAATACATGCTTATTTATTATTATAAAAAGCAAATTAACTTTTTTATAAAAATAAATAAAATATATAATTAAATTTTTTTAATAAGAGGTAATTTTGTTAAAATTAAATTTGATTTCCAGCTAATCATTATTAAGGTTAAAATAGTTTAAACATCGTATTTTTTAAGCAAATATTTTTAAAATAGTAAGATTCATGAAGTTAAACTCAATTACAATGAACAATTACTCATTATAAAACATCTCCACTTTAAAGTATATCATGGTTTCATCTTCTCAAATCTAAGTATGTTTTACTACGTTACAATGTCATATTCACTATTTCATGTTCTTGCATACGATGTTCACTTTTTCAACCATTGTATTACACGGGCATCTAACCTAGTATTATATTAAACATGTATATCTATACTACAGTAAGCGACGTTGGTTGGTTCGTACAACTCGAGATGCATAGGCCACAACTCTTTAGTCACAACTTTGATTATTGTTATTTATTCAAATTACTTTTAGTGTAAATATGCTTAGTTTCAATATGTTTTCCAAAAAGATATTGGGTTGGGTTGTGTTGTGTTGGTTTGAGCTCATGTTCATGAACAAACCCATACGGGTTCGATTCCCATCCCCCGCTCCCCGTTACTTGCGCCATGCTTATTTTATCAACATTTGAGATGATATTTTCTATCACCTTTGTTTGATTGTTTCTTTGTATAAAATTTGTATTTAAAATGTGATGATATCAGTTTGGGTATACTTTTGTATATTACGTCTACTTTCCATTCATCTTAACCATCGGAGCTTTCTCATTGCAATGTGTTCCTACTGAATGCTCGTTATATATTAAAGAGCTCGAGCCTCAAGATAGCGATAGGTTAATGAATATAGAATGAGTCTAGTATTTACATAAACATAATAAATTCTATACACATAGGCACACAACCCGAGCCTGTAAAATCACTCATGAAGGCAACTTGAGCTATAGGCTAGAGGTTCATGGTTGTTGTTGCTAGGTGTTCTTGAAATAAAACTATCTCAATTCTCCGACAATCACACCAAAATATTAAAAAAAAATTCTGTTTTCTTACGGATCCGAGTTTGAGCTTTAGCACTCAAAGTGTGATCCTCACTATGATCGTTTTTACATTTAGTTATGTCGTTTTCAAATTATTTTAGACTAAAGAAAGTGATACTAGAAGTTATTTACTATTTAACAATACATACATTATGTGTTGGTTGAGTATGAAGATCCTGGGTTACTAAGGTCAAGGGCCAACGGGAAAAAGATGAAGTTTCTGGTTAAGTTGAGAGGTTGAACCACCCATAAGACCAACACCTTCCCTGTCTTTTAGGTGATTTTATTTTTGAAATAAAAAACCAATGTTAAAATGTATTTTGAAGGTGTTATATAGAAAAACAAAAGTTAATGTTACAATGCCAAAAACACTGCAACAAACAAAAGAAAAACAAGGAACGGCCAAATAATCTTCTATCTGAAATGCAAATGATTATTTTTTGGAGTATGATTGACGTCTCAGAAGGAGAAACATATTTTAAAATTGTCACCTAAACAAAACAACTAAAGTATTTATTTTTGAAGTAGTGCTTTAAAAACCGATACAAAACGACGTGTCATGATGATTTGTGTGACATGTTGAGCCAAGAACTAGCGACGAGACCTTTTGATTATAAGTGGTTGAACCGTTGAGCTCATATCCAATTAAATCAATATGAACAAGATTTTTGTGATTTCCTTTTTGAAATTCTTGTTATTTATTCTAAATTCCTCTAAAACATGCACGGACTCTTTGACACACCCATCTCATATTTTTTTAGTATACATAGAGCATTCATAGTAGGTACTTCATTTTTTATGTAAGTGTGTGTCTTATATTTTGGAGGATGGTTGTTAGTGGTTGTGAGTGAAGGGGTGTGAATATTTATGGGGACTGTATCGTGATTTCCTATATTTGGGGAAACACTGTACAACCCCTATAATTTTTGTAATATTTTTAAAAGTGATTGTGAGTGTAGGAGAGAGAAAAATTAATGATAAAAATATTATAAAGTATATGATATTTGTTTCTATGTACATAATACAAGCTAGTAAAATAATTTCATTGGAAGACAAAAGTAAATAATTTTAAATCCCCCACCAACTCTTGAAGTGTATCCACTAAGCTTAAGTCATTAAAATCAAGAACTTTATTGGGTTTTTTTCCGGCTTCACGTTGACTCATAAGTCATAAGTCACTCATAACCATCTTATAATTTTCCAATTGATCATGATATAAGACGCACTAGGTTTAGGGTGATCACCTTACTGTCTTGTTTGTTTTGGAAAGATTAATTTGAAGTCCCAAGACACGGATCTAACTTAGTATATAGATCATATAATTAAAAAACTCAAAATTCTAGAAAAATTGGTTGGTATAAATTCTTAAATCTTGATGAATACGTTTCTACAACGGCTAATTTACACGCTCTCTAAACCTACCACTAATTATATATTAACTAGTATTAAGTCTCTTGCGTTGCAGTGGGGGCGTAAAACCATAATAAGCAACATCAATAACACACAACCATCAGTGAACACCAATACTAACAAAGCTCGTATTAAAAAAAATAAAAAAACGAAAAGAAAACATAACAAAAAGTAGACGTAAAAACATTAAACGACAAAGATAGAAAATAAAAGATCTAGAACAATAGGTAAGTTGATCTACGACCAACATGTGCGACGGGGCAGTTAAATGAGGAAAAAATAACTGTAAAAACGTTGAACCACACATGCCCGTTGCAGCGTGTTAACTCGCAAAATTTTGACCGAAAAACGAAAAAAAAAATATATAATGTATAAGGGACCAAAGTTGAAAGTAAAAAAATGTTTGGGCTAAGTTGTAAAAATATGTAGAAGTATTTGGTTAAAATAAAAAAAGTTAAAGATTAAAAATAGATGTGGGTACAACCCACTATGCACATAGCACAACTCATAATACATAACTAAATTGATAATTAGTGTTATATAAATGTCTATCATATGACAAACTCTCGAGCACCTAAAGAGTAACACTTATAATACACATTTTAATTCTGCTAAACTATAAATCTTTTTGTTTTTGATGAACACTTATAAGCTTTGAATTACATGTTTGAAAACCTTAATTCTTAGCAATAATAAACGGGCCCAGACTACTCGAATAGGATCGAAAAGATTATGAAGAAACCTTAGCTCCTAGCTCTATGATTCATCCTACCTTCGTACCTGATTAAGGGAGCCGAAAAGTTATGGTTGACCAAATAATTCAGGACGAAGAAGGAAGGACGTTGAGCAGTGCTTCAAATTGATGATAGAACGTTACGAGACTAACTTGATAATCATAGTTGCCCCTCTCGTTATCTCATTGAGACTCTACTAACCAAATTCATGGTTTTACAAGCGATACCAACCCAGTTACAATGGTCTACAACGTTCACGTGAAAAAGATTTTGGTGTAGACCAATGAGAAAATTTAAGTGTATATATATTTTTTCCAAAAGTGTGTTTTGTCCAACCTTAGCAAAATAAACATAATATTGCATACCAAAATCCCAACATTGTAAATTTAATAATTAAAGAGGAATGGAATGAAATGTAACCTTGAATGAAATTTAATTTTTAAACACGTGAGGTGGGTGTGGTTTCGTTTCGTTTATAAGTTCCAAGTTCTAACACAAAAAGTTGTAATCTGGACTTGTATTTTAAGTAGCTTGTTTTGGGCTTCATTGTTCATATAGTATAAAGAATGTGTTTTTGGGCTAATTTGGTTTTATGATTTCTGGTTTTATTTCTCTAGTAAAAATAACGTTTTTTGGGCTAATTTGTTTTTGTGATTTTTGGTTTTGTTGCTCTAGTAAATAAATGTTCTTTTGGGCAATTTGTTAGGTTCTGTTTATCTAGTAAGGGGCTGTTTGATTTTAAAGACTCGGTTAGAAGGGGCTAACCGAGTAAGAGCCTTCTCCAAAACTGACCCGGTAAGAGTAAAAATATACATGGGTCAGTGGTGTCAGACCGGGTCAGACGCGAATCAAACCCCTGACCGGCCAAAATGTCTGACCGGACCAGTGGGTTAGACATTTTGACCGAGTCAGAAGCAAATCAAACATCCCCTAAGATTAGTAATTTTAGGGGTACAATAGGAGTGATTTTTAAACCGACCACCTTTAAGTGAATATAAGAAAATTATATACCTTAAAAGTTATATAACACATCATTTGAGCATAGTGTATAAATGAACCATGTAGCATTTTATTAATTAACATTAAGCTTTTTGAAAATATACATTTTAACCTCCTTTAAGTTTAGTTATGTCTACATATGTACATATTTAGACACACTTGCATGTCTTTTATCTATTTTTGTCAATTGAATCTTAACGTTTTATAATATCCAATGTTTTCAGAACCGGATCGGACGTCGAACCGGACGCCTTACTGGTCCGGTGGTCGGACCGGATTTAAAAACAGGATTACGTCATAATTATATATATAGGATATTATATATATAGTTATATATAATTCAATATAAGCAATTTATGTGTGTATAATATAGTTATATAAAATTTTTAACAATAATCTTATGTCCAGCACATTAATTTATTGTTCAACACCTTGGCTTTACCCATTAAAATCCAAAAAAATAAAAAAAAATCAAAATCCGGTCCGACCACCAGTTCGGTTCCCGGTCCAACCACCGATTAGAGACCAACCGGTCGGTCGAACCCCTCCAAAACGAATTGATGCGAACCGGTTCGGCCACCCATCCAATTCCCGGTCGAACCGGTTGGACAAGATGGTCTGATCCGGTCTTCACAACAATAATAATATCTTGAATATACCATTAGGAGAAGTATTTATTTTTATCTACGTTTTGATTCACATTTCATAGTAGAAATCATTGACGCATAAACGTACAAGCTATCAAAGCTAATTTAGTGTTTAAATGTTTTAATAATTTTTTTTCTTTTTTCCCTCCAACTTTTGATATATCATTTTTTATAAAATCTAAATTTGGTACGTTCTTATTTTTTTATCAACCAGGGGTTACATATATGTAAGTACGTGTTACAAAGTATGCAACTAAAAGTTACGTACATGTATGGGTTATGCATATGTAAATACGTGTTACCAAGTGTACAACTAATAGTTACGTGCATGTAGCTTTTACAAGTTACGTATATTTAAGTTGTTTCGTTATCATCGACGTTAATTGGAGTTTATATTAAAAAACATATAATGAACTTGAAAATTAAGGTTAAAATTTACTGAAATATACTTTAAACAATTTAAAAGTTAAATCAATTATTAATTATGAGACTGGATAGTGGTGGTTTTTAATCATAAACATGGTTTCATTTGATCTCTCATATATATATATATATATATATATATATATATATATATATATATATATATATATATATATATATATATATATATATATATATATATATATATATATATATATATATATATATATATATTATATATATATATAGTACGTATATGTAAGTCGTTTCGTTATCATCGATGTTACTTGGAGTTTCTATTAAAATTTTATATATAATGACCTTAAAAAATAAGGTTGAAATTTACTCAAATATATTCTAAGCAATTAAAAACTTAAATCATTTATGAATTATATGATTAGGTAGTAGTGGTTTTCACGGTTTTTAATTATAAACATGGTTTTTATTTAATCCCTTTCCTATATATATATATATATATATATATATATATATATATATATATATATATATATATATATATATATATATAAAGTTCTAGATATTATCAACGACCACGCTGCAATGCACGAGTTTATGATAGTTTTTTATATATTTTATCTTCACATGTTATTGACGTCCCGGTTCCATTTTTTTAAACTTCAATGCGTGAGTTCATGACAACCTTTCGACATTAGTTTTTTTTATATTTTACGTCCCCGCCACAATGTTGGGTTCTTAATACTAGTTTATCCTATTTGAAAGATAAAAAATGTTACTTGATTATAATTCTATATTGACTATTTTTGTGCGTAAAGTTTTCTATTTGACTATTTTTTGTGCGTAAAGTCTTCTATTCAACCATAGGGAGTAAAATCGCTCCCTCCCTCATCACCACAACCATTGCCACAATCAGCACTCTCGACGATGTTGTCACTTTTGTCATTCGTGCCACTGTTTAGGTGGAGTATTATTCTATCTTAACCACATGGTGAATGAACCACAATCGGAGCTTGATCAAACTAAATATAACACTATAATTCAATCTTTTCAGCCTTGGTCCAAAACTAGATGAAACCAAATAAAATGAATCGTCCATCGTCGCATATTCTCTGATGCTGCATATCTAGTTGTCAAAGGCACAAAGTGTGAGCCTGGTTGCAAAGCCCTTAGAATGCGAGAGCTTTTTATGGTAAGCACACAATATAAGTTTATTTCAAGGGGTTTTAAGCATGTTTTTATATAGGGCTACTTTAGGATGGTTCTAGGATGATTTTGGATATTTTTAATTATTTCGGCTGCAAATTCTAGAATTTTTTACTAAATTACATGATTTGGGCAAAAGGTGTAGCAATCTCATTGTAATTGGGTTTGGACTACCATAAGGCGCTATTCTTGCAATGTGATACGCTTTAACGCCAAATCCCTTGTGCCTTATGACAACATGGTTAGATATTCCGACCCTCACTCAAATAGTGATCTTATAGTGGAACATGGTCTATAAATGATTGGTTGATACAAATCATGGAAAGTTGTACATGCAAATAAGCTCAAT
This sequence comes from Flaveria ramosissima, assembly GCA_025215565.1. Classification (NCBI taxonomy): domain Eukaryota; kingdom Viridiplantae; phylum Streptophyta; class Magnoliopsida; order Asterales; family Asteraceae; genus Flaveria; species Flaveria ramosissima. Next base: position 19,005,834 of record CM046039.1, on the reverse strand, counting down.
GTAAACACGTTGGATTGCAAGTAATATTCTATCGATTGTCGTTACCTCTTAGTCTAGTGTCACCTAATCTTTATTATCATTAAATTTACCTACTCTATATTATCATTAAATTTGTGAGGGTTCTAGTCTTACAACATAGACAATAAGTTGGTTTTACGAGTTAATTTAAGGGTGTGTGCTATTCCAAAAAAATTAATATATCAACTGATTATATTTCACCTTTTTAAATTAGTTCTAAGAGAGGGAAACCTACATCTCCTGGTAACATGGTTTATTAAGTGTTTCAAATTTTTTTTGTTCTTCTGAAGATATTCAAATCCCATAACATGTTTCAATCTTCTATAACTTTAATATTAACTAGGTAGTTCTCCTCGCGCGTTGCCGCGGGCAAATTAATACAATTGGATTAAACGAAGAACATGTTTAGGCTCAACGCATGACGCCGAATCGAGTTGGCTGCAATTCTGCCTTCCATGAGAATGCCACGCAAAAACCCGACTTTTGCCAAAGTCATCATAGCCTATACAAGTATTAATCTCTGTGGTCAGTCGCGACAATAACAGATGCAGGCGGTTTCACCAACCAAGATATACAAACTGAATTAAAACTTAAGGCCCATCATCAGCAATTCAGGAGACATCATAAAGATACCACATATGTGTATTTCACAAAAAAAAACCATCCAAAAAACCAAAAAAACACAATCTAAAACTTGCTTAGGCTTCATAAGCTTTGTTGTTACACAAACTAACCAGGGACAATAACCCAATCTAGGGTTTTGACAAAACTTCAACTATGGCTAGTTAAAGAGACAACAAAAACAATACCGATAACATGATCAAGTCTCAGACCAGGTCAGCCTAGTCATCATCGACGAAAGATATCAAGAACCCCAAAGTACACCGAGCACCAAATCATGGCCGTATAGCCCATGCTACCAAGGCACATCCTTTACCGTCATCGCTAGAAAAGCCGCGACCGACAACGATAGGCCACAAGACAGTCTCAGGCTAGCCATCATCAACAAATGCCAAAGAACGCCCCAATAAAGCAACCAAAACCAAATATCAAATGTTGCTAAGAAAACTAAGCAGAGACAATATCCCGATCTAGGGTTTTGACAAAAAATCAATTATGGCTAGTTAAAAAGACAACCAAATCGATGCTGATAACGTGATCAAGTCTCAGACCATGCGGGCCTAGTCATCATCGACTGAAGATATCAAGAACCCCAAAGTACATCGAGCTCCAAATCGAATGGCCGTAGAGCCTATGATACAAAGGCACAACCTTTACTGTTGTTGCTAAAAAAGGCGCGAAAGGCGACGGCCGACAACGATAGGAGGCGGCCGGCAACGATAGGCGACAAGACAGTCTCAGTCTAGCCATCATCGACAAATGCCATAGAACACCCAAATAAAACAACGAATGGAGATAATCGAAGAGATAGAGGCAGGGAGGCACCAGATGCCACGAGCGCAAGGTCTGGCGATCGTTTATCGGCGACAAACGCCGCCTGAAACGGTGGTTCCTCCGCCTATCTCTACTTTCTCTCTCTAGATAACATTCTCTCTCTAAAAATGGAGATCATCGCAGAATTGGGGACGGGGAGGCACCGGTGTCGCGATCTAAGGACCGAACATTGATTAGTCGGTGACAAAGGCGGCTGGAAACGACCGCTCATCTGCCGCCCCGCTCATCGACTGAAGATATCAAAACCCCCAAAGTAGCGTGGCAAAAGTAAAAAGAGCAGAAACCTCACTGGTCCTGCCGACCAAAGGTCTTAATACATAATAGAATGTTAGAAACCATTTAGAACTTAGTTAGACAAATAAAATGTACATTGCTTATGAAAAAAAAAAGTAGAACTGAAAAAATCCACTAAATAAATTTTCAAATTAACTTGCTTCAATCGTGTATAATTTATATATGTATATATATTCAATCTAACTAGAAATAGGAAATAGTATTGAAAAAAATGCATTAAATTATAAGTTTCACTAGATTTTTTCCCCGCGCTACGCGGCGGGAGTCAAGTCATTTTTCTCACACGCAATTGTAAAAGCGAAATCTTATGGCGAAACTCTCAAATAGGGAACATTAATGGTCATGATTGAAAAGTAAGTGGCGAAAGGCTAGTCATTTTCCCCACATGCAACATCACTTTATTTTAGTCTTTATCGTTCCGGCTCGTGAAAAACCATAAAAGCAAAGTTTGGTGATAAAACTATAATATACTAAACTTTAGTAGCCAAAATCAGAAATTAAAACTTCATTGTAAATAATTTGGTGAACAAACTTTAAGATCCTAAACTTTAGTAGTTCAAGTCTATGAAGCAACCGATGATCAAATTATAAATTACTACAATTTTGTGGGCAAACTCGAGGAAACAAAACGTTAGTATGAATAGTCTAATGGCAAACTCTAATATCAAAATCTTTTGTGGCAGAAGTGAAGAAATCTAATGAACGTAATTCTTTTAGTTTGTGAATTTGTAAATTATATAGTATACTTCAAAAAGAAAAAAGGATGTAACAATGGTACAATAAAATTTTGATAAACAAAAATTTTTAGGACTTAGTTACACGGGTGGTCCCTGTGGTTAGACACGATTTCACTTTTGCTCCCTAACTCTCTGAAATTACAAGGTTGATCCAAAACTTTGCACAAACGTAACAACGATGGTCCCTGAAACGGATGTCCGTTAAGGTTTTCAGTAATATTTTAAAACTGACTAAAATACCCTTGTATCGTTGTCTTCTCCAATTGATTCCGGCAGCCTAGAGTTGCATTGAAACACACAATCTCCAGAGATGGTGAGTTTATGGTGATGGTTGTGATGGCGATGGCGGCGACAGAAGTTGAGCAGATCTGAATCGCATTAACAACTATCAGATCTGATGCAAATGATGGAGGTGGAGGGTCGCCGGAGGTGAACGGTCACCTGAGGTGGAGGGTCGCCGGAGGTGAAAGTCGTCGGATGTGGAGCGTCGATGATGGATGTGGAGGTCGTTGGAGGTGGTTGAAGGTTGAAGATGGTGGTGGTTGAAGATGGTGGTGGTTGAACATGGTGGTGGTTGAAGATGGTGGTGGTTGAAGGTTGAAGATGGTGGTGGTTGAAAGTTGAGGGTGGTGGTGGTGGTGATGGTTGAAGGTGAACTGGTTGTGACAGTGGTTGAAGGTGGTGGGGGTGGTGGTTGATGGAGAAGAAGAAAGGTGATAGAGGGTATTTTTGTCATTTCATACGCACTTAACAACAATAATTAACGTCCATCCGTTTCAGGGACCATCGTTGTTATATTTGCGCAAAGTTTTGGACCAACCTTGTAATTTTAGAGAGTTAGAGACCAAAAGTGAAATCAGGCCTAACCACAAGGACCACCCGTGTAATTAAGTCAATTTTTAGATACGAGTGTAAAAGTACTTAAACTTGGGTATTGGGATGGTAAAGAACAAATAGATGAGAATTAACCATAGAGTCTGAAAGAATATTAGTGTATTAACCAACAGTTAATTACTTTAACTAAAATGAAGCAGCCTGAAAATTGAAAAAAAAGAACCAATCTCTGTAGTAACCACATGTCTTTCACCACCGTTATATGATATATTTTTATACATATATAGTATAACTATGTAAGCATTGTTATTCTTTCACCACCATCACCACCACCACCTTCAACCACCACCAGCACCACCTTCAACCACCACTACCAGCACCACCTTCAACCTTCAATCACCACAATCACCAACCACAACATTTAAAAACCGTCGGCCACCATCGACAATTGGATCCATCGTTGTTCTTGGTGGTGGTTGAAGGGTTTTGACCGGGGCATCGAATAGAGAGGGTGGTGGAGATGGAAGGGATGATGGTGTCATAGCGGTGGTCGGATTTCTAGTAAGGTGGTGGTGAAGATGAAATGAGGTGGGGTAGAGATGAGTCACCGATGATGGAAGGTGAGTCGCCGGTGATGAAGGGGGCGACGATTGAAAATGGTGATCGCTGAAAGAGAAATTGAGTGCAGGGGTATTTTAGTCATTAAAGAAAATTTAATAGTCAAATTTAACGTTCATCCACTTCAGGGACCAAGTTTGTTACGTTTGTGCTAACTATAGAACCAACCTTGTAATGTCTAAGTGTTAGAGACTAAAAATAAAATCAGCCCTAACCAAAGGGACAATCCGTGTAATTAAACCCACTAATGCATATAATACAAAACTAAGTCACACCAAAATTAATAATTAGCGTATATAAAAATTAATTTAAAAGATTGACCCAACACTTAAGAATTAGTTGACAAAATAGGAATTAAGAGTACAACTTTTGAAACCTAATGTACAAACATATTGCATAAATTAAGTTGATAATTAGTATTATACTAGAATTAAGCTCCCAGCGTTGCGGGGGGCGTAAAATCGTGAAAAATAAAATCAGTGTCACACCATCATTAATTACCATCAACATTGAAGTTGCGGTGTGTTAATACGAAAAAAATAAGACAAAACGTAAAACATATAAAAATATAACTAAGTCGATTTAGGACTCACCTGCTGCTTGCGAGAACCCGTTAAAGGTAGAAAATAGACGTAAAAATGATAAACCACGCATGCACGTTGTGTTGTGTTAACTCACATAATTTAGAAGATGCGTAAAGTGAAATATAAAATTGGTGAGTCGCACATGCTTGTTTGTGTCATGTTAACTTGTAAAACGTAGAACGAACGTAAGACGAAAATTTGAAGAATATGAAGAGTATAGGGACCAAAGTTGAAAGTATATGATTTTCTGAGATTAAATTGCAAAAGATGAGTAGTTTTAGGTTTAAAGTAAAAATAATCATATTTTAAAAGGTTTTTTTGCAAAATATAAAAACTTTTGGGTTAAAAGTGAAAAGTCAATTTTTTTTGAAAAACTCCCTATGCATAATGTACAACATCATTATGCATAATGAAGTTGATAATTAGTAATACATAAATTAATATGATTTAGGGTGTTTTTTCAAACAAAAGTTTTATATTTTTTTGCCCCCCTTAACTTTAACTATGAATACACTTTATAGCTTATACTTATTTATTTGTTTTTTCTAATCCATTTCTTTAAAAAAATTCTATAATTTATTGTTAAATAAAATTACGAATATACCTTTACGATTAACTTAATTTTCTTTACGTTTCGGTATAAGTTTCATTCGATACGGAGTTGTGCGTCATAATGTATAACTCATCAAATCATAAACACACGAGTTTTTAAAGCTGATTTAAATTATTAATTTTTCTTATTGCTTTTCTATTAAGATACAATGTTTTTTAAAATCCAAATTTGTACATGCTTATTTTTATCAACTATTTTAATTGTTTCGACGTGCTTATATTTATAAACATTCAGAGATTTGAACTTTTTAATGGATTTATTGTTTCACAGAAAGTTATGAATATTATCAACGGTCTCGTCGTAACGTACGTATTCAAAGATTTTGTGTTTTATATGGAAGTTTAGAATTGATGTATATGTTTTGCTTTTGTAAAGTTAAATTTGTTATCAACACCACTTCAACACGCGTCTTTGAGACAACATTACAATATTAGATTTTATTTAATGTTTTTATGCATTCGTCATAACGTGGTATTTCGTCTTTTCTATATGAAGTTGAGAATGTTATCAACAACGTTCGAATTTCGTTTTTTCTTTTGTTTTATCTACACTTCATTCAAAGCGTGAGTTTGCAATATCACTACGTTAGCTTTTTACATAGTTTTACGCCCTCGCAAAAACGTGTGGGTCTTGATTCTAGTTATCACTAAATTATAACCAATATTCGTGTATATTTTGTTTGCTTCCCTTAATTTTCGAGATTTTAACATTCATTAGAAACTATACAAGACTAAACTTAATGAAAGTTAAAAAACTTGTAGATGAACAAACTTTAGTGTAACATTGAGAAACTTGGTTGCTTTTATACACAATATAACAAATCCATTAATGTATCCAAAGAAACAAGATTATTAAACATTAATATGGTGTCTTTGGTTTTGTTCGATGCTGTCCTATACCAGTCATGTTCGGTAGAGGTGGTAAAAAACAATAAGAGAAATGAAACCAACGGCCTGAACCACAACCTGATTTCCAAATGATTTCACTAGAAACCGGTTCCAAATCGTATCAATTCATAGATTTCAAAATCGTTTGTAACCAAATAGGTTGAAACCGATTTCAACGTCGCCAAACCCAAACTAAATCAATCAAAACTTGGTTTACAAACCGTGCATGCCTAGTCAAACCTCCTTAAGAACCATTTTTTAACCTAGTTTTCGAACTAGTTTTAACTTTTGTTGACAAAAACCGGTTTCAACATGAACGAGTTCAGATCTTCAACTCGATTTGTACACCTCTATTGTCTAGTTTGTGGCCCATAATCCCCCTAGTCGCCACCGCTGCTAGGACCAATCGACTCTGTTATCAACTCCGCCCACCCACTTTCTTTGCATCAGGATCTATCATGATTATAATCAAAATGCATGAATAGATAATTCTATTTCATTAAGGTATTCCACTTCTTCAAATCCTAGTTTATTTGATTGATCTCAACTTCAAATCCAATTTGTTTGACATATCATAATTCCTAAACGTTTCAATCAACCAATGCACTCTTGCTTTAACTTTTTTTTTTAACGGCAAGTAAGTGGTTAGAAGTTAGTAACATCAAATTAGTAATAATTAGCCAATGCCAAAGTTTAAACTTTTAAACCTTTAAGAAAGACAAAACCTTCCATCTTCCCTTTGTACCACTAGACCTAAAGATCAAGTGAATAAATTGTATAAACCAAATAAATAAATTGTATAAACCATTCCGGCACGGTGGTAATCAACCAAAACATTAATAAGGGTCTTTTTGGTATGGGATAATGGAATGGACGAAGGAATGGAATGAATGAGGGAATGGAATGGATGAGAGAATGAAATGAATCATTACATTTTATTGTCCTGTTTGGTTACCCTTTAAGAATACATTAATCATTACTTTGTGTTATTTGTTAGGTATGAAAAAATCAATCAATGAAATGTAAAACTAGTTATGATGGTGATGGCGAGCGGTGGTGGTCGCTCGAGGGTGGTCTCGGCGACGGTGGTGGCTGGCGGTGGCTTCCGGCGGCGGCGGTGCCCGAGGGTGGTTTCTGGTGGCAACGATGGCCCGAGGGTGGTTTCCGGCGGTGGCCGGCGGTGGTTTCTGGCGACGGAAGTAGGCGGCGGTGGTTCCCGGTGGCGGTGGCGGCCTTTGGTGGTTTCTCGCGTCGGCGGTGGTGGGCTCCGACGGTGGTGTTCCCGAGGCGGTGGTGACCGACGACGGTGATGGTTGTTGTGGTGGGTGAGTGAGTGATGTGGTGACTAATGATGAAAGAAGGGATGGAATGAAAAAAAAGGGGGTTGGATGTAATGAATTTAATGGAATGAAATCAACTATGTAATGGTTTATTTCATTACATTCACCAACCAAACATGTCTTTGTTATTCACCCTCAATGATTTATTTCATTTCGCCCCTACGTAATTAACGCTACCTAAGATAAGATAAGGATAATGTTACTATCTTGATAAAAGCGTTTATTTTTTGCATATTATTTTGACTACATGTCTTCCTTGGTATATTGTAACTAGATCAATACAACTTTAAAAGGAAAATATCTTTTTGTGAAACCGATGACACGTAAAAGATAATTGTGATGTCGAATGTGGATTGGGGACCATGCCCATCATTAACTTTGCATCTATATCTGCCTATCATATCTATATCACTCTCATGTCTCTTTCTATATGTGTCAGCATGTCAATATTTGATATGTATATCAATAAAAACTAAAACACACATAACATTATTATAAATGAGAATGATTTGCACACAACACACTTTACTAATACATAAAAAGAAAATGCCTTTTTAAACGTGGCTTCAATCCATGCTAAAAACACTAGCCACATCACCACCAGAGTTATATCAGTCTCACGATCTAAACGCCTTCTCTTCCTCTTCTACCGTTCTTACAGAGCCCACCCGACCCCTTGCCTTTCTTATAAAACTAACCTTACCGCTCCTTGTACATTAACAAAGTATGCTAACAAAACAACGTCCATGGAGAAGAGTAGATGATAACTTGTATACGGGTAGAGTGTTGTGTAAAATCACATTTTTTAGTTGTATTTTATCTATTTGAATTAAAAAGGTATGCTTTTATGTGTTTCCATTTATTTATTTTTTTATAATTATATATACTTTCGTTAAAATCATAATAAAAATTTCGCAGTTTGCTTAAATAAAGGTTAGTAGGGCAACATCGGTGAAAGATAGGTCACTAGAGACGACATACAGACCACAGAAGTAGGGCTGCTTCATTTTTAATCCACTAAAGCATTTCAGTGTACCTCTCCATATCAAAACTTTAAATGCACATGGCCTCCTTTTTATTATAACCTTAAAAGTATTTACAGTGGGTTTTTTATTTTTGATATGAGTGCGTGTCTTATATTATTGGGGACGGTTGTTAGAGCACTCATATCTAATTCTTTATTTTCATCTTTATAATTACATTAAAAATCACTACTTCTTCTCTATTTTTTTTCAATTAAATAATATTTTTTATATCTTTTTCATTATCTTTTCTCTCTCATTCACTCACAACCACTTTTAAAAATATTAAAAAAAATTACAAGGGTTAAACAGTAAATCATTAAATTTACAAATGAACAATAACATTTTTTCTCTCCTCCACTCACAATCACTTAAACCATTTCATGTACTTTAAGAACTCTCACTCACAAATTATAAGAAATGAGTTGTGAATGCTCTTAGTGGTTGTAAGTGAATGAAAAAGAATATTTATAATGGTTTTACCATGATTTCCAATATTTGGGAAAATATGGGGAATCACGGTAGAACCGCCATAAATTTTTTTAATATTTTAAAAGTGGTTGTGAGTAGAGGATAGATAAAATGTAATGATAAAGATATAAAAAAGGAAATTTTATTGAAGTAGATAGTGAAAAAGTAGTGTTTTTAGTATAAATAAAGGGATGGGTGATAGGGAATTCACTGTGAATGATCTGAGTTATTTCTTCATATTTTCATTTGTTATTAATATTAATACATATACTTTAATTAAAGATTTAAATTGATGAACATTAAACTTTGAAAATTGTAAATTTTGACCTAAAACTTTGTTTTTGTATGATTTAGTCCAATACTTTAATGAGTTTAGTTTATACTTTAAAGATTAAAAAAAGAATGGTAAATTTTGATGCTTTTTTGTAATTTTATAAATTTGTCAATAATTTTATTTTTTATTTTTCATCCTTCGTACTATATGTAATTTACTCTTTAAACCATTTTACTTTCAAGTAATTTCGATTTATGTAATAAGTTTAGTGCATCAACTTTTTTTTATGGACGGAATACACAATTTTCTTTATTTTTTTGTCGAGATTCTAATATAAATTTTATTAAAAACAATTTTGTATTTAAAATCGAGTATTTTTGGTATCATAGGCTAAAGAGAATGAAGTTATCGTTGCGTTATTGTGATGAAACGAACCAATTATTAGCGCAAAACTTTGTTACCGATATTGATATTGTCAAAACCGGTTTTATATTTGCTTTTATTGTTTCCGACGAGACGAGATAATCACGACCAAATACATGTTCCATAGCGTAAGAGAAAAACTCAAGTCGTGTAGCGCGGAAGAAAACTAGTTTCTACTTTAAATTTTATCAAAAAGGAGTTTAACTCTATTAGGAAAAAAGTTATTTTCGGTTTTAAATTTTAATGTAGAGTTATCTCCTAAAGAGATTACTCATATTGTTGATTAGTAATTATTCTTGTTACAAAGTCTTTATATTGTGATTTCTAATCATGTTTAACTTTTATATTATTATAAACGACGGATACCAAAAGAAGAAGAATCACTATCAGATCTATTACATATACGGGCTAAGATAGAGTTGAAATGCTTGAGATGATGTTTCATCCAAATTTATTTTTTAATAAATTAAAATTCAGTGTTGATTGGTCTTCATTGGAGATAAGATTAGAAGAATATATCATCGAATTAGATTCAAGTTGGAAAGATCGTTGAATGTATCAAGAATAATTTGTATATCTTGAATCTTGAGAAAGTGATGGTGATGAGTTTAACAAAAATCTGTCTTTTTTTCCTTTCGTGCTATTTTTTTTACTTCAAAGTTTAGTTTTACCGTTTAGATTTTAAGGTTTAATTTTTATGCTTCAATTTATGTGATTTATCTTCTATTCTTCAACATTTAGCTTTTACTGTTTAGATTTTAACGTTTAACTTTCCTTTAGCTATACGTTTTAGTTTTTACGGTTTATATATTAGCATTTAGTTTTATGGTTTAGGTTTTGTGATTTATTTTTTAGCACTTGACTTTTAAGTTGTATTTTCCTTTTTGAAATATGTGGCTAAAAAGTATTCACTTACTCCATATAAATAAGGTTTGCCCGTTGAACCCATCCTGCGAGAGATGAAAGTTCAATAAGGAACCCACTTTTTTGGGAGGAATAGAGTGAGTAATTATTGTTAGAAATAATCAATAATATGTGGCGTATGGATTTTTTTATTCTAGTTTACTAAATGATATAATTAGTGCTTAAAAGTTTGAGGGGTTATTTGATGGATATATTCTATAACGATAATTAGAATTCCCCTTTAGATGTTATTAATAGAGAAGTAAAAGAGATAACTAAACACACCAATAATTTTTCTCTATAAGATCATCCATCGATCCCTATAGATATCATAACGGAAAAGCATCAATCGATCATGGCATCATCCTCTTCGTCAAAGATCTATATTCCCACAATAAGTTTTATGATTTTGATGTTTAGGTTCATATTTGAGATTGAATCAACATGACTACGATTCATCATGATTTGATCCATTTTTGAATATATAATCAACATTTGGTATTAGAGCGTATGTTGATTATATCAATTCAATTGTTAAGGATGAACCCTAAGACGGTCATTAAGAGAAAATTCATGATCGTCATTATTATGTATTTGGTTATCTGTAACTAAATCAAACAAAGTGCCATGATAATCGTTTTTATTATTTGTAGGATTTCTTTTAATTAGTTTGTAAATACAGTGAAAGAATAAATCTCATTATCATGACAATATAAACCAACAGTATGATTCAATCGATATAATGGAAATTATTAATTTTTATGGAAAAGATATTTTGTTTCTTTAGTTCCCGAACAAGAATCGATGGACTTTGCTTTTGAAATTTTCTATATTCCAAAAGAGAACTTCGTAAAATTGTTTATGAAGCCTCTATAATAAAAAATAATGAAATCACTACGATAGTGATTAGTAATTGGTTAAAGTGATTATTTAATTTTGATTCTTGATATATTGATGCATATTATTATTTTTAAATTAATCACTGTATTTTCATGCGTACATTCTTTTCAATTTAATGTTGGAACAATATTATTTTTTGAGAAAAAGGTTAAAGAAAATATTTGTAATTGTTCCCAAAATTCATTAACACGAATCGATCAGTTTCTTCTCTTTCTAAAATAAATCCTTAAAATATTTCTGCCATTAATTTTAATAACTAGAAATTATGGATCTTTAAAATAAATTGATTGAAATTTATTTTTTTGCCATTAATACGTGGTCATAAATATTTACTATTTCCTCCCAATTTAATGGCCATTAAATTTGACTAGCCTTTCCACACATTGTCACATGTTCTTGCCTTCTTTACTCTTGATATATTGACTTACTGTTCATATTTTTAATATTCTTTCTAAAATATTCTAATAACATTCAATCTTCCTACTTTAATAAAAGAGTAAATTGGGTGTCACGTGTCAGCACCACAATCATTCTCATCAAAATTTTCCCGTCTCTCTCTCCTATTAAATGATTACCTTAATTACTATAATAAATTAAGAAAGAAATCAATTTATTAAGGTTATTTCTAAATATTGATATTTTCAAAAAGTCAAGTTTTTAAAAACAAATAATAATTAAAATTGGGAGTTGTAATAAGAAAATTTTTTAAATAACATTTTATACGGTTTGGTTTAGAACAGAATTGTTTACTTTTAAAAAAAATTAAAAACAAAATTTTAAATAATTAATACCACTATTTTATTATTTCAGTCATATCATATCATAGAATATCATTGTATAATTAATAAATTTATTATATTAATATTTTATTTATTCAACCCTTGTAATACACGGGTTTACTAAAGCTAGTATTACTAATATATACTTGACATTTACTTTTAAATACTTTTGATATTTTCGTAAATTTAACAAAACTGCGTCAATTTTAAAATAACTTTTCAAATACAATAAACCTACATTTCATTTCAAAATTGACGTGTGTAATTTATATTTTATTTTCTTTCTTATTCCTGCTATATATATGATTTCGATCATCCATTATCATAATCGGTTATGTTTGTAACTTTGATTTAATATTTTATTATAACAGGCTTAATATTATTATTATTATTATTATTATTATTATTATTATTATTATTATTATTATTATTATTATTATTATTATTATTATTATTATTATTATTATTATTATTATTATTATTATCATCACACATATTAAGAACTTCACTTATATTAACAACATAATTCTATCTTATTATCAATCAATTTAGCAAAAGGAAATAATTTAGATTCATTCATTTATAATTGATCAATTAATTATCAGATTAGTTTTTAATTTATACTTATATATCTTTTTAAATTTTTTATGATTTTATTTTCGTAACTGATTACTTTAATTTTGGAAAACAAAAGTTAATTATTTTTTATTTGTATGTTATGTTAATTAGTGTCTTAATTTGTATAATTTTGATCAAATATATTGTTTATATGATAAAACAAGACTAGATAGCATAGTTTGACATCTTTGAATAAAATGATTCCTTTCAAATATCAAAGAAAAATAGTTTTTACTCGTTGTCTTTTTGCAATGACGATAAACAAAATTTAAGGACAATCACTATCCAAAGTAAATTTATTTTTAGGCAACCTATTTTTATAAACATGGTTAATTATATGTTATATTATCTAAAGTTAAAAGTAGACAGACACTAAAATCTCTTGTTATTAAATAAAAGAAATTTTTTTCGCCACTTCTCCTTGTCTTATCAAACTTTTGCTATTTGTCGTTCTTTCTAGACATTCTCATATAAATTTCCATCCAAAATTGTATTATAATAATATAAACACTCAAACTAATTTTTTTTTTCTTATTAAAAATCAATTTTCTTAATTGCTACATTTCTCTCTCTCATGTTAGATTTTTTAAAATCAAGTTATCTTTAAAAGTAAATTTTATTAAGAAAATTAAAAAATCATATCTTTTTAGTAAAATAGAAATAATTAATAATAAAAACTTTTATAATACAAAGTTTTCAAAACACTAAACCTTTTTAAAATAAATATTATAAATCATTCACTTTTTAAAATTATAAAAGGGTGAAATTTCTTAAAAACAGTCTTATTAAAATAACTAGAAAAATACAAACCAGAGTTTTTAATAAACAAGATTTTTACAAAAAATAAATTTTTTATATAAAATTTATTTTTTTAAATCATAATACGAATGTTTATAAATTAAACTACTTAGATAATAGAGTAAAAACAGCATAATTTTATTTCTTGAGTTATTACGTATATATAAATTTAATTACATCTTATATTAAAATATTGTACTGTAACTCTACGTGTTTATTACTAACTATAACACGTTTAATGAATGAGTTTCTAGCCTGCCTGTTTGTCCGTCCATCTGTACGTCTGTCTGTCTGTAATAAATAAAAACTAAGATGAGACATGACACAATTGTAAGTTCTATCATACTAATTTTTTCATTTGTCTCTATTTACTTATAATAGTATTACTTACTAATACTATTACTCATATGATTAAAAAATGTACGATTAATTGAAGAAGTAGTTATTGTAAAAAGGGAGGAAAAACTAAAAACGGTGAGAATAATTATTATCAATTAGATCTTAGATCCAAGACTTAAGAAAATTCAATGGCATAATGATAAATAATTAAAACTTTAAATGATAGATAAAGGGTATTCTAGTATTAACCACATTTTTAAGTTCCATCTTTTTTAAACGCTCGTAACTTTTACATACACTATTATTTTTTAAAAAGATTTACACCATAAAAGCAAGTGTTTTTTAAACTTTAAAACGCCTATAACTTTGATACATAAAAAATAAAGTTTTTTTTCACGTTATTTCAACACATTGTATAATATTTAACAACTCATTGTGTAATATCAAGTCATTATGTAATATTATCAGATCATTGTGCCTAATGTTGATCATTTTGTTATGAATTGTACTTGTTAAAAATGATGATTTTCATATAACACAATGCTAAAAATATAATTGTATGTTTTTAGTTCATTGTGTCATCATGATCAAGTCATTGTGTAATTATCATCAAAAACATCATTTTGTCTATTGTTTATCATCAAGTATAGTGCTAGTTATTGTGTTACCCACTGTGTCAAATATTAACCATTGTGTTTTCTAAAATGGTGATTTTCGAATAACACAATGCTGAAAATATAACTTTTTTACGTCTTTTCCAGTTCATTGTGTAATACTGATAAGGTCATTGTGTAATACTCGTTATGCAGCTCATTATCGAGTCTAGTGTTGGTTATTATGTTACTCATTGTGTCTAATGTTGACTATTGTGTTATGCAGTGTGTTTTTTATAATGATAATTTTCAAATAATACAATAATGAAAAATATAACTTTTTTATGTTTTTAAGTTCATTATATAATACTGATCATGTCATTGTGTAATCTTCGTCAAGCAGCTCATTGTATTTATTTCTAATCATCGAGTATATCGTTGTCATTGTGTTACCCATTGTGTCTAATGTTGACCATTGTGTTTTTTAAAATGATGATTTTCAAATAATACAATAATAAAAAATGTAAACCTTTTATGTTTTAAGTTCATTATGTATTACTTATTAGATAAATATGTAATCCTCATCCATTCAGAAAATTACACAATGACCTAACGAAATTACACAATGAGTTAAAAACGTGAAAGAAAAAACTTTGTTTTCTTATATCAACATTATACGCATTTTAAAGATTAAAAAATGCTCGTTTTTATGGTATTACTTTTAAGAAAATAATATTGTTTGTAAAAATTAAGATTGTTTGAAAAAAAGATGAAACTTGAGAAGCGGGAACATTACCAATTTTGCACCCAAACTAATTTTGATTAAAATGACACCTGTCAACATCTTAATCTTTCTTACACTTTTTAGTTTTAGAAGATTATGTATTTGAACATTTCTCTTAAATTAAAACCCTATTTTTATTTGAAACACACTTTTTAAATATAACAGTTTTATAAAATACAGAATTTAATGAACTTTTAAAAAATCATTTTTCTTAAACAAAATATTTAAAAACCATATAAAACAAAAGTTTAAGAAAAATTATTGTTTATTTACTTAAAGTAGCTATTTATACGTAATTATAATCATATTTTATATCCAAACATGGTTTTATAATTTATTTTGACAAATAAGTATCCTTGTTTTCATTCATTTCAAATAAAGCGTTTACAATAAAGTGGCAGGTAGATGAGCAACAAGTTGCGCCACGACCCCATTTTGAATAGCAAATCCAATTCTACTAAAAACAAAGCTTTTATAACTCATAATATATTAGTACTAATTATTAAATAATTTATTTATTCAACTCGTGTATTACACGGGGTACTAACCTAGTAATGTATAAACTAAGAAGGCATTAGTATTTTATGTTATTATTTATGTGAAATACTACTAAAGTTAGTGATTTGATGAATCACAATCGAATTCCGTAGTTAATCAATTTTTAAATTACTCCAAACTTGCAAACATTTTTTTATGTTATGATTTTTATTGGTAGAAACATATAATGCAGTTATGTTTCATATTTACAAATAAAATCAAACTTGTAATCATTCTTTTACAAGCCTATGTCTTAAAATATTTTTTAACATAGAAATAAAGAATGATAACTTCAATGAAATATTAAGTGATTTATCTTAACGGTATATTATTAGGTTTGACATTGAAGTTTTATGTTACCATGTTATATAATTATGTGTGTTGTCAAATGATGAACTCAAAGGTTAGTTGTCTGATGATACAAATGATGGATATATGCTAAATATTCATAGATATTACACTTATACCCAAAGATAATGTGTCGTATTTATATGCCTTAGTGTACTTATGTTCATAATACTTAAATGTTGGTCATAGGCAACGCGAAGCCACCGTTCAAGTAGAAACTTTTATTTGTTCATAATATTTGACTTTTGGTCATAGCCAATACGAAGCCAATGCTCAAATAGAACTTTACTTTTAGCCTATTATTTTGGTGTTATAGTAGGTCTCATCTTTAACGTATTAATTATGTCTGCTTGATTTTTAATTACACCATAATATAACTCATTTAACTCTTCTACTTCTGCTTGTCTTAATTTAGCATCCACTATCACCACAAACTTTGGAATTGAAGTTTTGAATGGAGCTCGTCTCATGAAGGGACTCAGTTAAACTTACTCTTGGTATGTTGGATCTTGATTATGCTCTAAGGCATGACGCTTCTGCTGCTCTTACTACTGAAAGCACAATAGATCAGGAACAAGAGTATGAAAAGTAGGAGGGATCTAACCGAATGTCTCCCATGGTAATCAAGAACTCCGTCTCTATCGCAATTAAGGGAGTGGTACCATTATTCAAAAAATGCTCAACCTTATACGAATTCAGTGGAGGAATAGTTTAAAGGATCTTCTAAAGCACATGTTAGCACTCTAATTTTGAAGATGCTTACTACAATGTATGATGGGTTTAATAATGAGCATATAATGATGATGAATGACATGGCTCACAAACTCAAGAGCTTAGACATGAAAAACAATGATGGTTTTTCTATTACACTTCATTATTACTTCTCTTCTTGCATGTTTTGATGATTTTAAGATCAATTATAATTGGTAAGATAATAGCAATGTGAGTGCAGGACGAAGAACGCCTGAAGTTAGAAAAACCTGATGTTGTTCATGTTACCACCACTAAGCTATTAAATAGAAAGGGAAACTTTAAAGGGAAAAGCTTCAAAGTCCATAAGGTTGGTACAAGTGCAGCTTCCAGCTTAAATGCCTGATTCGGACAATCTCTCTTCAAATTCTACAATAAGGGGCACACACAATGGGATTGCCCTAAGTTCAAGGATTGGCTAGCTAAGAAAGGGATTTCTTTCAATTCGGAAGCTGGAAAAAAACCAAAGGACAATTAGGATGGGAGATGGTGACGGACTTAATGTTAAAGCCATAGGAAACATGCAATTAATAATAAAAACTAGTCATGGTATTAAGCTTTATGATATATTATATGTATAAAGGATAATTCGGAAGTTGGTATATGTACCAAAGTTAGACAATGATGGTTATGAAGTTTTGCATGGTCGTGGCAAAGTCACTATTACTTTAAAGTCTCGTGTTTGTGGTTATGCTTATGTGGATGGAAATCTCTATAAGTTAGAACTAGATCAATTTTCAGAATCATTATTATCATATAATGTGAATGAAAACATTAACTAACGAAAATGAGATTTGGAAACATCATCTATGTTATGGCATCAATGTTTAGGCCATATCTCGCGAGATCGCATGTTAAAACTCGTGAAAGATGAAGTATTACCAAATTTTGATTCTCTAATTTTAAAAGATGTGTTAAAACATGTGGATAATGGATATAGAAAGGATGCTATCAGGAGTTCATGTTTACTAGAACTCATACATATTGATATTAGTGGACCTTATCCTATTGGAATATAAGGACATAAATCATTTATCACTTATACAGATGATCAACCGTGTTAAATGTACTTGTACTTAATTAAGAATAAATCAAAAACACTTGAAATGTTTAAAACCTTTGAGGCTGATGTTGAAAATCAACTCAATTGTAAAAATAAAGGTAGTGAGATCACATAGAGGTGGTGAGTATTATGGTAGACATACTGATATAGGTCAATCTTCTGGTCCTTTTTTTTAATTTTGAAAAGAATACGAGATTGTAAAGTAAATTACCATGTCAGGTACTCCTTAGCCGAACGGTATAGCTGAGAAAAGAAATCATTCCCTAATGGACATGGTTAGAAGTATGTTAGTAGACTCCTCTTTACCTGAGTTCTTATGGGCAGAGGCTTTAAAGATAGTTGTTCATATATTATTAGAGTTTCTTCTAAGTCTGTCCCTAAAACTTCTTTTAAGATTTGGACAGGAAGGAAACCTAGCTTAAGTTATATGAAAGTATGGGGTTGTCCAACCAAAGCTAAGCTTTATAATCCTAAAAAAAATTAATATGAAGACAATTAATTGTTTCTTTATATGATATCCTGACCATTCAAAGGATATAAATTCTATAGCCCTTCTCATACTACTCGTATCATGGAAACTCTTCATGCTGTGTTTCTAAAGGATTATAAAGTTAGTAGGAGCAGTGTACATCAAGACATTAACTTACAAGAAGTGCAAGAGAAGAAGGGATGGGCTCTCTATACTTACCTCTTTTTACACCTTTTGTACATGATAATGTATCATTAAGTGACATTGCACCATTATCTCTTGTTTCCTCAGAATTTCATGTTGCTCTACACATCCATGTAAACAAAGCAACATCAAAACCTATAAGAGCAAGTCCCTGAAACAACTATTGAAACTCTTGGACCCGAAAATCAGCAAATGAGGTCATTACTGTTTAGAATACCTACTAATTTTGATGATTATGTAACCCACCTTAAAGAAGGTGATATGGATTTAAGAAAGTGTAACGACCCAACCTCCTATAATAAAGCCATTTATAGTGATCAATCGTTTGAATGGAACAAATCTTTGATCGATGAGTTTGATTCCATGTATAAGAATATCGTTTGGGAATTGGTTGAATTACCCAAGGGTGTAAAATCCGTAGGATGTAAATTGGTTTTCAAAACCAAATTAGACCTGAATGGTTATATTAAATGTTGTAAAGAATGATTGGTTGCTAAAGGCTATACTCAGAAGGAGGGATATGATTAACAGGAAACCTTCTTACCTATTTCACGAAAGGATTTCTTAAGGATCGTTATGGCCTCAGTAGCTCATTTTGGTTTAGAGTTGCATCAAATGGACGTTAAAACCGTAATGTGTTCATGAACCAACCTGAAGGTTTCAAACCTAAAGGTTAAGAAAACTTAGTTTGTAAGTTAAAAAAATTCATATGCGGGTTATAAAAGCATCACGTCACTGGTAGTTGAAATTTGATGAAGTCATGATGAAATAAGGTTTTATCAAGAATCAAGTGGATAATTGCACCTAGCTCAAATTGAATGGGAGAAATATTGTGATGATTGTCCTTTACATACATGATATTCTATTGACAATTAAGAGTTTAGATATGTTGCATGTGTCAAAGCGATTAATTTCACATAGTTAAAGGAGATGTTTTCGGTTTATTTCAATGTCTAAAAACAAAGGATGAGAAAGAGCAGATGCAATTGATACCTTATGCTTTAGTAGTGGGAAGTTTAATGTACGCTCAACTTTGTACTCTTTCTCATATTGCATATATTGTTGGAATGCTAGGCTGATACCAATCTAATCCTGGCCTAGATCATTAGAAAGCAGCAAGAAAGTATTGTCATATCTTCAAGGGACAAAAGACTATAAATTGACATACAGAAGAACTGATAACTTGGAAGTGGTGGGTTATTCTGATTCTGACTTTGTTACATGTAAAGTTGATAAGAAACCAACTTCAGGGTACATCTTTATGTTAGCAGGCGCACTTATTTCATGGAGGAGTCATATGTAGTAGTTGATGACAACCTCAACAATGATGGTTGAATATGTTATGGATTATAATGCAACTTGCCATGGGATGTTGAAAAGAAATCTTATCACTAACTTAATATCGTTAACTCCATATGAAGACCGTTGAAGATTTACTGTGACAACTCGACCGTCATCAGTTTCTCGAACAGTAACAGTTCGAGCAGAGCTAGTTTATATCTCGATAGAAAATATTCGTTCGTGCGAGAATGAGTAAAGAAAAATAATTTTTTAATCAAGTATATTAGCACAAAAGATATGCTTGCGGATCCCATGACTAAAAGTTTACCACCTAAAATTTTCCAAGAACTCGTAACAAGGATGATTTTAGTAGAGACCTTATGTTAGATCTAGGAGCAATAGGTCTAGATCATTCTGTATAGGCTTAACACTTTAATCAATGGTTGTAATAAACTCTTGTAATTCATTATTTTAATGTATGCATTGTGTATATAGGTTAACCCATATCTGTGTTGATTTATATATGTGATTGCAGGTTTGGCATACTTAGTCAATTTTTGAAATTGACTAAGTGTAAGAACATCTACGGATGAACATTTATGTTCTTCTGTAGATAACCTTCTTACACAAAATACATCCGAGGATCCTCTACGGAAGAACACTCCTGTGCAGATGAAGTCAATGGTGTGCTGTAAGACCAAAGATCCACGGATGAACAACTTGCACTCCAATGAAGTCTACCAAGTGAAGACTCCTACGGAAGGCAAAACTCCTGCGGAAGACCAACAGTTGTATATAATTCATCAAGTAAATCAAGTCAACAAGTCAAACACTGACTCCAAGAGATTCATTGTTTCCTTAACAGAATCCCTGAGCCTATAAATACTAGTCCTAGGTTACACATCAAGGGGACGGCTGAATACCTAACAACACATCGATCCACACGATCAATCAAACACAAAAACCCTAGCAGCCGCTATATCAATTACACCAAAATCATCAATACGTTCATAGCAAACATCATCATTAGCAATCATTATTTGATCATTTGTATTCATTAATCTGTTTTAATGAAAATCTTTTGAATCAAATCTTGTTTATTCATTTATTGTTCTGTTCTTCATTATTAAAATTTATTGTGGTTGATATTTAATATTTCATCAATTGAACAACGATTAATGATAATTCCGCGATCATTAAATCGAACCCAATCTAATACTGATAATTCCTAAATGTGATCCTTGGATTCACACCTTATGTAATAATAACAAATGTGTATTTATGATTAATGTAATTTCCTTGAATGTTTATTTTGTCTCGATAATAACTAATATGTGCGCTTAATGACCTATAGACAAATTTGTAGAGATTAACAATGTACATAAAAGTTTATTTCAGTTATTTTGGTTTTATGTTTAAATGTTCTATATTGAGACTTTAGTATGACTATAAGGAGTCTTAAATTAACTCAATTCGAATGACCGTAACTATCTTCCATAAGTTTTAATATGAAACTTGATGAGTGTTTAACTTAGCTAAACTTATATATACTCATCACAAATGATCACTCGGCCAAGTGGAAGAACGTTAGAAATAACCCGTAATATGTAGACTACGAATCATTTAATTAAAGTTTACTAAATAACATAATTACTCCCTAAAAGTTTGAGGGGTTTATTTGATAGAAATACCCCATAATATAATAAGAGTTTCCCGTTAGATGTTATAAATAGAATAGTAATAACTTAAACACACCAGTAACGTTTCTCTCTAAGTTCATCCATCGATCACTCTAGACATCATAACAAGAACACATAAATCGTTCATGGCATCATCCTCCTCATCAACGATCTCTATTCCCATGAGTACTTTTTAATGTTTTGATATTTAGTTTCATATTAAAGATTGAATCAACATGATCAGGGTTCATGATTTGATCCATGTTTCAAGATATAATCAACAACTCTTAATTACTGTTTTGAAAAGCTGCGCTACTAGTGAAGATTTAACTCGTGACCAATTTGTATAGAGGCGCGCAACTTGAAGCCTTCAACCACTTGTGTTACAACTCTTTTGCTTACATTTCTGACTAGGTTAGAAAACATAAAATTCTTGTATTACAGGTTTTGAATAAAAAATAAATAATAACCGATAATGAAAATTTAGAAATTATAAAACGATTGAACAATTTAAGTAATGATAATTTTGAATTAAAAAAATTATAAATAGCTAAAAAATTATTTCTTTAATGTCATAGTTTAATAGGAGAAAGAAGCGAAAAAGCAACGGTGATGAGTCACTAGAGAGTAACATGTGTTTCGTCATTTAATAAAAAAGAAAGACAGAAAAATAATAGTGATAAGACACCAAAGAGTGACATGTATCTCATAAAATGTTTATTTATTATAGAGTATAGATCAGAAATATATAAAACATAATATTTTAATGTTTTTTCTTTTTTATTATCATATTATTTATTTTAAGATTTCGATGACCATATTTTTAACAATTTTGTTTCAATATATAGTTAAGGAGAACTCATTAGAACAAAAAAGTTAAAGCACATGTACGATAAGCCATTTAATTATTTTTTGAGTAAATTACTTTATATATTACTGATTATTGTATATTTTAAATATTTGAATCTTTGATATTTTAAAAGCTTTATTTGCCATCTACTTTTTATTTTTGTAACTATTTGAGTTCAAAAAAACTAATGAATGTTAACATTTTTCAAAATGACTAAGCATCCTCGGGACTCAAATGTTTAAATACTCCTATTTGTACTTTTAATTATTAGTGTGGTGTGTGTATGTGTATGCGTAATAAATTTATTTATTAAATAGTGTTTGCAAATAATGGTTATTTTATATATTCATGTAATATTTTTTTAATAAATGTATTTTTAATAATATTTTTTGCAAATGGTTATAATAATCGTTTATATATATATATATATATATATATATATATATATATATATATATATATATATATATATATATATATATATATATATATATATATATTCATATTCGTGTAATATTGATTATTAAAAAAATTCATTTTTTACGATTATTGTTTAATACTACACGTTTAATATACAAATAAACACGCTTTTTTTAAAACAGTTAATATTTTGTAAACGTCTTTCTTCCTAAATTTGTTCGCTTATCGAATTTCTTTTCTAAATTATTCATTTTTTATATCGTTCGTTTAGATCGTTTGTTTTCTTTAAATTATTTAGTTTTCTAAAATCGTTGTTGTTTAAGAAGAATAATTCAAACTAGGAATGTGTTGGGGATCAAAAGATGTAACTTTTTTACATTAAAAAACTATTGCAATATCATACTTAAACTAAAAGAATTACTTTTGTAAATCATTTGTTTGTTTAAACCTTATGTTTTTAAAATCATTCGGCTTTTTAAATCGTTGGATTTTTTAAATAATACGATTTTTAAGCCATTCGTTTTTTGAATTCTTTCTTTAAAAAATAGTTCGCTTTTAAACTTTAATAATTGAATGAATTAATAAAATTAATTATTTTAAATAGAATTAAAAAAACCGATTTAGATGGACGAATGATTTGAAAAAAAAATGATTTAAAATAACGAATGATTTAAAAAATCATCTAATAAACGAATGTTTTTCAGAAGAACGGTTAAAAACTATAAAAAGCAAATGAGTTTCAAAAGATTTATAAAAAAGCTAATCGTTTTGGAAAGACGTATTTAATTTTATTTTTTAACGTGTAGTATGAAATAATAATCTAAAAAACTAAAGTATTAAAAACAAATACTACACTTATATACGAAAATAATTATTTGTAGACATTTATATAATTGTTTAATATGCATACACACACATTAAAAACAAAAGTAAAAATAAAGGTATTTTAACATGCAAGTCGCCAAGGGTGTTTTAATTATTTTGGAAAAATATTAACAAAATAGTTAACCCCGTTAGTTAGTTGGACTCGAATAGTTACAAAAATAAAAAGTCATGGGACAAATTTAAGTTTTAAAATATTTGAAATTCAAGTAGTTAAAATATTTATACATCCGGGATGCAAATAATAACTTATTATATCTTTTATAAATGATTTGAACCTTTTATTATTTGAATCTAAATATTTCACTAAATTTTTCATTAGAATTCAATTGACTATGCCTAATTAATACCGTTAACTTTCTAACACGAGGGATATATTTGTCAAAACAATTACAAATTAAAAAAACCAGCCTCACGTAAGGGGTTTTATGCGTACAGTCTTTTTTGATAATCACATTTGTGATTTGACTCCACGATAGTATTTTGTTGTTTTTCTAGTTTAGTGGTGATGTTATCTTTTTTTCTATTTTATTACATCACATAACTCTTTAGTGTAAAGTTAACTATTACAATGATTGGTGTTCTAGATGATTAATAATATACTCTTAATGTCATGTTCTTTTACTTTTATGGTGATTTGTGTTTTATAGTTATGATTCAAACAGTTGGTGTTATATGGCTTGTTTATTTATTTTTATTTTTTTTATTTGCTAGTGCATGCTTCTTAATGTTAGAAATGAATATTTTTTTTAATTATCATCCTTAGATTTTATTTTATCTAACAAGTGGAGTTAATCATAATGTTGACTAGTAGTAAAGACTGAAGAACATAAAATCCATCACGTGAGTCTTGTTCTTTATTTTGTAATTATTTTGACTAGAATACCCCTCATGCTGGAAAATTAACAGAAACAATTAACAATATTAACTAAGTGTAGTCAAATGGATTCAAATAAAAACTTTAGTGAAACTTTTGGATTCAAATGATAAAATTTAAATATTTGGATTCAAATGACAAATTTTATGAAACCATGGGGATGAAAAAAAACACTTAACTCTTAATTATTTTTTGCAACAAAGATGGTGATAAAGATACGAGAAATTATATGAAAAGAAATTTTTCTACCACATGTCAGCATGATATATTGTAAGAGGCCAACAAAAATAGAAACCACTCTGTTGATAGGTTCGAAGCTAGGTCAATCTAAAAAAAATCCAAAACCGGGCAACTATATATACAAGTTCAACAAATGGATTAACAAGTAACATGCCGACTTTAACGACTTCAACATTGACATAACACCAACGAGTCCGCAAGAAAAAAAGAAAGAAAATGACTGGGTCATCTTGAAAAGGAAAAGAATTTTTGATCAATATCGTGTCGAATACAAGATGATAAAGGAACAAGGAAAAAAAGTATTCGACGATAGGTGGCGAAAACAAAAATTAAAAGAGATGAAATGACAATAACTATAATGCGAGAAGAACAAAAAGACCATGATATCAAGACATTTATGGAATCGTGTGACGGTGTGGCCGAGCCATTCTTGTTAATAATACTTCAATATAAGTCTGTAGTCGCAAAGTGGGGTTGGCCTTGTGATGTTTAATTTTTTTCTTTTATTTTGTAATGTTAGATTTTTTAATTACTTTTCTTACTTTTAATCAATTTAATTTTAACTTTAGTTATGTATTTTAATCAAACGAAATTGTGAGAGTACTTTTAGATTTAAAAGATTAGCAACCTTTATTTTAAGGTACTCTAGGGTAGTTTAAGTAAAAAAATAATAGAAGATATATTGATTGAGTGGTATTTAGGATATTTTTTAATAAAAAAGAGGTCCTGGGGTACAATATTTTAAATTTCTATTATCATAACTACCATCCAAATATCGTAAAGAGTTGTAGCACAATCTTTCTTACCCAAGTCACCCTAACAAGTTTCTTAAATAGAAAGTGAATTACATATTTAAATAAATAAAGTCAAATTTTAATTAATTAAAAAAATATACAAAATTAAAATAAAAATAACTAAAAAAATATAAAAAATAAAACCTAAAAATTATAAATAAAGTTAAAGTAACTAAAAATTAAAAAAAAACCTAAAAGCGACAATGCTAGTTTACGTTGAAGGATAACTACTTGCAAGAATGGTACAATCAAACTGTCATGCAATTTCACAAACATTTCCATATATTTCATTTGTTTTGGCCGGATTGCCTCATGTTACTCTTCCATTATAGCAATCACTACTTCATCTCTATATATTTTTAATTCCTTCGTCTTACTTTCGAGTAACTTTTGTATTTCTTCTCTTTATTTCTCCTTTATCGCCTTGTTTCCGGAAAAATTATCTTCCAACCTTTTTTCCTTTGCTTGATAATTCGACCACTTGTTTCCAAGGCTACTTCCTCATGCTCATGCCATGACGTGCGAGTCGTCCTTTTGAGAGTTTTTCTTTTATTTTCAGCTGGAACCTCCTCTTCTTCCTCATATTGTTATTCTTCTTCTTGCTCATCTTCACCATCTTGTTGTTCTTGTTCTTCCTCATCTTCATCATAAGTTAGTTAAACAGAGTGGCTCTACCATGTAATTATGTAAAGAAAGGGCCCCCAAATAGGTGCATCAATATGTAAGATAGATAGAAGAACTCGAAATCTTGCAAGTGAAACCCTTACAACAATCAGTAGCCGTTAGGAATATTAGGAAGAAAATTGTTGACAATTTTTAGATATATGGCTTATTGTTATGGGATTTGCACTTTGCATTATTTACATTCTCAACATCATTCTAATTTACTTGAAATCTCCTATTCTTTATGTCGTAATTCATGTTTCCCATAGCTTTAATCCCATGGAAAAGCGCCTAGTACTTCTTGTAGGTAATAATACCCTAAGACAATCCGTACACACCAACTGCTTGATAACAAGGAATTGATAAATGTTCATTCTTGTTTGAGATAAAGAGCTAGCAACAATAGTATGTAATATTGATTCTAGTTGATAGGTTATTTATGGATTATGAATATGAAGATTTGCTACTGGTGTGCAAACAAATTGAGCATTATTTAAAGAAGGGACAATAGTTTTTGTTGTCTTTAAAAACTTTATTAATATGTATATACAAATTCTCAAAAGTCTAGTTGCAAGTTTGTAGCAATTTAATTAAAAACATTAGTGAAGGTTAGCCAATGTAAAACACATGAATGTTGTATTTTCATCATAACTTCTCCATGGTTGTTCTTGGTATCTTAAGTTACCACCTTAGTTAAGGATATAAGTGATATTGGAACATTATTATCTTTTAGTGTATAACTTGCATAAAATTTAACTATCACTAATTTAAAAGTTGAAATTTTGATACTTGATAACGGGGAGTTAATGTTCCAACAGTAGGATGTTGAAGAAATTTGGTAATTCAAACGAAATCGGATTCACTAGAAGGCGTCTGAAAACTTTCAGATCAAACTAATTTGGTGGTTCACCCAAAATTGTTCAATCGGATACAATCTAGTGATTTAGAAACGAAAATATGTTGATTTTGTGATGAAGAACGAACCAGAAAAAGAACAGAACTTCTGACCAAAATTCCTTGGAGCGTATTTGCAGTTTTTTCCATTAGAAAACTGCCTAGGGCAGTTTTTGGGTCCTCAAATTTACACTTTCGGCCCTTCAAGAATTAATAAGTTTAATTCTAGAGAGACTCCGAAAATGAATTTTTATTGAAGTAATAATTACAGAAAAAAAAAAATTTCCAAGCTGACCTGGCAGCTCGACCCCAGCCAGGGGCTCTGCCCCTTGGACCCCGCCAGGGGCTGCCGCCCCTTGGACCCCGCTTCCAGGGGCGCTGCCCCCGGACCCCCGCCAAGGGGGCGCTGCCCCCTTGGAACCCCCGTCAAATACGGATTACGCGCCTAGGATCGTAATAGATTCAAACAAGCGTGCACTCCGCACCTCCTAACTTGTTTGAAGTCTATTATGATCGAATTGGTCAACACAAGTTAATCCCAATTACACTAAAATATCCAACATAGGAGATGGTTGTCATGTTGGTAACTTTATTGTACTATAACCACATTTTGCTTGTTATTTTGATTTTTTTGTTGGCATTATGTTATGATTTGATGAACAAAGGTGTTTATTTTGTTTGTTGGCATAGAAAAGCTAGCTAATAAAAAAGAAATTTAGTTGTACTTAATCCTGTTGTCAATGAGAAGTTATTCAATTTAATCAGGCTGCTAAATCTTCCTTGTAAATTTAGAAAACTGTTTTGATCAATCAAACACGATCTCATATATGATATTATGTTGTAAATCACTACATGAGGCTATTGTTTGAATTTTGTCCATTGTCCTCTTATGTCAAACAAAGGTTATATGATAATTGTCATGGGCACCTATCTAGAAATTAACTGTTTAATAGGATACTAGTATAGTTTTGATATTAGCTTTAGGACAATGTGGTGTTTTTGATATATCATAGGGAGTACTTTAGATATGCCGTCTTAGAATGATTTTTGAAAAATTAACAAATCAGAATCATATTATTATATATGTACTTTAAGCTCATGGTTATGGTTAAGTAATTTCTCATGTCGCTCTAAAAAGGTAATTTCACATTAAATTGAAAGCTTGAAAAGGCTTTAAATTTAGAGTCCACTTTAGGCCTCAAATAAAAGGTTGAACCGACCAGCTTTTGGTAGTTGGGACTAAGGCTCATGATTGTATAATGGTCAAATGGTGGTTCTTCTAGGGTCAAATGTGAATTGATCATGTATAACTTGAGTAGGCTTGCTATATACAGTTGGATAGGTTTGGAGTGGAACTTTTTCATTATGGCTCAAACCAACTCTCGGCTTAAATGAATTTCAAGTGTTAGGTTGTTTTTTTCTTGAATCCATTTGAGTAGAAAAAATAAGTAGAAGAGAAGAAGAATTGTTTAATTTTTGGTATAAAGTATTGATAGAAACTTGTTTAAACTAGTTTTCCCTCCCTGAGCGTTGCGTTAGTAATTCTCTAACGGTCCAAAATATTAAAACACAGACATCAAAACACGTTGTAAAGGCGGCCATTTCGACATAAAACATAGGACATCAAGAAACCCGATTGCAAACCTAGGTCATAACATCCCTTACACGCTTAAAAAATCCCAAAAGAATGAATAAAACTCAAAACTTCGGGTTAGTCGCAACCTTGAGCCCGGGTCATCAACGATGGCACGATCTTGAATATCATAACACAAATAAAAGAACATATTGCAACGGTCGTCACTTTATTATAAAATCGTAAACCATCATAAAAGTGAGTGTCACTTTGTTATAAACCCAAAGATGTACTCCGTCATAATATGAAAATAATGTATTGTATTGCTAAAGTTATTTGATATAAGCGGATAATATTATGTCAATAAAGAAAGCACTTGTGGTCAAAATATAAAACTATCAAACTTGATGTAGTTAAGTTTGTACTATTATATAGAGTATAATTTAATGTGAATAAGGATTGAATTTATTCTTTTGAAAAAATCAATTGCTACATAAAAATAGTATTAATCTTCACCAACGTCTAGTAACAACTTTATTCATGGGTTCGTGAACCTGATTTTTCACCTAGCTCGAAGCTGCTTTGGATGCAGCAGTGTTCCTGATTTACCTACATAAACCCACAAGTGGCAAATCGTGTTTTATCGTGTTTAATAGGTTACGGACGACGCGATTAACACAAGTATCAAACATGAAAACAACACCTTTAACACTTAGATTTGATGGTTTGAGTGTGACAATTATATGTTTTAGGTATCAAGAAGAAGAAATAATAAATCCAAGACTTGATGGTTTAGTTAGGGCAGTAGACTACTTAGAGGTTTACTTTATTCTTGACTGCTTTCCAGCTAGAAAAGTGGATTACTTGGAAACCTTTTAAATGCTTTAACTGCAAAGAATTAAGGCATTCAACTGTTAAGTGCCCGAATCATAGCCAAACCCTTAATCAACCTCTGAAGAAGAAGAAGGAAAGAAAACGGTCCCTAAAAAGACGCTCCTAATTTTAATTATTTTAAAAAAGTAAAAAAATAAATAGTGCACTTTTTTTTGCTAAACAGGTCTTATCGTGTCTAAACAGATACCCATTTTGCCAGCCCTGGTCACAACCCACATTACAACCAGACCATTTGATCGTGTGGTAATAGTTCAGGGTTTTATTGATCCAAATACATGATTTTACACAATTGTTATTATGGAATTTGTTTAATTTATTTCTGTTTTGTTCATCGGTGTATGAAACCTAAAACGAGCTTAATTGGAAGCAAAATAAGCAAAACATGGAACTATAAGGACTGAAGTAGTAAATATCAAATGTTACAAAAAAAGTATAATTTGAAGTGTACCGGCGTATCATACGCCGGGTATGGGCGTATTTGACAAAAAGTTCAGAAGGTTAAGCGTGTGAGGCGGCGTATCATATACTGGTTGGGCGTATGATTCGCAGGTGGCAGCTTCAGCACCGGATTTTGAGGAATTTTGATTCTATTTAAGTATCTAAATAAGGTTTTCGAAGGGAAACTTCTTCCATACGAAAACTGACGAACTTTTGGCAATTTTTGGTGTTCAAAGGCTCCCCAAATCATCCACAACCATACTCCAATTCAAGATCAAATGCATAATGAAGACGATGTGTGGCTAGTTCGCTTTGTAATTGTTTCCGGGTGAATCATTTTTGTTAACAAAGACTATTGGTATGTTTTTATTAGGGTTTTGTGATGAACATTGAATTGGTTGATTTAAACGATTTTCTTATAAATAAACTTATGTGCTTGATTATCAGTTTTTGGTTTACTTGCATCGTTAACTCACTAAGACTAGTAGACAACTTAATATGGGTAAATTGGTAATATTGTGAACGAACGAATCTTAAAAGATTGTTTTTTTGTAATCACTTTAATCAAAAGTTAAGATCTTGAAGTGTCGTTTGTGCAAATCCTAATGAAACATTTTGGATGTTGATCTTGTAGAATTGAAAACCCGGAAGTGGTTATTTTTTCATTAATTAGTAAACTTGTTTCAAAGTTCGTTGTTTTTTGTATTAGTATTCTAGAAATCATTCAAAGATTCGATTTTTATTTCCAAAGTTTGTGTTTCTAATTTAATTGTGTTATGTTGTTAAACATTTTCCGCAAATTCCCTGCGTAGACGACCTTAATTACCCTTACGCAATAAAGGTAGCTAAAACCGATATTTTAATTTGTTTTTATCGAGTCTCAACAACCAGATCAAAATGGTGCCGTTGCCGGGGAATTAGTGCGCTTAGTGTTTAATTTTTTTATTTGCTATTCTTAAAATTTTTGAAAACCCCAAAAAGATTTTCTTTTTTTTTTTGTTCAGTACTACGCGAGGTATTTTGTGTTTTCTTGTTTGCAGGTAACAAATACGTTCATGCGTACAAGATTTTCTGGAAGAACCTCACCACTGCAATTTGATCCAGAAATCAAGAAGATTGCAAGGGAGAACTGTGTGTATTATAAGGCATCAACTTCAAGATGTTTGAAACTTCATCAACAACAGTTCACCGGATTTTAAGTAGACTTTCAAGAACACCTTAAAGTAACCAATAAAGAATGATGAACAATCTGGAAAATAAAGGAGGGCCACAACCTAATCAACCGTTGGGGGATATTCCACCACCATTGTTCCCTTAACATGATGACCCTCCACCTCAAGTCCTCAACCACAACCAGTGCAACCTCAACCTCATGGGCTGATCCTTGCAAATCAAGGTGTGCAAAACCAACCTCCTCCTATGAACTTTCAACCAGCTTCGGATTTTTGGGTTCGCAATCCAAGTTTTCAGCACAATATGGAAGGAAATCATCAAAGAAATAAGGAACGATTTTCAGTTGAAGGAAACCATCACACATCATATGAGGATGAATGGATTGAATATCAAGTTGACATGGAAGGACCAAACCAACATGATTTTGAGGATTATGGGAACTAACCGGCCTATCGAAACCGCTAACCAAATCGAGATCAGTGTGGTTATGCTCAACCACCCATTTGCAATAACGTTGGAGGTTAACCATTTAATGGCATGCCTGCCAATCTGGGAGCGCATCAACACATGGCGTGGATAGTCACTTTCGTCCCGCCATAGACTGGCCACAATATTTAGGAATTCTTCCTTACTTTCATAGACTGGCCACAAAAGAACGCTATTTGTATATATCCGAATTTATGGCATCATGTAGCACCATTGGTGGCCGAGGTTTTTCATAGAATGAAGTTAAATTGGTCCTATTCCAATTTACCCCTAAAGACAAGGCTAAACAATGGTCCCTATCTAGACCATCTGCAAGTATTCACACATAGGTACAAGTGCAACAACAATTCTTGGATGAATACTAAACTTTCCAAAGGACAAGTGATGTAAGGCGAGCCATTAGAGGATTTACATAATAATCAGGTGAATAATTTCATGAAGCTTTTCACCGATTCAAAAAGATGCAAAGAACTTGTCCACATCATGGCATGGCTAAGTGGGAGTTGATTTAAGCTTTCAATGATAGACTATCAACAGAAGATACAAGATATGTAAATTCCACAAGTGAAGGAACGTTTACCTTGAATCATGAAGATGATGATTGGGATATAATAGAAAGGATGAGTATAATCTCCAAGAAGTATGCACAATCGAGCCAAAGGTCGAGGGGTTCAAGTGTGAAGACGGTAACTGATCAGGTTGCCATGGATAGAATTGCAGCCTTAGAACGAGAAATTACGAGCCTTAAAGTTGGGAAGAGTGGTGTGGCGAACATATGTAGTGTATATGAAATGCGTGATATGTGTAATGACATTGACCATACATCAGTCACATGCTACTTGAATTTGGGGAAAAGTGAAGAAGTACACCAATTACCAGGCCAAGGAGAAAGGAAAACTTATGATATGAATTCTAACACCTATCATCTCGGTCTTAAAAATCACCCAAAGCTTAGATATGGTAACACTACTAACCAATTGAACCCTCCTTTTCAGGTACCAGATCACGGAAGTAACCAATATCAAGGTCGACAACAAGGATACAATCAAGGTGGGTATCAAAGAAACAATTACAATCAAGGGAATTACCAACAAGGAAGTCAATATTAATAAAGGAATCAACAACATCAACAAGGTGCTTCCACTGGTAATGGTAATGACAATGCAATCCTTGCGGTGATTCAAGACCTTGCCAAGGACATGAAGGAGTTCAAGCAATTCAAAGAGGTGCAAGAAAAGACTAACAAGGCCATTATAAGCAATTAGGACAATTAGCTGAACAACTATCAGGAAGAGAATTGGGTAAACTCCCAAGTGATACAACAAAGAACCCTCAACATCAAGCCTTAAGTTCAAAGAATGTGCACATAAACTCGGTTAGTGTCATTCCTAAATCTGAATGTATTGATTATGATTAAACCTCTCCTCCTCAAGTAGTTGCAGGTAACGATAAGAAAGTTGATAAAGAAGAAGGAAGGGACCCGGGAGCACCAATCATTCCCATTCAAGTCGGGAAATTTAAAATCAAACGAGCACTTTTGGATTATGGAGTCTAGGTGAGCATCCTTCTAGGGAGTTTATGTCCAATCTGATCTTGGTCCGTTACATAAAACTGACAAAATAGTGGTGCTTGTTGATTCGACATAGAAACAATCTCGGGGGATGGTTAAGGATGTTATAATCAAGCTAGAAGAGTTCTACTACCCAGTGGACTTTTTGGTGCTTGATTATGCACTAGTAAGGACGAATGAGCAACCAATGTTAAATTTAGGCCGACCATTCTTGGTAACAACCAAAACTTAAATCAATTGCCGAGATGGAATCATCGACATGACATTCGAAAATCGTAAGTTGTACTTTAATGTGTTTTCAAAATCAATTACATATGTAGTTAATAATGATTGTTTTGTAACAGATGCTACTAACGGGCTCCTCCTTATATTATACATGTAAGCGAGGGCATCACCAAGGAGAATGGTTTTGATCCTTACAGGTTTGAGCTTAAGAATGTGGAAAAGGATGAAAATGTGAAGGTGGAGCCATTAAGGAAGGAAAATTCGAGACGGAAGGTTAAGATGGGTAAACCGCCAGATCAGGAGAATTCAAGGATTAAAAAAGCAATATTTAGCCAAGGGTAGAGGGAACAAGAAGATCTATCAAGCCATGAGAAGCAGTTCTTTGAGAAGAAACTTGGAGAAAAGCACCCAATACGACCACCATAAGTGGTTACAGGCACGGTCTGGATAAAGACCTAAAACTTAGTGCTTGTGGAGGCAACCCGAGAACTTTATGGGTATGTCCACTAAAAACCCTCACGAGACTACAACTCCTCCACTCGGGTCTACAGAGGGGTTTAAAGGCTTGTTGCATATGCTATATATGACCGTGATTCCTACGAAAGAGTTTTACTTCTTTTATTAGTTTGTGTGTTCTTTGTTTTGTTTTTGTTAATTCAATCATGCACCAGACGCAAACACTTAAGTGTGGGGAGACACAAATGATGAAGGCTTTCACTAAAAGTATGATCAGGTCCATATACCCCTTTCTTATCTTGTTTGTATTATTTATTTGGTGTTCGAGTGTGATTTGGTTTATTTAGTTAGTAGTAGTTATAGTAATTGTTCTCACATAGGTTGAAGGAATTCGTTCTTTTGGTTTGTGACTGAATCTTAACCAAGAACCTCATACTCACAATGTTTATTTTTATTTTAGAAAAATCATACATCGGGGATAATGTATCCTAAGTGTGGGGATGGGGGAAGTAAAAAAACAAAATGCATTGAGAAATTGAATAAAAAAGTGCCAAATATGAGAAATTAAAAAAAATAAAATTTTTGAAAAAAAGAAGTCCCAAGCACGCTTGAAAATGTATAAAGATTGAATCTTTAAATACAAACAATTAACTATTTACCTACTAAAGCATGGTTTTTAGTTTTTGGTCATGGTTAGATTCGTTTTGATGTTTTAAGGAGAAAAAGACTTTAGATTTATAACCAATGGTAATAAGCTAGAAGGTGGACCTTTCATGCATAGGTTACATCAAATTCCCAAAGTTAAAACGTTAATTTTTATGGAATGTTTCAAGCAAGATATCAAATTATGCACAAAGATGAAGGCATTAAGATTTAATCTTAAGAATTGAAAAAAGACTTTTAATTTTTATTTTCTAGATCTTACCCAATATTATCTATTAGAAACCAGAAAAAAAGGCAAGTTGGTACCCAATGATATATATGATGAAAAGAAGTGAAATATGAAGCCTTTTCTTGTTCTAGTTTTGTTTATGATCAAATCCAAATTGGTTAGGTGATTATGTTCTCAAAAGTGGCCATAGTGCCAAGCCTCATTCTTCGGTAAGCCGATAAGTACATTTTCAATATATATATATATATATATATATATATATATATATATATATATATATATATATATATATATATATATATATATATATATATATATATATGAAGATATAGGCTGAAAAAGATCATATCGTTCGAAAAAGCGAGAAATCAAAAGAGGGCCAATATTAATTTGCCTTAAAAAAGTAAAAAAATCATAAAAGATGGGCCAATGTTTGCCTCATAATGCAAAATGCATTGATATCAATAATAGGTCTTCAAAGAAGGTAACCTTACCCAATTTTTGGATTTCATCACTTTTTAGCCATTTTTATCTCTAATTTCCTACCCTTAACTTAAGCCTAATGAAACATATAAAAATCCTTTTGATTTGTGTATACTTTAGGTGTATTGTGAGAAAATGTGATTATATGCATGGGTAAAATATGAAGGCCTATTAGGCTCGATTAGGTGAATTTAGATTTAAAGTGACATGATTTTGTTTGAAAGAAAAAAATTGACAAATATGTTCAAAAACATATGCGAATTTGGGTATGACCTTGAACCAAAACTGAGAATTAGTAAGGGATTGGGGAATGTGTTTGATGATAAAAGTTTGAAAGTTACTCAAAAGCTTTGCTTAGGGACAAACAGAGGTTTAGTGAGCGTCATGTCGAATTTCTCTACCATTTTCTTCTTTTTCACTTTGGCCAATATGAGCAAAGAATAAGTATGGGGGATGTGATCGCGTGGTAATAATTTAGTGTTTAATTGATCCAAATACATGATTTTACATCATTGTTATTATGAAATTAGTTTACATTGTTTGTGGTTTGTTCATAGATTTTTGAAGCCTAAAACGAGCTTAAGTGGAAGCAAAAGAAGCAAAACACGGAACTACAAGAACTGAAGTGGTATATATCAAAAGTTACAAAAAGGCACAACTTGAAGTGTACCGGCGTATCATACGCCGGGTATAGGCGTATAATACATCGGGCGACGTTATGACCGCGTATTTGTGGGAGTATTAGACAAAAGTTCAGAAGGTTAGGCGTGATGAGGTGGCGTATCATATGCTGGTTTGGCATATGATATGCTTGTGGCAGTTTTAGCATGGGGTTTTGAGGAATTTTGAGTCTATTTAATTATCTAAATTGGGTTTTCGAATGGAAACTTTTTCCAGAAGAAAATTGATAAACTTTAGGCGATTTTTGATATTCCAAGGCTCCCCAAATCATACACAAACATTCCCCAATTCAAGATCGAAGGCATAATGAAGACGATGTGTGGCTAGTTAGCTTTGTGATCATTTTCGGGTGAATCATTCTTGTTAAGAAAGACTATTGGTATGTCTTTATTAGGGTTTTATGATCAACACTGAATTTTTGAATGCAATTAACTTTTGATTGATATAAACGGTTTTCTTATAAAATAAGTTGTGTACTTGATTATCAGTTTCTGGTTTCTTTGCATCGTTAACTCACTAAGACTAGTAGACAATTTGATATAGTAAATTGGTAATATTGTGAACGAACGAATCTTAAAAGAGTGTTCTTTGCATCGTTAACTCAATAAGACTAGTAGACAATTTGATATAGGTAAATTGATAATATTGTGAACGAACGAATCTTAAAAGAGTGTTCTTTGCATCATTAACTCAGTAAGACTAGTAGACAATTTGATATAGGTAAATTGGTAATATTGTGAATGAACGAATCTTAAAAGAGTGTTCTTTGTTATCACTTTAATCAAAATTTAAAATCTTAAAGTATCATTTATGCAAATCCTAATGAAACATATTAATTGTTGATCTTGTAG
This sequence comes from Flaveria ramosissima, assembly GCA_025215565.1. Taxonomy (NCBI): domain Eukaryota; kingdom Viridiplantae; phylum Streptophyta; class Magnoliopsida; order Asterales; family Asteraceae; genus Flaveria; species Flaveria ramosissima. The sequence continues at coordinate 18,968,877 of CM046039.1, read as the reverse complement.
AACTGAAAACCCGAAAGTGATTATATTTCCATTAATTAGTAAATTCATTTCAAAGTTCGTTGATTTTGCATTAGTATTCTAGAAATCATTCAAAGTTGCAATTTTTATTTCCAAAGTTGGTGTCTTTACTTTAGTCGAGTTTTGTTTGTTAAACACTTTTCACAAATTCACTGCGTAGACAACCTTACTTACCCTTACACAATAAAGATAACTAAGACCGATATATTAACTTGTTTATGATCAAGTCTCGACAACCAGATCATCATCTAGCATGGTTGAATTAATTAGGGGGTGAGTAAATAATTGACTTAACCAAACCATAACCAAATAACCTCATCAACCGAACCAAATTAACTGAACCGAACAATTAACAAACGATTCGGTTAAGGCATAATCTATTAATAGCGGTTTAGGTTTAGATTTTGATGTATAAATTAACCGTATTAACTGCACCAAACCGAATGCCATTAGTGTACGGTAAATTTACAATACTTTTCATGATTTTACTAGATTTCCATACATACACCTTTTTAATTCACATTTATAAAAATATATTTAGATAGTTGATTCCGTTATGTATAGAAGGAACGCCATAAACAAGCAGAAGCAATGCAAAATGCGCGCACACATTGTGGTATGCACATCCCAACTTCGGTTTTGGTTTTGGCGAGACCTTAAAAACGAACCGTGTCATGCACACTCTTATTAAATTGGTCCAAACCTAGCCTAACAATAACTTATTGGTTAAAATTTTGGTATAAAAGCATACATTAAATATATTGGTTAATTAACTGAAGTTAACCATAAGCGGCTATTAACCGAAGTGTCGATTGTGGTTAAAAAATGGTATTAGCCGAACTAGTAGTTTAGGCGTCGAAAATGGTATTAGCCGTACTGAACCGCACCGTGCACACCCCTAGAATTAATCACTTGAAACCTAATCTTTTGTCACGGAGTTGTCTTTCTAACTCTCGTGCGAAGCTTAAGACCTTTCTAAGTTCAGCCTCTATGATCTAAAGTTAGTACTAAGTTGTGTTACTATGCTAGATGTTTGCAAGCTTCAAAATACAGAGGATTTTGTATTGTTTACAAGAGTAAATTACAAGTGTTTTATACAAGGGTTTTACAAGATTTGTGTGAGTTCTTAAATGAATGAGAGTGACAAATTCTATTTACGCTAGTTGGCTAGTTTCTAGATGCTTCTAACCTAAATGTTTCTATACCTTTCATGTATGGTTGATTTGTAGAATTTTCCTACAAAATATCTACCAATCTAGGCTGCTTAGATATCATTCTATAGCTGATTTAGATACTTCATTTTGACCCTGCTTCTTGACCCAGAATGTTTTAGGTTGTTTCGGAGTTCTTCGCACAACCCTAGATGCCTCTAAATACGTCCAGAAACCTGAAAATACAATATATTTTAGACGGAGCGTGACATTTTGTTATCTTTGGTTTGTATAATAATATGATAGGATGTGGAATAGGAATAAGAATATAAAATATAAAATGTAGAAATATCAAAGGGGTAGTGATGACGCCATGACGGCAGTTGTTTAAAACCCCTCGATTGACGCATCGTTGAATTTTCAAAGTCCAAATTCCCGGCGCCAGCACATACGGCCCCATCACATCTACGGCTTTCACTCACCGGAAATCCCATCTTCCCCACCCAATAATATTCTTACACGCAACCTGTTTACCCTAAACCTACCAATACCCTCTCGACACAGAAATCCCATGTCTCATTCTGTCTTTTCTGCAGTTAATTACCCTAATCTCAAGATTAAACCCAAACCAACATTAATCTTGATCCCCCACCACATGATTTCTTGATGATTAATCATCATTTGAGAACATAAAAAAGACAGACAACAAGTGGAGATGATGGAAATGATGGTGGTGGGGTGAATAACGCAATTACAAAGTAAACTCTTCGTCTATCTTTCTGTCTATAAATTGAATCACAAACAAGTCATTCTTGGATTAAGATTTTCTTTATTACAAAGTCAACTCAAAAGATGATGCAAGTTTGTGTTTTAGATCGAGCGCTGATATGATGCTTCTTTTTTGTGTGTTTCATGATTATTATTATTATGTTGTTGCTGCAAATTGGTGAGGAGAAAAGGGAGTTTGGTTGAGATCTGACAGAAGAGAGTGAGCACACGCAGGCAATTGTATAGAGGGACTATACTCTTGTTTGAGTTATGCGTGTGCTCACTTCTCTTGCTGTCAGCCCCCATTCTTTCTTTCTTCTTCTGTGTGTTCATCTTATGTGTGTGTTGATCTTGATTATTATGTCTGTTTGTGGGAGTATTATGACTTGGGTGGGTGTATTTTATGTATATTTTCACATATATATGGGAATATGGATGATGTGTGTTGATCTTGATTATTATGTGTGTTAGTGGGAGTATTATCACTTGGGTGTGTGTATTTTATGTATATTTTTCACATATTTATGGGAATTTGTAAGCATGAAAACTGGGGATGTTGCAGAAAAGATGGACACTTGGCTACTTGTTTATAGATATCAATTCAAACACCACCACCACACCACTGTTCGCAATGCAAAAGGCTGCAACTTTCTGATGACACATACACCACAACACCACCACTAACTCCTATTATTTTAATATCTTTTCTTGCTTGGTTTCTTGCAACTTTAAACAGATTCAAAATGGGAAACTCTTAGATGAAGAACAGAAGAAGATGGTACAAATAACATATACAGATTACATCACCTGAAGGTTCTTTTCCTATTGCAAGATCTGTACTAATGATTGTTCTTTTCTCTCTTAATTCATTTCTTGATATTATAATAATATAAATCCAACTTTGGAGTTCCAAAAACCTGTACTTTTTGATGTAGAGGACGAAATGGGATTCTCTTGAAATCATTAACAAGGTACTTCTTCATCATCCCCTATTACTCATTATTAATTGTTATACACTTTCCCCCAAAAAAAATCAAGATTTAATTTTTAGGGTTTCTTCTGCCATCTCTCATACTTTCTTCTGGTTTCTTCTAATTACTGGACTTGAAACATGGCTAAGTATTTGATTATTTTCTCCCCTTATTTTCATGTTTATCCTCTAGATCTGATGTCTTCACATTTACTGTATTTTAAGTCAAAAAGAGGAAGTGAACAATTGCTTAAGCATGATATCTTTTGTGATCAGGGTTTTTTCGTATAAAGTATCTTACTTTTTGCAGGTAAACACTTGAAACACACAGATAAAGATAGATGATGTGTTGTATTGTATAAATAAATTTTGGGTTTTATTCGCTACATATCAAAGACAATTAGAACATCTTTCTTGAATTGGGTTGGAAGGAAGATTGAGAGTAGTTTCTTTGGAAGATACATGCAAGAAAACGTATTAAAGGTTTTGCTTTGCATACTTATCAGAAATGCATCAAATCAAAGAAAAATTTTCAGGTAAGATGGTTTATATATATATGCTTTCTTAGGTTAGTTTATTTGGGGGTTATGAAATCTGTTCAACTTAATTCCTACTTTACCACATGACATATTACTTGGCCATATCCTTGGAGTAAATATACATTAGGATTTTGAAATGAATGCTAGTTATAATTTCATTATACAGGTGCTGCTTGCTGTTTGGGGATACAATTGCTGCTGCTTCTGGAGAAAGCTTGATATCCCAGCTTAGGATTTTATGGGGTTAGTTAATTCTCTTTGAACACAGCTTAGTATATAAGTATGCTGATTAGTGTTTGCGTTTTTAATTTATTGTTTATATGATTACAGTTTATTATACTTGTTTGAAGGCTCGCTAGTGTATTGTGTAGTAGAAAGTTTAGGGATCAAAGTCAATTATTATGATCAGATTGGGTTCAATTGGAGGGTGACACTTTATGTCTTTGCTAACTAGTTACTAATTGTATGGCCCTAATGCATTTAGTTGATTTCATGTTCTTAAGGTAGGATACTCAATTTTTTTATTGCAATTGCAATATAGCCACTGAAAAATGCACCTAAGATTATCACATTGATTTGCTTAGAAAATTTAGCGTCTCTATAGGAAAAAATTATCCAATATTCAATCAAGTCACTACCATTGATCCTAGGTTGGTTAGTTTATTTGGTAGTTGATGGTTGTTTCTTTCAAGTCTTACACCTAGGTTAAAAGGTGAGGAGTGAGGACTCAGCCTGAAGTTTTGGGGGCATAGTTAACTCATATTACAGTTTGGATATATATAACCTTTGAGTTATGATAATCGTCCCCTTGACTTTCGGTTTTTCATCATTGTTCTTGTTACCAAGATCTTCACTAACAATTCAATAAACAGTTTTAGTCTATATCAATATATGACTTGTTCAAGACACCACTTTTTTTTTTATATTGTTTAAGTGCTAAGTACCACCAGGGGCAATGGAGTTTAGGACTTGTATGATATTAGGCTATCATCGTTAAGTACCAAGAATATGTGGAATCTCCATGGTTAATGCAAATGCGTAAAATTAGTAAGCTTTGTTTCATGTTTATAAATGTATAAAGATAATTAAAGTTTCATTGTTAGGAAATAATAGAAACCCCAGCCGCCAAAAGTGCGTAGGATGTAAAAACAATTTCACTTATTATTGTGTCAAAATTATAACAATATGAAGATATTATTTTTCGTTATTTCTTTTCAACTAGATTCCCAAGTGGTCTTCTCCCCACTACTCAAACACTAACCCCACCAAGATTCAAGTAATATTACACTCTAAAAGAAGCTATAAGTTCAATATAAGGTGTGGGTAAATAGATATATATGGAAAGACAAACATGATTGATTTCTGGTTTGCTTACCTTAGTCAATGAGTGGAACTGTCCCTGAATTTATAGGTGGCCATTTAGGCTTTAGTTAAGTGTCTTCTTTTTTGCGTTTAAAAGATTACATTTTAGCTCCATAAGTTTGTTATAATTTGATTTCTATTTTGTGGATATAATGAAAACATTATGTGAGTTGTATAAATATAATTTACAGCATATCAGAATTGTTATTTTGATAACCGGGGAGTAGATAAAAGATAACTGGTCACGTAATGCATTTTAGCATAAAATTTATGCAGGATATATATAAAATTTTCCAGAAAAGTTCTAGTTTCTGTTTTGCTGTAAGCATAGATCGATCTTGATTTAATTCCCATAGATCTAAGGTAAGAGTATTTTTCTATTACCTAGTTTTGCATAGTGTTCTAACAGCGTTATGTGGAGATGGAATGGAGTTCGGTATTAGCATTTTGACGCCTATTTAAGTGTGATTAAGACAAAATAATAACTAAGACAGTCCTTTGAATATCTAAGATGTAATGATTTGATGAGGATGTTATTTGATTGAGTACTATTCCAAATGATTTGGCTCGTTATTCCATTGATACATTTTCAGAAACAACTAAAAAGATTTTGTGCAAGTTGAGAAATTTTGATTGAAAATTTGATGGATACACTAGCTGAAAACTCAGCAGCTGAAATTATTGTGAAATGCTTCAATCACAATGGGACGTGCTAGCATGGTTAATTCCTAATTTAATCAAAACTTTTTCATTGTTTATAGATTTGCTAGTTAATCAGGAATTTGTCCACAATCCAACATCTACGCCTGTAATTACTACGTCAAACAAAGGTACTAATTGTAGCTCGAAGCGAAAGATTTTTGTTTGATATTACGTGTGTGACTCACTGCTCAGGGAAATAAAAAGGTGAAACATAGCGCATGTTTGGGATTGCTTTTATAAAACTACTTATGACTTTTTGGAGGGGTAAAAAGACAAAAATGCCCCTCCATAAGTCACCATAAGTTACAATTTATAACTTATGGTGACTTATGGAGGGGCATTTTTGTCTTTTTATCTCTCCAAAAAGTCATAAGTAGTGTTCAAAAGCAATCCCAAACATGCACATAGACGCATAAGATTGTAGGCTTGTAGCTATTCTTATAAAAGTGATGATTATTTTACACATGAATCCTTTTTTGCATGGACTAAAGGACATACCAAAGCGATGTTAGGAACTTGAGGGTTGATATAAATAGTTACACGATGACTAATAAGATGTCACTAAAGTGTATAAGGAATTCATTGAACTAGATATTCTAAGTACTATATGTGTATAATGTGTGTCAATATTAAATCATTTTAATCGTTAATGTCTTAGAGTTGATTAAATCCATTGTTTCCAAGAAACCTCTTACATATCCATCATACGTAGATGAGAACTAGATATTCTAAGTACTATATGTGTATAATGTGTGTCAATATTAAATCATCTTAATCGTTAATGTCTTAGAGTTGATTAAATCCATTGTTTCCAAGAAACCTCTTACATATCCATCATACTTAGACCATAACAAGGCTATTTGACATTAAGAAGGAAAGGTGTTCCTAAGGTGTAGGCATGACATAAAGGGAAGGCATGTGTAACCTACAAAAAGTTCCAAGAGAAATTGTAAGTTTATAACCATGTAAGCATCAAACATAACATATTTAACCTAACACTAAGATAAGAGATTGGTTATGTTATAATGCCCATGATCAATCAATTACAACCATAGATTGGTAAATCTTATTCTTCCACCACAAATGAGGAGATTTAAAAGGATGAAGAATTGAGAAAATCTATGAATCTAATTTAACTAATTAAAGGAATGTAGTATTGTTAGTGGTCAAATTAATTTGCATCATGCTTTATTTATGGTAAAATGAACCTTAAGTTTACTAGAAGAAGAAAAGCCATACTTATTTACTAACATGTCACATGCCAATTCATACATACTTATAATTATAACGAGTAAACAACCTAATTAAGCTCTCATTCCTTGCATTAGTTTCCTAATTATTGTTAACAAACACAACTTAATTGATAGATAACATCTTAAAAAAATATAAGAATCAACTTCTTATAGTATGTGTAAGACTATTAATCAAAATATGTAGCTAGATTTTAGAGGAGAACAAAGAACATAATATTTTGTAAGACATAAACCTAAACAATTCTTGCTCAACCATTACCTTGTTGACCATCTATTTAACTAGGGACATTATACCAATGTGTCAACCATTTATTTTGATCACAAAGACTTCTTGTAGGCATGTAAGTAAAATGTGACATGTTTGGGGGAGGGCATATATAGAAAGTAGACTTATGAAACTCTAACATGTTTACAGGAAAAAATGAGTCCTGAATTTGATCTTAAGCATCAATATTAGCTTAATTGAAGGATTCATTGCAGAGAAATTCTAATGGATGACCTCAATCGATAAGTGATTTTTTAAGAAGAAATAATAAGTGATTTAGAAAACTTTGAGGGTAGGGATAGGAAGATGTGATCAAACAGATGGACTTACATAACAAAGAAATTCGAAGGGTGGATATATACCAGATGCTATGCATGGGAAAGGTAAGGAATATTGAGAGTACCATACGGATACTCATGATCAAGTCTAGGATACACCCTATAAAGATAAGGGAAGGTGTCATGTTTAGAAGTTTAAAATGCCAACCCATGAGGGAAATGATGTCTTAGGTTGGTTGAATCAATCTGATCATTACTTATAAGAAAGGGAGTTGCATGGTTGAATATTTTTTCAGTTTACAACATGGAATTTTGTCACTTATTAAGCTTTTAAACCTTTCAAGGCTCACAAATGGATCTACTTATGGAGCATTATTAACACCGTTTGAGAGTATTAGCAAAGGTTTGCAAAATTTAGGTAGGATGGTTTCGAGGAATTTAAAATAGACCAAGTGGACACAAGAAATTTGGTGAAGGGATGATGTGAAGGAGTGCATTTTCTTGTGGAGATTGGTGCGAGGGCTTGAGTGGTCCTTGATAACATTGGTAATTTGGTAACAATTTACCGTTCATTTTTTTCCAAGTTGCTAATCATGGAGATCCCTACTCATGAGGGGCAACTCATTTAATCTACGTTTAAACACCTTTGGATGGTTTTGATTTAGTGTGCGTTGTATATGCCTTGAAAGTCCAGAATTGATCGAGTACTCAAATTAAACAAAAAAAATGCACATTCCTATTATTTAAATTTAAATTTCCCTCCTTCGATGCTCCTTAAAAGGATAGTAAGATGTCATGGACAAAGTGGTGTTGTTGCCACCTTGATTGAATCAGATTGTTATAAGGATATTAAGATTTCGTGGACAAAGTGTGTATTTGCATAAATGATAATTTGTGATATGAGTAATCTCCACATGACGGGTTTAATGCATCATTGGTAGTCATGTATAAAGTCCATCCCAAGAATAAACCGCTATTATGTCCCTTCATGTTTAGTTGGTCTTTAATTGTATATTTATTACGAAGGTCATCTCGAATTGCTTTCTAGTCGAGTTTGGATTGTTGGTTTGTGGGTCTTGATAACATAGTCTACCTGTCTTATATAGGTAAGTTAATTGGTGCCAAATTTATTTTCATCTTTAAGGTTTTCTCAATTCCTTTGCCGTTGGATTGGTTTGCTGGTATACGACTTATCTTTGTAATTTGTATTTTGTCTATAGTATATGGTTTTCTAAACTAAAAAGAAATTGGTTAAAGGGCTGAAGAAAAATTATCCTTAACATATGGCTCAAGTGTTGGTTATCAGAGCAAGAACCAAGGTTAAAAGAAGCAAAAGAGAAAAGGGAAAAGGTTGAAAGATTCAAGTATTATTTTTTGCTTTCAGTTGGCTAGATTCCTTATTAACGCTATGGCCCTTTTGTTGTCAACTAGTAGCTTATTTACCAATGATTCATACCACTTATCTTGCTCTAACAAATTTCGTAACCACAGGGCTTGACAACCACAAAATCTACCTCACAAGAGGAAAGTGCCACTGTGCGGTGGTTTTGAGACGTCAAAGTAATCACATTTTCTGAGAAGTTGAATGCAATGCCTGTGGTGTCCTCTGGTTGCATAGATCAGTTCCAAAGCTCTATCAATGTATCCTATCAACTTCTCATCTCTTTCAGAATGATACATCATCCCACACTTAATTATGTGACTCTCTTTTGGTTTTTCCATGAAACGACTCACTACACCAACCAAGTATCTAAGATCCGGTCATGTGTGCAATAAGTAACGTATGCTACCATTTAGACGTCTGTAAAGTGTTGGATCAATTTGTTTTCCTTCTTTATTTTGGGTTAGCTGCAGCTTATGCTCCATTAGATGCTATCATTACTCCCCCATTTTTTCCAGCCTTAAAATCTTCATAGCATAAGCGATTGCTTCAACGTAATGCATGACTTACCTTGTTCTAATTCATTTTTCTTTTGAAATTGTCGATATCTACTTCATTGGCTCCAGTTACAATTATGTCATCTACATACACACCCAAGATAAGTCTTGCCTGGCCTCTTTGTATGTAAACTGCCTGTTCGTGAGTGCACTTTACGAAACCAAGATCCTTGAGAAACGCATCCAGCTTAGCATTTCATGCCCTGGACGCTTGCCTTAAACCATACAAAGCCTTGCTCAATCTATAAATAAGGTTTTATATTCCTTAAATCCTCAAATCTGTTAAGTTGAGTCACATATACTTCTTATCGAAGATCACCGTTCAAAAATACTGACTTGACATTTAAGTGATGAACAAGCCACTCTTTAAATATTGCAATAGCTATAACCAATTTGACCGTTTCCATTTCTACTATAGGTGTGAAAACTTCTTCAAAATCAATTCCCTTTTAATGAACATACCCTTTAGTTTAAAAAAAGCAGGCTTTGTGCTTGGTTACTCTACCATTGGCATCCTTTTTGAGTTTGAAAACTACTTCAGTCTCCTTGTGAGACAGTGGCAAACGGGTCAACGTCCGGGTCTTGTTTCTTTCAGTCGATGCTAGCTCTATTTTCATGGTATCTTTCCAAGATTTTTCACTTGCTACCACGATGTTGTTTCATCGTTAACCAACATCAATTCTTGGTTTTTGTCATAAAGATGTACTTTTTTTATCATTCATGGAAGTACTTTCTTGTTGAAGTTCGTGAACGATCGAAACCCTTTTACTAGGCATGTGATCAAATGGAGTTGTACCGTTTGATGATTCAACATTTGATGACTAATGAGAAGCTAATTTATTTCCATACGAGCTATCTCCTTTATTAGCACCAACTAGGGAAAACATGGATCAATTATCATGTAACGGTATATTAGGGTTCCAACTTGTTTCATTGTTTGGGCCTTCTGGCCCAAATCAGTGGAACGAGTGACTTGAACGTTGGGCCATGTGGACTCCTCATCATCTCATTTTGCCCAAGCCATTGCTTTATCTTATCAAATTGTACATCTCGACCCATAATTACCTTCTTATCTATGGGGTAAAACAGATGATACTCTTTTGTGATTGGTAGTGTTCCCAAGTACACCGGTACACCAGCTTGATACTTCTATTTCCTAGCTTGTTGATATGACCTTTGACTACTTTAGCATACGCCAAACATCCAAATACCTTTAAGTGTTCAAGATTTGGTTTGACTCCTTTCAATACTTCATAGGGAGTCATCCCTTTCACTAGTTTCGTGATCACTCTGTTCAATTTGTTAATTGCATGATGAGCATTTTCTCCCCATAAATATAAATATTCTGGCACATCTATTGCTTTCAACAACAATCTTTCTGGCATTGTACGATTCGCACGCTCCATAACACCGTTTGGTTGTGGAGTATAAGGAACCATATTCCACCTCTTGATTCTTTCTTGTTGACAAAACTTAGTGAAAGCTTGCGAGTTGAACTCGCCCCTATGATTTATTCACAAGGTTTCAACTTGTGCCTACTTTCCTTTTCTACCATTGCTTTAAAGATCTTGAAGCTTTCTATAGCTTCATCATTTGTTATTAGTAAGTAAATCCACATGTACCGACAGTAATCGTCAACTATTAATAGGAAATAACGAATACCTCGTTTATGGTGTGATCAGACCTCAAAGGTCGGCATGTACCAACTCCAGAGGCTGCATTGCTTATCACTATGATTTGGTTGGAAAACCAGTGTCTTGGTTATGTGGCCATGAGATACTCCTCAGACACCTATGTTGGGTGAATAAGATTAGGCATCCCTTTGATCAATTCTTTTGGCCATCTCTTCTAATAACTAGAAGTTGATGTGTCCTATCCTAGTGTGCTAAAGCCAAGCTTCGTCTTCCGAATTTGCTGCCAAACATACCTTTGTTGTCTTGAGATCAATCTTATACAAACTATTTGCAGATCTTTGTCTCTTCATAACCAGCCTACTTTTGTCATCATAAACTCTTAGAAATTCCTCATGCATCCATGCAACGTAGCCTACTTCTATCATCTGTCCTAAACTGAGGATTTTACTTGTCAATGCCGGAATGAAGTACACATCCAAAACAACTAGCTAGTCTCCATTTTTTGCATTCAAATAGTATGGTTCTTTTACCTTTGACCAACACTTTCGAACCGTGACTGAACTTCACTTGGCCTTTTACTCTTTCATTTGGTTCTGCAAGCAAATCCTTCATTCATGTCACATGGTTACTAGCAACATGATCCAGATACGATAGATCTTTGTTTGCTTCGATCGGACCTTTAAAGTGCTTCCAAAAGAGTCTTTCTTCATTTAGCAAAACCATGGTGGGTGTCTTATCGCACATAGTTAGTAGAAGTGAAACCTCTTTTTCATTGTTATGTGTTAGTTTCACCTCTTCCACTTTTTCTTTCCCGGCCTTGCACTGTGATGCATAGTGCCCAAACAGCTGACAATTAAAACATATGTTGTGCTTCTTGTCCTTTGGCTTTCGCGTAGTGTTTCCTGTTGGATTTAATCTTGACTTAAGTTTTATTATTTGGTTTTTAATAATTAGTATAGTTGTTTGCTTTTGATTAGTGATGAAATAATTGGTAGAAAGTCAGTAGTTGACCGGGTTTGTGGTAGACGTTGGAGAGTGACTTTATTTTAGTAGCATGTGGGTTTACTTAGTTTGTTATTTGAAGATTTCCTTTAGTCCGTTGGGTTGTATGCCTATTTAAAGGCTTCTTCTATTACGCTGTGTTTCCGAGATTAATAAACGAAAGAAAAGAAAAGAAAAGTAGTGAAAGGAAATTAACGAGAGAAAAGAAATGTAGAGAAAGAAAACTAAGGAGAGAAAAGAAATGGAAAGAAAAGAAAAGACATTTTAAATTTTCGTGTTCTAGAGGAAATGAAAAGAAATTAAAAAATTTATGTGTTTAATTTCTTTTCTTTCCATTTCCTTCCGTTTTGGAAGGAAAGTTAGAAAGGAAAATTATTGAAAATTTTCCTTTTGATTCTTTTCATTTCCTTCCTTTAAAAAACTCGGGAAAACAAAGTTTTTTTTTGTTTTCTTCCATTTCCCTCCTTAAAAAATCTCGGGAACACAACTATTTTTCACTTTCCATTCATTTTCTTTCATTTCTCTTCTTAAATGAGACTCGGGAACAGAGCGTTAATGAATAAGATATCTCTTTCACTTTAACCATCTATCTCCTGCAACATTTACTTTCAATATTTATCACTTGGGGCCTGAAACCAACATTTCCTGCTTCTTGGGCTAACCCGTTTCTCCTATGGTTACCTCTGCGTCAACTAGATCCACGACCTCGTGATCCATTCTTGCCTCCTCTTTCGCCCGACGGCCTCTTTCACCTCGACCCTGTAAGACTGCCCCATCCCGCTGACTTGGTAAACAACGAGGCATTCTCACCAGTGAAGGTACCCTATTGGTCCTCGTAGGCCTTTAACCGGCCTGTAGCTTCTTCAAGCGGCATTCGACATCCTGGTATTGTTCCATAAAAGCTACTAGGTGTATGTATTTCTCAATGACCGTATCAAACAATTTTCGAACCAACTCCTCGTCTTCAATATGCTCCTATGCTGTTGTATTTCGAGATCATTCTAGAGAGTTTCCTAGTGTACATATAGATGGTTTCACCATCCTTCATCCAAAGGGCCTAGAACTCGCTTTTCAACGTATGTAGCCGAGCTTTCTGGACACGACCGCCATAACAAACCTTGTTTTAGTGACTCCTAGACCTCCTTTGCAGACTTCTTCTTGGCAACCTGCATCAATATTTCTTTAGGAATGGACTGAAAAATAAAGGCTCGCGCCATTTCGCTCTTTTTCTCATCCGGTACTATAACAACTGGCGGTTCTACGGACTCCCCCAACCCTTGTGCTTCCATGATCGCCTCCATCTTTATATATAGACCACGTTGTGTAGTTACTGTTGTTCAACATGGGACATTTGGGTGTGAAGGAACCCCCTCCCTTCACTGTACTTGATGAGGTTGCTATGGTAGACATGGTATTCAAGACAAGATACTTTGGCATAAACTGTTTGTTTGAACCTGGCTCTGAAACCAAAACGTTGGTTATCAGAGGAAGAACCGAGGTTAAAGAAACAAAACAGAACAAGGAAAAGGTCGAAAGAGTCAAGTATAATTGCTGCTTTCAGTAGGCTATAGGGTTGACAAGAATTTTTGACTTGTTGACTAAACAAGGTAAACTAGCTTCTTTAAATAACAAAACTAACTTTCAAGAAAAATCTGCTGCACTTCCTTAATTCTTGGCACTAGCTCCAACGTTCATATTCTGCATGTTGCTTTCCTTCTTACTTAGTAAACATTGACCAAGTCTCATTATCCAACATCGAGTTTAGGGTTTCATGATTTCAATGTTCAGAACTGAGAGGCTAATTATATGACAATGGACTTAGGACTTCAGATTAATTTTTATGCAATGGAGAAATTAAGTTAAATGTTGATTGACTATTTTTTAATTGATTTAATTAGTCACGAGATGCATCATATTATTCCAGTCACTTCTTGTTTCCTTTGCAATTTATTTTAACCAACTCCAACATTTTTAATGGGGTTTATTGTTTTAACAGTAACACTACTAAGGTTCATATTCTCAAGTCAGTCGGCATCACAGGCTGGTGGTATGCTTTTGATTAAAGATCTAAGCCGGTTACCATTTAACCATGTAGTGTTAATTATCGTTTTTGAGTTTTACATAGTTGAACACAGGGTTTGGTTCTGTTTTCTAAATAATTTTGGTTCTGTGTGTTAAAGCCAATTGACATGTTAATATCATATATTATGTGGTTGAAGAGAATTTGTTGGATCTATGCACTTGATCCATGTAAACATAAACTGTAAGACAAATGAAACGGCGAGTACTTGGTGAAACTAATTATGCAAACAAGATTCAGGATTTGATAATAAGACTTTTTTGTTAAAGTGTTCTATAACTGTAGATGTTCATTCTGGCGTTTAAATGATTTTCAGACATTAATTCATGTTTATTCCTTTTCACAGCCTGTTACATTTGAGAATGCTGGTCCTCACGTACAACTGATGCAATTCAACTCGATATCTGGTGAGTCTACACACATTTGGACTTTCAAACATTATGTATGTTATTTAAGCTTTGAATCAGGCTACACTTCAAGATTGCTTTTTCCAATTTGTGGCTGTCTTTAGACTGTCATATGTATAGGTTGGGTGCATTACATGGTACTAATATATATACGAAAATGAATAGAACAAACCTAAATCGTTAGTTTTTTTTATCTATGGTTGATCATATTATTCAAATTTACACTTTATACATACGGATGTGTATAAAGTGTACATAAAACCCATCAAACAAATTTTCATGTGTTAAAGCTCTTACTTTACCTACGCATGTGGACATTACACGTTTGTAGGCTATTTATATAAAAAAAATTTGTTTATAATCTCTTGAATTTCAAGAGACATGCATAAACATTGCAATCATTTTCTTTTATTTTAGAAACTAAAAAAAAAACAAATGATTTATTTTGTTCTGCGTATAATATTAATATTTAGTGTACTTTTTCTATTTGTTTCTCTTGAACTCTCTTCGATATGATATTTACTTAATAAATCCATTTCAAGATACTTTAAATTTAGGGAAGTTCTTTTGTAAAATAATATTTAACTTAATAAGTGATTCCTTTACTATTGTTCTATTTTCACAGTCGGAGGCTCATAACATCGATCAGTTGAGGTAAAATTACATAAATACGTGATGGAAGAATGAAGATCATGATCAAGTCTTTAATTTGCATCCACTTTCTGGAACTAGATGATGGGTATGCTGTGTAGCACCTTGCTAGTTGGTTTTGGTCTTCCACGCCGCCTTTCCTAAAAAAACGAAGATGGTGGTATGCCAGTATACAATCCTTCTGTGACACATTTTAATCAAAAGTACGTAGTTCTGCTATGTTTTTCATACAAGTTTGTACACTAGTTTTAGGCATATAACGTGGTAGTCTGTATTTACAAGTATTGCAATGATTAGAACACATATTGTATTAAAGATATAAAGTATTCATAGTTTAATAATGAGTAGTGATGTAATACTTCACCAAACACAAAGTTGTGGTCAGGAATAGCCTTCCCTAGATGAGATGAGTCCATCTGTAACCAACGACAATTCATTACTTATGAAACAAGAGGCTTTCTTTAACTAATATATACAGCTTAACCTGGTTTTGTAACTCGTGGTAGGTACTTGTCTCTAGTACAGGTTCTTAATCTCGATTATTGGCATTGTCTGCTACGTGTCAGATACATAATGAGGTTCCTAATCTCTATAAACTAAATGTGATTCCTAATGAGCTAACGTAAGGTGTTTGTCGGGTATTTTAGTCTCTTAATTAATTAGTCTGCACTGTTTTGAAAGCAGATTAATGTCGTTTGCTCTTAAACAATATACTGGCTACATGTTCCTGCAATAATTGGTGATGGTGAGTGGTGACCATTACATTTGGAGATTTTTTATCTATTTGTTTAACCCTTGTATGTTACTTCTTTTAAGTTATTACTAGTGGATTGTTTTTTGTTCAATTGATCAATTTATGTCATCCCATGTTTGATAGTTTTAGCTGTTATAGTGATAAATATGCGGTTTTAAGTGGTTTAATTTCGTGTGCTTATTGGATATTATCATTTGGCGTATATATTTTAGAGCCGATTACATGCATGTAATAGTGGTCAAACTATTTGCCAAAATGGACCTGTTTGCTTGCACTTTTAGTTTTTTTGACTAAGCAAGGTTTTAAATATCATGGTTGAACAAAAAAGTTCAAGCACTTGATATCATGACATGTGACACCATGCGCAAACTTGTCTGGCCGCTCCACATATAGTCATTTGGCATTGTGGGAACCCTCCTCAGTTTCTTGGTTAAAACCCTCAGTCCTACATACGTTCTCACCCAAATGCTAGAATCAGACGAGTCTACACCATTTTGTCCTGGTTGTATCGAATTCTAAACGAGGGAGGCTTGTTGGTTCTCAAGTGTGATAGATGAGAAGTGATAAAAGAGATGAGGAGTGTTGTCAAACAAGGTGAGGAGTAATGATGGGTCTCTTTTGGCACATCCCTTAGGAAAAAAATGTTGCTATGTAAGCAATCATGTTAGCACACTCTATTATGATAAAAAAAATAGTGAGAGTGTTACGATAATTATCATCATGTTTTTAATGAATTTAAATTTTAATACTTAAATATTAGTTATTAGTTATTAATTATTAATTATTAATTATTATTAATATTATTTATTTTACATTAATATTAAAAAAAATACCAATGTTACATCAAAAAATTTAAAATAAACATAAATATTAATAATAACCACTACTTTTCACAGTTCCCCCGAATGTCTTTATTTTCCGCCACTTCCCAATTCAAGTATGTCAAGTAATCGATATTTTTACAAAGTATTCTCATGTTTTTTCACTCTTTACAAACTTTTTTTTTTTCCTTTAATTCTTATCTTTGCCGTGTGTTGAAAGTTGGTATCTCTACCTATATAACATCTAATATTTTCTTAATCGTCTTTATCGAAAGAGGTTGTCAAGGGTCTATTACTTTCAATTCCCGACTTTGATACGAAGATCCCTCAACTTTCCTCTTATCATGTTCGGGGTATGCCAGGGAAGGTCAATATGAATTGCAGCATGATAAAGGTCACTAACCTGCCTCGAAAATGTTACATTGTTGACAACAATTACCTACTAAAACTAAATACACGTTAACATTTATAACCATAGGTACTTCTCTAATTGTATCGTACTGAGTTGGTGTTTCCACCCTTGTGAGCCCTACATTATTATAGAAGTGTAATGTCATGTAATGTGTTTACATTTTGTTAGAAAAATATCTGTTATTTATTTTTTTAAATGATTTTTGAATGATTTTGTTTGTTAAAATATACACTTAGTACTTATGTTCATGGTAAAAAAGACAATTTTCTAGGGCGGAGGGAGTCCTTCCTATAGAACCACAAACCCGCTCGGAACTAAAGGATAGGGGTGGCATTTACGCCCTCCCAAGCCCCTCCAGCCATGCTAGCTAGCTCTCCCGCTCTTCATAATTTTTTTTTCACATTTGAAGCCCGTTGGCTTCTGCAACTAGAAAACCATAAAAATCTTCAGTACCGCCACTCTCCGGCCGGCACTAAATAAAGCAGACGATCAAGATCGAAAAAAAATCAAGAATGCTATCTATAGAAATAAATCATACCCATATATCTATTACGACACATAAACGTGCATCTTTTTTTTTCTTGAACTACTAATTGGATTATTGACGGGCTAATGACCCACCTGATCATTTTCAATTACTCGAGTAAGAAAGCTTGTGGCACTAGGCTATCATGTTCTTAAAGAAAATTTCATAAATCAGTCCTAAAACCCTAAAATTCATCTATATAAATAGTACCCCCTTTGTTGTCTTTTCCACACCTAAAAAAAGTAACAATTGAATTAGTATCATCTATTGGAAAGAATAAGATAATATTTTCGCACGTGCACAAAAAGAAAGATTAGCAATATATTGTTTTCCATAGAACGCAAGTGTCGGGTGGTATTAAAAACCAAACTTATTAATTGTCATCAAAACAATCATATTACTTATTAGATTCATATGTTTATAAATCTATAATGATGAGCTTAAAGAAACGATTATCATAATATTATAATTACCGATTGATGAACAAAAAGGTAGAAAATTGTCTCCACTCTCCATGATCAAGTTGACTATTACAATAATAATATTATTAATAACTAATAATTTATAATTAATAATTGAAGAAGAAAACTAGAGAATGATTCAAGTCATCTGATGATGACAAAGGACTGAAGGAGAAACAAGAAACAAGTGGTAGCTTCAACTTGTTGGCGTTCGGTCGCTCGGTCCATTCATCCTCTTTAGACACCCATCATTGTTATGGCACAACCCCACCTCCTAGTCATATTAATATATGTTTGCTTTGTTAAACGTGTTATAAACCTTTTTTCTAGATGGCACTATTTTCGTTTACCCTATATTGTTATTGTTATATTTATGAATATATTTTGATATTAATTGGTATCTTCTACCCTTTAAGGACATTTGTTATACCCTCTTAGTATTATGTGCGGGGTGCATATGGAAATACCGTAAGGAACACACTACTCCAGACACTACTCCCAGGTCACACGTGCTGCTACTTTCAACCCCGCCAGTGTCGTCACCTTGAGAGAGACATACAAATTAACCACCTCGCACCCAGACACACGTATGTGTGTGTGTGTGTGTATTAAAAGAGTTAAAGAGGGGTTGAAGGCCGAAAGATGAGTGAAAAATAAGTTAAAAGATGAGTGGGAAAGATGGAGGAGAGTGGTGATTTAACGTTAAACTGACATAAAATGATTAAAAAAAGTGCATGGCACATTAGGGATGTCTATAAATCGTCCAAATGTCCAAAATCAGCTGATCCCCTAGACTTGTTGACCAGTTAAAAAAATATATTCAAGCTATATAGACCGAACCATCGAAACCGTAAATATTTGACTGTACCCAGAGCGGTCATGTTACAAGGTTATATATTACAACTAAAAGCCTTGAAGCTTTGAAAACTTAACACCAGCAATTAAAAATCAATTAATTGCTAGCCGGTCATTTTAATATAAGAAACTATCAAAAAGTTACATTTAAAAATAAAGTGAGATGTCACTAGGCTAAAAAAAACACTATTAACAAGTAAATAAACGAAAACTGTATAAACTATAAAACATCAAAATCGGATCGTACATGAAACCATCAAAATTAAACCATTAGCTAGGTTTGTTTTAAGTTTATAAAAAACAGCAGACCCTCAAGCGGCCTAGAGATGTCCTGATGTAGTCTGGTCCTGCTGAACCAGGACATAAACAATCATGTAGCACATGGTGTACGAACAACGTTTACACGTTAATAACTTACCTACGACGACGTTTCATAGTTATAATAATGGGAAATAAGATCAACTTGCTTTACCCTTGAAATAGTGTAGGAAAAGGAAAAAGCATCAATTATTGGAGTTCCAGTCTCGAAAGGCGTTTGGATATATGTATTAATGTATACCTTTATATCTTTATATTTAACTAGTGTATAACATCGCGTATTACACGGGTTAAATAAAAAGTATTAAAAGTTTAAGAGTTAAATTTTAATTTTACTCTTTAAGGTTTGACAAAAATAACTATTTTTCTTCAAAAGATTAAAAACATCAATTTACCTCCAAAACTTTCATATGTTGTTTCAATTTCACTCCAAAAGTTACATTATTTTGGATTAAGTTAAAACAACTAATGAAACTTTGGACTGAATTGACACAAATTATGAAACTTTTGGAGTGATATTTTTAATCTTTTGAAGAAAAATTGTTATTTTTAACAAACCT
>CM046039.1:18719152-18944152 GCA_025215565.1 Flaveria ramosissima | reverse complement strand
TGAAATTGTAGTCTTATAATTGCAATTCTAATATACAGTTTGACTGAACTTTCAATCTAGTACAAAGCATTTCTTATTAATAATATTGCTTATATTGAAAACAATCATTAATAATATTGCTTATATTAAAAACAATTCATAACAGTTAATTAAACTTTCAATCAACATTTAGTAAGTTATGTTTCATTTAAATAGAAATTGGATGGTCTATAGATAAACAAGCTGATGCTTCAATTCAACATAATGGTTGGAGTAGATACTATGAGAGCACCAAAGGGTAGACTTTGTGTATTTTGGTAACAGGATGACAACTTGTAGAAGCAATATCCACAAAATTGGACTTTTGTGGCCTACTTTTCTGATTCAATTGATGATCCATTAAGCATGCCTTACATTGCTAAATTGGCTACCTAAATGTCTAGTAAATCATGAATACGTAAGAGGTATGCAAACACCTCCTCAAGTTTCACTAACTTAACATCAAAATAGATTTGTCAAAGCTTTAAATCAAACACCTCCTCAATTTATATACTAAGGTTCCAAATAAATCAATTTCCAATTACACACTCCTTGTTATGTACTAAAGTTTCATATAAAGCAGATTTCCATACACAAAAATGATGCATATTCATGGCCAAGTAAAATCACACAAACCATGATATTAGCCTAATATTTCAGTTTAAAATATACAATACACATGCTAATCACAAATGACAAAACATTAGTTATTAGCAAAAGAAGTATTAGAACACACAAAGAATATGAGCCTATGACTAATGCCTTACCAAAAAGAAATAAACTACCTAGTGATGTTTGTTAGGGAAAAAAGTTAGGGAAAATTCCATACAGAACAACTATTAGCAAAAGGAATAACAAAACAATGATCTGGTTCACAATCGAGATGCAGGGTTAAGAATGAACACCCAAAAGCAACGAGATGCAGGGTTAAACTTGAACACCCAAAAGAAATGGTATTATTGTTCACTCGTGCAAAAGATTGAAAGCCTTAAAATCGCAAGTCAAAACCCTAGAACATTAGCAATCGAGAAAATGAAGGTGGAATCTTCTACAGAACTTACAACTAACAGAGAAGAAGCTTTCTTTTTTGACTAGGATGGGGAGAAAAAGTTTCATTTACTGATGTTGGGGTGGGAGAGAAGAGTGAAGAAAGAAGTTGGTTGGTATACGGTGTCTACAGTGAGTTGGTATTTATACCAATCTCATGTAGCTGCCATAAATTGTATTGTTAAATTATAAAGATAAGGTTTAGTTTAAAAAATGGAATGGAGAGCAATTTTAGTGATTTTTATGAAAATATAAAGATAAGAAGTGTTATGTCAAATGGGATGGGAATGCTCTTAGTAAACTATAGTAATGATTGCATTATATTTATACCCATCAACTGATACCATACTGGGAGGAATCAAGGCAATCACTTTTCTTTGAATACAAAATTGTTCAAGGAAACTAGAGATGATTTGACATAATTGGTCTAATTTTAACTTACAAATGTAAATCAGCTTACTGATTGGGTTTCATTTTGGTGCATGTATTCTCGCTAGTAACTTACTAGTTGTTTAATAAAAAGTCTCATCAAGTCGTTCAACAAAAAAAAGGTTAAACTATCCCTATATGTATTGAACATACCCTTTTTATAAGATAGATTATTTTTTTAAAGTGAATTGTTATGTTCCTCCCTATAATTTTGTTAAATTTGTCATTTTAATCCAATTTTTTTTTCTTTTTTGCATGTCTCCGCAAAATTTTTAAATATTACAATTTTCATCCAAAAAGTTAATTTTGTTAATTTAAATTGTTAAACATGTAAATTGACAATATTATTCTTTAAACTACTGAATAAAATTCCTCAATTACGTAACCATAAACTAGTGAAACTAAATCATGATATATGAGAGATAGGCGACTAGAGGCGATAATCTCTATTATACAACTCTTTCGTAATGGATTTCCGAGCGCCACCAAAAACGAGGCCCATTCTCGTCCCCCATGGATGAAGCCGACAATCTCGTGATTCAATCATGTTGAAATGTTTGATTTAGATCTCGTGGATGAAACAATAGCACGTGAATTGAGTTTAACATCAATACATTAAATATAAATTAGGATTTTGTCTTATATATAAAATTACATAATTAACTCTTTTTATAAAAAAGGAACCCACAAAATGTATGAATGAAGAAAATATATTTAGCGACACCCTTTAAACTTCAAAATTAACATATATCTGGTTTTAATTATAAAAATTAAAAATTACAAAGCCAAGTAATCAATTACTTTATTGCATATCAGCTTTAAACCAAAAATACATTTAGTGACACCCTTTTAGCTTAATTCACGTTTATTCAAATTATTACGGGTCACTTACTAAAGCGAGTAATATATCTTATAGCATTCACATTAGTTTTTTTTTTTTTATCTTTATATTTATATTAAAATATCTTTTTTACTATCTATTTTAATTAAATCATATTTTTTATATCTTTATAATTATCTTTTTTCCTCCTATACTCATAACCAATTTTAAAAATATCAAAAATTTTATGTGTATCGTATCGTTTTTCTTCAAATATGACATAAATTTTTTTGTCTTATTCACTCACAACCATCCATGAGAGATAGGTTTTAGGTGATTAGTTTGTATTAAAAAATATAAGCATACTAAAACAATATAATTTTGATGGAAAATAACAAATTTGATAACAATATGCTAAAGAAACATTCATTAATCAGATCATAAACATACGAAAACCCCTAACACATCGCATCACATGCTTTCCATTTTCCAATAATAATAATCAAACCCCCCAATTTACACAACAAATCAAATCATCTTAGACGATTCACGCCTGAGTAGCGTTATCATCAACGGGCGACGTCCACACAATATCCTTAAGCGCCGGGCGAAGCTCCTTACTACAGAACTGATCATACTCCAACGTATCACCACTCCACTTCTTCACCTCCACCACCAACAACGCCGATGTCACCGCAAATATATCCGCCGATATCCCCAATCTCCCCTTTCTCCCATTCTCACGCCCCTGCAGCCTCAAACTGCAAGAATCCCCACTCTTCTTCACGCTGAACTTCACCGCCTTCGCCACCGCCTCCAGCCGCGACACCACCGCCCCCATCGGCCTCATTGTCGCGAACCGTATCTCTTGCTTCTCCTCCCTCTTCTTCTCCTCGAACAACGGTGACAGATCGAACCCTTCCGATAATGAGATGATGTGAAACGCGTTTAGTGTTTCCCCTTCTTTGCCTTTGATGTTGTTGCACTCTTCGTCCGTTGAGAATTTAGGTTTTCTCGGTGTGGTTTTTTTGAACCACGTCGAGTCCATCACTTTCGAGATCGTGATTCGTGTTTTTGGATTCGGATCGAGGAGTTTCGTGATTAGTCGTTTAGCGTCTGATGAGAACCATGGTGGACACTTGAAGTCTCCTCGGTAGATCTTCTTATACATCGCGATGATGTTGTCGTCCTGAAATGGTAAGAATCCGGCGAGAAGGACGTAGAGGATGACTCCACATGACCAGATATCGGCTTTTGCTCCGTCGTAGCCTTGTTTTCCGATGACCTCCGGTGCCACGTACGCCGGAGTACCACACGTCGTGTGCAACAATCCATCCTGACGGAGATGATCGGAAAACGCACTCAGACCAAAATCCGTCACTTTCAGATTACCTTCTTCATCTAGTAACAGATTCTCCGGCTTCAGATCTCGGTGGTAGACACCTCTACTATGACAGAAATCAACGGCGGAGATGAGCTGCTGGAAGTAACTCCGAGCAACATCCTCCCGCAACCGCCCTTTCTCAATCTTCGAAAACAACTCACCGCCTCTAACAAGCTCCATAACAAAATAGATGTTGGATCTACTCGCCATAACCTCATGAAGCTCAACGATATTCGGATGCCTCACCATCTTCATCACCGAGATCTCCCTCTGGATCTGATCCATCATCCCGACTCTAATCACCTTATCTTTTGCAACCATTTTCATCGCTACAATCTTACCCGTTTTCAAGCTCTTCGCATGGTACACCTTCGCAAACGTCCCGTGCCCTAATTGTCTCCCTAACTCATACTTCCCCAATAACACACCATTGTTTCTATCGTCTATCGCCATGAATTAATTACAAATTATGTGTTATACACGAGTAATTCGATAATCGCTCACCCGTCTTCAACGTGCTTACGGTGGCAAGTTCTGCCGCCGGTGGATTTCTGATCCGGCAGACGGTTAGACAGCCACAGGTGTATGATGATCATCTCTCTGCATTTGTGGTTGTGATCACGGGGATATTATTTGGGATTTTGGGGGTTTTTTGCAGGTTGGAAAAGCAAAGGGGTGTGAATTTCCGGTGTGCCTACTCTTTTGGTACTGGAACCATAAGGTAGCTTTATATAGGCGGTTTTAGAGTACGAAATGACGGATGTGCCCATTGTGATGATGGAGATGGTAATCCAACGGCTGTGGATGGTTTTGTTATCTTGCCACGTGTTGTTGACTGAGTGGTTGTGTTTTTGTGGTTTGTTGACACGTGTACGAACGGTAAAGCAGCAAGAATGAATTATTTTTCGGGAAGGAGAACAGTAATTAGGAAACCAACAAAATAAACATTCAATGATTCAATGTGAATATAGAAAAATAAGTATTTGAGTTGAATTTTTAAACGAGAAGGTTAACAGATAAAAGGTTGAATTTAAATTAAATCTTTTCTGATTAGAGTTAATTTGAATTTAATGATAAAGGATATTTTTGAAATAGTTTGTTGTGTTTGATAAAAGTTGAGGTAATGAGCCGGCATGTTATATGGCATATTGTGCTCATTCGTGAGATTTATATACAGATTGTTTGTCCATGAGAGTACATTACGGGTATAAGTTAGTCATGACAACGAGTTATTCTGTCTTTTGTGTCAACTCATGTCGAGTATCAAGTTTTGATTCATTTGATTGTTTAATGTTTATAAGTGGAAAATCAAAAAGTTTCATGTTTATTTGGGTGTAATGTCAAATGTTATTTTAATGATTGTTCAAAATATTTTGTGATGTTAAATGATACTCAAGCAATGTGTTATGGTGGTGCCATTAGGTGATGTTCGCTGCCACCTCAACTGGCCCGCACCCCAACACCGTTACACCCATAATCAATTTGGGGTGTTGGGCTACCCCCTTGGGGCTGGTTACGTTGCTGGTGAAGCCAACAACGGTAATATTACCCTTTTTCTCAATCACCACCAATCAAAAATTAACTTTAAACACTTATAAAAAACCCTACCAATTCAAAATATCATTCTCCTTTCAAAAAAATTATATTTACAACTTCAAATCATATAAATATTATGGATCAAAGAGGTGATTATCGACCCTCGTTTAAATTCGACTCATATGAACAATACGTGCAGGCGGTTAGGATTTACTCGTTTAAATTCGACTCATATGATCAAAGAGGTGATTATCGACCCTCGTTACACAGTGAACTATGAAAAAAGTAAAAAGATTACATTTTTTTGCGTTGTGTTATTTGACAATCAACATTTTAAAAAACACAATGATTAACATTAGACACATTTGGTAACACGACTAGCACTAGAGTCGATAATTAACAATAAGCATAATGAGTTGCTTGTTGAGTATTACACATTGACCTGGTCAATATTACACATTGAATTGAAAAACGTAAAAAAATTACATTTTTAGTATTCTATTATTTGAAAATCATCATTTTAAAAAAACCACAATACATAACAAAATGGTTAATATTAGCCACAATGATCCGATAAATATTGCACAATGACCTGATGTATACTACATAATAAATTGATATTACACAATGAGCTGACAAATATTAAACAATTAGCTGAAATAACGTGAAAAAAAACTTCGTTTTTTATGTATCAATATTATAGGCATTATAAAAATTAAAAAATGCTTGTTTTTATGGTATAATTTAAAAAATAATGTTGTATGTAAATGTTATGAACGTTTAAAAAAATATAGAACTTGAAAATGTGGTTAATACTAAAATTACCCTTAGTCTATCATTTAAAATTGTAATTATTTACCATTATAATATTGAATTTTCTTAGCACCTGAATCTAATATTTAATGGATAATAATAATTCTCAGTATTTTTAGTTCCCCACCTCTTTTAACAATAACCTCACCCAAATTTAAAAGGCACCATGTGTTGATAAATACTAGACTACTAGCTTATTTTCGATTTATAAATTTAGAAAATAAGAAGTGTAAAGATGTAATTAAAGTTTGTTTAGTTTTGTTAACAAAAGTTTATTAAAAAGTAATAAAATTTTATTGTTTATATAAGAAACTTTAAAAGAGATAACATACAACATCCCTGATAAAGATGGTAAGTAAATGTCACTGATAAATATAACCCGCATCAAATGATAGGATATGTATGTCATGCTGATATGTGTATGAAATTAATTACAATTTTTGTTTTTTTTTTTTTGAAAGGTAAGTTAGTTGTTAGTTGTTAATATCATAAAGTTAGTAATTATTCGTCAATCCTAAGTTTTGAACCTTGGACCTTGAATCAATAGATAATTGGCTAGTTAATAGTTAACTTTGTCTTGGACCTTGAACCTACAAGAGAAACAAATGGGGTGTTTGTTTTTTTCTGAGAAGCACTTCCTGGCCTCTTTTGTTTGCGTCGCGCAGACCACGTGCAAACGTTGGGCTCTGCAGATTGTTTGTTTTTGGAAGGTGTTTCATTAAAAAATATCTTCCTGACGTCTGCATGGAGATGACATGGACCTACCACTTCTTAGGTCTTCTAACCTATTCTCAACTTTACAATACATTCCCACCTCCCACCACTTGAACCTCCTCCCGATCCTCCCTCTCAAGTCTCACGACCGCCGCCCCACCTCCCCCCACCGGCCGCTGGACCACCGCCGCCCCATCTCCCTCCACCGGCCGGACCACCACCGCCCCCTCCCCCCACCTGCGCCCGCCTCCATCCACTACCACTCCCTCCGCCGGCCACTCCCTCCGTCGGCCCCTTCCTTCGCCGCCGGCCACTCTCCGCCGCCACTCCCTCTCACAACTGTCGGCCCCCTCTTCAAAGTTAGTTTTTTTTAAGTTTTGTTTGATTTGTGGTTTATGAAGTATGGGGTTGTGATTTGGTTTAAGTTTTTAGTTGATTGTTTTTATGTAGTATAATTTGTGATTTGGTTAGTATGATTTGTTATTTGGTTTAGGGTTTTGTTTGATTTGTGATATTAGATGGTATGATTTGTGATTTAGGTTAGGGTTTTGTTTGATTTGTGATATTAGATGGTATGATTTGTGGTTTAGATTAGGGTTTTATTTGATTTGTAATATTAGTAGTATGATTTGTGATTTTAGGTTTGTATGATTAGTGATTTTAGTTTGTATGGTTAGTGATTTGGTTTATGGTTAGTGATTTGGTTTAGTATTTGGTTTGATTTGTGGTTTTTGTAGTATGATTTGTGATTTAGATTAATGTTTTATTTGATTTGTGATTTTAGTTTGTATGATTAGTGATTTTAGTTTGTATGGTTAGTGATTGGTTTATGGTTAGTGATTTGGTTTAGTATTTGGTTGGATCTGTGGTTTGTATAGGTTTACTTTAATTACAGAATATTTTAGCAGTTTGCAGATATTAAAAAACAAACAATATTTTTATTGCAGACTGCAGACGTTTAGTCCACCACTTCTACTGCAAATGTGGTCTGAAGACTGCAGACGTTTTCCTGCAGAAAAAATAAACAGCACCTAAGTCTCTTAACTCTCACTGACCATTAAACCAAAAGATTGTTGGCTAGTTAATAGTTAACTTTGTCTTATCTTGGTGCTCTTTTAATTTTGAAACAAATATGTAAGGTTCTCTTCTTTATTTTGATGTACTTCTCTAACATCTTGCTAGAGGATTTCTTTTAATGTTATTTCGACCGTTCAAAAAAAGAAGAAGTTAACTTTGTCTTATTTTCTTATGAACGGTTGACCTGATAGAAAAAGTAATTGAACAAAGTCAATTTATCATGTGGACTATTAATGATAAAGATAAATACTCACATGCGACTAAAATGGTCGATTTCCAGGAAATTGCAACGAACACACCTTGCATATACAATTTAAGAGTCAAAATTGGGACTAGGAAGATGTAGCAAATAATCATGTAATGCACGAAAACGACAAGAAGGCTCATTTATTTAAAAATTAATAAACATGTTTAAGCAAAATATATTTTATATCTTTGATTCAATGATTGATTGATAGTATGACTACTGTATTGTATAATTTAACATTATCAGACATCTTTGTAATCTCATTTCAAAAGAAGAGGACTTGTCTTTCACTTTTAGGTTTCCTCGAGTTTTCGCTTCAAATCTCTTTTATTTCTCCGGACTTTTATCGTTTTATAAGGTGTCATTTATTTTTCTCTTTTCTTCATATTTTCTTTGTACTATAGGGGTGGTACAGTACAACCTACAACCAAAAAAGAGAGGAGAAAGAGATCAATGATTCTCAAGAATAATTCACTAGTTTAAGGGTAAACACATAGGGATTGGGGGTGATGTTCCCATGACTATGTGTTCCCTATGTAAAAGGTTTATGTTATCATTAGTCTTTTTTAATAGAAATAATCATAAACCATAATTATATTAAATGTATGTTCATGTCATCGGTCAATAATTTGTTCCAAAACATTGGAATCCCCATGTAACTCCATTTTCACCGTCATCTTTTTCAGTTAATTACGAACATTAGTTTTATAAGATGTACATCCACTATCTATCAAAATATTATCATGAAAAGGTTCAAATCCTTCGTGTGAATATGTTTTACTTATAAAAATTTGATACAATAAACTGTCTCAATCTAAAAAAGAACAATAAATTATAACCCTTTAATCTCATTCTTATCAACTCTTCTTATGGTCAATTCAATTGAACTTTTTTTTTTACTTTTATGTTAACATTTATGTGTGTATCAATACATGTTTAGATGACTTTAACATATTAATTTCACAACAGGATTACTGATTAAAAAAATAAAATATAAAATTTTAAGGACTTACACTAAGAGCCTGTTTGTTTCAGACTCTTGATTTACATACTGCATGGAACATGTCCGCCTCTAACTCCTCATGAACCTAACGAAAACTTAATGGTTCAGACTGTTTGTTTCGCGAGCAAATGTCTGAATGGTTCAGATATTTTCCTCTGAATGGTTAATAATTATAATAATGTTGAATGGCTAAGACCTCTTATCTGAATTGGTCAGACGTTTGCCTTTGAATAGTTAAACGATATACTAGTTTTTAATGGTTCAGACCTCTTATTAGTTTAACACTTAATCATTCAGATTTTGACAAACAACCACTAAATCACCAAGTATAGCTACATATTCAGTGATGCCACTAGAAATCTAGAATTACAAAAAGAAATACTTATATAAGATATTGTCCTTGAAGCAAATTTTGCAAGATTTAATATGCATTGCAGTAGAACATTACCTATTTTTTAATCCTTGATTTAATCCCTCCAAAAAAAACAATTATTGATATGCATACGAATGAAACCAAATAGTATTCGGCCAAAAGGAGTTAGTAGTATGGACTATTCAATATATATTTTCTTTCAAAGATCATTTATTATTAATTTCTCATTTAATAATTATAAAATATATGTTTTTTTAACTTCACCTTTTATAATCAACTAATATAAATGCATAAATAAAAAATAATTTATTTTAACTTATTTATTATTTTGACATGTATAACTCTTCTATCAATTATACTAAAAGAATCTTTCGGTACTATGTATCATCATCTTAGAGCATCACCAATAGCAAACTTTAAAAATATATAAAAACATGTCTAGTCAGCTACCACATAAAAAAGTACTCATTCTTCAAAATCTTTAAAAAAAAACCCCAATAAGGAAACCCAAAAACACCCAAAAACATTGCCACATCATCACCATCTTTTACCTTAATTTATTTAAATTACCAACCTTTTATCTTATAAAATATATAGATGATTAATTAAATTTTTTTATTTTATGAAAATATTAAAAGCTATAAATTTTAAAAGTTAGATATTTTTCCCTTGGAGGTGAAATTTAAAAATTAAATATTTTTTGTTGAAAGAAAAATACAAATTAATACAGTTTTTGATGAGATGAAATTTTCAAATACTAAAAATTGAAATTTAAACATTACATAACTTAAAAATTACAATAACTAAACCTTACATGGATTAAACATTACGTAGATCATACTTTTAAAAATGACAATAACTAAACGTTACGTAGATTAAACATTACAACATGTTAACTACCTAAAGATCATACTTTGCCCTAATTTTGCCACAAATCTTTTTGTGGATTGCCAGTTGCTCGTTGTTCATGTAAGTTGTATCCTTAAAAAGAATTTTTTGTTCACGCAGTGCAATCTCTTGTTCACGTAGTGCGATCTCTTGTTCACGAGCTTGAACATCTTTCCGCTTAGTATCAACATATTCACGCATTTTGGTATTAACCTCACCAATCGCTGATTCTCTCATTTCTGTTAAGTTTTGAAAGCGCCCAATGACTTCATTTATTTGTGACGAGTCGGATTTAGCCTTAGCTTAGCCATTTTAGCCTTCTTTGTGCCCATTGGACGTGGAAGTTCTTCAACTTTATTCCCATAATCCTCAACCGACACTTCATTGTCATCATTGAGTTCAAAGTAATTGTTAGCTTTTGATGAAATATCTTCAGCAGATCTCTTACCACTAAGACTTTAGCTACGACTAACACTTGTTTGTGCCATCCACTTCGGCTCGTCTTTGACAAGGATCCAAACATGATCATACATAAACTTTGTATCTTCAGCACTTTCGTATAACCATTGGCACGTCTGAGCAATAGGTCATCAGACCAACCACTTGGGTTTTGCCTCTGTAGTTAGATGTGGAAGTTGTTGAATAAAGTCACCTTTCGGTTTATCATATGTGTGACATCCGTCACTATCAGGTCTGTTAATTGACTTGGAATTCGTTAGCTCTCTTTTCATGCATTTATTATTTTGCGAAATTAATTCGTTTTTTAATCGAATCTCTTCGTATACCCGTTTCGTGTCAACCCAAATATTATAATAATCTCAAATTTGACAAATATTATATGAATCATAATTAATAAAAATTAATTATTATTAGTGTAATTAATATTATGATGATTATTATGATTATGATTATTATTATTATTATTATTATTATTATTATTATTATTATTATTATTATTATTATTATTATTATTATTATTATTATTATTATTATTATTATTATTATTATTATTATTATTATTATTAAGTCCAGGGTTTAAAGTTTAATTTAATTAAACTTAAGGGAATAATTCATATAAAGTGAAGGGTCCTAAATGTAAATATGATTATTATATATATAAAATTCATTTTGGTCAAACCCTAATCGTCCATCCTCTCAAAACCGTCGACGACACCGCCGAGCACCGTATGCACGTTTCAGCCACCGCTCTGCCGCCGTTAACCACCGTCGATTGCCGTCATCTTGTCGTTTAGTTGTTTTGAAGGTAACCGATCATCGTGAACCTCGTTTGTCTCGTTTCGTTTTGTTACGTTTGAGTCGTATTATCGGTTCGGTTGTTCGGTTTGATTCGTGTGATTATATATGTGTGAGTGTATGCGTATGTATGTGTCGTGTGCCGGTTATCGAACGGAACCAAACACAGCAGCCTTCGGCTGCTGTGTGCGCCCCGGTCGTGTATGTATATAACGTGTGCTTGTGTAGTAAACTCGATGTTGGTGTGTATGCGTGTATGCCTGCCCCTGCGTTGTTTGCCTCTACACGTATATATATGCGTGTGTATATGAATGTATATATATGATCGTGAGACTGTGTGTGTGTGTCATGTGTGTGTGCGGGTGTGTGGGTTGTAACCCGATTGTGTGTTCGATGTTTGTATGTATGTATGTGGCTGCGTTTGTATGTCTCTTTATATGTATATTGAATTGGGTGTATAGTTTGTATGTATATATGTGCTTGGGTCTGGATATATTATGTGTGTATGTATATTAAACATATAGACATTGAGTGTTGTGTGCATGCATATAAATTTGTGTGTGTGCATATAAATGTAGTGTGATGTGTGCTAGTGTGTGTTGCTTGTGTGAAGTGTGTGTAACAGTGTGTATTTCGAATGTATACAGGTGTGTGGATGTGTGTTAATGATATATATACACAACATATGCATATGTTGTGTTAGATATTATATATATGTGGGTGTGTAAAATATATACTTATATATATGTGTGTGTGAATTGTGGTTGTATGATTGTTAGTTTGTTTTATTTTATTTCTATTATTATGAATTGTTATTATATTGTTATTACTATTTTATTATTATTATTATTATTATTATTATTATTATTATTATTATTATTGTTATTATTATTATTATTATTGTTTATTATTATTATTATTATTATTATTATTATTATTATTATTATTATTATTATTATTATTATTATTATTATTAACAATATTATTATTAGTAGTATTTCTATTATCGTTAAAAATATTATTAGTACTATTATTGATATTATTATTATTATTACTATTAATACAACGTGTTAGAAGATATAATGATGTACATTTTTGTGTGCGTGTCGTGTGTCGAACCCTAACCGACCCGAACCCGACCGATCGTATTTATTCTCTTTAGACTCGACTTAAGATTTTATTATAATTAATTATAGGTGTTTAATCGTTCGTTGCTCTCACTTGTTGAATTCTTTTATTCATTTATTTTCATCTCATTTCAAGGTGAGTTTCGCGGCCCCGTTTTATTACAATTATTTACAAACATCAAGGGGGAAAAGTATGCTCAACCATTTTTATGCTGTGAACTTATTCGATTCTTTTGGGACTATCTGTTTACTGTTTTATAAGTAGTTATCTAGTACATGCATGAGTTGTCTTTGTGGTTTTGTATTCACAACTATTTAACTCCGATGTTGGAGCCGACAGACAGGTATTGATAGTACTATTGGGCTGACACCCTCACCCTTGTTTGTTAGTATACTAGTTGGGACTGACAGTGGCCAGGAACGGGCCCTAGGGTGAATATGTTTCGACAAATTCTTTGTGTACATTGTAGGTTTAGTTGTGATGCTCATGTGATATTACTTGCTTATGACTGTATGCACTCATGTCCTACCAAACTATTACACATCAACAAGTTTTGCTTATTATTTAAACTTGCGAACTCACCAACATTATGTTGACCTTTTTGAGCATATCTTTTCAGGTAACAATCAGCTAGGGATGTTGTCTTAGCGATGACCATAGAATTACATTATTTAAACACATTGGATGTCTTTGACAACTGCATTTGACTTATAATTGTTATTCACATTTTGAATACTTGCTCCCGGGTTGTGGGATTTATACTTTTTGGTTCGTATGACTATGCTTATCGTGGAATTGACTAACTGCGACACAAGTCTCCATTTGTGACGGGTGACGTCATGACACGTTGACTTTCATCATTTATTGCATCTCTATTAATTAACAATGTGTTATGACGATCCCGTGCGTTACATCCTCGTGTTTCCGCTATAAGAGGGGGTGTGACAATATGCTAGTGAGAACGTATGGTATCCACAGATCTCACCACACTGCAACTTTTTTCAAAGTACGCATGAACCCTCCGCCAAAAGTCATTGTTCTTTTGGGAGTTCCTGACAATAGAGTCGGTTAAAATGTGTAGCCAACCCTTTGTGAGCAGTTCTTCATCCCCAAATGACCATGCTTGTCTTTTTTGTTTTACTGAGGACGCACTTGCTTTGCTTTTTTTTCTTTTTGGTGGTCTTGACTTGTGGGGATGGAGATTCATCCACACCAGCATAACATGGTGCCAATGTGGATGTTTGGGTGGTAGAAATCACTGGAGAAATCCCGTGATTTGGGAATTGAGAATACCCAGGATTTGGAAATTGAGAATACCCGGGGTTAGGGAACTGAGAAAAACAGGTATTTGGGAATGGAGAGAATCCATTTGAGAATTGAGACAACCCTGGATTTGGGAATTGAGAGTACCCTATATTTGGGAAATGGGAAAACCCTGAATTTGAGAATTGTTGGTTCGGGTATCCTTGGAATTGGGAATATCCATGATTTGGATATGGGTATTGGTTTAAGTTCGGATTTGGGTTAGGGGTTTCATCCGAATTGGATTTATTTAGCAAATGTAGAAAAGAATTCATGATTTATAATAAAATTATTGGGAGAAAGAAGGTTTGAGGGTGTGAAAACTATGAAGAAATAGAGTAATATTTATAGGGGTTTGAAAGGCGGGATTTTGAAATTTGAAATAAATCACTATTCATAACTGTTCGGGGGGAAATTTGATATTATTTAAATTTTGTTGGGGGAAATTTAAATTTTAAAATTTAATATTTGAAATTCAAAATTTAAAATTTTGAGAAATGTACGTTGGTTGATGGTTCTTTAAAGTAAAATAATAATAATAATAAAATATAGTAAGAAGTGGAATTTAAAACTTAAAATTCATAATGATAAAATATAAAATCACACAACAATAATAAAAACAGTGCAACAATACCAAATTACAATACCAACACAATACAACAATAACTAATCATTATCATACTTATTCTTTAAGAGACCAGATATGTTCCACCAAATCAGCTCGAAATGCAAGATGAGCCTCTTGATTACGTAAACTTTTGAACCTTTGCAAATAACTTTGAAACCCTATAGGGGCTCCATGTTCATAAGTTATTAGACCATATTCATCATTATCACCCGACCAATCACATATGGCATAACCTTCATCCTCTACAATCATATTATGCATTATAATACATGCATGCATGATATCGCTTAGTTGTTGCAAGCTCCAAGCTCTTGCGGGACCACGTACGATTGCCCATCGAGCTTGGAGGACTCCAAAGGCTCTCTCGACATCCTTTCTTGCAGACTCGTGACGTTTTTAAATTCTTTCTTTTTATCAGTTTGTGGATATGTAAAGCTTTTCACTAGTGTAGCCCATTCAGGATATATGCCATCTGCAAGATAGTATCCTGTTGTGTATGGAGTTCCATTCACTGTAAAATTGCTTGGTGGAGCATTACCTTGTAAGACTTGGTTGAATATGGGAGTTTGATTGAGTACATTAATGTCATTGTTAGAGCCCGCTACTCCAAAATATGCATGCCAAATCCAGAGGTCATATGATGCAACCGCCTCTAGCATAATAGTGGGATATCCATGGTCGCCTCGTGTGTATTGACCTTTCCATGCAACTGGGCAATTTTTCCAAGCCCAATGCATACAATCAATGCTTCCTAGCATTCCGGGAAACCCGTGTTTTGATGTATGTGCTTCTAGTAAATGTTGTATGTCGGAAGCATTTGGTCTTCTTAGATACTCATCTGAGAAAACTTCAACAACACATCTACAAAAATTTTGTAGACATTCAGCAGCAGTAGTTTCACCAATCCGTATGTATTCATCACATAGATCTGCTGTTGTGCCATTTGCCAACTGACGTATGGCAGCTGTGCATTTTTGTATAGGCGAAAGACCTTTTCTCCCTGTACAATCATATCTTTGTTGAAAATAAGGAGAATGATTGGACACACCATCAACAATTCGAATGAAAAGTTGTTTGCTCATCCGGAACCTTCGTCTAAAATAACTTTCAGGGTACACCGATCCAGAAAAGTAGTCTTTCCAAAGACGTTTATCCCCATCTTCACGATCCCTTTGTATAGTTCTACGTTTTCTTGTTGTGTTTTGAGAACTTTCGGCAGCGTGAGCCTCCATTACTTCAACATATGCTTTGTCGACATCATCATCCACAAACTCTTCAACATATGGAGACTGTTACCATGAACAAATCCCCACTGATCACTCTTGATGATTTTGACACCTGGTGTATGAGAATGGAAGGTTTCATCAGGTCTCTTGATTCAAGAATGTGGGAATCTGTTGAGAATGGACCTTTCATACCCAGCACCCCCTCTGCTACTGGTGCTGGTATGATTCCAAAAGATGTGGCCAACTACTCAGATGAAGATAGAAAAAGAGTAGAGATTAATAGGAAGGACATGACTGCTCTCCAGGATGCTCTCCCAAACTCTGTATACAGAGGTTTTAAGAAGTGCAAAACAGCTAAACAGCTGTGGGATGCACTAAAGCTGATGTATGAAGGCTCCTCTAAAGCCAAGGAGAACAAGAAGGATCTCCTGAAGCAGCAGTTTGAAAACTTCACCTTCAAAGCAGATGAAACCATGACTCAACAATACTTCAGGTATGTTGAGATAGTGGATACCCTAGTGGATGGAGGAGTTCCTCTTGAGAACAGGGACATTGTAAGGAAGTTCATGTCCTCACTTCCTAGGCAATGGACACACTATTGTGTGGTGATCAAGAGGACTGAGAACCTTAAAACTCTTACTCTGACAGAGTTGTATGGGATTCTCAGTGGATACCAGATGGAGATGAACATGCAAGGTTCATCTGGCAACTCCAACAATCAAATGGGTTCAGCCCTTCATGTGGTTGAAAGGAATAGCATAGAACCCCAACATCATCTCATATGCTACCCTGACAACTCACAAAAGGGTCCTTTCATCACCTTCCCGGAGACACCAAGGGAGAACTTTACTCAAGGAAGCCCATTCCAAGAGACAAGTTCTTCTCAAGCCTTTCTGTCTACTGATGAAAGCTATGGGAATTATCTCTTCACTCTTGAAGACCTGGACTGTATCCATCCAGATGACCTGGAATACATGGAGATAGTTCAGCAGATGGCTCTCCTCACTCACAGAGCCAAGAAGTTCTACAAGAGAACAGGAAGAAGATTTCCAAGCAATGCTACCAGTGGAAAGTTTGGGCTGGATAAAAGCAAAGTTAAGTGTTACAACTGTAACCTTATGGATCACTTTGCTAGGGAGTGTAAGGCACCTAAATCAAATGGGGGCCAAACACAAACCAGACTAAACTACACTGACAAAGCCCCTCAGAATGAGAAGCCAAAGCAACATGCTGCTGTTGCTGTTGAAGAGGGAGGCTTTGACTGGAGCTTTCAGGTGGAAGATGCTTCTCCAAACCAAACACTGATGGCTGACCATGATGAAGCCAAGGTATTGGAACATCTCTGTACTCTGAATGCATTGCTAAAGTAAATAGATACAGGTCCTACAACTTAGAGATGAGATCTGATCTTGAGTCATTAAACATATTAAAATCTGATTTTAGAAAGTCTGAAAATGATTACAAGTTAAAGATAGAGGACTTGGAGAAAACCATTTCAGTACTAAAACATGAACATACAGATTTTAGAACTCAGATCCAGGATCTCATAACTAAGTTGACTGAGTGCCAGGCTGAGCTTGTGATCAGCAAAGCCAAGGCAGAGAAGAGTGTTCTTGAAGAAGAGACCTTCAAGAACATGATATCCTCATCCCTGCACAACAAAGTGTGCTATCAAAATAGACAGGGACTGGGATCAAATGAGATAGCTCCTCCACACACAATCTTGTCTGTAAGATCTCCTAGGTGTGGAACTTGTGAAGATGAGCTTCCTCTCATAGATCCTATAAGTGAGGAGGATGAAGAAGTGATAGTGAAGAATTCCTCTGAGAAGAGTGAAGAAGAGGATTCTTCCAAGGGCCACTATCCTTCTGAGGAGAAGAAATCTACTGTGATGACCAAGTCCAAGAGAAAGAACTTGATCAGGAAGAGCAAAAGGAAGGCAAAGAAGGCTCAAGAGATCAAGGCTACTTTTGATGCTAAGCAGAAACAAGTTTTTATCTCTGCAGGTTTCAAAGTAGTGAGGACTGAAGACATCAACCAAGACTCCTCAGCTAAGAGTCATGGTTCTTGTTCAAATCATCTCAGTGCAAAGAAGAAGACTGAGCTGCTGTGTACCACTGCTGCACAGCCTGGACCATCAAACTCCAAGAACAGTTCACAGCCCAAAAGAACTGTCTCAGCATCTACCAAGATGAAGGTGGAGAAGGGATGTGACCAAAGCCAGTCTTGCTCTCAAAAGGAGACTCTTTGAAGAAGAAAATGTTATGTGTCATGTGTGAAAGTACCTCTCACATTGCTAAGGATTGCCCATACAATCCTAAAAGTACTATCCACATGACAATACAAAGACTTCAAAGAGTTTCAAGAAGTCTCAAGCTTCGGAAGGAAAGTCTGTTTCCTTCGGAAGCTCCAAATCAAAGAAGAAGGTAAATGGAAAATTACCTTCGGAAGTAAAATTGGTCTCGGAAGAAAGGAGTTCTTCCGAAGCACTGAAGTCTGCTGCAGTGACTGTAGAATCTTCCGAAGGATCAGTCATCAAAACTTGTGAAGTCCCAAAAGCTTCTAAGGTTTTGAAGGTCAAGTCCAAGACTCCAAAGGTGGTGTGGAAGTCTAAGAAAGACCAAATGACTGAAGTTTCTCCATCAACAACAGCTGAAGATCCCCCTAGTACAACCATAGGATCTATTACTGTTGCATTACCTTCTATTACACTTAGTGAGCCCAAGACAAGTAAGGCTTGGGTTTCCAAATGTAACTAATCATTTTCTTTGTGCAGGAACAGCTCAAGACAAGCAGGAATGTCTGGATAATTGACAGTGGCTGTTCCAGGCACATGACAGGCAATAGGTCTCTACTCCATAATTTTGAGAGAATTGATGGAGGACCAGTTGCTTTTGGAGGAGATGAAGGTGGTTACATTTCAGGAAGGGGCAAGGTCACAAATGGTAAGCTCAGCATTGAGAAGGTAAACTTTGTTAAGGAGCTTGGGTACAATCTTCTGAGTGTATCCCAATTTTGTGATCAGAGTCATAACATGCTCTTTACTGAGCATGAGTGCATTGTTCTCAAGCCTGGAGTGGTCATTCCTCATGAGCATATCCTGCTCAGAGCCCCCAGGAAAGGGAACATGTACAAGATGGATTTGCAAGAAACATCTCCCTCTGGAGAAGTTTCATGCTTTCTATCTAAAGCAAATAGTGATGAGTCTTTCCTATGGCATAAAAGAATGTGCCATGTAAACTTTAAGAACATGAATAAATTAATTAAACATGATCTGGTAACTGGAATGCCAAAGAAAGAGTTTACAAGTGATGATCATTGTGTTGCATGCCTGAAAGGGAAGCAACACAAGGTATCTCACAAGCCTAAGGAAAGAACTCCATCACTACTCCCCTACACTTGTTACATATGGATCTCTTTGGCCCCACCAGTGTAATGAGTCTAGGAAGGACCTCTTATTGTTTAGTGATCACAGATGATTTTACAAGATTCACTTGGGTTTTCTTTCTTAGAACTAAGGATGAAACCCTGAGATTCTGAAGAATTTCATCTTAAAAGTTGAGAATCAATGTGATCACAAGGTCAAAACCATAAGATGTGATCAAGGAACTGAATTCAAGAACCAAATCCTTGATACATTTTGTGATGAAAAAGGTATTACAAGACAATATAGTGCTCCCAGGACTCCTCAGCAAAACGGAGTTGCTGAGAGGAGAAACAGGACACTTATTGAAGCTGCAAGAACTATGTTGTCTGACTCTAAACTGCCCATCACCTTCTGGGCAGAGGCAGTTAATACTGCTTGCTATGTGCAAAACAGAGTTTTAGTAGTTAAGACACATGGTAAGACTCCTTATGAACTTTGGCACAAGAGGAAACCTTTCATTGGTTTTCTCAGGTCATTTGGATGTCCCTGCACCATCTTGAATACCAAAGATCAAATTGCCAAGTTTGCTGAGAAATCAGATGATGGACACTTCATTGGATACTCTTCCCAAGCTAAGGCTTATAGAGTATACAATCTCAGAACTAGAATTGTTGAGGAGTCAGCCAATGTGACTTTCAATGAACACACACCCTGTGTGGCTGGTTCTGGTCCTGATTGGCTGTTTGATCTTGATTTAGTTACCAACTGTTTTAACAAATCTTGTGAGCATGTTTCAGGATCTGCAGAAAATTTAAATACAGGTGATCCTGATCCAAGATTTGAGCTAGGAAGACCCTCAACTCATACATCTTCAGCTCCAGTTGGAACTACTTCAGCAAATGAGGTTCTATCAGCACAACAATGACAAATTCAGCTGATACATCTGGTATGCCTTCAAATTCCAGCTCAGAGGCTCCTCAACCAGATAAAGACACCTCAATTGTAGAAGACAACAATGGTGATGGTGATAGTGATCAGGAATTTCTTGATGCTAATAACCACACCATAGATGACAACATCAATGATGTCACACACTCATTGGATCAAGTTAATCTTGATAAGTGTGGTAATGTGGAGGGTGAATCTTCCAGCCAGATCTAAATTTCTCAAATTTGGATCTTTCTCAGCAACTTGCTGTGATCCCTCAGCTAAGGATCCACAAGTCTCACCCCACCACAAACATCATTGGAGATGTTGTCACAGGGGTAAGAACAAGAGGACAAACCCATGAAGCAAATGTTTGTCTTCACTCTTGTTTCTTATCTCAGATAGAGCCAAAGAAAGTTGATGAAGCTCTAAAGGATGGAAGTTGGGTTGAAGCTATGCAACAAGAGCTGCTTCAATTCAAAAGGCAGAAAGTTTGGAACCTTTGTCCTCTTCCTCATGGGAAGACTACCATTGGAACCAAATGGGTTTTTAGGAATAAGAAGGATGATAGAGGAATCATCATCAAGAACAAGGCAAGACTAGTTGTTCAAGGATACACACAAGAAGAAGGGATTGACTACACTGATGTCTTTGCTCCTGTAGCAAGACTAGAAGCTGTTAGGATATTCCTGGCATTTGCTGCATCCAAGAACTTCAAGGTCTTTCAACTTGATGTAAAGTGTGCTTTCTTATATGGAGTGATTGATGAAGAGGTTTATGTCAAACAGCCACCTGGTTTTGTAGACCCTGATCATCCTGATTATGTCTGCAAGCTTGACAAAGCTCTTTATGGGCTGCATCAGGCACCCAGGAAGTGGTATGAGACACTATCTGAGTATCTTTGTAAACATGGATACAGGAGAGGTACTATAGATGGAACTCTCTTCATCAAAGGACAGGGAAATGACTTATTGCTAGTTCAAGTATATGTAGATGACATCATCTTTGGTTCAACTAATCCAAAGCTCTGCAAAGACTTTGAGAAGCTGATGAAAGACAGATTTGAAATGAGTTCAATGGGAGAACTCAATTTCTTTCTGGGAATTCAAGTGAAGCAGGTTGAAGATGGCATCTTCATAAGTCAGTCAAAGTATGTTCAAGACATACTCAAGAGGTTCAACATGACTGATTGTAAGATTGCTAAGACACCCATAGCCAGAAACCACTCCCTTGGACCTGATCTTGAGGGGGAGTGTGTAGATGAACATTTATACAGGGCTATGATTGGGTCTCTTATGTATCTTACAGCTAGCAGGCCTGATATCATGTTTGCTACATGTATTTGTGCAAGATATCAAGCCAACCCTAAGATGTCTCACTTAATCACTGTCAAAAGGATTTTAAGATACCTCAAAGGTGCTTCAACACTTGGTCTATGGTATCCAAAGAATCCTAATTTCAATCTGTATGCTTATACAGATAGTGATTATGGTGGTTGCAACATGACTGCAAAGTCTACATCTGGGGGATGTCAATTCCTTGGTGGAAGGGTTGTCTCATGGCAATGCAAGAAACAATCCTGTGTGTCTGCATCAACTGCTGAGGCTGAATACATTGCTGCTGCAAGCTGCTGTGCTCAAGTGCTTTGGATTCAAAATCAGATGCTGGACTATGGATTTAACTTCAAAGAGACTCCTATCCACATAGACAACAATAGTGCTATCTCTATCACTGAGAACCCTGTGCAGCACTCAAGGACCAAACACATCAACATCAGGTATCATTTAATAAGAGATAACTATGAAAAGGATTAATTAAACTAGTCAAAGTTCATACAGATGAACAATATGCTGATCTGTTTACAAAAGCTTTTGATGAACAGAGATTTAAATATCTGATATCAGCTATTGGGATGATTAACTTTGAGTAGACTTTTTCTTAAAACTAATTCTAATTATTTCTTCTTAAAATATGTGTGTCCTAAGTTGTCTAGTTCATCACTTTCATAAGCTCATGTTTTCTTTGGATGTAAAATTCTTTTTGAAGACTTTCCTTAGATTCTTGAAAATTTTCTGATACTTCGGAAGATAAAATTTTATCTTCGGAAGAAAATTATGTCTTCAAAATAAATAACTGTCTAAGAGATTTTACCTTCGGAAGAAGTCTAAACCCATCTTCCGAAGCTTAAAATTCTTATCTCAGACACTTATTTATTTTTAAGGACTTTTTCCTTCCGAAGCAAAATTAACTCTCGGAAGCTTTGTTTATTCTTATACAAAGCATCCAAGGGTTTATTTCTCTTCCGAAGCATAAATTTTCAAGACTCTCAGGAAAATCTTCCGAAGCCATTTTAGCTTCGGAAGCTTTTTCATTAAAACTTCCGAAGACAAATTACCTTCGGAAGCTTTTCGAATTCCAAGAAAACTACTTTTTGAGCAAAAGTAAACTACTTTTTCAGAGGTGGGACCGACTTCCGGATTTCAAAGTTTATCCTCTTTCATTAACTTTGGTTCAAATCCCTTTTCACATAAATACCCAACGGTTCCCCCTCTTTCTCACTATCTTCCTCAATTCCACTATTCCTCTAACCTAATTCTCTAAACCGCCTTTGCTTTCTACCTTTCTTCACCCTTAAGCTTCTGAAATGGCCAACCTTAACCGCAGAAACAACCCAGATTTCTCCATGCAACTTCACAGGCAACATAATCAAGTTGCTCTGTTAAGCTCTGAGAAAGATGCAAGTTTCTCAGAGATTTGCCAATTCTTAACTCTATCCAACTACTTTCACCTCCCTGACCATTGATCCTACTCTATATGAGGATCACTTGCTTGAATTCTGGAAGACCTGCCAAGAGGTCATTATGGATGGGGAGAAGGCACTGTCTGCCACAGTGCAAGGGAGGACAATCTTCATCACTCCGGCCATCATTAACCAACATTTGCAGCTGGATGATGAAGAAGGTGAGTTGTCCTTCCCAAAAGAAGCTGTTAATCATTCTTTTGAGCAGATGGGCTATGAGGGAGATTTCTCTGTAAAGACCTTCAGGAAAGGGAAGGTCTCATCCCAGTGGAAATACCTGCTCCATGTGGTTATCCACAGCTTATCAAACAAGCATGGTGGGTGGGACCAGATTCCTGAGGATCTCTCCTTTATAGTTCATGGAATGGTTCAGGGGGTCAAGTTCAGGTATTCTCAATTTGTTTATACTAATTTACTTGCAAACTTAGACTCCTTAGAGTATTACATGTTTCCTAGATATGTTCAACACATTCTCAACTGTGAACTGGGCTCACAGTTGAGGGAAACAAGTAATATTCTTAAATTGGGACAGATGAAGCCCGACATCTTTAAAATAATGAAGAAGCCAACTGTAGGCTTCTCAGGGGTAGAAACAGCCCTAGTCCCCAAAATGTTAGAGCTCATTGCTCAAGGTGACAACCTAGCAACACAAGCTAGTGTTGAACCCACACCTCTTTTATCCTTACCTCTAAAAAGACCACAAATCACCCTCACCAAAAAAAATCCAAACGAACCCTGCTCAGGCTATTGAGTCTGTGCAGGCCCCCATATACTCAACCTTACAGGAGGAAGTGGACACTAGAGCTCCCACTTCCCCTGAGGAGCAAACCACTCCCAT
This sequence comes from Flaveria ramosissima, assembly GCA_025215565.1. Lineage (NCBI taxonomy): Eukaryota > Viridiplantae > Streptophyta > Magnoliopsida > Asterales > Asteraceae > Flaveria > Flaveria ramosissima. The sequence goes on along the minus strand of CM046039.1, from coordinate 18,920,333 downwards.
TTCTTCACCTATCAGGGCTGAGGTTCCTCATGCTCACCCTGATGAGCTCACAAGCCCAACAGCCTTAAGCCTTCACTCTGAGTCTCAACACTCAAGTGAACAACCTTCAGGGGACAGTTACCATCCCCAGCCTTTAGATCTCAACCAACCAATCCTTCTATACTGATGAAGACTTAGGATTCAGTGAGTACCATGAGTCTCTCTTCTCCTCCCCTACTCAAAGAGAGATGAGTACCTCTGACTCTCCTCAGTCTATCCCACATCAGTCACCTATTACTGAGGTGGACACTTCTGAACATGTTCAGGATGTCCATATGGAAGAGGCTCTCACTTTTGAAAGTGATTACATTATTAAGACCTCAACCATGGCAACTCAGCCCACTGGCATCTCAACTGAGATTGCTAGTGAGCAGAGGAAAACCAGCAGCCAAGAACCTCAAGCTGGTGGTGAGAGAGAGGACTTTGGTCCAATCATCTCATCCCCCAATGATTCTTCTGATGAAGAAGAGGGGAATTTGAGACTAAAGGTGCAGAAATTGTCAAAAACATGCTCCTATTTAGTCTCTAAGGTTAGTCACTTGGAATCTCAGGTGACTACCTTACAAAACAGGGTCAATGATCAGCAACTTCAGATTTCATATCTAAAGGAAAAACTAGCTGGGAGACCTTTAAGGAGAGCTCAACCAGGAACACAAGAACCTGTGGAAGTGATTGACTTATCCTCCAGCTCACCTATGCAAGTGGGTGATGCTACCAAAAAGGGGGAGAAAGTTATTACAACCACAGAACCTGGGAGTTCTTCACAGAGAATGGACATAGAGGACTCACCATCCTCACTTGTGTTGTGCATTCTCAGCAACTTCCTCAAGTTCACATTAATGTGGACTCTATAGACTCTATCATCAGGAGTCTCTTTGAGGAAGGTATACCAAGGGCTGTCTCATCTCCACCACAAGGAACTGCCAACTACATCATAAGGTGGAGGTATGATGCTGACAGAAGAGCCCTTATCCTTCACAGAGTTCAAGGTCAACAAGAAGTGTTTGATTTCCAAAGCCTGAACTTCTATGAAAGATTGGATTTAGTCAACATGCCACTTGTCAATCCAAGCAATTCAAGACAAGCTGACAGATTGGCTCAAAGAATCCAAGATAGGATCCTTGCAGAGTTCACTCTAAGAAGGAGACTTAGGCAATCAGGCAATGTCATCGGTCAACTGGATGTTGAGGTGGACCCTAAGATTAGTTTCATAGGGGAAACCTTGACTGAAGGCCCAGTGACAGAACCTGAGACCCCTGTCTCATCATCAACAACTGCTGCAGAGGTTCAAACTCCTCTGAGACACCTGCTGGTGAAGGTGTTTCTCAGCCTCTCTCTGGCCAGAGCATGGAAGCTACACCAAGCAATGAAGGCCAAGCTCTATCCACCCTGAGTCACAAAGGTCTGTTGGTGACAAAGGGAAAAGGATAATGACTCCTGAGGAAATTGAGGAGGAAGAGAGAGAGAGGAAAAGGAAGCTAAGGGGAGAAAGTTCCTCTGGGTCATCAAGCTTTATGCAAGCTGCAATCAGGGCTGCCCCCAGACCAAATACTCAAGATGATGAGTTAAGGGCAGTCAGATTACTTATTTACAGACCAGGAACTATGATATTGATGAAATCATCTCCCTCCCCTTAGAAGAATTGAATGAACTGGCTGACATGGAAGTGTCAAGAGAGATGAAGGAGAAAGAGGATGCAAGGCTACTTCTCCAATTCAAAGAGGAGAAGAGACAGAAAAGACTCTACAAGCATGCTCCCACTCTCTCTCCAGTTCAAGAAAGTCCTGCACAGGAAGATGTGGCTCCACAAGAACCTCAGGTAGATAAAGAAGAAGATAGGATCAAGATGATCAACTACCTGAGTGCCACAGGCTTCTATCAGGCAGATGCACTTCTTCCCCTGTCCTATGACTTCATTGAGTTTGAGTACCTAAAGCAACTTGAGCTTGAGCTAGTCAAAGAAAGAAAGACAACCAAAAGGAAGCTAAGGGAAGAAGCTGCAAAGTCAAGAGCCATCATCCAAAAGAGTGTAAAGAAGTCTGCTGACAGACAAAGGATGATGAGCTTCTTGAAGCTATATGGATTCTCCGGAAGGAGACTTGGCCCTATGTCTCTATCCACAATGGATGAGCATATAAGGGTGATTAAGCAGAAGATTAAGAGTGGTGAACTGATTGATTTGCACTCTCTTCCAAGTCAAGTCCCACCTGAAGTGGAGGTCAAGTTTGAACAACCTGAGACACCTCAACCAGAACCTCCAGCTGAGCCTCAGCAAGCTTCATCTTCTGATCCAAGGCAGGGTCAAACTCCCTCTCCTTCTGAACATGTGAGGGAGGAACACCCAACTGAGAAAGACAATGATGATCAACAAGGTGCTGCAGACCAGTCTTCTCAGTTAAAGTTATCTAAGAGGAAGAAGAGAATGGCTTCTAAACCAAAGACAAAGAAGAAGAAGCCTAAGTCATCTACCTCTACACCTCAGGCTGAGTCAGATCAACCTGAGGAAGTGCATGATGAGGCAACCCAAGCAACTCCTATGCAAGTGGCTCCTCTAACAACTGAGACACCCATCTTATCCTGGACTTACTCTACCAATCCAGAAAGATGGCATGTAATCAGAGATCAAGGTGTTGAGAATGTCTATTCCTGGCAAGACATAATCAACTTACCTCTGCATGATCTCTTTGAGATGAGAAGATACTATGAAGGTCTTGATGATCCTGACCATCTAATGAAGAAAGGAATGGTCATGATTGTACTGAAGACCACCAACATCTGAAGATCTTCTAAGTGTTTTGGTAGCATCAGCCTAGGGGGAGTTTGTAAGGATTCCTTAAGTCTGATGCAACCCAAAACATCCAAAGTGTCTCTGCAACATGCACTAAGTACTGAAGTATAGAATGCTTCGGAAGTTTTACACAATGCACTAGAAAATACTCTAAGTGTAAAATCTTCCGAAGCCAAGACCAATATCTTCAGAAGCCAAACATGAAGTCTTCCGAAGCCTCAGAGACAAAGTCTTCCGAAGCTTCAACCTATGAAGACAGATTTCTTCCGAAGACTTTTAGTACACATGCTTTATCTGATGTACTGTTCCATAAAGCACCTTTCTGCTGCATCTCTGTAAAGTCACCAACTTACATGAGTTGGTGAAAAGGTCCATGCTTTTGGTAACTGTACATTGAGGTCTTGAGTTTGTAACTTTCTACTTTATCCTTTTTGTAATGTATAAGGATGTGAGCTATGGCATGTCATAGTCACAAGGTCAAAAGGCAGATATGCCTTTTGATCCTACAATTAATTTTGTTAGTGTCTAGTCAATTGTATCCAGCTGGCTTTCAAAGTATAGCCGGCTGTAGGTTGTAGTATAAGTATTCCAAGTTCTTGTATCTTTCTTTATGTTTTGTAACACTTGTAAAAGAACTTGAGAAAGCAATATACTGCCTCCTTGAAACCCAAACTCTCTTGTTCTGTCTCTTTACTTTACTTGTGTTCTTTGTATCACCTTGGTTAATCCAGTTCACTGTTTGATTAAAGTTTAGTTGCTCTCCTCATTGTGTTGTTGTGTTGTAATTTGCTTAAGCCCTTAAACGGTCCTGCACTTAAGGTATTAATAATGCATAATACAGTCATATCTTATCATAAAAAATTATTTTGTAATTTTTAAATATTAATTACTAACTGTTAATTTAACTTTTTTATTCAACCCGTGTAGTACACGGGTTTTTAAACTAGTACCTTTTATATTAGATAAAAGTAGATATATATAAATATAGTGTGTGTGTATATATATAGGAGGGATCGTAACAAAACCAATTAGATTTTTTCTCTTTTTTTATATTTGTAATTAGAAGGTTAATTATGTAATTTTGACACCCTATCTTTTTGTAGTTGTCTATTTTTTATAAAATTCTTGGTTTTTCTCCTTAACTAATTGACTTGGTTATTAATAAATTTTATCTTTCTCCCTCTCTTTAAATCAAGAACGAGATTTCATGAACCATTATCTATCATCTCAATGTTTTTTTAAGTTTCTTCCAGCCACTCACTTCCAGATTTGCAATTCGTAAAACACACATCATAAAATGAGAACTTGATAATCTTTTTTCGTTTTTTTATTTTAAATCCCGAGAAAACAAAGTTACCAAGATGATTAGGAAGGAGTTCATCTAGCAGCAAAATGGTTCGGTTCGTAAACAAAGCTAGCGATAAAGTAATTCTAGTTCACTAATGTTTACCAAGGTACCATAGATTGGGGGTAGATAGCGGGTTAGATAAACCGGTGAGGGTGGGCGGCCATTGTTATTTGGATCAGAGCAAATGAGATAGTGAATGTAGTGTTGGTGGGCTTCAGTTCAAGAAACGAGATGAATTTTCATGACATGTGAATATGATGTGGGCACTAATCAAACAATAGAAGATGACGATGAACAAGAAATTAAAACCCTAAAGAAATTGATGATGATGATGATTTACGTGTATAGGTTACGTATATGTAACTACGTAATATAAACGTAAGTTGCCATCTGAAGATATCAATGATGATGGTAGAAGTTGTCTTCTTCCTGTTGTTAGGTTACATATATGTAACTATGAGTTATGTATATAAAAATATAGTTTACGTATATGTAACTCATATGCGTAACCCATAGTTTTACATATGTAACTCCTAGTTACATATACGTAACCAAAAGATTTTTAGTTCTAAAGTTTTCAACTCATCTTCCCAATCTTTTCATTCTTAGTTCTTTTGTTCAAATTGCGTGTTATTTAATAATATCTTAACATATATGAAACATATGTGTAAGTTAGTTATGCTAATCAAATTTTAGTTCTTTTGTTTATTTGTTCATGTTACCTATGTGTAACTCACATTCTTCTCTTCTTATCTAACATGCTTCTAGTTTTTTAAATTGTACAAGAAAGTTACGTATATGTAACATGTGTTACATATACGTAATTCACCTTCTTAGGTTTCTTTTTTACATTTTTATATGAATGATTATGTATACGGTTTTGTTAACATGTTGGCGTTAATGTAAGCTATGTGATATATATATATATATATATATATATATATATATATATATATATATATATATATATATATATATATATATATATATATATATATATATATATATATATATATATATATATATATATATATATATAGAGAGAGAGAGAGAGAGAGAGAGTGAGAGAGAGAGAGAGAGAGAGAGAGAGTATGAGATTGGAAAGAGAAAGAGATATTTCAAGAGTTTTGTTTTTTAAAACCGAGAGTTATGAAATTTAATTTTTGTGATGTACTTATTTTACCCCTAGACACCATTAATGAACCCATAAATTTCAATTATTTTACAAAAACCATCAATCAATCTCAACGTAGATCAAACAAATCAATAGTTAAAAATAGTTTTCTTGGTTTTATTATAAAACATGGTTTCCTCTCATTTGTAAACATGCTAGAATTCTTCTGAACAATTATGATATGGCATTATCAACTTGATCATGTTTATAATGTTTATCATTCAAGAATGCATTTTATGGTAATTTAACAAATCATGAATGACAAGATGCCTATAACAAACCGAATCAATAATATACAAATTAATGAAATCCACATCTTGGAACATAAGTTGCCATCTAAAAAGTATTACTGATTTTTAAAAAACGATGACCATACAGTTACATTCTAGAAAAGAAAACACTAACATTATATATAATATAAGCATATCAGATGGATATGAACATATGATTTACTTCATACTTGACAAAAGAAAATCATTTTAATATCAATATTTTTGGATCTTTGTAAGCTTTTGAGTGTTTGTCGGATTATCTGGATTCTCTGATAATAGCTGAATTTGTTTTCAAATGAATTATTTTGCGAAAACTCAGTATTCAATAAAATAAGAATAAGAGCATTATTGACAAAAACATGCATGATTTGACCATAGATTGCCTTAAACACCACCAATCGTCGCAACGCTTTTAATAGTTAGTCGCAATCACTACAGTTTTGCATGACCACTACAAGCGTAAACATCACTTATAAAAAATAGAACTCTTCCAAAGTATTAGAAGCAGACAAATCACTTTCGAAGAACAACATTTCTTTCGAAAAACTAATTTACTTCTGAAATACTACTACTTTTGAAGCATAGGTTTTGCTTCTGAAATACAAATCACTTCCAAAATCAAATTCACATGGATAACAAAGATGTCAAAATGAAAATTTCTAAGCTGACCTGACAGCTTAACCCTAGTCAGGATGCTGCCCCTAGCCCCTAGGACTCTACTAACCAAGGGTGCTACCCCTAGACCCCGACGAGTCTATAGCACAAGAAATCATAATAAATGAGTATACACTTCATGCTTATCAACTTGTTTGAGTTTCATGAGTTCTACTTTAGTCATAGAATGAATTCAATTTTATCAAACTAGATAGATGACAATTCATTGCACGTGCCACAAATCCAATCTGATAAAATATACCATCCAACTTGCCAACTTGGAGAGATAATATGAACAATCAAATTTTATTTCAAACACAATGTTATATATCACAAATAATCGTATTGGTATTGTTAGTTTATGGTGATATAATGGGTTTTATTTGTTTTTGTCATCATGCATTTGACGTCTTTCATCTTATAATCGTTGTGATTTACGTAAAATGTTCTATACAAAAGTCTTAAGAATATAATTTGCGCATATACTTATATTAAGGCGTGGCGATACAAACTAATTATAATTCGCATTTTTAGGAAAGAAAGATAAACTTACAAAGATAATACCAGATTTATAAATATCTGTGTATAAGCAAATATTCCTTTAAGATGACTTTGACCGCCTTTATTTTCTCTTTTAATTTTTTAAGTGTTCAATTGTTGGTGGCCACTCATGTTCGAGTTAATTTCAAAATGGTTACATGTGGGGTTTTTGGCATATTGTGACACCACTCACCTACTACCTAAGACAAGTCATGAACCAACTCTTTTACGGTTCATAGTACTTGGCCACAAGCATATTAATTTCTCGTCTAATATCGTTTAAATTAAGGCTCATGTCGTTCTTTTCTACTGATTATGGTTTCATATCTTCAAACTAGAATATTTGTTTTGCAATTCAAACCGGGGTTAAATTCAACACATAAGCACCCATGGTTTTGTAGCGTAGTGACATTGGTGATTAAGTATTCGGGTTGGGTCGAGTCGGTTGGATCATATATATTTTTAAACATTTCTAGCTAAATTTTGTACCAACAATTTGATGCAACCTATCAACCCTTACAAAATTCATTTGTGTCTTTGAAATAAAAAAGGTTATAACATCATTTTCTAGTTAAGATAACCAAGTATAAGTAACATTTTCTCAATAAATATAAAAACATAGGCATATATATATATATATATATATATATATATATATATATATATATATATATATATATATATATATATATATATATATATATATATATATATTTAATTGAAATCATATAGTTCTCAAACTAATTAACATTTTATACTATTTAAAAAAAACATAGAAATTATTGTAGATCACAATGAAAGATAAGAGATAACAAATGGCCTTAAAAGGAATGAAGTTTTCATATTCTAGTCTCATGAGAGGAAGAGGACGTTGCATTTCCAGCATTATATTGAGGCGAGTGTCGATACCGTTGGGAACTATGATGAACCAACAAGCTAAACCGATTATGAGTAAACATCTTCGTTGTTAGTATAGGTATTATCTGAACCGGTATCTAGATTCGCTTTTGTGTTTTCAATGAGCCGAGCCAAACGAACAAAGTCACATTGCGTAAGACGATGGAAAACAACTAAACTCTCACGCATGTAGCGCGAGAGAAAACACTAGTTAATGTTCAAAAACAAATTCCAAATCTTAAAGAGCAACTTAAGTAACTAGTGTAGTTAAATTTAGTTTAAGGACAGAGCTTAGATTCTTCAAGTGGTCAAAAAAACCTAATCAACAACGGTTTAACGTTTTTGGAGGCGTAAAAAGGAAAAGAAACTTTATTGTTAGAAACCGTCCTTTTTTATCTGGGATTGAACAAACATTAATAAACTAAAAAAATTATAATTCATGGAGTTATAAAAATTTATATGTTTTGATGATGCTATAAGTCAACCTGAGGACATAAGTTTAATTTATATTTTTAGTAAATTACACGAATTGTTCTTAAGGTCTGTTTAAATTCCATCTTTCGTCCCCGTGATTGAATACTTACAGGTTTAGTCCTGAGTTTTGAAAAAACATCACACGTTTCTTCACTAGGTCAAACGGCTGTTAATTTATTCATTTAAGTAGCTGGTGTAGGAACCGTTCATAAAATAAAAATTCAAACAATTTTATTAATATACTCAATACAATTGAACATAAGTAAATGATTATCAATATCTTTTACAATGGTAAATTTACAGAAAAAGAAGAAACAAAAATGTAAAAGCTGAGGATCGTGTTCAACACGGGGCCCTTAAAACAAATTTCGAGTCTCCCAAGAGAACTCGTTTTGTTTCCCAGGGTACAACAACCGAAGCAGTTTGTACTGCCGGGATTGATCTAGAACCCGAACTTGTTTGTAGAAGAGAATCCAGAGAGATAGAGAACCTGTTTTGCTGCAGGTTTCGAGTTGTGTTAGGGTATCTTTCTTCTGAGCTACACTCAGTATTTATAGTGGAATTCGAACCAAGTGCAAAGTGCGTCATCAAAGCGCCACATTGCGCCCACATGCCCACGCAGCGCGCGCGCGTGTGCGAGTGCGAGTTAAGGGTGCTTCGCACCCTTCGCGAATCCACTTACTGTGACACCTTAGGAAACAATATAGACAAGAGGTTATAGAATATAAACCATTTTATATTCTTTCTTTCCTCCAATGTGGGACAACTTCCCACACTATTGATTCCTAATGTCATTAACCACATTAATTTTTATTAAACACATTAGTTTATTGACTAAATATTAATAATCATATAAATATTATCAATAAATTTCCAACAATCCCCCACATGAATGGAAATCACTTCTCTAAAAATTCAGCAGTTTAAGTGTTGCAGGATAGGTAGGTCTTCCCTTTGAACATTCCTTTGTGATGTATACTTAGTCTCTTAGTGGTGTGTAGACACGATGTCTTTGAACAGACCCTGTTTTATGTAGACGACAATATACAATTACACAACACTCTTCCTGGTTTGATCAACCCCTCATTATCGTGTCTGTTAATGGTCATGAAACACTTTCCTGGTTCTGCGAGAGCTCTAGGATTTGCGTTTCCAACCAAATCCATTCGAAGCGACCCTACTTCTCTCTAACATAGGTGATTCGATGAATCATTAAAAGCATCATAGTTATATTGATTCCCACGAATCATCTAACCTTAATATGCTTAACCTCACTTTGGTCACTTGTTCGGGGTACTCCCCCAGAGTGAATGGACTAGGAAGTTCGTCACTCACTTTAAATCTTAGGGTACTCCCCTATAGTGACTCCGTTGGTCATATGATTAAGTTGTCCTATTGAACCTAGATCTTGGGATCTCCAGTCAACTAGGTTAGGTTTCCCTCATATTCCCCTTTTCCGTGGGCTTTAGTCCAATTCCTCTTGACAACTTATAAACTAATTCTGTGCTTAAGCCTTTTGTTAACAGGTCTGCAATGTTATCTTTTGACTTGACATGGTCAATCGTGATAACACCCGTTGATATTAGTTGTCGTTTGTGTTATGTCTACACCTGATGTGCCTTGATTTGCCATTGTACATTGAGATTTTGGCTCTACCAATTGCCGACTCACTATCACAATGTATGCAAATAGCCGATAACGGCTTTGGCCATCTTGGAATGTCTTCTACAAATTGACGTAGCCATTCAGCCTCTTCTCCGGCTTTATCCAAAGCGATAAATTCTGATTCCATTGTGGATCTAGCTATAACGGTTTGCTTGGATGATCTCCAAGATATTGCTGCTCCACCAAGTAAGAACACATACCCACTTGTTGATTTGGAATCTTTTATATCCGATATCCAGTTTGCATCAGTATACCCACAGCTATATGACGGCTATAATGCAATCCATAGTCTCTTGTGTATCTTATGTATCTAAGCACCCATGTTATATTCTTCCAATGTTCTGAGCTTGGATTACTAGTATATCTGCTTAGCTTACTCACCGCGTATGCTAAGTCGGGTCTAGTACATGTCATTAGATACATTAAACTACCAATGATCCTTGAATACTCTAACTGAGCAACACCCTCGCCTCTATTTTTCTTTAGATGTTGGGTGGTATCAACAGGAGAACGTGCTACGCGCGTGTCTCCCGAGTTGAATTTTTCAAGAATCTTGTCCACATAATGAGCTTGACTTAACACAAGACCATCTTGGGTTCGAATAATTTTCACTCCAAAAATTACATCCGCTAAACCCATATCTTTCATGTCAAATCTTCCTTTCAACATGTCCTTAGTAAATTTTATTATTTTATCATTGCTCCCAATGATAAGCATATCATCTACATAAAGACACAAAATTACATAACCTCCAGGTGTATCTTTCACATATACACATTTCTCACACTCATTTATTTTGAAACCGTTGTCAATCATGACACGATCAAACTTTTGATGCCATTGTTTTGGAGCTTGCTTTAAGCCATATAATGACTTGACCAATTTACATACTTGACCCTCTTGACCATGGGCAGAGAAACCCTCAGGTTGCTCCATGTAAATCTCTTCTTCTAAATCGCCATTTAGAAATGCGTTTTTGATATCCATTTGATGTACTTCCAAATTTCTTAATGCCGCAATAGCAAGAACCATTCGTATGGAGGTTATGCGAGTCACAGGTGAGTAAGTATCAAAATAGTCTAGACCTTCCTTTTGTCTAAAACCTTTGACTACTAGCCTTGCTTTGTATTTATCAATACTTCCATTGGCTTTCATCTTCATTTTGAATATCCAACGATATCCAAGGGGTTTACAACCAGGAGGAAGATCTACTAGCTCCCAAGCATGGTTGTGAAGAATTGAATCATTTTCATTCTTGATTGTCTCTTTCCATTGAGGTCCTTTCGAAGAAGATACCGCTTCACGGTAGGTATTAGGCTCACCCTCAACCATATAACTTACGAAGTCTGGACCAAAGGATTTCTCAACCCTTTCCCTTTTACTTCGTCTAATTTCTCCCTCTTCAACCTTGTGTCGTTCATGTTGACTATTATGAACTATGTCATCAAATTGTGTTGATGAACTTGCACCTCCATCATCAAACCGCGATGATGAAGATGCATGTGTTTGCCCTCGCATTGGAAACACATTTTCAAAATATGAAGCATTCCCCGGCCTTATCTCCATGATAGTGTTCTTTTGTACATCGGAATTCTTGGACTCATGTACAAGAAATCGATGTGCATTACTGTTTTGAGCATATCCAATGAATATGCAATTAATAGTTTTGGGTCCTAGTTTTTGAGCTTTAGGCGGTGGTACAATCACCTTAGCTAGACACCCCCACACTTTGAGATAATTATATGATGGTTTCTACCCATTCATAACTCATAAGGGGTTACATCCCTTTTCTTTGGTGGTATTTTATTTAAAAGATAATTGGCCAAGAGGATAGCTTCCCCCACATGTCATGGGTCATCCCAGAGCTTACCAACATGGCATTCATCATCTCTTTTAAAGTACGGTTTTTTCGTTCCGCAATGCCATTTGATTGTGGTGAGTAAGGTGCCGTACATTCATGTATTATACCACTTTTTGCACATAAATCGGCGAATGGTGCAACATATTCACCACCTCTATCACTTCGCACAACTTTAATTTTCTTGTTTAGTTGATTTTCAACTTTGTTTTTATACAAGATAAATTTATCGATTGCATCATCCTTACTTTTAAGTAAGTATACATAGAAATATCTAGTGCAATCTTTAATAAAAGTGATGAAATATTTGTTGCCACCTCTTGTTGGGTGTGCTTTTAAATCACATATGTTGGTGTGAATTAAACCAAGGGTTTCGGTTATTCTTTCAACTGGTGTCACACACCAACCTTGACGGCGGAAACGTCGAGGAGTGAGAGTTAAGATCGTTCACAGCCATATAACGCTATTAATAACCCAAATATAAATTAAACATAAGTTTCAATTGTAACATTACAAACATAAGTCTCAAAGAAATTTGAAGCATAACATAGGATGTAACAAATCATTCTTATTTCGTTTATTTATCTAGGTCCATTCCTAGATGTGCAAGCTTCAAAGAGTAGATATCAAACTTGGGCGTTTCCTGAAACATGTTAAAAATAAAAGGTCAACAATAATGTTGGTGAGCATTCCATAGTTTTTAATACATAGATTATATAAAAGATGGCAATTCAAGTCATAAGTTAGTGAATAAAGTGATTAGAGATGTTATGAACAATGCATCAATCAAACCTCGACAAAGTTTTACAAGTCTCAAACGTTTACAAGATTATACGATCAGCTAAGTGTACTTGGATCAACCAAAGCAGGCTTGTCTGGCCCATAGATCTATGACTTCGCTAGGCTAGCAATAGTTAATGATTGTACATATAACGCCATAACATGGTGACCACAAAAGTTCAACTAACCACAACTTTGCATGATGAATTGCCATAAAGAGTACAAGTCTCAAATAAGTTTACAAGTGCAATGATAATAAGTTAACATGTTTCACCCCAAAATGTGAAAATAAGCAAAAAGGGGGTATGAAAATACTCACTTGATCAATAAGTATTTATTGGATGATTAATAAGAAATAATAATAAGCGTCGATTCAACGTAGCCCTTCACAATATACCTAAAATATATATATTTATAAGATTTTTAAGTTTATTTATATTAAGTTTAACGGATTAACGGGGACTAGGGTTCTAATTGGAATTTAGGGATTTTCAAATAACTATGTTTAACAAAATGAAACCAATTTTAGTTGTTAATATTAAAGATTGTTATTATATTTTATATAAAGTTTTATATAAAAATATAACACCTATAATAATTTTGTATATACATATAAGTTAAATAAAGTCTAATAAACACATTTTAAACGATAATTTAAAAGCAACGTTCGGAATAATCATATTTGTGGCACAAGATATTAGTTAAAGTATAGTTTTTATAAAACAATTTATTATTATTATTTTTAAGAATATATGACAAAGGTATAAAAGTATTTCTTTTAAGAAATAAATTTACAGAAAATAATTAAAACATTTTAAAATTATCAGCTTTTATAAAATGACTTTTTATAATTTTTAAAAATATTTAAATTTATTGTTGAAGGCTAAAAGCCTCAAAAAAAAGAATGTGAGGTTGCCCGGGGTCGAACCCGGGACCTCCAGAATCACATGGGAGTAGTTTACCATTAGGCTGGGTCGCCTAAGCCTGACAAAACCCAACTCCCATATGTTTTAAAACAAACCACGCAGAAACCCCCAATTCTTAAGAACCCTAGAATCGAATTAATCCAAATTGAAGTTCAAATCACAATCGTTTATTGTAACAAACATGGGGCTTTGATTCCCCAATAAATTTCGAGCATGTTCATGTATTCAATTACCCGTTTCGATGCTTAGGTTGATAAGAACAGATGCCAACGAGTCGCGACCGAAGCTTGAATTCGTTCAACGTGCAATTGTTGATGTTAACCCAATTAAACTTGTGTGAACCTTTGAGTGATGCTTGCGAATCTAAGCCCTCAATCAATTTGAAGTAGCAATGCCCAGGATTTGGGTTCGATTAAGGTACGATTGAGGTGTAAGTAGGTGTCTGAAATCGTTGTGGTTGTTTGTTTCAGGAGGAATTAGAATCAACAATCGCTTAGGAATAGTTGTATGATTGTGTAGATTCGTAATTAGATTATAATTGCGGTTTAATGCTTCGAACGGCTGTGAATTAAACTATGATTTCGGTTATGAAATGTTGGGTTGTAACCGGTGATTAACACCATTAATTTGGTATGTTTAAGTTCGAAACAGTCCCGGGCAACGACTAGAATCGATTAGGGCATCAAATTTGAGGATTATGCGAGGTTTTGGATGTCGCCGGAGGGTCGCCGGCGACGAGGTGTGCGAGCCGCCGGAAATACGGGTAGAAGGGTGGGGGTTTGGTTTAGGTTTCATAAATTTACAGCTTTGGTCCCTCAGTTTTCAAACTTTATTAATTTATGCTTAAAACTACATTTAAAGTTTATTAATTGACAAACTTACCCCCTAACTTCATTACTTAAGGTTTTAAACATTCCCAAGATTAGTATATCAATTAATATTATTAGTATTAATACTATTGTTCTAGTTATTATCATTATTATTATTATTATTATTATTATTATTATTAGTTATTATTATTATATAATAATTATCAATATAACCTTACAAGTTAAAGAATTAAAAAGACCACTTAAAATAATATGCATAAACAACCCATAAGTTTCATGAATGACAAACATGGTCCTTAAACAAATTTAACAATGTTAACTTTAATTTAACCAAAAAAATACAAGATGTTACAGTCTCCCCAACTTAAAAGAATTTCGTCCCGAAATTAAGAACGAACTAAACGAATAAATGCGGGTATCTCTCCTTCATATGGTCCTCACGCTCCCAAGTGAACTCAGCTCCACGTTTGTTTTCCCAACGAACTTTGACGATCGGTGTGGTAGTTGTTCGGGTCTTCTTCAGGGTTCGATCCATAATCTCAACAGGCTTCTCAACGAAATGCAATGACTCGTCTATTTGTATTTCCTCTAATGGAATATGCAAATTTTCATCAGCCAGACATTTCCTCAAGTTTGAGACATGGAAGACAGGATGAACTCCGCTAAGTTCAGAAGGTAGCTCCAGTTTGTAAGCCACCTTCCCAATTCTTTTCAGAATCTTGAAGGGTCCTACAAAACGTGGGGCTAACTTACCCTTCTTCCCAAAACGTACAACACCCTTCCATGGAGAGACCTTAAGAAGAACCATATCGTCGACTTGAAACTCCAACGGTTTGGGTCTTTTATCGGCATAACTCTTTTGGCGACTTCTAGCCACCTCAAGGTTATTTCGAATTTTGGAAACTTTGTCAGTCGTTTCTTAAATAAGTTCCGGACCAGTGATAAGATTTTCCCCAATGTCAGTCCAACAGATCGAAGAACGACATTTACGACCATACAAAGCCTCGAATGGTGCCATCTTGATACTTGAGTGATAACTATTGTTATACGAAAATTCCGCGAGCGGTAAATGCGTATCCCAATCACTACAAAAATCAAGGACACAAAGATGCAGCAGATCCTCGAGGGTTTGGATTGTTCGTTCGGTTTGACCATCAGTTTGAGGATGGTAAGCCGTACTTAAATCCAATTGAGTACCCAAGAGTTCTTGCATCGAAGACCAAAAGTGTGAAGTGAAGCGAGCATCTCGATCGGAAATAATGTGCAACGGCACGCCATGACGACTCATAATTTCGTCAACATAGATTCGAGCCAACCTTGAAACCTTGTACGTATCTCGTATGGGTATGAAATGTGCTGTCTTGGTCAAACGGTCAACAATGACCCATATGCTATCATGACCACAAGGTGTACGAGGTAACTTGGTTATGAAATGCATGGATATATGTTCCCATTTCCACATAGGGATTTCAGGCTGCTCAAGTAAACCACTTGGTCGTTGATGCTCGGCTTTGACCCTTGCACACGTGAGACACTTGGAAACATAAGACGCGATATCTTTCTTCATTCCAGGCCACCAATATTGACCACGCAGGTCCATGTACATCTTATTGGAGCCAGGATGAATAGAATATCAGGTTTGATGAGCCTCGTTCATAATGAAGTGTCGAAGATTATCACGATTTGGGATCCAAAGTCGATTCAAGAAGTACCACATGCCATTCGGTTTTGTCTCCAGTTGTGACCGAACGTTAGACATCAAATCTTCATCTTTCCCTTCGTCGGTTAGTGCCGCTTGTTGAGCCTCGCGAATGCATAACTCGAGGTCACTATCGATCCTTATGTTTTGGAGCATGATAGTAGCCTCGTTGACATCCACATGAATCTCAGTATCAAATTCTCCTAGAGTATCAAACCATTGCCTTCGATCTCGAATTTCTTGAAGCGAGACAGTCTTGTTGTGAACCTTGCGACTTAGCGCGTCGGCTACAACATTCGCCTTTCCAGGATGGTAGCGAATGTCGCAGTTGTAGTCGCTAATTAACTCGATCCATCGTCTTTGTCTCATGTTGAGATCCTTTTGGTTGAACACGTGTTGGAGACTCTTATGATCGGTGTAGACTATACATTGCGTCCCATATAAATAGTGTCGCCAAATCTTCAATGCGAAAACCACAGCACCAAGTTCAAGATCGTGAGTCGTGTAGTTCACTTCATGAACCTTCAATTGCCTTGACGCGTATGCTATAACTTTGCCTCGTTGCATGAGTACACAACCAAGACCTTGATTAGAAGCATCGCAATACACAGTGAAGTCATCATTGCCATCGGGAAGTGTGAGAATAGGAGCGTTACACAACTTGCGTTTTAATGTCTCGAAAGCCTCTTCTTGCTCGGGTCCCCATTCAAAGAGTCGATTCTTTTGGGTTAGCGCCGTTAATGGTTTAGCAATCTTCGAGAAATTTGCTATGAACCTACGGTAATATCCTGCTAAGCCCAGAAAAGAACGAACCTCGGTTGGGGTTGTGGGAACACACCAATTCTTCACGGCTTCAATCTTAGCAGGATCCACATGAATTCCTTGGCTATTCACCACATGTCCTAAGAATTGAACCTCCTCCAACCAAAATTCACACTTGGAAAACTTGGCGTATAATTGCTCCTTCTTCAAAAGTTCAAGAACTTGTCGCAAGTGTGTCTCATGATCGACTTTCGTCTTGGAATAAATAAGAATGTCATCAATGAACACAATTACGAACTTATCCAAATACGGTTTACATACTCGATTCATAAGATCCATGAACACGGCAGGTGCATTGGTCAAGCCAAAAGGCATGACCATGAACTCGTAGTGCCCATATCGAGTACGAAAAGCGGTCTTTGGTATGTCATCATCGTGGACACGTAGTTGATGATAACCAGAACGTAAATCGATCTTTGAAAATTGAGTTGCTCCTTGAAGTTGGTCGAAGAGATCATCGATTCGAGGAAGAGGGTATCGGTTTTTGATAGTAAGCTTGTTGAGTTCCCGGTAGTCGATGCACATACGAAATGAACCATCCTTCTTCTTCACAAACAGTATAGGTGCACCCCACGGCGATGAGTAGGACGAATGAAACCCTTATCGGTCAACTCTTGCAGTTGACTAGCTAGTTCTTGCATTTCAGACGGTGCAAGACGATAAGGTGATTTAGCCACAGGGTTTGCGCCAGGGATTAAGTCAATCTTGAACTCAACTTCTCGCACGGGAGGTAACCCTTTAAGATCCTCGGGAAAAACCACGGGAAAGTCCCGCACAACAGGAATGTCTTTCAACTCCTTACCCTTGGCTTTCGTATTAACTACATATGCCATGAAAGCCATGTAGTTTTTACTTAAGCACTTGCGGGCCTTGATGCAAGACATGAGTTTGAGTCTTTGGGATGATTTCTCCCCAAAGACCTTCAAAATATCACCAGTCGGTAAAGGAATTCGGATACACTTCTCGAAGCATAGAATTTCCGCACGATGCTTGGCTAACCAATCCATACCAATGATAACATCAAAGCTTTCCAATTGCATAGGAATAAGGTCGATGAAGAACTCGTGTTCGTTAAGGCTTAAGGTGCAGTCACGTATTACGACGTCAACGACAATAGATTTTCCATCGGCGACTTCGACCGTGAAAGATCTTTCTAAGTTGACGCGCGGTTTAGAAAGTAAAGGCTCGAATTCCAGGGACACGAAACTCCTATCGGCACCCGAATCAAACAATACAGATGCATAATGATTATTTACAAGATACATACCTGTTTGGTAACAACCTATTATTGGTATGATGAACATAGATAGGAATTTTTTTACAAGACAAGAAAGGACTAAAAGAAATTCAACGACGTACCATTCACCACGTCGTTGTTGGCTTGTGCTTGATTGGCGTTGATGTTGAAAGCCCTTCCACGAGCCGGTGGCACAGTTCCCGCATTGCGAGGGCATTGCGGACGAATATGACCAGGCTCGCCAAAGTTATAGCAGGTTTGGTTAGTAAGCATTGCAGTGTTGTTTGGCGCACGAAGGCAAGTGGTTACCAAGTGTCCATACTTTCCACACAACGAGCAGACTCGGCATGGAATGTTTCTTGAATGATGGTACTTGCACATGTCACACATAGGATGTGGACCAGCATAAGCTTTAGCCATGGGAGCTTGATTCGCAACCACCATTTGTTTTTTAGGAGCATTTGGGGCGGTCACAGCGTAGTTGCGTGTCGGGGTGAACTTACGCTTCTTGTTTTGAGAAGATGACTCGACCCTTAACTCCTTTGTTGCCTCGGGTATCACCTTCGCAGTAGCCTTGGAACCCTTTGCCGACATAGTACCAGCTCTTATATGATTCTCGGTGAGCTGTGCAGTGATGGTAATCGCCTCCTCCAAAGTTGTGGGCCTACTACCCACCACGGCATCTTGAATTTGAGGTGGCACCCCCTTGATAAATTTCTCAATGTTGCGGGGCACGGTGTCTACCATGTGTGGTAGGAGCATACTCAACTCATGATGCCGGGTGGAATAAGCCAAGTGATTGCCACCATCTTGTTTGAGGTTCCAGAACTCCTCCTCTAGCTTTTGCAACTCGCTCCTCGGACAAAACTTTTGAATCATGATCTCCTTGAATTCCTCCCAGGGCAATGCCAAAGCAATCTCAGTTCCACGGTTTCTCTTTTCACTATTCCACCATGTGAGTGCCCGTTGTTGAAGAACACTTGTGGCATAGCGAACCTTGAACTTGTTGGGGCACTCACTAACAATGAACGTATTCTCCATACTTTCAAACCACTCGAGAAGTCCAGTGGCTCCTTCTTTTCCACTAAAACTAGTGGGCTTGCACGAGTTAAAGTGTTTGAAAGTGCAAGTACGATTGTTCCCTTGTTGATTGTTCCCGTTCTGATTGTTGCTATTGTCTCCATTAGCACCACTATTGTTCCCATTGGTGTTGTTGTTGCTATTAGCCATTAGTGTGCTATTAATTTCAGCAACCATAGTCGGGAGAAAGGCAGCCATTTGTCGGGCAATCATGACAGCTAGCTTACGGTCGGAACTTCCACGCTTTCCATGGTGACGAGACATGCTGGATATACAAAAATGAGTTAGTTACAGGAGCGAGGATAACAAGGTTAGTAGTTTAAACAAGGGTAAGCTAAGGGTTATAAGATACACGGGATGATTCCATTTGGTAACGCATTACCATTTGGAAACGTTGACACGTCAAGGTGAATTGACCCACTTACCTTAGAAACTTGTGTATATTGACCAGTTTTTCACTCATCCCAAAAATCCCCAGGTAAGCATAACTAGTCCCGTAGGATTTATGCGATACGCTTGCCTTAGCCCGAGGGCCTTTTGCCAGGAAAACCAGGATACAGGTGTCTATGTGTCACACAATATTTCTTAGGTTCATAGAATCAAAACCTTGATGAGATTTATATAGATTAGACATAACGTCTAAAGATCCAGGTCATAACATAAGCATAAGATTCCACGTGTCGACGAGAATAAGGTTAAGAGAGTTCATGTTCGGGGAGAGTCAAAGAGTCAAGGTTAAGTTTAGGGAGACAAGTAACAATGTTTAGGCAATCCTATGCTAAGGCATCAACTTGCACATAAAAGGCATAGCATTATGTAGCATGCAAAATATATATGATTTACAAGATAGAATGATAATTCTATAAGGTTCATGCATACTATAGTCTAGGTCACCATTTCTAATAACCTAAATCCCTGTAATTATGGGCTCTGATACCAATCTGTCACACTCCAACCTTGACGGCGGAAACATCGAGGAGTGAGAGTTAAGATCGTTCACAGCCACATAACGCTATTAAAAGCATAACATAAGATGTAACAAATCATTCTTATTTCATTTATTTATTTAGGTCCATTCCTAGATGTGCAAGCTTCAAAGAGTAGATATCAAACTTGGGCGTTTCCTGAAACATGTTAAAAATAAAAGGTCAACAATAATGTTGGTGAGCATTCTATAGTTTTTAATACATAGATTATATAAAAGATGGCAATTCAAGTCATAAGTTACTGAATAAAGTGATTAGGGATGTTATAAACAATGCATCAATCAAACCTCGACAAAGTTTTACAAGTCTAAAACGTTTATAAGATTATACGATCAGCTAAGTGTACTTGGATCAACCAAAGCAGGCTTGTCTGGCCCATAGATCTATGACTTCGCTGGGCTAGCAATAGTTAATGATTGTACATATAACGCCATAACATGGTGACCACAAAAGTTCAACTAACCACAACTTTGCATGATGAATTGCCATAAAGATTACAAGTCTCAAATAAGTTTACAAGTGCAATGATAATAAGTTAACATGTTTCACCCCAAAGTGTGAAAATAAGCAAAAAGGGGGTATGGAAATACTCACTTGATCAATAAGTATTTATTGGATGATTAATAAGAAATAATAATAAGCGTCTGTCACACCCCAACCTTGACGGCGGAAACGTCGAGATGTGAGGGTTATGATTGTTCACAGCCACATAACGCTATATATTAATCCCTAATCACTTTATTCACTAACTTACGACTTGAATTGCCATCTTTTATATACTTATGTATTGAAAACTATGGAATGCTCATCAACATTTTTATGTTGACCTTTTACTTTTAACATGTTTCAGGAATACCTCAAGTTTGTGTTCTACTCTTTGAAGCTTATCACATCTAGGATTGGACCTAGAGATAAAAAGAATGATACATGTTATTTGTAGCATTTGTATATGATGTATTCTTTGTTGAAACTTTGCTTGTAATATTATTCATAAGTCTCATTAGCATTTCACAAATAACATGATCTCACCAAAATAGGATTGAAACCCGTACTTTGGTGACAAATGTCAATCTTCGATTGTTTTCTTGCTATTATGAAATTCAGTCATCAAGATAGGCGTGAAATCCATACCAAAGAAAATAACTGAAGTCAATCCTCGGGATAAGGAAATCACCCCGATCCAGAGGATGAAATTTTATAAATCACAATTGGAAACCATTTATCGAAACGAATAGAGAATCATCAAAGTAAGGGAATCACCCCTGTTTTGATGAGTTAGAATCATTTAGGAGATACGGGTGTTCTTAGTCATAGGTTGACTTGCAAACACTTGCATCTCTCACGGTGCAGCCGTTCCTCAGTTTGACTTAACGACGAAAGGAAAATAATATCAATTAGAAATTCGGAAAATTGCAAGTTACATCAATGTAACAAAAGGAAAAATCATGCTTACAAGCTTAAGATCAAAGTTCAAGATAACAGAAGTTGTTGTGGTGTTCAAATCTTGGATGGTTTCAATCGGGAAGACGAAATCAAGGGCAGGAAATTATTCAACACCACCATGAGATGTGAACATTCGATTCACAATCGAAAGGATTACATGGACTTCTTAAGATATGCGGTCAACCATAGCCTTATTGAAGGCACGCGTACTTATAAGTGATCACTCATCTCAAGGGTTTCGAGTCAAGTAAATGGATTCAATGATCGAGTCAAATCACCATTTACACCTTGCCTAGACAAAGTATCCCGAGATGTAGGAATTCCACCTATTGCATTGCATGCTCTTAGTTATGGGACACATCCTTAAGAAGACTTGAGAACCATAAGTAACGGTTTAAAGTTTTTGATGACCAATCGGTTTAGATTCCCAATATCTTTGGGTATATTAAGATCCATGTTCACGTTGGTCAAGATATAGAAATGGTTACATGAAACGCTCAACGTGTAACGGTGTTTAAACGTAAGAGTTGAAATGTAGGATAGGTTCAATATTAACAGGAACATTATGTATGATAAGAATGAAGTGATACCAGTTCAAGGAATCAAAGATTTTAAGATACAAAGAGAATGGTTCCATTTGGTAACGCATTACCATTTGGAATCGTTGACACGTCAAGGTAAATTGACCCATTTGCCATAGAGACTTGTGTATGTTGACCATAGTTTATCACTCATCCCAGAAATCCCTAGGTAAACATAACTGGTCTCACAATGAGATTTATACGATATGCTTGCCTTAGCCCGAAGGCCTTTTGCCAGGAAATCCAGAATACAGGTGTCTATGTGTCACATAAATTTCTTTGGTTTATGAAATCAAAACCCTGATGAGATTTTCATAGATTAGACATAGAGTCTAAGGAATTGAACCCAGATGATAAGTGTAGACTCCACATGTTGCCGAGAATAGGTTTAAGAAGTTCATTTGTCGGGGAGGGTCAAATAGTCAAAGTTAAGTTTAGGGAGACAAGTAACAATGTTTAGGCAATCCTATGCTAAGGCATCAAATTGCACATAAGAGGGCATAGCATTATGTAGCATGCAAAATATATAATTTACAAGATAGAATTATAATTCTATAAGGTTCATGCATACTATAGTCTAGGTCACCATTTCTAATAACCTAAATCCCTATAGTTATGGGCTCTGATAGCAATCTGTCACACCCCAACCTTGACGGCGGAAACGTCGAGATGTGAGAGTTACGATTGTTCACAGCCACATAACGCTATATATTAATCCCTAATCACTTTATTCACTAACTTACGACTTGAATTGCCATCTTTTATATACTTATGTATTGAAAACTATGGAATGATCACTAACATTTTTATGTTGACCTTTTACTTTTAACATGTTTCAGGAATACCTCAAGTTTGTGTTCTACTCTTTGAAGCTTATCACATCTAGGATTGGACCTAGAGATAAAATGAATGATTCATGTTATTTGTAGCATTTGTATATGATGTATTCTTTGTTGAAACTTTGCTTGTAATGTTATTAATGAGACTTATGAATAATATATTTGGAATTAATATATAGCGTTATGTGGCTGTGAACAATCGTAACCCTCATATCTCGACGTTTCCGCCGTCAAGGTTGGGGTGTGACACCGTCGATTCAACGTAGCCCTTCACAATGTACCTAAAATATATATATTTATAAGAGTTTTAAGTTTATTTATATTAAGTTTAACGGATTAACGGGAACTAGGGTTCTAATTGGAATTTAGGGATTTTCAAATAACTATGTTTAACAAAATGAGACCAATTTTAGTTGTTAATATTAAAGATTGTTATTATATTTTATATAAAATTTTATATAAAAATATAACACCTATAATAATTTTGTATATACATATAAGTTAAATAAAGTCTAATAAACACATTTTAAACGATAATTTAAAAGCAACGTTCGGAATAATCATATTTGTGGCACAAGATATTAGTTAAAGTATAGTTTTTATAAAACAATTTATTATTATTTTTTTAAGAATATATAACAAAGGTATAAAAGTATTTCTTTTAAGAAATAAATTTACAGAAAATAATTAAAATATTTTAAAATTATCAGCTTTTATAAAATGACTTTTTATAATTTTTAAAAATATTTAAATTTATTGTTGAAGGCTAAAAGCCTCAAAAAAAGAATGTGAGGTTGCCCGGGGTCGAACCCGGGACCTCCAGAATCACATGGGAGTAGTTTACCATTAGGCTGGGTCGCCTAAGCCTGACAAAACCCAACTCCCATATGTTTTAAAACAAACCACGCAGAAACCCCCAATTCTTAAGAACCCTAGATTCGAATTACTCCAAATTGAAGTTCAAATCACAATCGTTTACTGTAACAAACATGGGGCTTTGATTCCCCAATATATTCGAGCATGTTCATGTATTCAATTACCCGTTTCGATGCTTAGGTTGATAAGAGCAGATGCCAATGAGTCGCGACCGAAGCTTGAATTTGTTCAACGTGCAATTGTTGATGTTAACCCAATTAAACTTGTGTGAACCTTTGAGTGATGCTTTCGAGTCTAAGCCCTCAATCAATTTGAAGTAGCAATGCCCAGGATTTGGGTTCGATTAAGGTACGACTGAGGTGTAAGTAGGTGTCTGAAATCGTTGTGGTTGTTTGTTTCAGGAGGAATTAGAATCAACAATCGCTTAGGAATAGTTGTATGATTGTGTAGATTCGTTTAATTAGATTATAATTGCGGTTTAATGCTTCGAACGGCTGTGAATTAAACTATGATTTCGGTTATGAAATGTTGGGTTGTAACCGGTGATTAACACCATTAATTTGGTATGTTTAAGTTCGAAACAGTCCCGGGCAACGACTAGAATCGATTAGGGCATCAAATTTGAGGTTTATGCGAGGTTTTGGATGTCGCCGGAGGGTCGCCGGTGACGAGGTGTGCGAGCCGCCGGAAATACGGGTAGATTGGTGGGGGTTTGGTTTAGGTTTCATAAATTTACAGCTTTGGTCCCTCAGTTTTCAAACTTTATTAATTTATGCTTAAAACTACATTTAAAGTTTATTAATTGACAAACTTACCCCCCCTAACTTCATTACTTTAAGTTTTTAAACATTCCCAAGATTAGTATATCAATTAATATTATTAGTATTAATACTATTGTTCTAGTTATTATCATTATTATTATTATTATTATTATTAGTTATTATTATTATAATAATTATCAATATAACCTTACAAGTTAAAGAATTAAAAAGACCAATTAAAATAATATGCATAAACAACCCATAAGTTTCATGAATGACAAACATGGTCCTTAAACAAATTTAACAATGTTAACTTTAATTTAACCAAAAAAATACAAGATGTTACAACTGGTTTAAATTATGATCTTGTATGTTTTGCTTCAACGCATGTTTCACATTTAGAGTTTGTGTCAATATGGAATGTAGGTATGCATTTTAAATTTATTAAACGACAAATAGAATTATAATTTACATGTCCTAGTCTACCATGCCAAACATTTGAAGACTCAAGCATATAAATAGAAGTAGTAGTCTTATTCATATAACTTTTAACAACGGTTACATTCATCTTAAACATACCATTGAGGGCGTAACCCTTTCCTACATACATTCCACGTTTAGTAAGAACAAACTTTTCCGACTCAAACACTAAACGAAAACCATACTTATTAAGCAACCATCTCGAAACAAGATTTTTGCGAATATCCGGGACATACAAGGTGTTGCTCAAGGTGCGTTCCTTCCCGAAAGTCATCTTCAAGATCACATTTCCTTCACCTTTGATGTCGGCCGTAGCTTTATTACCCATATAAAGCTTTTCATCACCCTTAACCTCTTTAAAAGTGCTAAAGAAGGTCTTGTCACCACACACATGACGGGTATCTCACGTATCAATGAACCATCCATGTGGATTGTCTCCCACAAGGTTGACTTCTTCCACCATTGCTGATAGCTCGGTGATCGTTGCCACTAACGGTTCACCCGTCTTCATCCACCGTATGTGCACGCTCACGCCTTGGTTGCTTGCATTGATTAGCACGGTGCCCCGTCTCATTACAATTGTAGCAAATTCCTTGGAAAGGAGGAGGTGGAGGTTTCTTTTTTACAACTCCTTTCTTTGGTCCAAGGTTCACCTTTGGTTTCCCAACTAGCTTTTTCCCTTTACCTTTATAACCCCTTGACGATTGCCCATGTTCAACCACATTTGCCTTTGCCATCGATTCCACACGGGTGCCTTTTTGAGCCATTTTGTTGTCTTCTTCAATTCGAAGACGAACAATAAGTTCATCCACAGTCATCTCCTTTTGTTTGAGCTTAAGATAATTCTTAAACTCTATCCAACTTGGAGGCAACTTTTCAATCATGGCTGTAACTTGGAACGTGTCATTGAGAGGCATCCCCTCAGCATGAATTTCATGAAGTATAACTTGTAACTCTTGAATTTGGCTAATCACAGTCTTGTCATCAACCATTTTAAAATTCAAGAACCGAGCCACAATGAATTTCTTGCTACCGACATCTTCAGTTTTATACTTCTTGTCTAAAGACTCCCATAGTTCTTTGACAGTCTTTATGTTGCAATAAACGTTATACAATGAATCACAAAGACCATTCAAAACGTAGTTGCGACAAAGAAATTCCGAATGC
Organism: Flaveria ramosissima; assembly: GCA_025215565.1. NCBI lineage: Eukaryota > Viridiplantae > Streptophyta > Magnoliopsida > Asterales > Asteraceae > Flaveria > Flaveria ramosissima. Next base: position 18,894,117 of record CM046039.1, on the reverse strand, counting down.
TTCCAAGCATCAATGGCACTCAAGGCTTGAGCATCATCCCCTTCTTTAGGTAGGGGAGCAGTTTTCTCCAAGAACTGTGCTAAGTTCAAGGTGGTCAAGTAGAAGAACATATTCTGTTGCTATCTTTTAAAATGGCACCCATGAACTTTTCAGGTTTTTTGGCGTGGTTTGCCATAGTGATCGCTCCCACAGTGGTTGCAGCTAAAGGGGCTGATAAAGAGGAACTCATAGCACTAGAAGACATGTTGTTTGCTGTTTTACAAAAACAGTTTAAGTTAGAACAATTTTCAACAAATTGAAATAACTATCAAAATTTAATAAAACGTTTCAAACTATTTTCACAATTCTATAAAATTCAACGAGAGATGTTCTAAGTCCAACTTTGAAGATCACTCGTGAATAAGATCGCGAAAACAGTTATAAACACACACTAATTTGAAAAAAATTTGAAACTATTTTCAGAATTCTATAAAACTTAACGAGAGATGTTCTAATAAAACTTAACGAGAGATGTTCTAAGTCCAACTTTGAAGATCACGGGTGAATAAAAAAACAAAAATAGTTAAAAAAATAACCTTTTAATAACACAGATTAATATATGAATGGTGTTTTTAAAATTTGTTTTAAGTTTGTAGGAACCATTCATATAAAATAAAAATTCAAACAATTTTATTAATATACTCAATACAAATGAACATAAGTAAATGATTATCAATCCCTTTTACAATGGTAAAATTACAGAAAAAGAAGAAACAGAAATGTAAAAGCTGAGAATCGTGTTCAACACGGGGCCCTTAAAACAAATTCCGAGTCTCCCAAGAGAACTCGTTTTGTTTCCCAGAGTACAACAGCCGAAGCAGTTTGTACTGCCGGGATTGATCTAGAACCCGAACTTGTTTGTAGAAGAGAATCCAGAGAGATAGAGAACCTGTTTTGCTGCAGGTTTCGAGTTGTGTTGGGGTATCTTTCTTCTGAGCTACACTCAGTATTTATAGTGGAATTCGAACCAAGTGCAAAGTGCGCCATCAAAGCGCCACATTGCGCCCACATGCCCACGCAGCGCGCGCACGTGTGCGAGTGCATTCGCACCCTTTGCGAATCCACTTAGTATGACACCTTAGGAAACAATATAGACAAGAAGTTATAGAATATAAACCATTTTATATTCTTTCTTTCCTCCAATGTGGGATAACTTCCCACACTATTGATTCCTAATATCATTAACCACATTAATTTTCATTCAACATATTAATTTATTGACTAAATATTAATAACCATATTAATATTATCAATAAATTTCCAACAGCTGGAAAATGTGGGTTGTGGCCTGTCGGCTGTATTAAAACTTCATTTTTTTATAACGGGTTTTAAAATTTTGTGGCCTAATTCACTTGGTGACCTAAAGCTCAAACTTTTTTTAATACATTAGTGTAGCCCCTTAACTAATATAAAAAGTAACTGATTATAGATAAAGTATGACCAAGTATGGTATTCCCGTATATTAGTGGATTGTCTTGTTAAGATATTTAGACGCTTTCTACTAGTGGCTCAAATTCTAATACTAAAATGGTTTTTCCTCCGTCGATTTACAAGTCCTTTTCTTTATGGCATGTTAAACATTAAACATGTGTTATAAAAAAAAAACAAAAAAACAGCAAAATAAGCCTGTTCATCGGCCGCCGTAGTATGACTCACTTTGGATAAGAGTTCACTATTAAACTAGAAACTAGAAAGTGCCTACTTCTTTCGTATAAAATAGAAAACGAACTTCAATAAAATAAATCTTAATTGACTATTATTTGTTTTGTATAATATACAAAATAATAAAAATAATAATGTTACAGAGACATTATTGTATGAAAATAATTTTGTTAAATATATTATTGTTCAATAGATATATGATATTTGACATATCCTTTGTGTTTTTGGGTCATAAAATTTGTAATAATAATACTAACGTAATATAAAAAAACTAAATATTATAATTGTATAATTTAATAATATAAATGTCCAACAAATTTGTCAACACACACTTGCTTAATAAGAAATAACTAGTTGGTTATTTTTGTGTGTCAAAAAGGCGGTTTTATTTTTTAAAAAAATTATATGAAAAATAAATTAATACAAATAAGTGGGTCACGGCTGGTATATTTGGACTTCAACTAAAGAAACGTGAAAGCTTATTTATAAATAAAAAATAATATATATTATATTTTACGTAACTTGATTTTAAATAAATTTTATATTGAAATACGGATAATATAATCAAATCATAATGATATATACCAAATTTTATAAAATATATATTTTAAATGTTGTAACAAAAAATAAAATATTTCTAAAACTATTAATACTCATTAAAATAACTGTTAGTTTAAAAATATACATAATAATAATAGAGCAAAATGACATAAATAAACTATTATTATTATTATTATTATTATTATTATTATTATTATTATTATTATTATTATTATTATTATTATTATTATTATTATTATTATTATTATTATTATTATTATTATTATTATTATTATTATTATTATTATTATTATTATAATAAAATGACAAAGAAGCAACAAAAAAATAATAATAATAATATTAATATTAATAATAATAATAGAGAAAACTAATAGTTTTTAATAATAAAAGATGGAAATAAAGTAAAAAAAGAAAGGCCCTTCCGCCTTGCTTGGCTGACCAGACGACGAAAAGGAAATCACATGAAGGACCAACGAGGATTCATTCAAACCTCGGCCACTCGTGTACAAAGCCTACGCATGCAACAATAATCACACCAAAATTGCCTTTTTATTATTTCTTTAGGAATTGATCGAATGCCTTCTATTTAACTACGCAAGATACTTTAAATATAACATTATATAATTACTGTTAGCCAGCGTCTAATTAGTAACTAATAGTGATGTCATAATATATAAAACCGCTACAAGGTAAAATAATTAAGCTTTTAGTTGATGAAATTCTTTTATTTAGCAAACTCTAGAGCTCATCCACTATACAAAGAAAAAAAATTACATTAAAAGATGATCAAGGGGTTTATGGTTCGATTGATACAGTTTTAACCAAAAATACATGTGAAATCACTAACTATGGATCATGAAACGACAAACCAAACCATCTGGGTTTGGTGGGTGGGTCGGTTTTAGCCGTTTATTGATTTGATAATTCAATTTTGATGTCCTATCAATTTGAACCCCCCCCCCCCCCTCCGGTTATAAGTTTGCTTAAAAATTTAAAGATGATTAAAATAATTTCTGAATGTAAAGCATGTTTCAAAAATAGGAAATAATAGTAAAGATAAAACAACCAATGACAAGTTTTAAATCCTGAACACTACATAAAATTCAAAGCATCGGAATCATCTTGTGTCTTTTGTTTAAAAGTTAGGTTAATTTCAATGGTTTAGAAACATTTCTTGCAAAACAAAAGATGGTCTATTGGTGATAAGAAGACATTTTGATGGACTTTATGAAATGTTCAACTAGTAGGCGTGGATCTAGAAATTTTGTTTAAGGGTGCGTCATATATTTTTATTTTCTCATGTCCATCATAAGGGAAATATTATTGGGTCGAGTCATTGAAATTCTTTTACCGGATTATGTGGACCATCTAACTTTTTTTACCAAATCGATTCAATCCCTGAAATACATTGTGTTTTTGAGTTTAGATCTAAGATCTTGATTTAGCTAGTAACTTCATTGAGAGTTTTATTTGGTTCATAACTTCATTCAATTTTTATATTGACCAAAATTAAGGATTAACAAATTAACACTTATCAACTAAGTAATAAACTACAACATTACACTTGAAGTTTATGCCATTTCGCATATTATCCAACGGGAACATAATCTACCAAAAACTATACCAACACGCAAATTAATTATAAAATTAACACTTTAACAAATAAGTAGTAAACCAACAACATTACACTTGAAGGTTATGCCATTTAGCATATTATCCAACGGGAACTTAATCTACCAAAAACTATAACAACATGCAAATTAATTATAAATATTCTAAGAGAAATAACAATGTTGAGTTGTGTTATGTAAAACCTAAGAATTTAAATCACGTACTTCAGCACTTGTACAGCTTAAGAAGATCCATCCATAAATTATGAAGCAACAGACAACCCGACACAAATATCCATCTGATTAAGAGAATGTAAACCTTACATAAGCAACCCAAATCTAAATTTAGATGAAAGCCAATTCAAAAATCAAATTCAGATAAAACAAACAAGTAACGAATTTATCTTAAATTTAAAAATCAATCTCCAATCAACCAACAAACAATTTCATCTAAAATGAACAATCAAACGATACAAACAAGTTTCGTCCAAATGACTGTTTAGTAATTCAGTTTCAAACTTGAAAATTTTAAATAATCAGTGTAAGCATTCATCTAAATTAGATAATCAACACTTCAAATTTACTTTCTAAAATAAGCTTATCAACCTATTACCATAACGCTCGGCTAACTAAACCATAGTTTTCTAAAAGTTAACTAAATCGTTGAACTATTGAACCCATCAATTATAAAAATTTAGAATTGAAACATGGGTTATAGATTTGGTTTTGACTTCTAAGGAACCAAACCATGCTCGCCTCTTTTTGTTTATGTTCATGTATGCTAATTTATGTTTATTTCATTTAACCAAACAATTATAAACATATACAAAAAGACTTATCTAATCAGTGACACAACATAAACAAAGTATATTTCTTCATTCTAGTAACGTCTATTGATTTGTTCACTTAAAACAAGACGTATGAAAATAATATTATACACGTGAACACATACATTCTATACTCTACATATATTAATACTCTTAAAATCACCATAATTACACTTTGCAGGATTTAAACTTATCTTTTGATCGGAGAGAACATCAAATTACCAACCGGATATCCCTTCTCTCTTGATAGACGAAAGAAAATAAATGGACCCCATTAGTAAATAGGTTGATACTTGATACTGTTTGTTTATAATTTATGTTTTCTATAAACTTTTCTAGACAACGTCTACAATTAAATTTCTAGGTAGTTCAATTACTGAAAAGTAATTACCAAGATTTTTTTGACACAAAGTTGTTTCTGACTTTCTGTCGATTTTGCAACCTATGCTACAGTCGAGTTTATACCCCCAACAATGTATTATGCTCTTAAAATCTTCATTACACTATATTATGAGGATACACAAACAAATTCTATCTATTTTCATCCAACACTTTATTTCTTTATTATACAACCGGTTTCTTTATCGATATACCTCTTTCTCACATGATCTATAGTCGTTTAACCAATCGTATCAAGATCTTTTCTTTAGTTTCGTGCTTCCGGTTGATGCAGAAAATCTCCCGTTTCTTTGTTCTTGCCAAGAACTCTGATTTCTTTGTGTAATTGGTTCTTCTTCCTCAACTACTTGATCATCTTTCGTCATGGATTGTTGATAGTATTTGAATGCCACCAATAACATGAACACTGTGTATAATCATGCTTAAAATCATTAACAAGAAATCGATCGTTTCCTAATGACCGAAAAAGTTGTGCTACTTACCTGCCCAAATACGAGCAACGACCGAGGAAAGATTCCAAACAAGGGTAAAAACACCGAAAGCAACAGCTTTCTTTTGAGAGCATGAATCCCAAGCATCCTTAAATCGTCGAATCCAAAATGCACCTTCATTTGTGTGCAAAACATTCTGTTAGAAGCATTTGATGTAATAATCAATTTAGTTTTTAACACCCATAAAATGAAAAAAAAAAAAAAAAGAAAGGAACCTATATTGATCATGATAACTGATAGTACTTGACTTTTACAAAAGGGGAAAAGGACCACTGTCTGTAAAATGTTTATATATATATATTGTTCAAATACACCTTTAGCATTAAAAAGAGCCGTTGGGAATTTCATCAAACATGTGAAAGTGCAATTTCACTAGATCTCCAACAGTTAATAATGAATATGGACCCACATCAACCAGGGTAATGTTATATCATTTTCTGAGTTATACCTGTACAGTTATATTTTAAAAAATCACACAATTCATCATACAAGACCTTTACTCTGCACTAATGAATAAAATCATTTAGGGTCTAGGTGAGTACGTGACCAAAGATCCGCATATCTCATACTTATATGCGTAAAATTGTTCTAACATTATTAACACTGTTAGAAGAATTGCTACTTGCGTGATTTTCTCTAAAGAATTTTATTACTACAAGATTAAAACAAGTCATAAGATTAGCATAACACATTTTATAGGGTTGTAGGAAGAATCAGGAGGATTTAGTACAAGGATGCATCATTTCTCCATCAATTATTTGTACACAGAGGCACCTAAAAACCAGCAATGTGGAGCCTATCGACCCCTGAATTTAACTTTCATGTCTCAAAGTGTTAGATTAACCGTATAATATAAAGCAAAGCGTGTCAACTTTTTGTTGAATGATCAAGTACACATGTCAAGGACACTAATAAGTGATGAAATTATGTGTTTTTTACCATATGCAGACAATTGAGAAGAATAGGATGAGCAGATCTTAGGCACTGTAAAAACTCCAAAAAATGCTGCAAAAATAAACAGCATATATCACAATCATCAGCAAGAATTTCATCAGAATTCAAGTAATCTGGTTCTTGTTTTTCGTCATCAGTGGCAGAATCTTGATTTTCAAGACTCCAAACACTTTATCTGTATGATTAAATTCATCAAATATGAGTGTAGAATTTGTAAAAATTACCCATTTTGGCCATTTTCCAAATGGTTATAGAGCTGCCACATCTTGCTAAAATAAAGAGCAGCACTGCCATCTGTCATATGACACCAAAATTTTGTAAGTTTTTCACAAATCTTGCAGATGAAGATGAATTTTACATCAAAATCAGTGAGAAATAATAGAAGGGGAAAAGGATAAAATAATAATAATAACAAACTTTACCTTCATTGTAGTAGCAGGATCCCCTGAAAACAAAGCTTTGACCTTTAAGAGAAATTCATTGATGTAAGGAAGGAATAGTTTCAATGCCCATATTGCTTCTTCTTCACCAAGAACATACTCCTCATCATCTGCAATGTTATTTGCTTCTACAAAACCCCTGTTTTTATAAAGATCAATAAAATTAAAAAGATATTGGAAAAAGGTGTCATGATTTAGAAATGTAGGTGAATAACTAACCTTAAAATAAAGCATTTGAAAATGAATTTTGCAGCAAGATAGATGAGACTCAGATAAGATATTACAGAAATAAAGCTGAAAAAAAAACAGAAATGCGGATTATTATGAAATGGAATGAATTTATTCATCAAAAGTGTGATTGATTTACAAACCTGATATTGAGGTCTTGAGTGTATGATGATGAAATAATGGAAAATGTCCCTAAACCAAAAATCAGTGCTGATTTTGATACATCTTTCCACATTATCAAATCAACTGAAAACAATTGGAATATGAATTCAGTGCATGATCATCAAGGATTATGATGTAATCATTGGCTCAAATGTTGAAACTGAAAATTGAAAATACTAACACAAACTCTGCAATTTGCTGTGGGATTTGGGAGTTCTCTGTGATGGGAATTCATCTGCAAATTGATGATGAAATTGAAGTCAGATTGATTGAAATTTAGAGAAAATGATCAATGAATATATAAACACTTGCTTGGTTTTGAACTGGTTCTGGTATGATTTACAACAGGAGGAAGTTGTTTTCTAACAGTTTTTGAAATGGGATTTGATCTTTCATTTCTGTGATGAGTTTTCTTATCTTCAATCACAACATCTGATGACTTCTTTTTATCGATTTTCGAAACGGGTTCCAATTCCTTAACAACAACAATGGCTCTTTCTTCATTAACTTCATTTTCCACCATTGCTGCATTATTAGAAGCTTCATCACAATCTTCACTATCTACAGACTTGACTTTTCCAAAGTCATCTGTCATCAATTTCTCCTCACAAATACCTAATTCGTCTGAGTTTCGACTACAATCAGATCTATTGTTCTTCATCTCATTATCACCTCCATTTCCACCCTCAATTTCTTCAATCCCATGATTACATTCATCACCAATTGGGACATCATTTCTTGAAATTGATTTGACTTTCTCAATCCCATCACCTAAATCACTACTGGTACTCCCTCTTCTTGATAAAGATCGAGTCTTTATCACCCTCTGAACTGGGCTTCTCTCAATTCCATCAATGGAAACACTCTGCACCTTATTCCATTCCGGTCTTCCTTTCTTCATCTGAACTGGTGATTTCTTGATTCCATCTCCATCAATGGAATCACTCAATTGAGTCAATTCCTTCTTTGTTTCAGATCTAACCTTTGAGATCTGAACTGGAGTCCTCTCATTTCCCTCTGAATTACCATCAGATTTCCAAGTTTTCCTCTTCCCACCACCACCGACGCCATTAGAGCTCTGTTTAGATCTCAAATTCACCTTCTCTGTTTCACTTTCTTGATTCTTGTCATCGCCATTGAAGACTTTGAAGCTACCTTTCATTCTGCTCTCCCAAACAGAACCAACTGCCACACCATTTTTGGATGAATTGGGTGCAATTCTTTTTCTTTCAGAATCCATGCTCTAAATCTCAATCAAAATTGAATCTTTTGTAATCTTTGTTGGATGCTTTGAGTTGAAGAAATGGCAGTTGGGTTGGTGACTGTTGTTGTTCTACTTCTACTGAGGTGATGAAGCATTTGGGATACTTTAATGTGCGAGTGAAACTGTGAAAGTGAGAGAAAGCAAATGACTTGAAAGAGAGGGGACAAAACAGAGGGCTTTAGCTTCTGTTAGCCCTACTTTAGATCAAATTATCTATTCATGGGAATGTACAACAGTTGATTCATATGGTACAAGTCATTGAAGCAATGATTTATTGGTTTTAGGAAGGATTAGGCTTTGCCCCAACCCTTTTCCTGTTTGTTTATTATTAAAGTTCTTTTGAGCTTTGTGCATGGTGGTGGAGATGTGGTTGAAATATGTAGTGATATGTATGGTACTGATGATTTGGTTTAAGGATTTTATGGCATTTGGAATTGTTTTAAGGGGAAATTTTGATAGGAAGGTCTTTCTTATACGTATAGATGACTGATTTAAATTATACAAGATGTAAGCATCAGTGTTATATAAGAGTTGTAAGAAATATAAATATGACTTTTGGAATTTATTTCTTGAATTTTAGGGCATCATGCTACAACTTCAATATGTAGAATGAATAAAATATTTACTTTTACGGTTGGTTAAAGTTTAGTATTCTATTCTAGAGAGTAGTTTTGGTGTTCAATGAATATTACTGTAGTTGTGGACTTGAGGTGTTTTCATAACTGTCCTTTAAGAAACTTTATCAAGTTTACTTTACACTACTAATGCTTATATTCCCATCAAAGAAGTTGCTAAATAAAAAAAGTTAAATCTATTGAACTACCCTTAAAATTAAAGTATCGAAGTAAAAGAAGTCAACAATATTACATTAAATACTTATGTCGATAAGAAATTGTAGTAGTTACATTTTTATAATACATGTATAACGATTTATAGTGAAATTATCAAGAGAGTTAAAATAATATCCAAACATCCTAGTTCTTCAAAAGGATATAGTATAATCACTATAGCTAATTTTAGTTTTGCATAAACAACCATTTTCAGTAAACTTAAGGGAAAGACATATGTTTTACAAAATACAAATTCACTATTTGTAAGACCTTTATAATAACTCCTCTTATATATATCAAATACATTGATTATAGCATAAAAGGTAGCATATCTTCTTAAAGATCTACAAAAGATTGTCATGATGTGTGAAGGCCCATAACATCTAAGAAGGAACATAATATAAAAGTATTTTGCTGAAATGTAATCAACAATTTAATAGTTACTTAACAATAGTTATTATAACGGTGATGATAAATAAAGAAATCTTTTGAAAAAACATCATGATGGTAAGGTGTTTATTCTCTACCTAAAAACTCGATGGCTCAAATTCTACATTATAGATACATGTTTTTAATAATAGTATATTAGGAGCCGTTTTAAAAAACGGATCGTAGACTTGCCATGTAACAACTATATATAATTATTCTTGAAAAATGTTTTTACAGTAAATTTGCATTGTTCAATAATAAAAATAATATTATATTATAACAACTTAAGGCGTAAGAAGAGGTGTTTAACCCGTGTTTTTTCTAGTTTAGTTCTCTTTTGAGACAGCGAAAGTTAAAACCGGTTCTTGGAAGAATCAATTTGAGTTAGGAACCATTGGAGAAGGAAGTGATCGGTTTGCTTTAGTTTGGTTCTAGTTTTTTTATTAGTTCTATTTGTTCGATTAAGGTTAAACTAGTTTGAATAAGACATGCTACAAACCAATATCAGACTTGTGGTCTGGGTAGGAATTCTAATCGATTCCTATCACATCAGTTTCTTTCCAGTTTGGGTTGATGTTATAATTGTTCTAGAACCTGGTTTCTAATCACCTTTAGGCATAAGTTTTGTAATAAAGAAAGGCTAATGCACCCAAAACAACCAAAGTGCTTCCTGCATGCATGCACTTGATACATAGTAGAAGTTGTTTCGGAAGTTTTACACTCTGCACAGAAAATATTTTAAGTGTAAAATCTTCCGAAGCGAAGACCAAATCTTCCGAAGCCAAAGATGAAGTCTTCAGAAGCTTCAAAGACAAAGTCTTCCAAAACCAATGAAGTGAAGACTGATTTCTTCTGAAGACAAAGGAGAACATGATTTCCCTGATGTACTTTTGCATAAAGCTGACCCATTTTCCGCTGCAACTCTGAAGACTCACCAACTTATACAAGTTGGTAAAAAGGGCCATGCTTTTGCAACTGTACATTGAGGTCTTGAGTCTGTAACTTTTTACTTTATGTACTTTTATCATTTTTGTAATATATTAGGATGTGAGCTATGGCATGTTATAGTCACTAGTCAAAAGGCAATCTGTCTTTTGACTTTACATTGATCTTGTTGTCTAGATTAGTGTTTCCAGCTGGCTTTCAAAGTATGACCGGCTGTAGGATTGTAGTATAAAGTATCTCAGGTCCTTGTATCTTTTTCTTATGCTTTGTAACACTTGTAAAAGAACTTGAGAAGCAATATACTTTATCCTTGAAAACCATATACATCTTGTTGTTCTTCTTAGTTCTGTCTCTTGATTTACTTGTGTTCTTAGTATCATAAATATTGTCTCGGTTCCCTATTTGATCTGTTAAGTGTTCTAAACACTCTCCTTATTGTGAGACTGATTGTATTAATCATCCCTTAACCGGTCCTGCAAGTTTGATAAAGGTGAACCTATGTTGACGGTAGGGATGACAATGGGACGAGTATCGAGTAATCCCAACCTCATACCCCCATTAGAAAAGTGTCTCATACTCGGCCCAAAACTCGTCGAATATGTATCCGGTATTTATCTGTCAGGTATCATGCATGCTCACGGGTATCATGTATACGCATTAAATATATAAAAGTTCATGCACAGGTATCAGGTATACGTATTAAATATATAAAAGTTTCTTATTGGGTATACTCATCGGATATCTATTAGAATTTAGATATCATATAAAGCTACATTTACATATCGGTACTAAACAATATTTGCGGTTAACCTATAACATTTTTTTGTTGACATTCCACTACTAATCTTTCATTTTAGGGACATATATCAAGTTGTATTATAACTTTGTAAGATACCATATAGTGTAAATGATCGAAAGCTTAATAGCTTATATTCAACACATAATTATTAAGTAAAAAATGTAAAATATAATTATACATAATATATTAATTAAGTAAAAAATTTAAATAATTTCACTATATAACCGGGTAGACGGGTATGCTTATTCAAATAATCGGGCTTGATAAACGGGTTTACAATGCAATCTCATACACATTTCATACCCGTGAAAAAAAAATCTTATACCTGATCTCATATCCGCTTACCCGGTCCCATACTCCCATACTCGTACAAGATGTCTTGGATTTCGAATATTTACATCAAACGTGGGTTTAATTTTCATCCATAGTCGGGAGATGGGTATTAACCTTTACCCATCAATCTTTTCTAAAACATGTGTAAACCAAACTCAGTCTGAACCCTAAGATTTTTTGACCAACAAAAAAGAATTTAACTCTTTTCTAATGCTATTATAAAATTTCATGTCTTCCACTCGATTTTAACTTTTTCGGACCCAATAAAAAAATTAGGAAGAATTTCATATGTATCCCTACAAACTTACAAAATATCAAATATATCCAAACTAAAATTTTAATATCATATATATCTTTACAAAAGAATACATATCTATACTAATAAATGATTACATGTGGTGACACATGTCATCACCATATTTCACCTCATAAAAATTTTCCCGCCTAAACTTTCTTTAACAAATTTTCCACAAATCATGCTCTATTTCTTACTTGAATTTTTTATTTTATTTTATTTTTTAACAAGTGTGAAGTTTTTTATTTTTTTTAACTACCTCAATCACCACCCACTCTAGAGATTTTGAATCTATGATATCAATCATCTCAAGCCTGATTTAACTATTTAAACCTTATATAATCGATTTAAAATAAAAATGATAGAGTTTAAATATTTTTAAAACATATTTGAATTATATATTTATAACTTTTAGCCCGTGTATTACATATATACCGATAAAATATTTTATAAAAAGATTATAAAATATAACCAATTTACCCTTAATTTTCTTAGAACTTTTAAAACTTTATTTTTACACATTTTAAACTCGTTTTTCTACTACACTTTTATCGTTATTTTTATTTTTTTCATTTTTGATAAAAAAAATTTTTAACCCTTCTCAATGGATTCTAGTTTTAATAGTAATTTTATTGAGCTATACTAAAACAAATTTACCAATTTTACTACTTTTCTAGTTGATTTAATATCTAACTGTGTAACAACTCTAAAATACTTATAATAAACCATCTCTATCAAATAGCACCAACTGAATAAATTATTTAGCTTGATAAACATGTTTATCATCGCACTCTAAAACTCAAGTATCCTTTTTAATGAGGTCAACGAAAATTAAAACTTTTATAAACAAATATAATTTACAGTAATATGATCTATATGAATTAAATTTTATTGTTAACATGTTTAAAAACAAGATGTAATCGAGACAACCGTTATAAGAGTTAGTAAAATCTCTATAAAAATTAGTGAAAGATGTCACAGAAAATGTTTAAAAAATCAAGTCAACTAAAAAAGCAATATATATGAATTGTTATATAAAATATATGAAATGTTAAAAAATAAGACAAACACAAAATCCATAAAAAATATGAGATAAAAAAAGTAAATATGAACATTTTTATAATGGCAGATGTTATCTTAATCGGGTCCACCTATCCGTTTTCCAGTCGGGACCGCACCCTCAACCCCCTCAGGAGGAACTTATTGTTAAGAAAATCTTTTGGCTCAACTCTGAGCATTTTTGCTCAGAGTGAGACTTAAACCTATGATCTCCCAGTTATTTGCATGTTATAAGTATCTCATCTTAACCAGTTGTGCTTAAGGATCATTGGTGTAAATATGAACATTTAAAGTATTAATAAAATCAAGGATAAATGGTTATATTATGAATTGTTATATGAAATATATGAAATGGATACATATAATAAATTTATTATTTTAAAAGAATATATATGATATTTGATATGATTTATAAGAACATATATAATATTTATAATTTTGGTTGGATATATATGATATGTGACTAGTTTTGTAGGAACATATTTGAAACTAATCTAAAAAATTAATATATCAAATTCAATAAGAATTATTTAAATAATCTGAGGCATAATTTGGATATACAAATATCCTGAGGCATAATTTCGATATACAAATATCCTAATTTATTCCCTCTGTGTAGATTATTGCCCATGTTTTTATTTTTGTTTGTCTAATAACCATATCTTACTAAAACAAATTATATATACTCATTTAACAAGGTTGATGGATATTGACACAACCTAATTGGTAGAATTCTTTTCATTTTTTTCTTCTTTTTCCCTGTTTTTATTTACAAATTATATTCAAAAAATTTACATGGTGTGAACAAAAGAGGACTCGCTCGCCTCTTTTTTATATGCCACTCAGGTTCAAATTTTGAGACTGCCATTTTATCATTATTCTAATTTTGTCTCCACTTTAGTTACATCACAAATTAATTGTTAACATGAAAGTTAACAATATGAGTTATGTTATACATACATCATATTTATTTTATCCTCTCTATCTCTTTTTATACATACATATAGATATATGGAGAGAGATAGAGACATTAGGGTGTCTAAGGTGGTGTTTGTTTTTCACCAAAACCACTTCCTGTGACATCCGTCACTTTAAGGTCCGTCAATTGACGTGTTTGTCCGTCATCTATTCTATATTTGGTCATTCCTCATCATTATTTGACTCATTATGTGGTTATCATGTGTGCAATATTATCGTTGTGTGTGCATTCGTTAAAAACCGTGTGTGAACCTTAAAAAGACCTTTAAAACTTTCATTTTTGACAACATTAAATATACTTTTACAATTAATATAAAACACCTAACGAAGTCGTTTTTCAACCGAACAAAATTTGGGAAAACTCGGGGGTTAAGTGCAGGGACTAAACTTGTAATTTTGCAAACTTGGGCTGGGTATAAATACCCTCATACCAGCCCTAATCCCCATTTCACCATCTTCTTCACCTTCATCTCCTTCACACACCAAAATCTCCATTTTTGCACCAAAACCGACCCGAGAGGTCTCGTTTTCTTCGTCTTGACATCATCTACAGCTTAGACTACCCCTCCTTAGCAGGTAGTTGTCTTTGGTTGTCCATTTTTGAGCCTTTTCACGGCTGTCCAAACTAGGGTTTCGGGTGTTCGGGTTCAACCCGAACACACAAGGTCGTATGGGTGCGTGTGAGGTCTCTTTGCTTGTGTTTTATGCTTGTGTATGTTTGTTGAGTGTTTCTGGAGGTCCTTGTGGTGTAAAACCCGTGTTTAGAGCAGCTCGGGGGCTGCTCCTCCCGACCACAGTCGCGATTCTGCAGATCAGGCGACTGGGTCATCCATGCGATTGAGCCGTGCGACTGAGTGGGTCGTGCGAATGGATCATGCGTCTGAGTCAATCGCGCGACTGAGTTGTGCGACTAGGCATGTCGTGCGACTGAGTTGTGCGATTGAGTGTTTGTGTGCGATTGAGTCAGGTGACCGACTGAATGTGTGCAAATGAAAGTGATTCGCACGACTGGAGTCCAATCGCACGAATGAAGGTTCAGTCGTACGAAAGTAGCTAATTCGCACGATTGAAGGTTGATTCGTGCGCATGGAAGTTGAGTCGTGCGATTGGGTGTTGTGTGGTACGACTGAAGGCCAATCATACGAATGAAGGCTCAATCGTACGAATGAAGCTGATTCGCACGATTGAGGGTTGATTCGCACGAATGGAGGTTGAGTCGTGCGTCTGACCTTGTTATGCGACTGAAATTGTTGTGTTTGACCCCTTGTGCGTGGCGTGAGTATGTCGTGTGGTGTCGAGGTAACACTAACACAATAATGCCATTGTTTGGCCACAAATATTAGAGTCAACGCGAGAAAGGGCACAAAAACTATTTTGAGCAAATTTAACTAACGCTTTACGAACGACTAAATTGACTTATAACTATTGACACTTATTCAATATTCTTTCGATTAACAACGATACTTTTACTTAAATATCATCATTAGTGGCAACAATGTCTTGTACTTGGATCTACATAAGATCTGGTACGTGTGTCAGTCTGTGTGTGTTGTACGCGACCCATCCGATACGACCCGAACCGACCCATCATTATTGCGCGCTTATACATATATCATATCATTAATGCTATACAATAACTGTCAATAGGTGTTTGACTGTTTATTTGCATTCAACATTTGGAATACATCGCTCATACATACTTACCACCTAACAAGTGAGTTTCGTGGCCCCTTTTTACGCTTATACAATATTTCAATCATTTACAAGTTGGGGGAAAAGTATGCTTACACAATTTTTATGCTGTACAACTTACATACATTTTACATACAAGGAATCAACGTGATACTGTGTTGCAAGTACTATTTGATACATGCTTGGGTCTGCTGTGTGGTTCTATCTTTGCAACTATTTAATTCCAGTGTGGGAACCAACGGTTAGGTATTGGTCGTACTACTGGGTTGACACCCCCACCCTCGTTCGATGGTATACTAGTTGGTACCATCAGTGGCCAGGAACGGGCCCTTGGGTGAATATATGCCGACAATTTCTTTGTGTACGTCGCTAGGTTTGGTTGCAAAGCTCATGTCATGTGATATTTACTTGTGTAATAACTGTATTCATGGTATTCCGACGCGCTTATTTATTACAGCATCACTTACACTTCTATTACATAAACCTGCGAGCTCACCAACAATTTTGTTGACCGTTTTAAGCATATCTTTTCAGGTGATCATGCAAGTCCAGGAATCTAGGTGTGCTGCCTTAGTGGAGACCCTAGGATGCATTTTTGGGACTTATCATGTTTTGTTAAACAATCTTTTGAACAACATTATCGCATGTAAACAATTATCAACATTTGAACTTGTTTCCGGGTTGTGGGAATTAACTTTTACATTTTCATCATATGTGTATATGTGTTATCATTATCATGTTGCTTATGGCTATGTTGTCGTGAACATTGACTAAACACGACACAAGTCCCCTTGTTGTCGGGTGTCGTCATGACACGCATGTCATCATTTATTTATATTGCTCTCTATCGCTTACCATGTGTTATGACGATCCCGGTCTCGTTACATCCCCGTGTTTCCGCTTTTAGCGGGGGTGTGACACTTCCCCACCTCTTCATCTGCGCGCACGCAGACGCGGGAAGGGGTTTTTAGTTCACAGACTGTTTGTTTTTTGGAAGACGTTTCATTAGACAACGTCTTCCTGACGTCTGCACGGAGAAGATATGGTACAACCACTTCTCATATCTTCACAACATCTTCTAGCCTTCTTCCTTTTTTCTTCCTTCATTTGAAACCCTCAAACCACACCTGCTCCACAGTCCACACCACCGCTGCCTCCACATCGGAAGTGTCGTCGCCGCGTCCACCGTCGCCGCGTCCACCGTCGCCGGTCGCCGCGTCCACCGTTGTCGTTCGTCCCCCATCGACTTCCTTCTTCCCCCATCGCCCCCATCGACCCCCTTCTTCCCCCTCGCAACCAGCCACCTTCGACCCCCTTCCACAGTCGCCCTTCGCCCCCCATCGACCCCCTTCTTCCCCCTCGCAGCCAGCCACCTTCGGCCACCTTTGACCCCTTCCATCGTCGCCCATCGCCCCCCATCGCCCCCATCGACCCCCTTCTTCCCCCTCGCAGCCAGCCACCTTCTGCCTCCTTCGACCCCATTCCACCATCGCCTTTCACCCACCATCGCCCCCCATCGACACCCTTCTTCCCCCATCGACCCCCTTCTTCCCCCATCGCTTGACATCAATCTCCGTCGCCGTCGTCGCCATTCAAGTTCCAACTGTAGAGGCCCAGTAAATTGGGGTTTTCCGGTGACCGGTCAACACCATGTGCGGCGAAGGACCGGTGGAAGGAGGTGGAGGTTGACAAAGGAGGTGGAGGTTAACGAAGGAGGTGGAGGTTGGCGGAGGACCGATTGGGTGTTTGGGGTTTTTACAGACTGCAGATGTTAAAAACAAACAATCTTTTTCTTGCAAACTGCAGACATTTGGTTCACCTCTTCTGCTGCAGATGTTTGCAGATGTGGTCCGCAGATTGCAGACGTTTTCCTGCAGAAAAAACAAACAGCACCTAAATAATAAAAAAGAGTGTTTGTATAACACAACCCTAACAAAAAGACTCTTTGACATGTCGATTGTTGTGACACCCAACGAGAGATTGAATCTAGGGCTTGCATTTTTCCATTTCTTTGTTGGTTTTATTTATAAGTTTCCTTTCTTACGTTCGCTTGAAGTTTTAGTTAGGGAGAATAAATCCGCAACAATGCACGGGTAAAAAAACTCATTGTTACAAATAAGTAACTTTATTTTACTATTCTGATTAAACCGTATTAGTATATCATGTTAATTGATATATTAAAATCATCAAAAATAAATTTTGGTATATTAAAAGTGTTTAATGGTAAAACTAGAAAATTTTCCCCTCCCGTTGCATCGGGACCCGTATATTTCATATATCATGAAAAAAAATTATTTGCAACAATATGAATTAATAAAATATGACACATTAACAAAAGATAATACTTGTAAAATTCCAAAAAGATATTATCACGTCTTTGATATTAGTGATAGCAACTCAGTTTAAAATAGAGCAGCTTTTATCGTTAGAGTGTAGTTGTCTCCGAATCCAATGATATAGAACATTAATAAAACTAACTATTATATAATAAATAAATCAAGACGAAAATAACTCAAAATTTATATTAAAAGGAATTATCTAAGAGCATTACAAAAGACTAAAGAGAGGAAAAAGGAAGTTATGAAAAAAAGAATGAAATGCTAAAAATAAAAAAGATCAGGTTAGAGAATATATAATTTAAATAAAGAAACTAATCTAACAATGCTATATGTATGTTTTGGATTTTTCAAGCCGGAGGATCATGATTATTCTATTTTTAAAAGAAATTATTACAGGAAAAGAGGCACATTTACCCATATTGGCTTAATAATAATGTGAGAACAAGTCTTAAAAATCCAAAGTGGGATTCGGAACAGCGTAATTGTAAATAAAAACTAAACACTAAGCCGTTGGGCTAAATCCGTTATATAATTCAACTTTGGTTTCATATATATTAATCTAATAAATGACTGGGAATTTTTTTATTAATAAAAGTACTGTACAAACTGATATTGTGTTTTAATCTTTATATATAATAAAAATAAAAGAATGTTTAGTCATGTGTCATGATTTTAAGCAATATATCGCCACATGAAACATTCTTAGCAATAAATGACACGTGTCGTTTTATTAGCAAAATATGATTTCAACAAACAACTGACACATGGCTGATTTTAATCAGAACTTATAGTAACTGCAATATTTAGTTATCAATTTTGTCAATCAACTAATAAACTCATAATTACTTTCTAAATACATTATTTAACTACTTTTCATTTACACTATACTAACTATAATTAGCCATCAATTTTATCAATCTCATCCAAAATATTATCCTCCCAAAATTAATAATTATGACTATTAAATATCAAATGATCTAAAATATACGTATTTCAAAATATCATATTTTTAAGTATTTTAATTTAAAATTTGAATTTAACGTTGCTAAAATTAACACAAAAATATTATATTCCCTACATAATTTATCTAAATAACCGGCTTATATTATTGTCAAATTTTATATATTTTGTTATACATATAAAGATTTACATTCTCATTAAAATAAATCTACAATTGATTTCTTTGTTCTATACTATCGTTTTTGTTTTGAGAATACTTCATTATGGTGTGCAGTTTGATGAAAGGTTTCAAGTATTCTTCATATTTACCCTGTCTTTTTTCTACATTATACACTGACATGATATAGGCCAGACTTTTAAAAATATTATTGAAAATTATTTTTTATTATATTGCTGATGTGGTTCAATTTTAAACAATAATTTGTCACATGACACATTCTCAGCAAACAATTATCACGTGTCATATTCTTGGCAAAATGGTTTCAGAATAATTACAATGAGTTTATTAGAATCAAGAATCTAAGTCAAACTATTTAAAAACGATAATTTATGTATACTTTGAATGAAAATCTATGACAGGATCAACGATCACAAGTTTGAAGTATAAGAGTGTAATGCAGCGGAATGAAGAGACGAATTCGTCAAATTATAGCAAGAGAGTGTTATTTGTAACAAGTGCGAGAGAATATTTTCTGTGATTTGGAATGTTTCAATAATGCTCAATATTATTGCTCAATCATTCACGGTTACAATAAGGTTGGCACTCCTTATATAGAGTGCAATCACTGCTGTAATCACGGGGTGGTGATTACTAGCAGATCTAGTACAAAAATAACTACTTCTTAACAAACTACTGAAATGTTCACGACTACTGAGAACATGTCAGTGTTAAGTATAAAACATGAAACAACTGAAAAAGAAAACTACTGATGCTACAACGACTGAAGAACAAACTCTTCAGTCGTTTTACAAAACTACTGAAAATAGAAAATATAAAACTACTGAAAGCAAACCGTCACAACTACTGAAGAAGTCCTCTTCAGCTGTTTGTGACAACATCTTCAGACTTTGTCTTCAGCACTTGTGTCTTCAGACTTTGTCTTCAGCACTTGTGTCTTCAGACTTTGTCTTCAGCACTTGTGTCTTCAGACTTTGTCTTCAGCACTTGTGTCTTCAGACTTTGTCTTCAGTTGTTGTCTTCAGCTGATGTGGACTTCAGTAGTTGTTGTGACGTCTGTGGGACTTAAAGGTTTTTCTGATCCGGCTCATTGGTTCTTTTGGTCCAACAAACTCCCCCTGAACCAATGCAGCCAAAACCTTTAACTTTATTGAGGTCCCACTTATTGTTGGCAAAATGGATGGTCTTTTTCCTTCTTGATCAGTTGAGAAGATGACCCATATAAGCACCGGCCTGGAAGTAAGTTTCTGATGATTTGGTTGGCAAAGTATGGATGGGAGCTCTGTATTGGGGAATTGGACACTGAGCTGTTCCCCCATCCATGAAACTCACTTCCCATGTATAAGCCTGTAGGATTCCTGGTGTATGCTCTGAGAAACATGATTTGTTCTTCCATAGTGAGATTCTCTGGTTCACCATCGAATAATCCTTCACGCCCATACAGCTCTGAGATGTATTTGGCCTGTTTGCCATTTTTGAGCTCAACAGTTGTGATCTGTCTGTAGGCAAACTCATCAGGATGATTACCTTCAAGTAGCAGACTGAGCTCATTCTGTTTGAAGTTCTCAAGCTTCTTGTAGACTAACCCCTTCTTGATCACTCTGTTTTCTAACATCTTTTGGGGAGGCTGTTTAGTCTCATAAGCTTTCTTGAAGTCTTCTACAATCTCCCAGGGTGATACTACAAGGACCACTGTGATCTCTTCATCTACGATCCTCTTTATCTGGCCCTTGTATCGTGCAGGAATATCCTTCTTCACAATTCTGTGAGCCACCCTAGGATCAGGCCACATCCTTACCTTTTCTTTCTGATATTGAAATGTATTGGCGAGGGTGTACAGTCTCAGAGCTTCTTTCTTCATACTTATTATTGATGAGGAGGCAGCATAAGTTTTATCTATACTCTTTAGCATCTCCTCATCATGAAGCCTTTGCAGTTGCTCTTCTTCAATCTTTACTCTCACAGTTTCCATCTGTGAGGTGGGAGTGATGGGCATAGATTTGGCTTTAGGCAAAGTTAGGACTGCAGAAAGAGGCAGCCTATCTTCCTCCTCATCATCCTCTTCTTCTTCTTCTTCTAGCCTCAACATCCTTCTCTTCTTCTTCTTGGATGCATCATCGGCTGTTGGTTTTGAGGGTAAAGGAGTTGGTTTAATGGGTTGTGGTAGTGGTGATTTTGAAGTGGTGGGTTTTGCAGGTTGTTCTAGCATTCTTGTAATGAGTGAGGCTTTGGAGTATTTTGCTAGTTCATTTCTTTTTCCAGCACCTGCTTCATTTAAAGCTTCAATCACTAATCCCTTTGTATATGCTTCAGACGTACAGATCTTGGTGGTTATAGCCAAGATACTGTCCCTGGTCCATGACTTAATCTCTATCAATGATCTTCCAAGATACTTAGCAATAAATCTGATCATGATCTCCAGTCTTTCTCTTTCTAGCACATCATAGCTTGCCCATCTTGAGTTAATTTCTTCAACTTCAAGTCTTCTAATCTCTGAGTCAAGCTGTGCAGTGTCGAACCCTTGTCTGTATAGTTGGTCAATAATGGAGTCCATAGATTTGCTATGTGTAGCATCCGCCATTTTGACCATCTCATCAAGCTGGAGTTCTTTTTCTTTTCTTTCCATCTTCCTCTTCTTGTATGTGATGTGAAAGTCTTTGTGACTTTCACTCACTTGATCAGTGTCAGCTCCCTTCACATACTCTTTCTCCTTCTCAGTCTCTTTCTCAACAACCTCTTCTTCCTCCTGGTCTCTTTCTATCAATATGCGCTTCCCTTTGTCTTTCACTGACTGACTCTCCCCCTTTTTGGTTGCATTGGTTGCAAGGGTTTGAGTAGTAGAAAGCCTTGTGCTCACAATCTCCTCCACCAGTGGCTGTATGATTGAGGGAAGTTTATCATCCAAGGTTTTGATCACAATGTCGGTGATCATTGGGGTGATGAGAGGTAGGGATTTTTGGAATATAGCAGCTGTTTGCTCAGAGGGGTTCTGTCCCTGAGAAACAGTGCCAGAAGTAGAGGCTGGTGGATTGAATGTTTGTAGTGGCTGAGTGTTTAGGAGACCTTCAGGTGAAGGTGCCATCTGTGGGTGTATGGTGGTATCAGATGGACTTGCTTCTTGAGAGAATTGGTCAAGTAGTCTTTGTAGTCTACTGACTTCTTCCTCAAGAATTGTGTTCTGGGCTAGAACATCATAAAAGAAGCCCAGGTCATCATCAGCAGATGCTGAATCACCTGACCTCTTGCTAGTAGCAAGATGTACATGCTCTGGGTGTAGACCAGATGTAGCATGTGCCCCTTTTTCTTGGAACTGGGGACTTCCAGCCTCAGGACGATGTCCTTCATCAGCTGTTGCCTCTGATGAGGTCTTAGCCATGTTACCAGCCTCAGTCTGATCATGTGCTGATGCAGAAGAGGTGGCAGCCTCATCAGATATTCTTGTCTCCGTATCTACACTAGGAGACTGAACATTTAAACCCCTGTGCTGTGGGTTGTCAGAAGCATGTTGATCCTCTTCCTCAATATCTGTGGTTTTCCCTTTAGATAGTTGTCTGGGAGGAGGAGAGGCATGCAGCTGAGTCAGCACATTTGCAATTATAAGTGTTGGACTTTGGGGGGCATTTTCATTGGGAGATGGGGTATTATGCACCTGGGGAGAATGGTGAGTTTCAATGGCAATCTCCTCAAATGAGGAAGATTCCAGATTTGTGGGTACCCCTTCTTTGGTTGCTTCAGGTTCCTTTTGAGAGGAATCCTGAGCGGCTGTGGCTGGGTGAGTCTCTGATACTACTGGGGGGTTAACACCAGTGAGTATATCCTGTCTTTGTGGTACAGGAGCATCTTCAGGTGACTCATCTTCCTGAATAGCTGTTTTGGTTCGTTTTGTTTTTGGTTTGGTGGGGACTTTGGATTTTGTGGTGGTGGCTGTGGGTTCCAGCTGCGTGGGTTTGCGCAGCTTGGCAGCCATTTTGAGTGATTGGTCAGAGTTGTGCCGGGAGTATACTTCAGGCAATACAGCCATAGCAGGGACTCCCAGGCCAACAAGTCCCTCAGCTTGAAGCTGGTTTTCAATTATGGCCATTATAAACCGAGGATATAGTATCCAACGGTTAGAAAGTTGTTTTTGGGCCATATCCTTGAGCTCTAAGAATAATATTTCAGAAAAATTTAAAGGTTGTTGCTCAAGGATAGAGTACAATACCTGTTGCCACCTTGTGGACATTTGATCCCATGATGAAGTCTTTGGAGCCAGGCAAACATTTACCATATGAAAGATAAGCCGTTCAGCATCCTGGAAATGTTTCTTCAATATGGTAGAGGCACTCAGATTGCCTTCGTATCCATGGTGGGCAAAGGATAGATCAGTGGTGCCCTTTGGATAGCTGGTTGGGAAAGTGGCATCATCCAGGTTGAGGGTTTGGCGAAGAATCTCTGGATTGATAACCACCTTTTGGCTATGGACGAACGAATGAAGTGACTCTGTGTCATTCTCCTCAGAGACAAGAGTGACGTTCGTCCAGAATTGGCTAAGGGATTCGGCATATATGGTGGGGTTTATCAGGAAGGCTGTTTGGTAAGGTGACTGGACCATTAAATCAATGGCGTTGTGAAACTTGGTCCAGAATGGTGATTTAGTAAGGTGAGCGACACAGTTGTGTCGAGGTTTTAGTTGCATGGTCGCCATGGATGAAGAGAGGGTACAGAGTTTTTGAACGTTAGGTTTGAGAGTGAAGGTGAGAAAAACTCTGGTGAGATAAGGGATTTATAGGGTAGGGTTATGAACCGACTGAAGGTTTTTGGTGAGTCATCATTTGCTGAAACTGATGACGTGGCATTAACTTTTTGAGGTTGAAATGACTGACCGTATTGGTGTGATCATCAGTTGTTATAAAACAACTGAAGACTTGGTTTTAACTGTCAGACATTGAAACAGCTGAAGTCTTTGATTTAGTCTTCAGTAGTTATAAAACTACTGAGGACAATTCCGACTTCAGGTGGTGAAACAACTGAGGACATGGTGTTTGTCATCAGTAGTTGTGTAACTACTGAAGACAGTGGTTTTGTCATCAGTTGATGTAAACAGCTGAAGACTTAGCGGTAGTCTTCAGTAGTTGTAAACTACTGAAGACATAGCTGTGGCTTCAGTTGTTTAGAAACAGCAGTTGAAAAAACAACTGAAGAGGAATTGCTCATCAGCTGTTGTCGTCAATTCTTAGCTTTTCAGCTGTTTCAGTCTGACCTCCACATTAAAATGTTTCATTGGTCATCAGTACTTATCTGCATTTCTGACATCAGCAGTTGTAGTTACATCAGCTGTTGTGATTTCATCAGCTGTTATAACTACATCAGCTGTTTTAACAAATGAAGTACTTATATATGACATGGTTACCAATGATCATCAGTATTTATTACTGAGATTATCGGTAGTTGTCACTTATTCTAGCTGCAGCATACCAAGCCTTAACACCAGGTTGTGGAAAGTTGAACTATCCAAAGGCTTAGTAAAAATGTCTGCAAGCTCATCAGCACTAGGAACAAATTTTGGATCAATCAGACCTTTTTCAAAACAATCTCTAATAAAGTGATGTCTGATTTCAATATGTTTAGTCCTAGAGTGCTGGACAGGATTCTTGACAATACAAAGAGCTGAAGAACTGTCCATTAACAATGGAGTCTTAGTCTCAGTTATGCCATAATCCAATAATTGGTTTTGAAGCCATAATACCTGAGATGTACAACTTGCAGCAGCAATGTACTCGGCTTCAGCAGTTGATGTAGCAACTGAAGTTTGTTTCTTACTCTGCCAAGAAATCAAACAGTTGCCTAGGAATTGGCATCCACCAGAAGTTGATTTCCTGGTCAATTTACACCCTGCATAGTCACTGTCAGAAAAAGCAACTAATTTACCAGAATGTCTAGTAGAATACCATAAACCTAGAGATGGAGTGCCTTGCAAATATCTAAAGATCCTCTTGACTGCAATCAAATGAGACTCCTTAGGTGCAGCCTGAAATCTAGCACAAACACATGTAGCAAACATAATATCTGGTCTAGAAGCTGTTAGGTACATCAAGGACCCAATCATACATCTGTAAAGTGTTTCATCAACCACTTTACCTTTCTGATCTGTATCCAGTTGTGTGGTGTTGCACATGGGAGTAGAACAGGGTTTACAATTTTGTAAATCAAATTTTTCCAAAAGATTTTTTGTATATTTGGACTGATGAATGAAAATTCCATCAGCCTTTTGTTTGATTTGCAAACCCAGAAAAAATTGTAATTCCCCCATTGCACTCATTTCAAACTTTTGTTGCATCAGCTTTGTAAAGTCATCACACAACTGTGGATCAGAGGATGCAAAAATAATATCATCTACATAAATTTGAACAAGTAGATTATGCTGCCCTGCTTTCTTAATGAATAAAGTTTTATCTATGGTGCCTCTAGTAAAATTATTTTTAAGAAGAAAGTTTGATAATGTCTCATACCAGGCCCTAGGAGCTTGTTTCAACCCATAAAGAGCCTTATCAAGCTTATACACCCAATTAGGATGTTTGTTGTCCTCAAAACCTGGTGGTTGACATACATAAACCTCTTCTTTAATTTTCCATACAGAAAAGCACTTTTGACATCCATTTGAAAAACTTTAAGATTTTGATAAGCAGCATAAGCTAAAAACAATCGAATTGCTTCCAGTCTGGCTACAGGAGCAAAGGTTTCATCATAATCAATACCTTCTTCTTGTGCAAACCCCTGAACACCAGTCTGGCCTTGTTCTTAACAATAAGCCCATTTTCATCAGTTTATTCCTAAACACCCATTTAGTGCCTATTGCACACTTACCTGGAGGTAGAGGAACAGTTCCCACACTTGCTGTTTCTTGAACTGAAGAAGCTCAAGCTGCATGGCATCAACCCATCCATTGTCCTTTAAGGCAATGTGATAATTCTTTGGCTCTTGCTGACTGATGAAGAGAGCATAGAAGCAGAAATTGGACAATTGACTTCTTGTTGATACTCCAGCAGTGATATCACCAATGATTTGAGACATAGGGTGATTCTTCAGATCTTGATACACAATGAGATCAGTGCAAGTGTTTGTAGCAGGCTCAGCAGCAACAGATGGTGATGGTGAAGAATTTCCTTGAAACCAATCAGTTGATGGTAGTTCAAAGGAAGTTGAAGTTGTAGAAATCTCATCAGCATTTGTTGTGGATTGTGCTGCTGGAGCTGCAGGAACATCAGGTCTAGCTGAATCAGGCAGTTGATCAGTAAATCTGAAGAGGTGAGTACTGCTATCATCATCATCAGCACCAGCAGTATCACCAGGTGGAGAACTGTTGACATGAGCAACAGCTGGAGTTTGATGAGGAGCATATTGCAGTATGTCCAAATCAAATATCTCCACAGGATTTTGTGGAATCTTGTCCTTTGGAGATTCATTAAACTTAACATGTAGAGTCTCTTCAACCATCTTTGTTCTACAGTTGAAGACTCTGTATGCTTTGCAAGTTGATGAATAACCAACAAAATATCCTGCATCCACCTTAGAATCAAATTTCTGGAGTTGATCCCTTGTGTTGAGAATGAAACAAGGACATCCAAAAGCTCTAAAGAATGAAATTAGAGGGGCCAAATGATGAAGAACTTCATATGGAGTTTTCATCAACCTCTTATTCACTAGAGCTCTATTTTGGACATAACAAGCAGTATTGATAGCTTCAGCCCAAAAAGTCATTGGCAATCCAGAGTCAGCCAACATGGATCTTGCAGCTTCAATAAGGGTCCTGTTCTTTCTCTCCACTACTCCATTTTGTTCAGGAGTTCTTGGAATGCTAAAATGCCTCTTGATTCCCTTTGAGAGGAAGAACTCATCAAGTGTGTTGTTTCTAAACTCAGTTCCATTATCACTTCTAACACACTTGACTGAGAGGGAATACTGCTTCTCAACAAACAACACAAAGTTGATAATCTTCTGAGGTGCAGTGCAGTCATCTTCACATTTGAACTCCTTCATGGGCAATCCCCTTACTAAACCATGGTTAATCAGCTGATTTATGTTTTTGAGATTAACATGACCCAGCCTTCTGTGCCATAGTGTAGATTCTTGAGGGGAAGCCTTGGAAAATAGGCAAGGATGGCCTTTGAGATCTATTTTCTTAGAAAGATCTAAGGCATACACTCTTCCTGTCCTGTTGGCCTTAAGGAGAGTGTGTTTATCCAACACCTTGTCAATCAAACTCAGAACTTTGGATGACAGAATCCGGCAGTTCTGACTTGTGAAAAGAGCAACATGGCCTTTGTCACACATTTGACTGACACTCAAGAGGTTGTACTTGAGATTTTCCACATGGTTAACATCATCAAACTTTATTTCCCCATTGGAAACAAAGCCTTTGCCGATGATGTAACCCTTTGCATCATTGCCAAAAGATACAAATCCCTTCTTTCCTTGAGAGTAGTCATTAAGAAGTGATCTGTTTCCTGTCATATGCATGGATCCTCCACTGTCTACATACCAGATGCCTCTGTGGCATGTTGAAGAACCCTGCAGAACAAAGCAAATTAGTTAGATTTTGAGACCCAAACCTTTTTGGTTTTGGGCCTATTCACATCAACAGATGGTGGACTAACAAGTTTGCTAGAAATAACAGCTTGAGAGGAAGAAGATGGTGGAAAAGAGGAATCCTTTGGCTTGGACCTCCTTTTCTGTGGATTCAACATAGGAGCATCTAATTGGTTGACTCTTCCCAATAGATGTTGAACCATCATAACCAGCTGTGTCTGATTTTGTGATAGAGCTTTCAGCTCTTCTGACACATTAGGACTGGAGTTTGATAAGTTCTTATGTTGCACCTTCTTCTTTTGAGCAACCTCAGCTGTTACCTGTTTAACCCCTTCCTTTTTGGATTTCTTTTTGGACTTAGGGATTACAGGATTTGATGTTGCTGGTACAAATGTGGCTTTAAACTCATTTTTCATTTTTACCATTTTCTCTTTAATTTCATCTTTATTTTTGAGTTTGGATCCTCTTTTGTACCAACAATCATCAGTGAGATGATTAAACAAACCACATACTTCACATGGTTTATTTTTCATCTTTTGTTGATCATCAACTAAAGAGGATGAAACTACTGAAGACTTGCTCTTCAGTACTTTGGAAGCACTATTTGCTTTCTTGGCTTCCTCTTTAGTAGTCTTCAAACTCTTTCTACTGACAGTTTTCTTTTCAGTGCTGTCAGTAGTTGGAGCTTGAACTTCAGGAGTTAAATCTTGCTCTCCAGTCCTTTCAGGACTTTCAGACATAACTCCTGAGTTGACCAACTCTTTGATCATGTGAGTGTCAGCAATTGAACTATCAATATTAGCTGATAAGTTCTGAGAGGGCTTATTGCTGATTCAACTTTTGATGATGCTTTATCAGAAAGTGAATCACATGATGAGGTGGATTGGTTATTGCTTTCTCCATCAGATTTCACCTCTACTCTTGGAGCAAAATCTGTAGGAGGAGCAGTGTGATTATAACCAATGCCAAACTTCACATTGGAAGCTGATTGCTTACTAAGAAGCATCTCAAAACCTTTGCATGATTTCACCCATCGATCACACTCTACTTGGGTAAGTGCAAGGGTTTCTTTAAGACTTTTCTGGTCCTCCAGAATAACCTCTAGCTTAGCCTTTTCATCATTTAATGGCATTTAAGCTTATAAATCTCATCATTTTTACTATTAAGAACAGACTCATACTCAGCTTGTCTTTTGGAAATAGTTTTCTCAAACTCAAGTTTTTCATTTATTAATGCTACATTTGCCTCTCTAATAGAGACAAAAGCAGCAATGCAAGATTCAGAACATAACTTGGCTTTGGCTTCTGAAGATACCTGAGTTACCTGTGAAGATGATGCAGTTGAGCAGGAACCCTCAGTTGATTCCAGAGCCATAAGTGCCAGATTTCCAAAAGGACTATCACCACCATGTTGATCAGCACTTGTGAACAATTGTTCATGACCAGACATGTCATCTGGCAAGCTACTCCAATCAGCAACTTCTGGGGTGAAGAAGCTGTGTTGTTGAGGTTGAGGGGGTTGATGAGATGGTTGAGGTTCTGGAAGTGCATGAGGTTGTGGTACCATAGGAGCTTGAACTTGACTGGTTTGTGGCATGTAATAACACGGGTAAGGATAAGGCATTTGACCCTGAGAAACAAAGTATGCAGGAGATTGTAGTTGAGACTGATGACTAGAATTGACAGGAAGTTGCCCTTTGTTTTGTTGACTATTGCTAGGAAAAGTCACAAAAGGTGCAGAGGAATTAGATCCAGATGATCTACATTCTCTAGCAAAGTGTCCAAGCCTTTGGCATCTGTGACACCTCAACTTACTCTTGTCAAAACCAACTTTGGTTTTGCCAGAGAGTCCTGGGAACTTTCTTCCAGTTCTTTTATAGAACTTCTGAGATCTGATATTTATCAAGGCCATTTGGCTCAAAATATCCATCTCTTCTAAGTCATCATCAGCAATCCCCTTGAGATCATCCATGATGAAACATAGATTGTCATTATTACACCCAGAAAATTGACTATCAACACTCACAAATGCTGAATCAGAAATATTTGAAGAGAAATCAATATGCTCATCATACTGGCATTCAGATGAAGCATATTCTGACTCATGACTAACCAGAGCAGTATTGCCTGGTACAAAGTCCTCAGCGAGCTTACCAGATGAAGACAGTTTTCTCTTTTGTTCTATCTCTCTCTCAAATGTGAGCAATTTCCCATGAAGTTGGGTGAGAGATAGTTTGTCCAAATTTGCACTGGAGCGTAGGACAATGGTATATGTATCCCATCTCTCAGGCAGTGATCTGAGAAATCTGTTATTCATCTGAACATTAGTATACTCATGTTTGACCATTTTCAATTCAGAGATCAAACAAGAGAACCGCTCAAACTGTTGAGTCAGTGTCTCACCCTTCCTATGAGAGAATGTCTCATATTGTTGGGCAAGGATCTCTCTATTATTTGCCAAGACCTCATCTGTTCCTCCAAATTGTTCTTTCAAGGCATTCCAGAGGTCATGGGCAGATTCATAGTGCATTAACCCAGAATAAATTTCATTTGGTAGCGCCATGGCTAGAATTCCATGAGCTTTTGCATCTATCTCAAATAATTTCTTATCTTCATCTGAGTATTGATCCTTCCTCTTCGGAACCATTTGATTGGTTTCCGGGTTATTCACCATAGGCTTATGTGGACCATGTACCACTGATGTCCAACAACCTGAACTGTTAACAGACAGGTGATGGAGCATACGACGTTGCCATATGTTATACTCATTCCTAACCAGCATTGGAGGCTTGGTTGAGGAACCAGTATTGTGAGGATCATTGGAAGGAGTAGTCATTTTGAAACCAAAAACAATTTTATTCAAGCAAAAATTTTGACACACCACAACAAACTCAATGAAACCGAGAATAAGTCTCAGGATGAATGATTAAAAACACAGAAAATTCAATCTCTATAACAGTTTCTTGCAAAAGGATACTAATTCACTCAAACTTGGATCTTGAAGAGCAGTTTCAATGATCAATTATTAGATCGATCAATGATTAACCTGCTCTGATACCATTTGACAGGATCAACGATCACAAGTTTGAAGTATAAGAGTGTAATGCAGCGGAATGAAGAGACGAATTCGTCAAATTATAGCAAGAGAGTGTTATTTGTAACAAGTGCGAGAGAATATTTTCTGTGATTTGGAATGTTTCAATAATGCTCAATATTATTGCTCAATCATTCACGGTTACAATAAGGTTGGCACTCCTTATATAGAGTGCAATCACTGATGTAATCACGGGGTGGTGATTACTAGCAGATCTAGTACAAAAATAACTACTTCTTAACAAACTACTGAAATGTTCACGACTACTGAGAACATGTCAGTGTTAAGTATAAAACATGAAACAACTGAAAAAGAAAACTACTGATGCTACAACGACTGAAGAACAAACTCTTCAGTCGTTTTACAAAACTACTGAAAAAAGAAAATATAAAACTACTGAAAGCAAACCGTCACAACTACTGAAGAAGTCCTCTTCAGCTGTTTGTGACAACATCTTCAGACTTTGTCTTCAGCACTTGTGTCTTCAGACTTTGTCTTCAGCACTTGTGTCTTCAGACTTTGTCTTCAGTTGTTGTCTTCAGCTGATGTGGACTTCAGTAGTTGTTGTGACGTCTGTGGGACTTAAAGGTTTTTCTGATCCGGCTCATTGGTTCTTTTGGTCCAACAATCTATTTTCAAAAATTGTAATAGTTTTAAAATACCATAATTCGACATTGACATATTCAACAAACATTAATTAATACCAAAATTAACTGCCTTTCACCTTTTAATATTTTTATACATTTATTTTTCATAATTTATAAAGTTAATATGCATGTATATTTTTTAACCAATTCACAGTTTCTTATATTGAGTTTTAACAAACGAACATGTTATCTAAGTAAACAAATGATTAAATCATCACATTTCTATTTACAAATTATTTTACGTCATTTAATATATGTTATACATTTTAAATCAAACAATTAAATTATTAATTGATATCATATATTTTTTGTTTTACTTTCAATTCAGAAAACTACAATGCAATAAAACCTTTTAAAACGGTGGTTTCTTAGGTTTCAAAAGCTACTAGATGAATCAAGTTTTTTTTATTTATTATTTTTATAAATTCTGTATGTATCTATCTTAGAAGTAGAGATTAAATTTCGTAGTAATATTGGAAAATATACTTTTACCCCTAAAATTTTCTTTATATCTACTGACAAAAGGATACCGTTTAAGTTTCAAAGGCAGTTCCCTCTATCCATGTGTTTTGCGATTACTATGAACAAGAGTAAGGGTCAATTATTATCAAGGGTTAAACAACC
This sequence comes from Flaveria ramosissima, assembly GCA_025215565.1. Lineage (NCBI taxonomy): Eukaryota > Viridiplantae > Streptophyta > Magnoliopsida > Asterales > Asteraceae > Flaveria > Flaveria ramosissima. The sequence goes on along the minus strand of CM046039.1, from coordinate 18,861,714 downwards.
AGGTTTTATGCAGGAACAAACTTTATTTCATATTGTCAAGAGTTACAAGATAAGATAGATTAAAACTAGTTATGTTGGATGACAATGATGAACTTTCAAGTACAACCTCATTTGTCGTGTACTAAGAGGTTTTTAGAGATTTGTATACATGTTGTGTTTTTTTCTATGTATTAAAATTTACAATGTAATTTTATATAGTACATATATATTTAATTCTCACGTTCTTATACATTATAAACTTATATTTTCATGACTATTACATTTTAAATGTATTTTATTGACAATTTTAATTTTCAACACATGTAACACGCAGGCCGTTAAGCTAGTAATATATATATATATATATATATATATATATATATATATATATATATATATATATATATATATATATATATATATATATATACTTATTAATAAAGCAATAACTTTAGTGCCACATGGCATTCTCTTAAGCCTTTATTTTTTTCAATTCCCGCCTAAATATGTATCTGGTTTTAGTGTTAGTCTAGGTTCATTTGACTAAAAGTTAACTTATATACAAGAGATATTTAAGGAAGATTTGAAAATTAACCCTAAATTAAAGCACATCTTTTTTTTAGAAATTAAATCATACCCGATAATTTTTTTTCAAATAATTCATCAATGGAAACTGTACAAATCATTTATGGTTTTCTTCATCTATGAAATTGGTTCCTTGATTGTGTTTTTTCATTAAATACTCGATTTATATTCAAATTTTGACAAAAGTTACGTAACTTTTTAATCGACTCCTCTCCAGTTTGAAGGAATTCATAGGTATCTTTTTTTGGAAATGAAATCATACTCGATTTTAAAATATTTCTCAATCATCCCAGGTTTACGACCCTCGCGATTTGTTTTTATAAAGTCTGATGATATCGCATTCGACGGACTTCATTTACATTCTCATTTTGGCTTCAGTTTTATCAAGTTATCTTCAACAAAAGGTATTTAGTTTTTGTTATATTTGAACTTTTATCCTCTGCGATTATGATTTAACCTATCATTGTCTACAATTGTGTTTTTGGATTAATATTATTTTACTTTAATTTTTTTAAAGGTGATCTACTTCAACAGTCAATCTATAAAGAGGTATTACATGCTTTTACTTTTTAAACTTCTTTATTAGTTAAAGTTCTTATTTATAAATTTATTTCATTCCATATATACACTATTTAGATGTATAAATATTAATAGAGAAAACCTACTAATGTTAGATATAGCTAATGTTAAAAATTATACATAAAAGTCGATATACAAAATATTATCAACAACATTATAACTTACGCACCTTTTTAAACAACAATAATATTTTTTTATTGAACCCGTGTGTTACACGGGACTTTGGCCTAGTGTGTGTGTGTATATATATATATATATATATATATATATATATATATATATATATATATAATTTGCATTATACTAAAAGTCTATTTTATTTTAGAATCTCATATACATATTGTGTTTTTATCGACAGCAGATTTATGATGGCAATATGTATATCATACAAAGTGGAGGTTGAGGATTAGCCACTTAGATATATTTTAAAGTGGAAATGAATTGGCGATGACTATTTAGAGGTCGCTATCAAGGGCTTAGTTTGGGCGTGCTAGTTGGGTAGAGGTCTCGGTCATATATTTCATTAGGTCCGTTGGATCAACAACTAATGAATCACATAATAATTATATTTTTCGTGTGTTTATACTAGGCTTTTTAGTATGTAAAACTTGTATAAAATTAGTATTAAAACCTACGCATTGTGACGGAGATGTAAAACAGTGAAAAACTAACGTCGAGACGTTGTTACGAACTTGCTTTAACATGTGTATCTAGAAGTTGTTGATAACATTCGAATCTTTATATAAAGACGTCGAAACGCGGAGTTGCGACGGGGGTTCTGAAACCGAGAAAAAAACTAACCGATGAGGGTTGTGAAACCGAGAAAATAACTAACCTTGTAACTTTGCCGCAAACCAACGCGCTAAAGGAGTGTTAATAATATATGTAACTTTATATAAGAAACATGAAACCTTGTCGTTGCTATTAACAGAAACCGTCACAAACTCGTGCATTACGGCGATACTGTTTATATAATTTGAAACCTTATGTAAAAAAAGAAGCCATTAAAAATATTGACACCGGGACTATAGAAATAAGCACGTCACAACGGGAAAAAATATAAAAATAAATATACAAACTTGGATTTTATAAAGCATCATATTAAATGTTGTAGGAAGAAATTGAGAAGATGCTATTAATAAAAACAAAATTTTGAAATAGATTTGTCAACTTGTACGCCAATGTTTTGACGCACAACTTCGTTTAAATAACATTTACAATAAAACTTGTCGTGATTTCATCTTACATTAAATTTTAAAAATTATAAAGAAAAAATGAGTGAGTTAGAAAAAATAATGATAAATTAGTATAGAGTATAAAATGTGTCTGTAGACTTGAGGGGTCAAAAAGTAATAATGAACTTTAATTTAAGTAAGCCCCTTAAGTTTAAGAAAATAACCAAAATGTCACAAATTGTACCATGTGCATAAGATATTTAAACTATGATTTTAAAAAACACCCTAAAGTCTAAAGAAATTACCAAATAGTATTGCATTATTAGTTGTACCTTATGTATAAGATCTTTGTAATATGGTAAATGTATATATAACCAGGAGTAATACCTGCGCTTCGCGGCAGATAACGTCTTTTTTTAGTTGTATGAAAGCAGTAACATGTTAATTAACTTTTACCAAATGAAGTTACCACGTATTCAAACAAAATATACAAATAGCTATAAACATATATACAAATAAACACGTCAGTTCGTACAACAAATAAGCTTTGAAAAATAAATAAAATATTAAGTTTTACATATAACAAAAAAATGAAAGTTACGGATGCATGTTGTGACATGAATTCGCCATGCCTATAGAACAGATAATAAATGACATGTAAAACAACTTGATTTTAAACAAAGCTTACGTTGCAACGTAGAAAAAGGCAAGGGAAACACAAAAATATATTTTTCGTAGAGGCACAACAACCTAATATCGAATGACTTAAAAAGAAACTATATTGTAAATGTATTAGGAAAAAGGAGAGAACAAATTAAGTAATAAATATATAGAAAAAGTCGCAAATTGAAATTATTGAAAATCAATTCTTATCTTCATAATTAGAGAAACTAATGTTTTTTTTCAATAATGCAATTAACTTAATTCAAAAAAATTACGCTGTCAATCTTGGCACCCCTCTTCATTGTTTCTAATATCCTATTTTATATAGTCAAAATTAGAAAGAACATAAAAATTGAGAACACGTGTTAGGCAAGTATGTAACCTGACATCCACTTCTCCTTTGCATAAAATTTTCTCCCTTGCATAAAGAGTTGAACTATATGTTTCAATAAGAGTACATTACTGTATATCCCTTTGCAATATATATATATATATATATATATATATATATATATATATATATATATATATATAATTTTCTCTTCTTTCCCCTCTTTCTTCCTATCTCCTACAAGATTTCGTTAAAAATTGCCCAAGTGCATTTTCTAACAACATACACAATTACACATGTTTGTATGTTGAAATGTTAATAAAACGTCTATGATGGTCTATAATCTATGGTCTTTTGATATTAATTAAAGTGATTTGATTTGTTGTTTGATCCAGTTTAATTTCCAACAAAAACTACATGACAACATGCAATGTGAATGTGATAAAAGCATGATTTTTTTGTGTTTTTTAACTTGTATAATTCATCGTTAAAAAAATATGGTATGCAAATATGCATGTAATTTTAAAGACCAACAAAAACTCATCATTTGCAAGATTACAATCATATCCACTTTAAAGAAAGAAGTAATGCATATTTGCACTATACATTTAAACAAAACAATATATATGGAACAAACATGTTAACGTACATCCAAAACAAACAAAAAAAGAAAAGAAAAATGACACCCGTATGCGCAAATTCAAGTTTCATCAATGTCTAGTGTGTCCCATCCGTCACGATGCACATGTGCACGTACAAGATTATTTTACCCTAACATTTTGTTCATCAACTTCATACCCATCAATGTACAATTTGTTTATTATTGTGCTCTAGTATGTGCTAACCATCGTTGGAAAACTTATATCGTTTGATATATGGGATGATGGATGCACACAATAGAGCAAAGAAAAAGGCATTAGAGCTTGATGGGCGGAAGTCTGATAGTTTAAGCTTTATAGGTCACACCACCCTCCTTGGATCCATCTTGACCCTAACTTATTGACGAGGTAGATATTAATCATATGTTAATGTGATATATGCTAAAGTTTGTTGCATACTAATTTAATTTATAGGTAAACTAGATATGTCCCGCGCGCAATGCGCAGGTAAGTGGACCACGAACTGTAATACGAAAACCCAAATACAAAAAAACATACTAACGACTATCACTTCGACTTTGAACTCGAAGACATCAAGCAAACGAAAGAAAGAAATAACGTCAACATAATAGAATAAACTTAACAAACGTGTCGAATTAACGTAAGTTTTTACATATTTTATGATGCAATTTAAATAAATAGGTATTAAGAATAATTTTTAATTACTAAAATAACTTGAAAATCAAAAAGGACCAAATATAAAAACCACAAAACTTTTATAGCTAAAACACAAAAACCAAAAAGTCCATGTATGTAAGACTTTGCTATTATATAGATAGATAATTTTGTAAAAGACGTGGAACACAAATGCATGAAAAATCCAAGTCTAGAGCATGTAAGGTCAATCGAGAGACAACCTTTGAGGGAGTGTCGTCCCAACAAAACATGGGTAAATCAGTACCTCACAACATAGACGGTGGTTGGTGAATTTTTCAACTTAGTTTTACATTCTTATATAAATGAACATTTCCATTACTCATGTTAAACAAGTATTCCAATGTATGCCTAATAGTTGCAATTCAGAGTAACGAGTAAGACAGAATTAAGACAACATAAAAAAATTAACCACCACTCTAGATTTCTTCAGATAAATTTAGTCTAGAGGATAGTGGGCGATGCTGAGAACACCCCTTCCCGAGGTCTTTTTTTTGTGTAGTGGATTATCTTATAGAGCTTCATAGAAGTGGGTGCACATCTCAACAACTAATCTATAACAAGTTAACATGTTAGTTATGTTGTGGATTTATGATATGTTTAATAAAATCAAAATTATTGTAAAGGAGGAAAAACAATCAAGAAACCATCAAGATGCTCTTAACAGGATCTAGATGCAAAAATTCATGAAAACCGAAAAAGAAGACGGCAATACAATTATTAAATCTTACCTTAATATTTAAGCAGATAAATGAATGTTTTCGCTTTAGATGTCCAAAGTAGTTTCATGGTTGTAGAAAACCAGACATGCAACCCAAAACAAGCACAGTGCGCTCTCGGTTTTATTCATTCGGCCTAGACTCTCGGTTTTATTCAGTCGGCCTAAGCCAAAGGAAGGGGGTGGTTGATTAGGGGGGTTGTGGTGGTTAGGATTTTCTCTAAGTTTGTTACATATAATCTTAGGAATCTAACCCTTTATTTTGTAGTTTCTCCAATTAACCTAATTTCTTTAAGGGAATTTTGATTCAATTAATTATTTAATCCAATTAAACAAACAAATTTGATTAAGTTAATAATTAACCCACTAATTAATTAGTTCACTTAATTTGTTTGGGCTACATAAATAAAAAACTAATCATTTAAATCTAATCTTCATCGCGCCCCTTTCCTAGAAAGTAGTCACTACCTAAGCCACAAAAGATGTTTTTTGACCGATAGCAATTAATATCTTGAATATTAATTATAGTTATTATTCGTAAGAATAATAATTATTGTTGTTTTGGGGATTATAACCAAATATTTCTATAATCTTTTATCATGTCTATGTATCTAAACTTTTTTAGTCTCGTTATCCTTTGTCATTATTTGTCGTGGAAATCTTTAGGATCATACATTAATGACAATCTAATAATACTTTGATGCTTGTGAACATAAATCTAACAAGTTATTAAAACAAATAGTTGTATGCCATCACAATTTTTATAAACCGGTTAATTTCTTTTTGTTTTGGTAATTCATAAACGAGGTATGCTCATCCATATGAAGAACAATAGGATGACATGAGCCTAGCGCAACACCTAGAGTGCTAGAAGTCGGAGGAAAAGCCATATCCTTGGCTTTTGGTACCACTTGCAATCCCTAGTATGTCATTACCGGTCGTGGTAGTAGCACTGCAAATTTTACACTTTTGGTCCTTTTGCTTAGGTGTGTTTATATAATATAATTATTGTATCGTAAAACATTATGTACCGTTTGTTTAATGTTTGATATTTATATATCAATGTGTTACAAAAACAAATGGTGGATATAAAGGAGGAGTCACGATGAGGAGCAGGCAAGGGTTCAACAAATGTAGAAACATTTTGAAGAATGCTTGAGCAAAGGTCCGTGACTTAAGAAGAGGCGAGGTTGGAGGCTGAATAGAAACGTTGCTAAGACCAAGTGAATGAGCAAATTCGGTGTTTTTTGAGGCAACACATGTCAGGACCAATCCCATTACTGGACCCTTCCACTCTAGATAGTTGGAAAGTTTAGTGCTATGTAACATACTTTGTATGTTATTGTTGAATTTGATTTAAATGAAACTTTTTATTCTATTTACTATTTACTTAGCGGTATTAGTTATTCTTTTAGAATGTGTTATCAGAATTTACAAAAGATCAGCAATATTTTATTAAAGAGATATCACCAAGAACAAAACCTTTACTGATCAATCAATGAAAATTTTGTTGCTATTCTAGTGGTGAAAGTTACATCGCTAATCCATAGGTGAAAAACCCTAGTGATTTGTGTGTATCTATCTTATCGTGATTTTCGACGATGATCACTTTGTGATGTCAGTCGGTGATTCCTAAATAAATTATTTATTCATGTCCCTTCTTCAGTCAACCTTCACCGACGGATCACCAAAGGGCTATGCTTTTAACAAGGAATCACTAATGATCATTTCTGTCGCTGTTTTGAAATAACATGGATCGTAAATTGTCATCTAGCTAAAAGTAATACCTCTTTAAACCATAGTGGGATACTATAGCCTTATCCTTGAATAGTAGTTGTCCCAATCAATGTAGGAGAAACATCGTGATCAATGTTTGGCTGTAAAGATCAACATACAAGGATCCACCCATACCGCAAAGTCGTTATCACGAAGATCTACACTTGATGAGTACCTCTATTGTTAGTTGCGCATATATTGAGCAAAATGAAATTTCCTAATATAAAGATATTGTAATTTAGTAAACTTTAACAATATTGTTATGATAGTAACCTTTTTAATACTTATTAGATATCTAAGATATATGAAAGCTGTTTAATAAGAAACTAAAATGTTTTATGATGAATATAAACAACCACTAAAAGATGTATGGCAAATTTAGCAAGATGAAAAAGGTGAGAAGTACCTTAACTAATTTTATTATTATTACTTTTTTAATGGATTTGTGAGAAATATTTGGGCTGGGACATGAAGTGCGCAAAAAAATACAAGAGTGAAAGACATCGTTAACGGCACGCCAACGATAAAACACGTACCAGAAATTTATTATAATATTCTCCTCTTTTAGTTTGAAATATATTATTTTTAGTGTTAAAGCTATTACTTGTTAATTCTTAATATATTGTATTACGTGTTAATTCTTAGTATTTTGTATATGTCTAATCAAATGGGGCTTTAATAAAAGGAGTTAATACTTTTAAATTTATTTTAACCACACAAACGTCATATTTTTAATAATAATTATAATTGCCATATGTTTTAGTTTTACTATATAATATAGATAGTTTGAAAAGTAACTAAAATGTTAGTTTAGATCAAGTGGTTGGTGACTTTTTTTCCTGGTTCGAAACATCTATTTTACACTTTATGTTTTTATCTTTTTTTTTTCTCAATTCTTCAATGGAAGGACCAACTCATTCTTCCTTTTGTCATCATTTTCATGTTCACACAATTACGAAGGACTTATCACATCTTTATTTTTATTTCATTTTCATAATTTTACTAATCTTCATTTATAATATTTGATTATACTATTATTTAAATTGTTTCGACGTAGATTTTGTTCGGAAATACGTCGAGTCAAATACAACACGGTTTCAGTTACTCTACATTTCGATTTAAATTCAGTTCGGTAACGAGTCGGAGCGATTTTAGTTTTCATTTAATGGTACAAATTCGAGTTACTCTACCTTTCGATGTAAATTAGTTTGAAAACGAGCTGAATAGATTGTAACCTGCACTTATTATCACGTCGTGTATGATGCCGCCACAACGTACAAGCGGGTAAAAATACTAGTTTAATTTAAACTAAAGGAGTACATACTTTCACGTGTTTCTTAAATGAATATAGAAGGAACCGATATGTTATATGTTTGTGAAATTAATAGAGGTATTTCTGCGTTTTATCGAATGATTTGGTATTTTATGATTTGTGAATTAAGTGTACATCAATGAGTTAATAAGGGTGGTGGGAATATAGGCTCCGTGAGGCCACGGCAAGCCTTGGCGCCGCTCGGCACCACCGCCGCCACCCCCTTTCAAACCGTAAATTTTCGTTTCCACGGCTTGTTCTCGTCATGCATTGTGTTTGTTGTTTGCGTGTGCGGGGTATATTGTTTGTGTGTGTGGCATGGTAGTGTAGTGTGGCAACATCACCACCACCAAATTTAAGTATGTGGTGTAATTTGGTGTAGTATGACATCACAAATTGTAACCGGTGTAGTGTGGTGTATATGGTATGGATGCCCCACCCCTAAGTTCATATGAATTGATTATTAATTGTGCATTAGTGTTGTGATAGATGTGAATGAATTGTTTAATCGATATATATAATAAGTCGATATAAGTTGAAGAACAATGAGTTCATAAATACTTATACGTTTGGATTAATAAATTTGTTCACCACATTTGTGAATGTAATTAATAGTTGTAAAATAATTGACTACTAACAACATCAAACAACATATCTCTATGGTTATATATGAGCATAATACCAACACCATACAAATCTAGTACACTAATCAGTAATGTTCTACATAGATTGTTGATCCAACATGCTATCCCACTAAAACCTGCTAAGAATGGACCGAAAAGAATAAATCCGATAGCATAAAATATAGAAAACCGCTTACTTGTTACACGAATCAACCAAAAATCGTTACAACGTTTCCTAGAACTTGCAACGTGAGTGTAAGCTAAAGATTCTTATGACCCTTTATCAAGAAAATTGGCCTGCAATTTCTCACTATATATAAGAAGGGCAAACCCTCTTACCATGGCTGCAACAACGCTAAGATTCCTATATATTTACAAGCTGCCAACTTGTGCCCATTTCTCTTCGCTGCAAAATACGTCATGAAATTCAATCAAAATGATATGAAATCTTCAACTTGTTAAACGAATTCGGATAACCAAGACTAATTACCTTTAGTCCAATGACGCTCCTGCAAGCACTGTCAGTTGCAGCAAAAACTGTGGTATTATACAACTATACATTTCAGACATTCATGCTCGTGGGCTAGAACACATGCACCGCCTAATTTGCAGTACATGTTTATATTGCCACCATATGAGATGAGGAGGGAAAAACAAGAATAAACAATTACTCTGCACTTTTAATAGGAGTTTTTCTTTTTAGTTCTGACTCATTGTCGGTATTTCCTACTAGTTCCGACTCCTCATTGGTATTTCCTACTACTCCCGCCTCCTTTTTGGCCTGATTTTGTAGTTTTAACTTTTCTTGTTCAGCTTCCTTTTGTGCCTTCTTCTTTTCTGCTTCTATTTGCTGGCAGTTTTCCTCATGGGCATGATTAAACATTCTCACAAATGTAAGCAATGTTGAAATAACTGAAATAATATCATAACACCATCAAATTTCCAGTTATTATTGAATTTGAAACACCATTAGAATCAAAGTAGTCTCCTTCTGAGATGATTACCTTGTTCATATGGGCATTTAGCAGGATCTTCTCCAAAGTAAAGAATTAGAGAATCCACACTTTTACCCTACAAAACCAGTTAAGCTTACAACATAGCTGGGCAAGTTCTAGCAGAGGTGTCAACTTCAATTGATTTACTTGTAAATGGGTCAATTTGGGTTGTAGTTTATCTTAGATGAAAGCAGTTCAAAGTTTAGTTTTTACTTATATAAGGGTCATAGGGTTGGAACTTGGAAGTAGTCCAAAGTTTATTTTATTGCATAGAATCTTCTAAATCACATCCTTAAAAGGTTTACATTATTTTAGTTATAAATTTGCTTGTGTAATCATAAGTAAACCATTAAATGTTTTAACTTCATTTTTAAAAAAAATAACTTTTTGCTACCTCTGCATTACATATACAAGAATTTGTGATACATACCACCCCAGAATACAGTGAAGCAAGGGACTTGACTTCACCTTCCGCAGAACCAAGAAATTTCTTCAGAGACTGAACATAGGAAACCAAAATTAAGTATCTATCTTTTGGTAAAAAAGTTGTAAATGTGTTTATTAGACGACAAGTTCCCTCTACGTGTTTATTAGTATATAAACCACTGCTATAATCATTAGATTATGTGTACCTTCCGAAAACGTTTAGACACATGTCCATCTTTTTTACACAGTTTCTTTTCGTGGATTACTTTCTCCAGTCCTTTAGTAATAGTTTGCATTTCTTCTGCCAGTAGTTTTAGTTGTATCTGAACGAAATAATAAATGCAATCAACAAAAACTAAAGTGAAATAACTTTTGTTCCAAAAATGTATTGCACCAACATACCTTTGATGCCGGTTCCAAACTCCCAAGTTCCTTGGAAAAATCCAGGAGTTCAGGTAATTTGTCAGCAAGCACCTAGGAGATACACCAAAGATATATACCATGAACAGATATGTAAAAGAAAAGATTTATGTGCTTCTATAAAATATATAAATTTATTTAAGAACAGGAAATTGTACCTTACAAAGATAATGCAACAGTGTCATTTTGTTATTTCTGGCTCGTGTCTCGTTAAGTTTGAGGATGCTATCCAATCTGAACCCAACAGCAGAACCTAAAACCAAAACCATGTAGTGGAAATATTTTATTTATTTAGAAGTCTGCAAATGGTATTAATTATGAAGAGGCCAATATACAAATTAAATGGGTCAAATAACAACTAACCTCTTGCAGTTCCCTGATTTAAAGCATTTCCAAGAGAAAGAATTGTCTGCATGACCCTTCTCAACTTTACAGAGCTCCTGACCTGATGTAAGCACCACCACCAAACATAGAAAGTAAAGTTTCATACAATTAAACTGTCACTGATTAACTTCAAGATTGATGTAAAGATATAACTTGCCTGTTCTACCGACAAAAACACATAGTTCAGGCTCTTACTAAGATCTGACACCTAATTCCAATAAAGAACACTAAATTAAAATCTAGTACTTGATATAAGCCTAGCATGCATGTAATATCTTCTGACCTGTGTACTAAACTGTAACTTATAAGAGAAAACCCTGAGTTTAGCTTCTGAACGTGGAACTTTCATCAGCTCCATAAAGAACTATTACCAGAAATCAGAATTAAATCCATATGATTGAATTTAGTTGGAAAATGATATAAGGGAAGAATGATGATTGCATACCAGTTCACATTTGCCCAAGTTCTCCTTATCTCCTTTATATCCCTGAGCATAAAAAAGGCTAGTTATATTACATATAAAGCCATGGATGAAAAGATCAGTCTAGTAGACCATAAACCTTTAAAGAAATATAGAACAATAGACAAAAATATTAGCTTAATAACAACCACATATAACATCAATACTATAAAACTAGTTAATTAGTTAGTTTAACTAACATTACACCTTAATTTGTTCCATCTCCTCCTTGGTAGGACAGAACTTAATAAGGTTTTCCACTCTTTCAAGATCCATTTCTGAATCATCCAAAGCAAGAACAGCATCCTGTTAAATTTCATAACTAAGGCATTAAAAGCATTTCTTAAAAAAATAAATTAAAGTTTAAAACACACATAGCCATGACGTTAATTGAGCATAATATCCACAGTAACATGATGAAATTAAGTTCTCTATCTGATGTACAAATATGAAAAAAAATCAAACCAAGTCATGTATTAAACTAGCGTAATGATGCCGATTTAGCCTTTATTTATCAAAAAACGTATAGGTGATCAAGGTTAAACTTGTTGGGCCCGCTCATAATAGCGGTTAAAAGTTCCCACCATCTTTCGTGTGATAAAATGTCTCCTCAGCCAAAGGAATAGCTGGTTGAGGCATTGCATAAACTCAAAAAGTTTTGTTGGAACCAAGTTTAGAAAGGAATAGTAGTCTAAACCCTGGGGTTGGATATCTTGAACCAAGTTTAAAAGTCTAAATATATAGCTTTTAGATATTTATCTATACATTTTGTTTGTGATGTGGGTTAATATATATGCTTAACCCAACTATAAAGTGCACTCAACCCATTAGCGTTTTTATGGAACCTAGTACCTACCATGTAACTAGTTATACACCAAAGAACCTTTAACCCAATACCAAGGTGTGTTGTATGGTGTTCCTCCCTAAGAGGCTGACAATTCAAGTCCCATCATTGACAAGTGGTGTAGATTTCAGAGTAGGTCTAGAGTGTGTGCATGAGTTCACCGTTCAAAAAAAGTGACCATAAATATATAGAATATCTAATCAGGTTTTTCAAAGTTTCATGTTAATCATAGCTTGTGCCCAAACACTTTACACCTAAATTTCATAGTAATCATAGCTTGGGCCTAAGCACTTTACACCACTCTATCTCATAGTGCCATACTTGAGGTTTACACACCTTGATATTGCATCAATTGTTCAACAAGTTTATCTTTTAGGCATGACCCTCAAGAGCCCTATTTCATGTCATGAAGCACATTCTTTGATAAACAAGTGGTTCCATTTATCAGGGTCTCTATTTTCTACTTCATATACCTGTAATTGGGCTAGTTGCATATAATGATGTGGATTCAGTTGGTTCCCACGATACTCATCGTCCTACCTCTAGATATTGTATATTTCTTAGTGAAAATCTTGCTTTGGCATCCTTGAAATGTCAACATGTGATGTCTTATTCTAGTATGTAAGCTAATTAAATGTTGTCAATGTTATTAAATCAACATGCACAGCTTCGCAATCTTCCTTTTGAATGACATTGTATAGGTGACTCACCCCATTAGGATTTTTATATAACATTATATGTTGTGTTATTATGTATACCTCATTAGCAATATAAAATATCTATATAGGGTTTCCCATGATTCATTGATGACTATAGGCATCAATGCCTCAATGGTATAGCTATGTGTTAGTTATTGGTTGTCACACCGTGAACATAACAATGTGGTTGTTGTAGTGAACTATCATATAAAAGTATCAAACTTCCTTTTGGTTAATTGTATAAAGAGAATTGAGTGTAACACTAATCGAACATTAATTTTGCTCTCTAGAGTTTTGTTAGTTAAAAAGCCTACTTCATCAGATTATGAGAGAAATTGTGAACAGAAAGGAACTACTTAATCAACTTATGAGAGTTTCATGTCTTTTTGTACGTCTCATTTGTCTTATGACATCTATTATTTTTGCAGTTTATCTTTTATATATTTGATGAACTCTAAATAGCAAAAAACACGAAAAAGAAGGGCTGGAAAGGTTTGTATTTTATAAGCTTTAAGATGACGAGTCAAGTAATGTGTCCAAACACATAAAAATACAGTTGAAATTCTATTACATTTTGATCATTCATATTGTCGTTATTGAGGATCGAGCGTACCATTAATTCATTCAATGGTGTTTTCACCTTTGAAAGCATGATCTCGCAGTTGTATGCCCGCCTGTGTTCAATCTGGTAGAAATGTGAGATATCAATAGCTAAAATATACAAAGGTGTTTGAACTGATCAGTCCATTTTCATAATCTTTTCGATAGAATACAATATCATAAAACTTTGATGTAGTTACAGGCGTACGAGTATAACTGATGATATATTTAACAAGAACTTTAGTGCACTTATCAACAAGGAAACTGTTTTACCTACCAACGATATTTTTTCTGGCTTATTAGCTGCTGATTTTGCTTTTGCAGCCTTATCTGAATTTGGATTGGATGCTGAGAAGAGAATCTCAAGTTCTGACATATCAAACTCAGGTGCCCTAGTTAATCCACATCAACCATAAACAAATGTGAGAACATCAAGACACCAAAACATATTAATAAAGGCAAGAACAAAAGGGAAAAAGGAAAAAGAAAAGGAAGCACCTTGAAGCTTCACCATGCCTTTGTGATTCAGCCCACAAGCTTCCCTGTGCTGGTTTATTGATCTTTGACCAATGCAGAGGCTTCAGTTTCTTTGTTGGTTGAGGTTTCACAGCAGTTGTCCTTGATAGAGCACGCCCCTTATGTATAGGAGGTGGCGGGGCAGACACATCGGATTCTTTTGAAAGAGCTGGTGGTGGAGGTGGTGCACCGCCCCCTCCTTTCACATTTCCGTTAGAAGAAGGAGCAGCTGGAGGAGGGGGTGGAGGTGCTGCCTTAGGTTTTGGTGGGGGAGGCGGTGCTGGTGCTTTTGGTGCTGGTGGGGCTGGTGGTGCTGGTGGGGCAGGTGCTGGTGGAGGAGGAGGTCCAGTCCCTGCACCAGGAGGAGGAGGGGGTGGAGGAGGTCCACCGGTCTTATTTGGAAGTGGTGGTGGCGGTGGAGGAGGTGGCCCACCCTTACCATCAGGTGGCAGGATAGCAGGAGCAGATGAAGACGTTGCAGATTCACGCAGTTTCTCGGAAACAGAAGGATGTGCACATGTCAATATTATATGAGGTGGCACGGATGATGAAAGTGTTAGAGACTTATTAGAAGCCTCGATGGATGTTTGTGTTGATGATGGCAATTGTCTGGGAAGGGAAATACTTCTAGTCCCAACAGCATCTAGTTTGCTTTCTTGATCTTGATTATTACTTCTTTTAGTAAGCGTTTGAAGCAAATTTCTTGATTCAGTTCTTTGAAAACTAGTTTCCAGCATTTCATTAACAATATCAGATAAAGGCATCTGGTGCAGCCTATTTAATGCATCATCACTTTTAGGAACAAGCCAATCCACACTGCCAAACATATCTTGAACTTTAGAAAATGCTTCCACTGGGAGCCCTTCTTCCTCAAAACAAGATAAATCTGCTGGAACCATAGAAGCTGAGGGGTCCATTTCTGAGAAAAGAAGCTTCATTCAATAAAACAAACTATATTTAGTTTATCTGTAATTGTGCATGAAAACATATATGAATGCTCATGTTAAATTCAAGAAACATATGTACCTCAGCTCTGAAGTCCTTATGAAATTGTTCCTTAGCATCCCAATATATGTCTATTTCATCGCGATTAAGTATCAACATGTTTGATTTAATAAATGATGTGTGGAACATGGCTCGATACATGATCTTTTCTTTCTCCATGTCATCATGTAAGCTAATACACTCCAGCACAACATCACCTTGAATATGGCAATTAATATCAATTTTAACAAGTTCATTGTCTGCCTGCAACAAATACCAAACTTCAGAAGAATGAAATGTATCAACACTCCAAAGGCAACCACATAACATGCAGGACCAACGACCAGAAACATGAAGGAAGATAAAATTTATAGCATACCTGATTATAGTATCGAATATTCTTTCGTCTCCTTGGGGTTGAGAAGAGAAGTTTGGGGGTTTTATCAACATGTAACAAAGGATCGCGTCCATAAATCCTAAACACAGGACAACAACCCCCTTTCCCATCAAAATCGGGTATCATTCTCATTATAACACAATCCAAAGTGAGTGCCTTGTCAGCAGGAGGCCATTCAGAGTCGGCATTCCTCCTTGACACATACTGTAAGTACCTCAACTGAGAAGGTACAGGATTCATCGGTGACATCTTCGATAACACAGCATTAGGCACCTGCTTATAAACAATCTCCAACGCCTTGGTTTCAACAGTGAAATACTTTCTATAAAGCGCGAGAGCAGCCGCCATGAAAGCCAAAACCGGCCAACCACCAAGCTCAGAATGCATTATAAGAATATTTTGCTGTGCAACCGAGAGCCAACTTTCAGTTGACTTTAAAAAATGATGAATCACCTCTAATGACAGCAAAGGGCACCCTTCGTAATCACGAGGATAGTCCATTATAGTAATATGATCATAGCCTGACAAAGCAGATGCAATCCTGTTTTCCTTATCCCCCTCCCGGAAATCAAGAATCATGATCGAAGAATCACGGTAAAGCTCCTTATGTTCAGTTATTATCTTGGCCACATAACCTTTATAATCTTCCTCCCAAGGTCCAGTGCAGAAACAGCAGTCAAAGACTATACACCAAATATCACACTAATATAAGTTGTAATCTTGAATACACATATACATCCACACTTACAAAGAGAAATTACATTCACATTAACAAATTACAAACCTAGATACAAGTGAAGTGAAGATAATCGAAGAAAATAGGGGTTTTAACTTTTAAACAAGAGATATCGATCAAATTACATGAACAGACATATGTATCAACCAAATTACTTGAAGAATTAAGTAATTAAGGGTAAAGGATTACCGTAAATTCTTTCGAAGACCCAGACAAGGTTATCGGGGAGCTTCTTGGACAAAAGTTTACGTAACAATGCCATTGGAATTCAGTGAAATTTGAAACCCTAGGAACGAATTGGATAAATCCCCGTTGCGAGATACATTTAGGATGTGGTTTTGCAAAATGCATAAGATGCAGATGTGTAGTATGCGACGTGAATCAATGAGGTTTTGGAGGTGAAGAATCTAGAATGGCGATCGAATTGCGTGAGGTTGATGAAGCTTCGATGTGTTTGTGTGAGAAGGTTTTTACGAGATCAGCATGGGAGTTGCACCAAACGAATTCGTTGTTTGTTTGTTTTCGTGTTTGCAGTTATGGTTTTTTTTTCACACTAACAAGAATAATCTTAATTTTGAACAAATAAAAATAAGACGTTACGTCGTTACGTATGATACATTGGGTCAGGTTATTTTAGAAAGAAAAAAAATTAAGAAGGGTAAGATCAAGTGTTAAGAAAATCCAACAACATAATGATAAAAGTATATCTAAAATACCGGAAGGTTATTCATACCTTGATTATTACTGCACAAATAGTGTTTGTAGCTACGGTTTGAGCAGCAAATGACGTCCCTCTTCTTGTACCTCGGAAGCCACAAGTACCGGTAGAGGACCAAGAAACCACCCTCCCTCGTATATCTGTAACAATCATAATGGTATTATTAAAACTTGCTTGAATATGATTTGTGTTTTCTATAGGTTTTTATAAAATTTTACTTTTTTAAAATAATACGGTACTGAAAGAGTAACTTTTTTTGTGTTTTCCAGTTCTGTGTAATCCTTAGTCATCGTGTAGTTCTCGTCAAGCAGCTCATTAAATATAATGTTGATCGTCAAGTCTAGTGCTAATCATTGTGTAATCTATTGTTCTACGCTGATCACTGTGTGTAATGTTAACCATTGTGTTATGCTTGTGTTTTCCTAAATTATGATTTTCAAATCACACAATGCTGAAAATCTAAATCTTTTACGTTTCCAAGTCATTGTGTAATTATCATTAGGTAATTATGCAATCCTTGTCAAATCAGAAGATTACATAATAACTTGTCGAAATTACATAATAAGCTATAGAAACCTGAAAAAAACTTTGTATCTTTATATCAACACTATATGCGTTTCAAAGATAAAAATACTCGTTTTATAATGTAACTATTTTTTAAAAGTAATGTCGTATGTAAAAGTTATGGACTTTAAAAAAAATAAAACTTGAGAAGATGAAAGATTACCAATTTTGTTCTCAACTTAATCTTGATCAGAAAGACATGTGTTAATATTCTAATCTTTCTTACACTTTCTAATTTTAAAAACTTCGTATTATTACTCTTATAATTTTATGAGTTTAAAGATATTTTTTTCCTGCTTCTTTTATTTCACTCCATCTTTCGTGGTATCAAATCCTTCTAAAATTTTAAATTTGATTTCTTTTGGCAAAAATTGTTTTATAACTTTAAAGTTGTATTACTATAATAGCATTCATGTAACATAGGTTTATAACTTAGTATGTATGTTTTAATATGTTTTATTATGAGATTATTCATAGTTTTCATTCGTATCCCTTTTGATTGCGTAGGCATGTAAACGTACTATACCTTCAGTGAATCATTCGTAAACCGTCAGTGAGTAGTTTATTTATGTATGCTCGTTTAATAAATTCAACTTGTTTCTCATCTAATATAATAAACCATCTAATATAATAAACGAAGATGAACTCTTTTCTTGTTCGTTTATATACGTTTATTTATACACATTTGTTTAAATATTTATTCAAATATATTTATTGCTATTATCAATTTGATTTTCACATTTTAAAGCCCTTAAGCCAAATTTAAGATAATTTAATATCGTTGTTTGGTTTTAAAATGTTACATGTAAGGCTAATAACTTTTGTTTGGACATTCACGTTACTTTCTCTAATTTGTTCATTTATGTTCATTTACTTTATTTTATTTATGTATTCATGTGTGTTTGTTTATATCCATAAATCTAACCGTCTATTCAGAATATTAACGAATGAACATAAACGAACACGAACACACTCATTTTCTTAACGTACGAGCATGAAGAAGAAAATCTATTCCTGTGCCATTCTTATGTGGTTAAACTTATACAAATGTATACGAACAAGTTGCGTTCAATTCATTTGTATGCCTACAAGGTGGTTTAAAAAAGGTTTGATTTTAACACCTATCCATTCTAGAATAAAAGTTTATTCTACAAAAGAAAGCTACGTCTTCACTCTTTTCATTTTCAAAACTAAACTAGATTTATGACCCGTTTAATGCGTGCGGGGTACTTCGTTGTGTTTTTTGAGGAAAAAAACTGGATGGAAAACCAAACCCGTCAAAAGAGAATGTGGGGAAAAAATCCCACCTCCTAGATTTCCAATCCGGGTGGGTTTAGAGTCTACATTTGCGTGCCTAACCGCTATAGCAGACACCTTTTTAGATCTAACTCCCGTAACCAAATTCTTATACATATGTTGATTCTATAAACTCAAAAAATAAAAAAATGATTATGGTCCAATCATAGCCCGCCACGTGTTAACGACTACTACTCTTCTTCAAAGTTTTTACATGATATAGATATAAATACAAACAACAACAATGTATTAACTAGTATTATGCCACACCGCGTTGCAGTAGTGGCGTAAAACTATGCTAAGCAACATTAATGTCACACCATCGCTAGCTATTACCAACAATATAAAAGCCCATAAAACAAAAGAAATAATAATGAAAAGAAAACGTAGACGTAACGTTGATCCATGGACGCCCGTTGCGGCGTGTTAACGTACAAAAAGTAAACCGAAACGTAAAACACGAAGCGATCGATAAATATAAAAAATGAGGTAAAACATTGAACCACATACGCATGTTGCGGCATGTTAACTCAAAATTTTAGATTGAGACGTAAAAACAAAAAATTTGTAATAGATGAAAAGTATATGAGATCAAAATTGAAAGTAAAAAAAATGTTAGTGTTAAATATAAAAGATAACAACTATTAGTGTTAAAATTTAAAGTAAAGAAAATAAGAAAATCCAAAAGTACAACTTATTAAGCATGAACTACAACTAATAATGCCTAACAAAATTGAAAATTAGTAATATATATAATTTCCTTAACTAAAAAGAGAAAAAGAAGCACCTTGAACTCTTGAAGCTTCATCATGCCTTTGTGATTCAGCAGCCCACAAGCACCTTAAAAGTTAAATCCGCTGCCATTGGGTTGGGCTTAACTGGGTTTTTTATTTCCACATTACCAGAGATATGTTATATATTTTTAACCTAAAAACAATTGCCTTTTCAGCACAACTAGCTTTTTTACCTGTTGTGTGTTGTCGCGACACCGTACGTTACGTGATAATGTATAAACTACAATTGACCCGATTCATTTTCAAACTATATTTACGCCAATATGTAGAGTGACTTGAATTTATATCGTTGAATGAAAACGTATTATATTTGACCCGGTTTTTTTCCAAACAAAACATATGTTGAAACATTTATATTTGACTTGTGTCTGAATTAAGTTTACGTCAAAACGTAGAGTAAACAAAAATATATTATATTTAATCCGACGCGTTCCCAAACAAAACTTACGTCGAAACGTTTAAATTTAACTCAACTAATATCTTAACAAAATTTACATCAAAACGTAGGCGTTTGTAGAAAAATAGTTAAGCCGAGTCACATCTGATTAGGTCCTAATGATGATGGACTCGAATTTATATTTTACAGGGGTAAATCCGGAACTTTAAAAACTTAAGGGGGTCAAAGTGACATTTTTTAAAATTTTACAAAAAGTTTAGGGATTAAAAGTGTCAAATAAAGAAAGTTGAGGGGGTTTTTTGGCCGGTGGCATTTGCCACCGACCTTTGCAAATAAGTGTATAGTAATGGTTCTTGCTTAAATCACCGAGCGTCAACCAAGGTTCGAATCTCACACTTACCCTGTTCTTAAGGTGATATTTTGTGTTCAACCCCACATCAATCAAACCTAACCTTTTTAATTGTATGTTTAAACTGCTTTTTTTATCTTTTTATTTGAGTTATTGGATTTTAATCCAAACTTTCATTTATTAGCCGAGAGTAATCCTAACTCAGGAAATGTTTTCAAACATTCCTAACTTCAAACTTATTTCCTACAACGATCCCTTACCAACTAAGAGTTAACACTGTTAGTTTTTTGACGACGTAGACTACTTATATGACCAAAACACTAAGCATAAAGTTGAAATCAACCACCAGGTCCATCAATCTGAAATTTCTGCACCTAAAAACCCGTGAATTTCCACCTTCTGATCTGAATCACTTGACTCGTTGGATGTAGATTTCAGGTGACGATAGCGACTAGACACCGAAAAATGAACCTAATGGAGGCTAGGCGTCGGTCAAGTAAATAATGGGTCATAGTTAGCCTCATTTTATCCAAAAAACTAACGGGTGTTAACTATCAGTTAGTAAGAGATCAATGAAGGAAAATAAACTTAAAGTTAAGAATGTCTATAAACATTTCTTGAGTTGAGATTAATCTCAGCCAATAAATGAAAATTGGCATTATAAAATCCAATAATTCTTTTTTTTTCTATAATAACTCTTTTTAACATTAACTATTATTTAGAATTGTTTCTTAACCTTTTCAAACATATAATGGTTGTTCTGTGCGGTTGATTTTAATTTTGTATAAAAAATTATTAGTGTTTAAATCACTATTCAATATACTTTTAATTTATTATTATCTATGTCTCGATATAAATTTTATTTAAAACCAAAAAGAGTCAAATAAAATATATTTATACTTCATACTTTGTTTCTTTTATCGGTAAACTTGTTTTTGTGTTCATTCCTGACCATAAAGTTTCATCGAGTTTATTCTTATCTACATGTACATGTAAGTTTTATTTAAAGTTGACCAGTCCTAAAACACGGTCTTAACCCTCTATGTTATTTATATTACTTTATGATATTGATATTACACACATGCATAGGTAGAGCGTCATATACAAACTAATTTCTAATTTGACGGCTGTATAAATCATAGATTGTTATATAATTGTGGTAGATAATATGTTTCTAATTCTCTCTTACTATATTTAGTCAATAAATAAGTACGATTGTTTAAATTAATCTTTTATAGAATATGCACCTATATATTATGTGATTTTTTTCTTTTTTAATACCTTTAGTCTCTTGATTTTATCACATATGTGTTTCATATTTTAAAAGAATAATTAATTGGGTAGAAATAAATAGTGATGAAAGATTATAAACCTCCATGCGGTTTCATAAAATTTCACATGAATGCTACTTTTTGGATTCATGAATGACTCATAGCATCCTAATATAAAAAATGTGGATGTGGGCAAATTGTTGGACCGCATAACATTGTGTATGATGTATTGGTGATGATATTGACCTTGAGGTTCCATTTAAATGCACTTTATTAGACAAAACTTGTCTTATTATATTGCAATCCTTTAAAATAATGAGTTCATACATATCTAAAAGCATAAAAGAATGGTGATCAACATTATCTGCAAAATTTGGTTTTTAAATCTGACACGTCAAAGAGGATTTGATCATTTGAACAAGTGGAATGGAAACTCCTCATTACTATGACTCCAAATGTATAATAATAAACACCACCCTCTTCTAGGACCTTAACTTGCCTCTCTTTTCTTATCAAGCTAACAAAATATATATAATAGCAGGTTGTTTTTGATACTCATAACATTTTTAGTAATATAAAAGAACTCTTTACTTATATTTACGCTTTTTCGTGTTCTAAGAGTCTATTTAATGATTATGGCAAAAAAACCAACCTAGCCTAGAGGACCACCTTACAAGTCATAGTCATCATATGTCATGATATCAACACACACCTCACAAAAGATGGTGAAACCCTCGTTAAAGCTTATACTTTTTACTCTATCAATTTCTTAGTCCCGTTAGTTGGGTAGGCCTTGGCAAGTCTTTCGAACCCTCCACCCCCACCCCTAAAAGTCATGTGTGGGTCTCTCAACATGCGCTCACACCATTCGAGGTGGCCTAGCCCATCATTTATTCTAAAATCTTGTTGTCAGACTGAGAGTGCTCAACTTCGAAAGCAAATTCACATGTAGGTAGTGTAAGATGGTAAGAGACTAGATAAATATTATTAATAGTTTTGGTTACATAATATAAAGTTTAAAATGAAAATAAACAAAGAACAATAAAAATAGTCTCGATCTCGGTTACAATCTTCGGCCAAAATTCCATAATCTTGCAATCTTCAAGCCGAAACCTTAAATGCAATTCACAATATTAAATGATCATGTAATCAGGCGAGGGGCATCCAGTGAGGCAGTGTGGCGGCGGTATAGGGCACGGCGGCGGACCGAAGTCCTGTGCGGGGCAGGGGACTGTTGTCTTGTAGGCGGCACGGCGGCGAACTATAGTCCAGCAGGTAGCGCAACAACGACAACATGATCATGTGATTAGTATCCCAATCAAAAGATAAAAAAAGGAACAATATGATACCTGACGACTGTGGTCGTGCGGTAGTGTGTCGTACCGAAGGTTAGTGACCGTGGTCAGGCAGTGTTCTTTTGTGGCAATGGACCGTGTTCTGGCAAGAACATATGGAAAAAAAGAAACAAGAAAGATGGGATATGCGCATACAGGTTTTGTGGAGAAGAAAGATTTAAGATAAGTGGCTTGAAATTAAAACCGAGACAGATTGTAAAGACCTAACCTTTATGGATTATAATATCAAGTGAAAAGCAAAAACTCAAATCATGTGAGAAGTACAAGGATGCAATAACTCCAAGATGATGGATACAAATCCTATTACGCGAGAACTTGGAGTTGCCGCACGACAACCTCATGTTGTCGCGCGATAACATCTAAAGAGTATAACTAGATGTTTTTTCCATGTATTTCATTTTTTGGGTTTCATTTTGTAAAAGTGCTTTGAAGGTGAGAGAGCAGAGAGTTGTGTGATAGGCCACCAGAGGGGAGCTCGCCTCGGGTGGATCGAGCTTAAACGATGTAAACTTCTTTGGTATTGTAATCATTTGATTAATAATATCCATTTAAGTTTGTTTAATGTTCGTTGATAGCACACACGCACAGATCCGTCTTAATTTGATTATCAAGTGCAACAAAATATGGGATTGATCGTGATGAGGACTTTACACGGATCTTTATTTAGAATGAAAAAGATAAAAGAACTAAAAGCAAAGAGAATGGACAAGGCGGCGGCTGCAACACGCCGCCATGTTTAGGGTTTGAACGTGGTGGTGACGGCTAGGATTTGTATTTTTATGGTAACACGGCGGAAAAAAAGAAGGTAACCAGAACTAACTAGAACCCTAAGGCTCTAATACCATGTAAGATGGTAAATTACTGGATGAATATAATTGATAGGTTAGATTACATTATATAGAGTTCATAATGAAACTCTAAAAACCTAAATGGACTGATGGGCTCAACCCTAATAATAATCATTATTAAACCCTAATAATAATATAGTCTAATAGATAGTGTCGTCATTTGCTTGATTCCATTTTAGTATAGGCTCGACCCCACTTTTTCCAAGAATTTATGCACTTACCTCCACTCCATAAGGCCTTCTTTGATAGGTTCATAGCCCAGAGCCTTCCACTTCCGTCAAGCGAACCTACTGCATGTGGCTCTTCCACTATACGGGCTCCTGTTGCTCCCTTGGCATG
The DNA here is from genome assembly GCA_025215565.1 of Flaveria ramosissima. Taxonomy (NCBI): domain Eukaryota; kingdom Viridiplantae; phylum Streptophyta; class Magnoliopsida; order Asterales; family Asteraceae; genus Flaveria; species Flaveria ramosissima. The sequence continues at coordinate 18,837,269 of CM046039.1, read as the reverse complement.
CATCATAAATTAGAGAGCTAACATACTTTTGATTAGTCTCCACACAAATTTTCTTAAGGGTGACAAATTCTGATATGAACCTAAACCCAACATGAAGAAAAATAGGCTTTGGATTGAACAATACAACCCGTTTAGAAAAGTTTTCGGGTTTGGATTGACGCACTTGAAAACAAGTTGACCCGTTAACCCTTTTAATAATATATACTTTAAAAGTTTATTATAGGCATCTTAAATTTTGCATTAATAAATTGTTTTAAGTTACTTATTTTAAATTTAGAAATTCACTTTGGAACATAAGTAAGGTCTTAAAAAATTGTTTGTTACTAAAACAATATATATAAAACTTGAGAATAATAACATTTGATGTCTTGTTATATATGCAACTAGTTTTAGTAAACCCGTGTGTTATACGGGTTGAATAAAAGATATTAATATAAAAAACTTATTAATTATAAAATGATATTCTAAAATATGATATGACTGAAATTATGTACGAGAAATGACTATAAGCAATAAAACAGTTATATCAACTTTTTAAAAATTTGCTTTTAATTTTTTTCCAAATAAATAAATATTTTATTCTAAAACAAACTGTATACAAATGTTATTTTAAAAAAAAATTTTGATTATAATTTTCAAATTTAATTATTTTTTGTTTTAGAAAATTTACTTTTTAAAAATACCAATTTTAAAATATTTCATATTTTTAAAAAAATTTATGCTTTAGAAAAAATTATTATTTTATAAAATTTATTTATTTAGAAATAAAATTAATAAATACATCTCTTTCTTAATTTATTAAATTTAATAAAGTGTTAAATAATAGTATTCGTAATTAAGGTAATTATTTAATAGGAGAGAGACGAAAATTTTTTGATGAGGATTATTGTGATGTTAACACGTGTCATCTCAAGATATCCTTTTAGTAGAGTAGGAATATTTAAAAAAAAGAACGTCTATCTTAAATTACCATTGATTACTTTGACTATTTTAGAAAACTAAGTTAAACAAATCAGGTTCAGCTTGTATGATTTTATATGAAATCAGATTATCATGCCAACCCGACGGATTGACACCCTTAAATCTTTTCTATAGCTAAAGACTATCATGCCCTTTTCATGATAAATAAACATGTTGGCTCAGCTCTGACTACCTTGTTGAGCAAACAAAATCTCCTAAAGCATAATGCCTGTAAATTAATGGATCACTAGTCATCAGATTGTGAAATTTTTAATCTTTCTACATATCTATGTCCCATATTATCTTAGGAAAATCCTTTAAAACTAAAAAAATATAAAAGGTAATTTCAACTATCATTTTTTTAATCAATAGTTGACATCAAATTATAAAAAAAGTTTGTTAGGGGGTATTTTATGAATAACCACTCTGGTTGAGTTTTTACAAGTTGTTTTATTTTTTTTAAACATTCATAACTTTTGTGTATGACATTATATTTTTATAAAAATTACACAAGAAAAATAAGTCTTTTATCTTTAAAATGAGTGCAACATTGTTATATTAAAAAGTAATAAATTTATTTACGTTTTTTAACTCATATCTCGTCATTATGTTTTTAGTGCAGTTATTGTGTTTTTATGAAAATTATTATGTTTTTCTAAGATAATGAATTTTTTAAAAAATATAATGGTTGAATAACATTGTTCTGTATTTATAATATGTAAAACACAATAATAAATTAACAATTAAATAATTGAATACATTAACAACAATGTCAAAGTAACAAATGTCTCATCATGTTTTTGATCGTCATTATTTTATATTGAATACTATTAGTTTTGAAAAATACATTAATAAAATAATATTATTTTATACTTCTAATTGTAAAACACAATGATAGATAACAATAAGTTTATATAATTTATAAAAAACAGTGACAAAATAATATATTGTGTTATCTTCAACACTCTAAGTTTGAAAAATACATTGATGAACATATATCATTATATAATTCTATTTGTAAAACATAATGATAGATAATAAGTTTATATATAATCTATCTAAACAATGATAAAAATAACATAAAACGATTTAAAACGTAAAACACAATGATGAATATCATATAACAATTGACGTAAAATATATGGCATAATGAACTGATTATTTGATATAATGAATGTATGATACACAATAAATGTATAAGACACAATAAGCTGACGCATTTGATACAATGATCAAATGTCTTTATTTTTAAAATAATATAAGTACACCTGTCAAGCCTAATCCTCCTAAGTTTTTTAGATTGAATATACTTTTTACTATAACATTACCCTATTATCTTAATTAAAATCACAGAAAGGTTAGTTATTGTTACATATCTTTGAAAATGATTTAATTGAGTTTGTGAAAAATTCAGATATGATACTAAAACAATAATTCAAAATTTTAAAGGAAAATGAAATAATATTCTATCCTAAACTTTATTTAAAAAAAGTACCTGGAATCTGGTAACTATCACTTGTTATTATATAAGTTTATGTATAATGTATATGTATAAGTTCCATTTAAAAACCAGACTTAGTTCATATTAAATAGAAGTTGTATGAATAGTAATTTACGAAAAGATACAAGTAATTAACGCATTATCTCTTATAACCCACAATCACACTATATGCTTATCTATTTAAATTTGAATATTTTAAGCACATAATTATTTTATACATGTTTTGTTTTAAATGTAATTGCGTATATTCTTCTTTAAACTTACAAAATTATATATTTTTAAAATTTTATTTAAATACTATTGTATATTATGCATTGAAAATTTGTGTTTTAGAGAAATACGTAATTTGAATATATGTAATTCTCCCTTTGTTTTAATACTATAAATTTTATAAATAACATTTAAGAAAATTTTGAACATATTGTTACTATTATTAATTTTGTCTATGTTTTAGCATAAAATTTATTTATAAATAAATCGCCGGAAATATAATATATTTTTACTTTTATATTTAAATTCGCATTTGTACTTCTTAATGGTCATTTTCACGACCGCACGTTTTTTTCCTTAAATTACAAATATAGTGTTGGAAGTTGCCATCTAAAATGAACTAGAAAAATATCTTCGTGTTTGTTAACGCTCATTTTCACAACAACATAACGTTTCTTAAATTCATATACACCGTTGCAAAATGCGGTTATAAAATGAACTAGAAAAAGAACCGCTCGTTATCTAAGTTTTGACATTTAAACCAAACCAACACAACGCGCGACCCTAACCTTCTAGTTATTACAGTATATAAATGAATCATAACTAATATATATTAAATCTAATTAAGCAATTAATACGCTAAACCGAATTTAGGATTATCTCATACTAAAGAAAATCAATCATATTGATGGTGTTCACACATACCTAATCAACAAATTTTATAATGCTTTCTTCCCTTTGAAAGAAGCTTCTTGGTGGTTCACATATGTTATGACTTCAAGTTTTTTCTTTCATTAAAAATTTTGTTTGTCTTACGTGAATTGGATCTACCAACCCGAATATTTATACATGATCCGAACGTAATTTAGTTGAACTAATGCAGGCTGCCTGCAACACTCATGTTTAATAAATCATCAAAATCTCATGTTTCTGCCAATCGTCATTGGAACCATAACCTTTTCAATATATTTATTCACATTTGTCCGCGATGATCCCGTTACTAAACTATCTTTATTTAAGATTTGGTCAAACAATGAAATTTTCAAACTTTATTTAATGGTTTATAGGACTCATAAATAATAAAATGGACCCATTAGGTTCAAGTAAAACAAGACAAGGGTCAGGTTCTTGATGGTGTGTAATGTCACTAATGTGTTGTGGGTTGTGTCAAACGAGTGTTTTACTCCACCTGCTGTGCAGGTTTTAGCGGTTATAGCCACCCAAGATTCTTAAACTTTGAAGCACATGATCTTAAAGGGCTATAGCATTCTTTTATGGACCGATGTACAAGTTTTAATGCGTAGGGTACATGTCATTTGGATTAGGGAATTTTGGGGTTTGGGAAAAGGGTTTTAGAGGTTAAAGGCACTTGTTTTAAAATGTTGGAGCACATGAGGTTAAAGGTTGGGCCTTTTTGTTAGAGTGAATGTACAAGTCTATGATGCATGATGTACAAGTCATTGTTGTAGCAAGTTTCACTGGTTTGGAATTTATCGTTTGAATTGTAGAAAAGGGGTGTTAATCTTAAAGGCAAAAAAGTTGGTAACTTTATTCTTTGGAACAATTGAAGAATGTTTGGTTAACAGTAGTTGCAGCTACTCATGGAAAGAATGGAGTGAAGGTTAAGTATTGTACTTTATGAAATAAAAATATTATTTATAAAGCAAAATGATTAACAATTTATTCAATATTATTTGTAACCAACGAAAATATTTAACCGTGTAACGTAAAATCCAATAGGGTTTTTCGAAATGCAGCCTAGGCTGATAAGATCGAATCTAGCCGTAATTGGTCTGCTCGAGACCGATGTTGGCTACATTCGGGTGGTACTAAGTTCTTGATATTTAAAACAGATTTTTGTTTGGATTGTTTGGTTTGATGTAGATTGAAGATGGTCAAGGTACAAATGAGCATTGCACAAAGTACAAGTAGTTGCAATGTGGTAATAAATGTGCTACTTATTTTAAGCGTTAAAGGTACCAGAAGCCATATGCAAATTTATCACGGAACCACCAATGCAAAAAGAGTTAGTTCTGGAGTCAGTTAACAACCACATGGCTAAGAATCCCCTTTGCAAAAGTAAGTGGTCAAAATATTTGGACTCGTTAAATGACATAAATAATCATTTGATCCAAAAGCAAAATTTATCTTTATCGTCATTTGATAACATCTTAAACATGTACAAGTTAAGTTCCGTATGATATTCAATGCTCATATAACTTGGTGATTACCCTTATAAAATTAAAATTGTACGTTTGAATTCTTGTTAGTGCAACTCATCATATCAATACTGCTCTTTGTTAAACATCTCAAAAAGTAAAGTAAATATGATGAATCAAATATTATCGTAAGTCACTCTAATAATTCTCTATGATTAGCAACTACTAAAATTATAACTTGATACATAATGAAACAAAAACACCCAAACACACAAATTCACAGAATGCTTGCTGGAGGAGTTTCCCAAACATCAAACACATTTTCTTCGCTATGCAAAGCAAAAAGCCGGTCGCCCCCGATTGAAAAATCGCAAATCGACCCACCAAAACTCCTTCGAAGCCTCGAGGTTAGAACCCAATCCGACCCACAAAACACCGAGATGCAATCGTTCATTGATGAGAACAATTGCCCCTCGTGTAACGCTAGTTTTGGGTAACACGGCTCGTCAGGCATCTTGCCTTTCATTAGCCGACTACGTGAGCTCCATCTAACAGATCCCGCGTCACGCCTCAGGTCCATAAACCCTAAATCCTCGAACTCATTGACGACACATATTGAGTTATTTTCTTCCATGGCTATAGCATCCCGGACCCGCCGATCATCACCATTCGCCGGAGACCACATGTCGGTCCATGACCAAACCATTGACTTTGACCTAAAGTCAAGCAAACTAATGTAACAGTTATCTTTTCTAGGAAACAAAGTTGCTACTAACAAACAGTTCGACCCGTTTAACCACTGTAGCTTATCAGCGTCTCCGAGTGACCACCCGGGTGGCTCGTAGAAAAAATCGACCTGTTGACCCGTGTTTTGGTCCCAAACACCTATACCATACTCATTACTTCTCCCTTTACAACTCGAGAACAAGTTATAACTCTCGTTAAAACTCAACGCACCCGCGGTATAACTTTTAACCACACCATCATGCGTCACGTTAAACTTGTACCTCAAATCCCCCGTCGTCGAGTTAAACAAACCCATCCCTCCTTGGCCACGCCCAAGCCGCTCACACGTGCTGATCACCAGCCCGGTTGGGTCAACCGGGCCGGCCCAGCACGCGTCATTGACCCGTTGGTAATCAAGATTAATCGGAGGATGCTCTTCAAGCATCCAATCATAAATATGAACCATGCTTCCATGTGCCACACAACAGCCACCGTCCGGCGACGCTCTGATCGCCGTTCCGTCACCGGGAGCCCTCCCGGTGACGGACTTTAGGGGCTGAAGACGGTTGCCGTCGAATTGGCCCCATTTCGCGGATCGGACGTGGTCGATGAGCCCGTAGAACAGAGCTTCACGGTAGAGGAGTTTTTCGGGTATGTTCGCCGGAATGTAAAGCTCCCCTGTTCGTAATAAGTCTAACAAAACTGCAAAACAATCAGGGTTCCGATCAATGAAGTATTCTCCATCGGGATTTGCTTGAAGATCCCAATTTTCATCGAACATTGCTGCAAAGTACGATTGACGCCCGGCGATTGCTAGCGTTGTGGCCGTGGTTTCGAAGATCTTACCACCAACGTTGAACCTCACCCTATCTTTCTGAATCGCCATGAATCAATTTCCTCAAATTCAAACAAAATCCAACACGAGAAATCTCAAAAATTCAAAATTTGAATCTGGGAAAGTTTAATAACAGCAATTGAACCCTGATTTCGTAGAGCAAAAGTCAAAATTTTCGATCATTCTTGAAGCTGATTGACTGTTAAACAGAACAGAAGTGAAGAAGACGAAAGGGGGTTTATCTGATTCAGTGATAGATGATCAAAATTGTGGGAAATTGGTATATGGGTATTGATTAAAGAGCGATTGAAGACGTGGGTTTCTGATGTTTGAAGATAAAGATGGAGATTGGAGCATTAGGTAGGGAGAATTTCGAGGGATATGAGTTGAAATATATATAACTGAATTCGACTGTTTATGATCTTTATTGCTGTCATATTTCCCCTTTTGTCCCTGCAAATATTTTATAATCTACTCAACCCTATAACATTGGTTTAATCAATTATGGAACTTTTGAAATTCTGCACAATTATTTGTCTTTACTTTAAAAATGAGTCAATATTGTTAAAATTCTTCCCTTCGAAATTAAGTTGTCTTAATAAAATGATGAAAAACTAAGAATAGAAGGAAATATGATGCAAATAAATGCTATTGGGTATGAGGTTGGCATGGGACCAAACAGAAGTAACTAACGTAACAAGAGAGCGTATGATGTGTCATGTGTGATACAGAAAGTGATTAATATGGTAGGGATAAAGCATGATGAAGCAAAAGATTTTAACCGAGATGGTTTAAAGAAAATTATGTTATATAAGTTTACTATGTTAGATACCGTATGTTACACAAGTTTAAATATGAAAATTAATAAATTATATAATAGATTTTATATATATATATATATATATATATATATATAATCTAATATATATTATAGATAACACATCAATAAAATTAGTATATATTATTAGTATGGATAACAAACATATTTAAATTATAAACAATAGTATAAAAAGAAAAAAATTAATTATTCATAAATATTCATAAACCTTTTTATATAGTTTTAACAATAATTCGCTACAAATTAACTTGTATTTTACAAAAAATTAAGTCTCATTAAAATATTTTTAATGAAACATTATTTATTTTTAGAAAAAGATTATGATTAATATTGTAGTAAATAAACATTTATTAATAAAACTTTTTTAAAATCAAGATTTCTACCAAAAAAGTAAATTTATTGTGATGAATACACGTAAACAATTCTAGCTGAAGCATAGGTGGAAATGATGTGAACGTGCTTGAAAATAGTTATATGCCTGATAGTTATTTTGTTTTATTAGTATAGATTATTAGTATAGATGTCGTTAATTCGTTGGCGTTGTATTTAATGATATTGATCATTACCAGCTATAAATGTGATGTGTATTTAAATATATGTAATTACAATGTTAGGTAATATTAAAAATGTTATACAACATTATTTTTAAGTTATTATGATTACATAATTTCACTATTAGTTGTTATGACCACTTTCCTCGAATATCATTGACGCCTCTTCTACGACTATGTCTACGAGATTAAGTGAAATTAAGAGGAAAAGCTTACAATATGTCATTATAAATTTTTGCTGAACTTCATGTCATCCGATTCTCAGTGTGATTCACTTTCATTCTCTTTCATGATGAATTCAAAGAGTTAGCTTGATTAGTAAAGAATATTTACTTAAACAAGGAAATGGCTATTATTTTCTTCTTAAATTGTAGAATAACCGTTTGTTTCTAGTTTAAGAATCTTCTAATTTAAGAAAAATCCTTCAAGAAATTTAACCTACTTTTTTATAGTCTAACTAGCTTTAGTAAACCCGTATAATACACAGGTTGAAAATATAAAAACTATATAATTCATAGTGGTATAAATATTTCGTATGATTAAGTTACGTATTACTATAACAATGAAAAATAAAAAGTTACATTTATAAGTTATAAATATTTAAATATTTTTTTGAATAATATAAACCAGTTGTCTTAAAATGATCACACTAAACTAAAATATATTAATATATCAATTAATACTTTTTGTCTTTTATATATTTTTTAAATTGAATCTTATTGGCTATAAAATATGTATAGTTCAAAACAATATGATTTTTTACACAATTAAGTTGATAATATAAAAAATTAAATTTAAAACAAAATGAATTGTTACTATTAATTTAGTTTCTTAAAATAAAAACTTGACTAAAATAATATATTAATTTAGGCGGGAAACTTTTCTCAAGGAGTAACGTGAGAGCGTCATGTGGCATCTAGTTACTCTTTTATTATATACTATAGATATAGATTTTTAAAGAATAAATGTTATTTTCGTCCCTGACGTTTTGTTGAATTTACCATTTTAGTCCAAAAACTTTTTTTGGCATTTCAGTCATTGTAGTTTACCAAATGTTGTCAGTTTCATCCACTCCATTAACTCCGTTAAGATCTCAGTTAAATATTAGGGTATTTTTGTAACACCCAGCCCCTCACGGCACCAATATTTTTAGTTTTGCCCACAAGAAGCTCACGGATTTGCTTTTTGCAGGACCGTTTAAGGGCTTAACCACAATTACAACACAACAACACAATGAGGAGAATAACTAAGCTCTAATCAAACAGTGAACTGGGTAACCAAAGTGATACAAAGAACACAAGTAAAGCAAGAGACAGAACAAGAGATATGGGTTTCAAGGAGGCAATATATTGCTTTCTCAAGTTCTTTTACAAGTGTTACAAAGCATAAAGAAAAGATACAAGAACTTGAAATACTTATACTACAACCTACAGCCGGCCATACTTTGAAGGCCAGCTGGATACAATTGACTAGACACAAACAAAATCAATTGTAGGATCAAAAGGCATATCTGCCTTTTGACCTTGTGACTATGACATGCCATAGCTCACATCCTTATACAATACAAAAAGGATAAAGTACATAAAGTGGAAAGTTGAATACTCAAGACCTCAATGTACAGTTACCAAAAGCAAGGCCCTTTTCACCAACTCATGTAAGTTGGTGACTTTACAGAGATGCAGCGGAAAAGGTGCTTTATGGAACAGTACATCAGATAAAGCATGTGTACTAAAAGTCTTCGGAAGAAATCTGTCTTCATAGGATGAGGCTTCGGAAGACTTTGTCTCTGAAGCTTCGAAAGACTTCATGTTTGGCTTCGGAAGATATTGGTCTTGGCTTCGGAAGATTTTACACTTAGAGTATTTTCTAATGCTTTGTGTAAAACTTCCGAAGCATTCTTCACTTCAGTACTTAGTGCATGTTGTGAGACACTTAGGCTGTTTTGGGTTGCATCAGACTTCAGGAATCCTTACAAACTCCCCCTAGGCTGATGCTACCAAAACACTTGGAAGATCTTCAAATGTTGGTAGTCTTCAGTACAATCAGGACCATTCCTTTCTTCATGAGATGGTCAGGATCATCAAGACTTTCATAGTATCTTCTCATCTCAAAGAGATCATGCAGAGGTAAGTTGATTATGTCTTGCCATGAGTAGACATTCTCAACACCTTGATCTCTGATAACAGTCCATCTCTCTGGATTGGTAGAGTATGTCCAGGACAAGATGGGTGTCTCACTAGTTAGAGGAGCCACTTGAATAGGAGTTGATTGGGCTGCCTCATCATGCACTTCCTCAGGTTGATCTGATTCAGCCTGAGGTGCAGAGGTAGATGACTTTGGCTTCTTCTTCTTTGTCTTTGGTTTAGAAGCCATCCTCTTCTTCCTCTTGGTTGTCTTTAACTGAGAAGACTGGTCTGCAGCACCATGTTGATCATCAGTGTCTTTCTCAGTTGGGTGTTCCTCCCTCACAGGTTCAGAAGGAGAGGGAGTTTGACCCTGCCTAGGATCAGAAGATGAAGCTTGCTGGGGCTCAGCTGGAGGTGCTGGTTGAGGTGTCTCTGGTTGTTCAAACTTGACCTCCACTTCAGGTGGGACTTGACTTGGAAGAGAGTGCAAGTCAATAAGTTCTCCACTCTTAATCTTCTGCTTGATCACCCTAATATGCTCATCCATAGTGGATAGAGACATGGGGCCAAGTCTCCTTCCGGAGAATCCATACAGCTTCAAGAAGCTCACCATTCTTTGTCTGTCAGCAGACTTCTTTGCATTCTTTTGAATGGTGGCCCTTGACTTTGCAGCTTCTTCCCTTAGTTTCCTTTTGGTTGTCTTTCTTTCCTTGACTAACTCAAGCTCAAGTTGCTTTAAGTACTCGAACTCAATGAAGTCATAGGACAAAGGGAGAAGTGCATCTGCCTGATAGAAGCCTGTGGCACTCAGGTAGTTGATCATCTGATCCTATCTTCCTCTTTATCTACCTGAGGTTCTTGTGGAGCCACATCTTCCTGTGCAGGACTTTCTTGAACTGGTGAGAGAGTAGGAGCATGCTTGTAAAGTCTTTTCTGTCTCTTCTCCTCTTTGAGTTGGAGAAGTATCATTGCATCCTCTTTCTCCTTCAACTCTCTTGACACTTCTCTGTCAGCCAGTTCATTTAGTTCTTCTAAGGGGAGGGAGATGATCTCATCAATGTCATAGTTCCTGGTCTGTAAGTAGGTAATCCTGACTGCCCTTAACTCATCATCCTGAGTATTTGGTCTGGGGGCAGCCCTGATTGCAGCTTGCATGAAGCTAGATGACCCAGTGGAACTTTCTCCCCTTAGTCTCCTTTTCCTCTCTCTCTCTTCCTCCTCAATTTCCTCAGGAGTCATTATCCTTTTCCCTTTGTCACCAACAGACCTTTGTGACTCAGGGTGGATTGAAGCTTGGCCTTCATTGCTTGGAGTAGCTTCCATGCTCTGGCCAGAGAGAGGCTGAGAAACACCTTCACCAGCAGGTGTCTCAGATGGAGTTTGGACCTCAGCAGCAGTTGTTGATGATGAGACAGGGGTCTCAGGTTCTGTCACTGGGCCTTCAGTCAAGGTTTCCCCTATGAAACTAATCTTAGGGTCCACCTCAACATCCAGTTGACCGATGACATTGCCTGATTCCCTAAGTCTCCTTCTTAGAGAGAACTCTGCCATGATCCTGTCTTGGATTCTTTGAGCCAGCCTGTCAGCTTGTCTTGAATTGCTTGGATTGACAAGTGGCAGGTTGACTAAATCCAGTCTTTCATAAAAGCTCAGGCTTTGGAATTGAAAAACTTCTTGTTGGCCTTGAACTCTTTGAAGTATGAGGGCTCTTCTGTCATCATCATACCTCCACCTTATGATTTGATTGCCAGTTCCCAGTGGTGGAGATGAGACAGCCCTTGGTATGCCTTCCTCAAAGAGACTCCTGATGAGAGAGTCTATAGAGTCCACATTAATGTGAACTTGAGGAAGTTGCTGAGAATGCACAACAGCAAGTGAGGATGGTGAGTCCTCTATGTCCATTCTCTCTGAAGAACTCCCAGGTTCTGTGGTTGTAACAACTTTCTCCCCCTTTTTGGTAGCATCACCCACTTGCATAGGTGAGCTGGAGGATAAGTCAATCACTTCCACAGGTTCTTGTGTTCCTGGTTGAGCTCTCCTTAAAGGTCTCCCAGCTAGTTTTTCCTGCAGATATGAAATCTGGAGTTGCTGATCATTGACCCTGTTTTGCAGGGTAGTCACCTGAGATTCCAAGTGACTAACCTTAGAGACTAAATAGGTGCATGTTTTTGACAGTTTTTGCACCTTTAGTCTCAAATTCCCCTCATCTTCATCAGAAGATTCATTGGGGGATGAGATGATTGGACCAAAGTCCTCTCTCTCACCACCAGCTTGAGTTTCTTGGCTGCTGGTTTTCCTCTGCTCACTGGCAGCCTCAGTTGAGATGCCAATGGGCTGAGTTGCCATGGTTGAGGTCTTAATGATGTAATCACTTTCAAAAGTGAGAGCCTCTTCCATATGGACATCCTGAACAGGTTCAGAAGTGTCCACCTCAGTAACAGGTGACTGATGGGGGATAGACTGAGGAGAGTCAGAGGTACTCATCTCTCTTTGAGTAGGGGAGGAGAAGAGAGACTCATGGTACTCACTGAATCCTAAGTCTTCATCAGTGTAAAAGGATAGGTTGGGAATTGGTTGGTTGAGATCCAAAGGCTGGGGATGGTAGCTGTCCCCTGAAGGTTGTCCACTTGAGTGTTGAGACTCAGAGTGAAGGCTTAAGGTTGTTGGGCTATTGAGCTCATCAGGGTGAGCTTGAGGAACCTCAGCCCTGATAGGTGAAAAATGGGAGTGGTTTGCTCCTCAGGAGAAGTGGGAGCTCTAGTGTCCACTTCTTCCTGTAAGGTTGAGTATTTGGGGGCCTGCACAGACTCAATAGTCTGAGCAGGGGTTCGTTTGGATTTTCTTTGGTAGGTGAGGGTGATTTCTGGTCTTTTTAATGGTAGGGACAAAAGAGGTGTGGGTTCAACACTAGCTTGTGTTGCTAGGTTGTCACCTTGAGCAATGAGCTCTAACATTTTTGGGACTAGGGCTGTTTCTACCCCAGAGAAGCCTACAGTTGGCTTCTTCATTATTTTAAAGATGCCGGGCTTCATCTGTCCCAATTTAAGAATATTACCTGTTTCCCTCAACTGTGAGCCCAGTTCACAGTTGAGAATGTGTTGAACATATCTAGGAAACATGTAATACTCTAAGGAGTCTAAGTTTGCAAGTAAATTAGTATAAACAAATTGTGAATACCTGAACTTGACCCCTTGAACCATTCCATGAACTATGAAGGAGAGATCCTCAGGAATCTGGTCCCATCCACCATGCTTGTTTGACAAGCTGTGGATAACCACATGGAGCAGGAATTTCCATTGGGATGAGACCTTCCCTTTCCTAAAGGTCTTTACAGAGAAATCTCCCTCATAGCCCATCTGCTCAAAAGAATGATTAACAGCTTCTTTTGGGAAGGACACCTCACCTTCTTCATCATCCAGCTGTAGATGTTGGTTAATGATGGCCGGAGTGATGAAGACTGTCCTCCCTTGCACTGTGGCAGACAGTGCCTTCTCCCCATCCATAATGACCTCTTGGCAGGTCTTCCAGAATTCAAGCAACTGATCCTCATATAGAGGAGGATCAATGGTCAGGGAGGTGAAGTAGTTTGACAGAGTCAAGAATTGGCAAATCTCTGAGAAACTTGCATCTTTCTCAGAGCTTAACAGAGCAACTTGATTATGTTGCCTGTGTAGTTGCATGGAGAAATCAGGGTTGTTTCTGCGGTTAAGGTTGGCCATTTCAGAAGCTTAAGGGTGAAGAAAGGTAGAAAGCAAAGGCGGTTTAGAGAATTAGGTTAGAGAAACAGTAGAATTGAGGAAGATAGTGGGAAAGAGGGGGAACCGTTGGGTATTTATATGAAAAGGGATTTGAACCAAAGTTAATGAAAGAGGATAAACTTTGAAATCCGAAAGTCGGTCCCACCTCTGAAAAGGTAGTTTACTTTTGCTCAAAAAGTAGTTTTCTTGGAATTCGAAAAGCTTCCGAAGTTTATTTGTCTTCGGAAGTTTTGATTTAAAAAGCTTCCGAAGCTAAAATGGCTTCGGAAGATTTTCCTGAGAGTCTTGATAATTTATGCTTCGGAAGAGAAATAAACCCTGAATGCTTTGTATGAAAATAAACAAAGCTTCCGAAGGTTAATTTTGCTTCGGAAGGAAAAGGTTCTTGAAAATAGATAAGTGTCTGAGATAAGAATTTTAAGCTTCGGAAGATGAATTTACTTCTTCCGAAGGTAAAATCTCTTAGACAGTTATTTATTTTAAAGACATGTTTTTCTTCCGAAGATAAAATCTTTATCTTCCGAAGTATCAGAAATTTTCAAGAATCTAAGGAAAGTCTTCAAAAAGAATTTTACATCCAAAGAAAACATGAGCTTATGAAAGTGATGAACTAGACAACTTAGGACACACATATTTTAAGAAGAAATAATTAGAATTAGTTTTAATAAAAAGTCTACTCAAAGTTAATCATCCCAATAGCTGATATCAGATACTTAAATCTCTGTTCATCAAAAGCTTTGGTGAACAGATCAGCATATTGTTCATCTGTATGAACTTTGACTAGTTTAATTAATCCTTTTTCATAGTTATCCCTTATTAAATGATACCTGATGTTGATGTGTTTGGTCCTTGAGTGCTGCACAGGGTTCTCAGTGATAGAGATAGCACTATTGTTGTCTATGTGGATAGGAGTCTCTTTGAAGTTAAATCCATAGTCCAGCATCTGATTTTGAATCCAAAGCACTTGAGCACAGCAGCTTGCAGCAGCAATGTATTCAGCCTCAGCAGTTGATGCAGACACACAGGATTGTTTCTTGCATTGCCATGAGACCACCCTTCCACCAAGGAATTGACATCCCCCAGATGTAGACTTTGCAGTCATATTGCAACCACCATAATCACTATCTGTATAGGCATACAGATTGAAATTTGGATTCTTTGGATACCATAGACCAAGTGTTGAAGCACCTTTGAGGTATCTTAAAATCCTTTTCACAGTGATTAAGTGAGACATCTTAGGGTTGGCTTGATATCTTGCACAAATACATGTAGCAAACATGATATCAGGCCTGCTAGCTGTAAGATACATAAGAGACCCAATCATAGCCCTGTATAAGTGCTCATCTACACACTCCCCCTCAAGATCTGGACCAAGGGAGTGGTTTCTGGCTATGGGTGTCTTAGCAATCTTACAATCAGTCATATTGAACCTCTTGAGTATGTCTTGAACATACTTTGACTGACTTATGAAGATGCCATCTTCAACTGCTTCACTTGAATTCCCAGAAAGAAGTTGAGTTCTCCCATTGAACTCATCTCAAATCTGTCTTTCATCAGCTTCTCAAAGTCTTTGCAGAGCTTTGGATTAGTTGAACCAAAGATGATGTCATCAACATATACTTGAACCAGCAATAAGTCATTTCCCTGTCCTTTGATGAAGAGGTTCCATCTATAGTACCTCTTCTGTATCCATGCTTGCAGAGATACTTAGATAGTGTCTCATACCACTTCCTGGGTGCCTGATGCAGCCCATAAAGAGCTTTGTCAAGCTTGCAGACATAATCAGGATGATCAGGGTCTACAAAACCAGGTGGCTGTTTGACATAAACCTCCTCATCAATCACTCCATATAAGAAAGCACACTTTACATCAAGTTGGTAGACCTTGAAGTTCTTGGATGCAGCAAATGCCAGGAATATCCTAACAGCTTCTAGTCTTGCTACAGGAGCAAAGACATCAGTGTAGTCAATCCCTTCTTCTTGTGTGTATCCTTGAACAACTAGTCTTGCCTTGTTCTTGATGATGATTCCCCTATCATCCTTCTTGTTTCTAAAAACCCATTTGGTTCCAATGGTAGTCTTCCCATGAGGAAGAGGACAAAGGTTCCAAACTTTCTGCCTTTTGAATTGAAGCAGCTCTTGTTGCATAGCTTCAACCCAACTTCCATCCTTTAGAGCTTCATCAACTTTCTTGGGCTCTATCTGAGATAAGAAACAAGAGTGAAGACAAACATTTGCTTCATGGGTTTGTCCTCTTGTTCTTACCCCTGTGACAACATCTCCAATGATGTTTGTGGTGGGGTGAGACTTGTGGATCCTTAGCTGAGGGATCACAGCAAGTTGTTGAGAAAGATCTAAATTTGAGAAATTTAAATCTGGTCTTGAAGATTCACCCTCCACATTATCACACTTATCAAGATTAACTTGATCCAATGAGTGTGAGACATCATTGATGTTGTCATCTATGGTGTGGTTATTAGCATCAAGAAATTCCTGATCACTATCACCATCACCATTGTTGTCTTCTACAAGTGAGGTTCTTTATCTGGTTGAGAGGCCTCTGAGCTGGAATTTGAAGGCATGCCAGATGTATCAGCTGAATTTGTCATTGTTGTGCTGATAGAAACCTCATTTGCTGAAGTAGTTCCAACTGGAGCTGAAGATGTATGAGTTGAAGATCTTCCTAGCTCAAATCTTGGATCAGGATCACCTGTATTTAGATTTTCTGCAGATCCTGAAACATGCTCACAAGATTTGTTAAAACAGTTGGTAACTAAATCAAGATCAAACAGCCAATCCGGACCAGAACCAGCCACACAGGGAGTGTGCTCATTGAAAGTCACATTGGCTGACTCCTCAACAATTCTAGTTCTGAGATTGTATACTCTATAAGCTTTAGCTTGAGAAGAGTATCCAATGAAATGTCCATCATCTGATTTCTCAGCAAACTTGGCAATTTGATCTTTGGTATTCAAGATGGTGCAGGGACATCCAAATGACCTGAGAAAACCAATGAAAGGTTTCCTCTTGTGCCAAAGTTCATAAGGAGTCTTACCATGTGTCTTAACTACTAAAACTCTGTTTTGCACATAGCAAGCAGTATTGACTGCCTCTGCCCAGAAGGTGATAGGCAGTTTAGAGTCAGACAACATAGTTCTTGCAGCTTCAATAAGTGTCCTGTTTCTCCTTCAGCAACTCCATTTTGCTGAGGAGTCCTGGGAGCACTATATTGTCTTGTAATACCTTTTTCATCACAAAATGCATCAAGGATTTGGTTCTTGAATTCAGTTCCTTGATCACATCTTATGGTTTTGACCTTGTGATCACATTGATTCTCAACTTTTAAGATGAAATTCTTCAGAATCTCAGGGGTTTCATCCTTAGTTCTAAGGAAGAAGACCCAAGTGAATCTTGTAAAATCATCTGTGATCACCAGACAGTAAGAGGTCCTTCCTAAACTCATTACACTGGTGGGGCCAAAGAGATCCATATGTAACAAGTGTAGGGGAGTAGTGATGGAGTTCTTTTCCTTAGGCTTGTGAGATACCTTGTGTTGCTTCCCTTTCAGGCATGCCACACAATGATCATCACTAGTAAACTCTTTCTTTGGCATTCCAGTTACCAGATCATGTTTAATTAATTTATTCATGTTCTTAAAGTTTACATGGCACATTCTTTTATGCCATAGGAAAGACTCATCACTATTTGCTTTAGATAGAAAGCATGAAACTTCTCCTGAGGGAGATGTTTCTTGCAAATCCATCTTGTACATGTTCCCTTTCCTGGGGGCTCTGAGCAGGATATGCTCATGAGGAATGACCACACCAGGTTTGAGAACAATGCACTCATGCTCAGTAAAGAGCATGTTATGACTCTGATCACAAAATTGGGATACACTCAGAAGATTGTACCCAAGCTCCTTAACAAAGTTTACCTTCTCAATGCTGAGCTTACCATTTGTGACCTTGCCCCTTCCAGAAATGTAACCACCTTCATCTCCTCCAAAAGCAACTGGTCCTCCATCAATTCTCTCAAAATTATGGAGTAGAGACCTATTGCCTGTCATGTGCCTGGAACAGCCACTGTCAATTATCCAGACATTCCTGTTGGTCTTGAGCTGTTCCTGCACAGAGAAGATGATTAGTTACATTTGGAAACCCAAGCCTTACTTGTCTTGGGCTCATTAACAGTAATAGAAGGTAATGCAACAGTAATAGATCCTATGGTTGTACTATGGGGATCTTCAGCTGTTGTTGATGGAGAAACCTCAGTCATTTGGTCTTTCTTAGACTTCCACACCACCTTTGGAGTCTTGGACTTGACCTTCAAAACCTTAGAAGCTTTTAGAACTTCATAAGTTTTGATGACTGATCCTTCGGAAGAATCTACAGTCACTGCAGCAGACTTTAGTGCTTCGGAAGAACTCCTTTCTTCCGAGACCAACTTTGCTTCCGAAGGTAATTTTCCACTTACCTCCTTCTTTGATTTGGAGCTTCCGAAGGAAACAGACTTTCCTTCCGAAGCTTGAGACTTCTTGAGACTCTTTGAAGTCTTTGTTTTAGTCATGTGGACAGTACTTTTAGGATTGTATGGGCAATCCTTAGCAATGTGAGAAGTACTTTCACACATAACACATAACATTTTCTTCTTCAAAGAAGTCTCCATTTGAGAGCAAGACTGACTTTGGTCACATCCCTTCTCCATCTTCATCTTGGTAGATGCTGAGACAGTTCCTTTGGGCTGTGAACTGTTCTTGGAGTTTGATGGTCCAGGCTGTGCAGCAGTGGTACACAGCAGCTCAGTCTTCTCTTAACACTGAGATGATTTGAACAAGAACCATGACTCTTAGCTGAGGAGTCTTGGTTGATGTCTTCAGTCCTTACTACTTTGAAACCTGCAGAGATAAAAACTTGTTTCTGCTTAGCATCAAAAGTAGCCTTGATTTCTTGAGCCTTCTTTGCCTTTCTTTTGCTCTTTCTGATCAAGTTCTTTCTTTTGGACTTGGTCATCACAGTTGATTTCTTCTCCTCAGAAGGATAGTGGCCCTTGGGAGAATCCTCTTCTTCACTCTTCTCAGAGGAATTCTTCACTATCACTTCTTCATCATCCTCACTTACAGGATCTATGAGAGGAAGCTCATCTTCACAAGTTCCACACCTAGGAGATCTTACAGACAAGATTGTGTGTGGAGGAGCTATCTCATTTGATCCTAGTCCCTGTCTATTTTGATAACAAACCTTGTTGTGCAGGGATGAGGATATCATGTTCTTGAAGGTCTCTTCTTCAAGAACACTCTTCTCTGCCTTGGCTTTGCTGATCACAAGCTCAGCCTGGCACTCAGTTAACTTAGTGATGAGATCTTGGATCTGAGTTCTGAAATCTGTATGTTCATGTTTTAGTACTGAAATGGTTTTCTCCAAGTCTTCTATCTTCAACTTGTAATCATTTTCAGACTTTCTAAAATCAGATTTTAATATGTTTAATGACTCAAGATCAGATCTCATCTCTAGGTTATAGGACCTGTATCTATTTACTTTAGCAATGCATTCAGGGGAGCAAAGATGTTCCAATACCTTGGCTTCATCATGGTCAGCCATCAGTGCTTGGTTTGGAGAAGCATCCTCCACCTGAAAACTCCAGTCAAAGCCTCCTTCTTCAACAGCAACAGCAGCATGTTGCTTTGTCTTCTCAGCCTGAGGAGCTTTGTCAGTAAAATTTGGTCTGGGTTGTGTTTGGCCCCCATTTGCTTTAGGTGCCTTATGTAACATCTCGTATTTTCGATTAATTTAATGATTAACTCTGTTATATCCTTGGATGGGCTAAATGACATTTGTGAAACTTATGGGTTGTTTATGCATAATACTTTAATTGGTCTTTTAATCCTTTAATGTGTAAGGTTATAATAATAATATTAATAATAATAATATTAACAATAATAATAATAATGATAATAATAATAATAATATAATAATAATAATAAATAATAATAATATAATAATAATAATAATAATAATAATAATAATAATAATAATAAAGAATTACTAAACTTGAAATGTTTAAATATAAAATCAAGTTAAGGGGGTTAGTTTGGCATTTTTAAAACCTTAAATGCAAAGTTATGTGCATAAAACACTAAGAATCAAACCGCAGGGACCAATGGTGTAATTTATTAAACCCAAACCTTCCACCCTTTCTCTCTCCCCGCTTTTCCGGTGCCGGCTCCGGCAAACCTCCGGCCAAGCCGCCGGCGAGTCTATAACACCAAAAACAAACGGTTTTGAAGCCCCAAACCGATTCCCATCCCTCCTAGAACGTGATTCGAACCTGTAAACATCAATTAATCACATTAAAACATCCGTTTTTAGCCTAATCGAATGTATAACCGAAATACATTAAACCATTTAGTCGTTCGAGCATTAACACGTCATAATAATTCAATTAAAAGCACCCAAACGATCGATTATCTACACTCAATCGTATACTAACTTCAATTTCATAGAATGTAAACGCAATCATCAAGCTCGATCATCATCATCTTCTTCGGCTCGACACTTAGTCGATGGCTACCTTTGGAGCAATTTCGAATGCAATTGATAAGGGGCTTTCGTCCCTCATCACCTCTGGAAGCTTTATCATCCATTAATTGAACCATATCAACATTGCTATTACGAATTCTGACTAGCCATCAGTCGCGACTATATCACTTATGGTTCATCATCAATTCGAATACAAGCATGTAAGTTATACATATCATTATGCTCGATTTCACATGGGGAATCAAAGCCCTATGTTTAATTTATTTTAACAACATCAATTTCGGGTTTAATTTGGAGAAGATCAATTCTAGGGTTTATGTTAATTTGGGGATTTCCTTTGCTTATGTTTTTAAACTTTTGAAACCAATTTATCTCGCGGCTGAGGCCTTTGGTTCAATGGTTAAGGTGTTGTGCTTTGGACATGAGGTCCCGGGTTCGAACCCGGGGACCTACATGTATTTTTTTTAAGGCTTTTCAGCCTATACAAATTATATAAAAAATTTCTAAAAATTCTAAAAATCTATTTTATAAATTCTAGTTATTTTAAAGGCTAACTAATTATTTTCTGGAATTTATTTTTATATAATAACCTAATATGTTATTTTATCTTGTTAAAACAAAGAATATAATTAGTTAAATATCTTGTTAAATAGAATTGAAATATTATTTTGTTAACTAAAGTATTTCTAAAATTATTAAGTTAATTTTTAAAGGTTGTTAAACTTATAATATCCAATTTATCTTCTTCTTAAAAGAATAAAAAGATTATAAAAATTATATTTAGTCATTATATGATATAAATATATTATGGTTCAAATTAGAATTATCTCAAAACCCTATTTATTTACATATTAACTATTCAAATAGTTTTTAAATAATTAATCATGTAACCATGTTATACTTAATAAACTTATTATTAAACTTTTGCTTAAATTCTTGGAACTAATAGAATAATATATATACTTTATCTTGTATTATAAGATCTTTATAATAAATCATTTTATAAAATGATTTTAAATATTTTAAGATTACTTAAATAAGTATTTAATAAATTCTCTTCATCAAATAATTAATTATTAAATTAATTATTTCTTTTTACATATTATACTTAATTTCTATTAAATCAATAATTTAAATTATTGAGACCTTTTTAATCATTCTTGGACTTAATTGATTATTAAACCAAAACATAAACGATTCATTATTATTTAAAACCCCAAATCCAAATTGAAACCCTAGTTCATGTCTAATTGATAATCTTATTATTGAACCTTATTTTGGAATCAATACGTTTGAACAACTTGTAAAAGAAATCATTTGGAACCTCGTTTAAATTATTATCATTATCATTATAAACATAGTTACTCATCAAAACCCTAAATCTATTGAAACCCTAATTCTTATTTAAACATTAATCAATATATTAATCTTAATCTTCATCTTGTAAATTATATATTTAGGTACTTGTAATGGACACTTGGGATTTATCTTGTAATCTTTTATATCATCTTGAAATGCTTATTTCCATGTGAGTTTTCCTTGTCCCTTTTTTTACTTTATTTCACACTATTTTGGGGTGAAACATGATACTTATACATCGTACACTTATACACGTTTGAGACTTGTAAATCACATGCAATTCAACTTATTATTTTGTCATGGTTATTTGTGTATTGTAAGTGTTTATATGAGATACATAGTTTGTTTACAATCATTAACTATTGCTAGCCTGGCGACGTCTTAGATCTTTGGGCCTGACAAGCCTATTTGGTGCTAAAGTCGAGGTATTGCCGACTCCTAGGGGCCGTACGCTTGTGCACTAGGGAACCAATACACTTAGCCAATCTTTTATACTTGTAATCAAGTCGAGGTTTGGTTGTAACGATATGTGTTCTATAACCTTACTAGCTTATAACCTATGACATGAATTGCTACTTGTAACCTTTTTCATATTATGTATGAAAACCTTGGAAACTCACCAACTATTTATAGTTGACCTTTTATTTTATCATGTTTCAGGAAAACCCCCAAGTTTTGAAGTGAACTTATGTTGCTGGCATATTCTAGGACTTGGACCTAGTTAATAAACAAAATGATTATGTTTGTTATTTCATGTTGAAACTTATTTCATTATTGAGACTTATGCTTGTATTGTAATTTTGAAACTTATGTATAACATATTTGGATTTAATAATAGCGTTATGTGGCTGTGAACAATCTTAACCCTCACATCTCGACGTTTCCGCCGTCAAGGTTGGGGTGTGACAGATTGGTATCAGAGCCCATAACTATAGGGATTTAGGTTATTAGAAATGGTGACCTAGACTATAGTTGCATGAACCTCATAGAGAGATCCTTATACCTTAGTGCTTACATGTTGTTTGCATGCTACATAATGCTATGCCTTTTGTGCAACTTGATGCCTTAGCATAGGATTGCCTTATGTATGCTTAACTTAGTTACTTGTCTCCCTAAACTTAACTTTAACTCTTTGATTCTCCCCGACAAATGAACTTTCTAACCCTATTCTCAACGTCATGTGGAATCTACACTTATCATCTGGGTGCAAATTCCTTAGACTCTATGTCTAATCTATGAAAATCTCATCAAGGTTTTGACTTCATAAACCTAAGAAATTTGTGTGACACATAGACACCTGTATTCTGGATTTCCTGGCAAAAGGCCTTCGGGCTAAGGCAAGCATAACATATAAATCTCATTACGAGACCAGTTATGCTTACCTGGGGACTTCTGGGATGAGTGATAAACTATGGTCAACATACACAAGTCTCTATGGCAAATGGGGCAATTTACCTTGACGTGTCAACGATTCCAAATGGTAATGCGTTACCAAATGGAACCATCCTCTTTGTATCTTAAAAATCTTTGATTCCTTGAACTGGTATCCCTCCATTCTTATCATACATAATGTCCCTGTTAATATTGAACCTAACCGACATTTCAACTCTTACGTTTAAACACCGTTACACGTTGAGCGTTTCATGTACTTATTTCTATACCTTGACCAACGTGAATATGGATCTTAATATACCCAAAGATATTGGGAATCTAAACCGAATGGTCATCAAAAACTTTAAACCGCTACTTATGGTTCTCAAGTCTCCTTAAGGATGTGTCCCATAACTAAGAACATGCAATGCTATAGGTGGAATCCTTACGTCTCGAGATACTTTGTCTAGGCAAAGTGTAAATGGTGATTTGACTCGATCATTGAATCCATTTACTTGACTCGAAACCCTTGAGATGAGTGATCACTTATAAGTACGCATGTCTTTAATAAGGTTATGGTTGATCTCATGACTTGAGGAGTTCATGTATTTCTTTCAATTGTGAATCGAACGTTCACATCTCGTCGTGGTGTTGAATCACTCTTGTCATTGATTTAGTCTTCCTGATTTAAACCATTCAAGATTTGAACACCATCATAACTAATTCTGTTACCTCGAACTTTGACCTCAAACTTTGTAAGCATGATTTCCCTTTTGTTACACTAATGTAACTTGAAATTTTCTGAATTTTAATAGATACTCTCTTCCTTTCGTTGATAAGTCGAATTTCATACCGTTTGCACCGTGGGAGATGCAAGAGTTGCAAGTCAACCTATGACTAAGAACACTTGTATTTCCTAAATTCTAACTCATCAAAACAGGGGTGATTCCCTTACTTTGATGATTCTCTATTCGTTTTGATAAATGGTTTCCAATTGTGATTTATAAAATTTCATCCTCTGGATCGGGGTGATTTCCTTATCCCGAGGATTGAATTCAATTATTTTCTTTGGAATGGCATTTCACAAATGACATGATCTCACCAAAATAGGATTGAAACCCGTACTTTGGTGACAAATGTCAATCTTCGATTGTTTTCTTGCTATGATGAAATTCAATCATCAAGATAGGCGTGAATTCCATACCTAGATGACAAAATCATCTTTATGAATTGTATTTGCTCAAATGAGACGACTTCATCAAAGTAGGAGTGATTTCTGGATCTTGATGAAGAAGTTCACCTTGTTATATGTTGTTTTTTGTAAAACTTCACCGTTAAGATAGGAGTGATTTTCCTTACCTTAATGGTGAGTTACCTAGTCTTATTTCTGTGGATTCTCAACAAGGAGTTGGGATCGAACTTTTTAATTGGTAAGTTAGTGGTCATACCTTGGGAATACACCATCAAGTTAGGAGTGAAAACCGCACCTTGATGACTATTCTCATTTCTTGATCTCCAACTTACCAAGGTTTTAATCAAGTGACAAGAAACATGTAGTAACTTGAAGGGTGAACCAATGTTAGGGTTTGAACCTATCAAGCCAAAGCATGATTTCTGAACTTGTAAGGAGACCCGATCACTCTAGTTGACTTTGATTCCGAGCTTGGAGCATTTAAGTTCTTAAATTGATTTCTTTCCCTTTATCCTTATGTTTTGATTTGATCTAGCTATATCGAACCATTTATTCCCTACTTATTAACTTTCATGTTGAGATATCATCAACACATGATTGTGTGATGGTAGTTTTCTTAAACAATCTTTCTACTAAATCAAGACATTATCAACTTGTGGTTATGTCTTTCTAGTCATACGAAAGTTCTCGACTGTACTTATGGGTTCGTTGAATTACGTATGCAATCTATATTTGGAAGTTTGTTACCTTGCAACACATGGTTACAAATGCATGTATTATCGTTTGCGTTACTTCTTGAATCGCTTTTGAATCCTTAACCTTGGAGATCTTTAAAACTATATCTTGACTTCGATCAACGAGACTCGTTATTATATACATTGTGACGTGGATATAAAGGTTCATAAACCTTCGTAACTTGTAGTCATGGGTTTGGCATAAAGGAAAAGACGTAACTTGGTATGTATCCAAGTGTCTTACCTTCATATATGACAAGACCTAACATTCGTGATCCTATGGATCTTCTGTTTAACTTTTCATTCACTAAGTGTCTCTTATTTTAGCCGTCATGATAAAAATTGGTGCATTATAGACCAATTGACTAATCTCATATTGACTTATGTGAGATAATGGGTTGATAAATTGACTTGTATCTAACTCAAGAATTCGTATACCGTGGTATGGCATTAAAACATCGATCGTTATTTTGAATGAACGATTCATTTTCTGCCTTTAATAATGTTCCCAACCATCTTATTTCAAGATCTTCGCATATCGTATTATTCTTAGACCGATGATTGGTCAAAGAAGTGATATATGTTCACGAGATATGCGTTAAGACCGTTTCATATAGTGACGTTAGGGATTCTTAAACCCTGACGGTCAACCTTTCTTATCATTGTTGGTTCTTTATTGATTTCTAGACATCAATTTACTACGAAATTACATTCTAGAAGTTGTGACTTATGAATTTAAGGTACCACGGTAGCTCGTTATCGTTTTTCAATGTTTTATCTCAAAACGTTTCGCGTTCGTTATGTTAAGAATCTTGTAAAAATTCCATAAAGTGAAAACATCTCACCTGTAATCAAACGTCAAACACTGTTCGTTGAACACTCACCTTTCATTACAATTCCTTTGTTTCATTTAAGTTCATTTTTAATTTCGGGACGAAATTCTTTTAAGTTGGGGAGACTGTAACATCTCGTATTTTTTCGATTAATTTAATGATTAACTCTGTTATATCCTTGATGGCTAAATGACATTTGTGAAACTTATGGGTTGTTTATGCATAATACTTTAATTGGTCTTTTAATCCTTTAATGTGTAAGGTTATAATAATAATATTAATAATAATAATATTAACAATAATAATAATAATGATAATAATAATAATAATAATAATAATAATAATAATAATAATAATAATAATAATAATAATAATAATAATAATAATAATAATAATAATAAAGAATTACTAAACTTGAAATGTTTAAATATAAAATCAAGTTAAGGGGTTAGTTTGGCATTTTTAAAACCTTAAATGCAAAGTTATGTGCATAAAACACTAAGAATCAAACGCAGGGACCAATGGTGTAATTTATTAAACCCAAACCTTCCACCCTTTCTCTCTCCCCGCTTTTCCGGTGCCGGCTCCGGCAAACCTCCGGCCAAGCCGCCGGCGAGTCTATAACACCAAACAAACGGTTTGAAGCCCCAAACCGATTCCCATCCCTCCTAGAACGTGATTCGAACCTGTAAACATCAATTAATCACATTAAAACATCCGTTTTTAGCCTAATCGAATGTATAACCGAAATACATTAAACCATTTAGTCGTTCGAGCATTAACACGTCATAATAATTCAATTAAAAGCACCCAAACGATCGATTATCTACACTCAATCGTATACTAACTTCAATTTCATAGAATGTAAACGCAATCATCAAGCTCGATCATCATCATCTTCTTCGGCTCGACACTTAGTCGATGGCTACCTTTGGAGCAATTTCGAATGCAATTGATAAGGGGCTTTCGTCCCTCATCACCTCTGGAAGCTTTATCATCCATTAATTGAACCATATCAACATTGCTATTACGAATTCTGACTAGCCATCAGTCGCGACTATATCACTTATGGTTCATCATCAATTCGAATACAAGCATGTAAGTTATACATATCATTATGCTCGATTTCACATGGGGAATCAAAGCCCTATGTTTAATTTGATTAACAACATCAATTTCGGGTTTAATTTGGAGAAGATCAATTCTAGGGTTTATGTTAATTTGGGGATTTCCTTTGCTTATGTTTTTAAACTTTTGAAACCAATTTATCTCGCGGCTGAGGCCTTTGGTTCAATGGTTAAGGTGTTGTGCTTTGGACATGAGGTCCCGGGTTCGAACCCGGGGACCTACATGTATTTTTTTTAAGGCTTTTCAGCCTATACAAATTATATAAAAAATTTCTAAAAATTCTAAAAATCTATTTTATAAATTCTAGTTATTTTAAAGGCTAACTAATTATTTTCTGGAATTTATTTTTATATAATAACCTAATATGTTATTTTATCTTGTTAAAACAAAGAATATAATTAGTTAAATATCTTGTTAAATAGAATTGAAATATTATTTTGTTAACTAAAGTATTTCTAAAATTATTAAGTTAATTTTTAAAGGTTGTTAAACTTATAATATCCAATTTATCTTCTTCTTAAAAGAATAAAAAGATTATAAAAATTATATTTAGTCATTATATGATATAAATATATTATGGTTCAAATTAGAATTATCTCAAAACCCTATTTATTTACATATTAACTATTCAAATAGTTTTTAAATAATTAATCATGTAACCATGTTATACTTAATAAACTTATTATTAAACTTTTGCTTAAATTCTTGGAACTAATAGAATAATATATTATACTTTATCTTGTATTATAAGATCTTTATAATAAATCATTTTATAAAATGATTTTAAATATTTTAAGATTACTTAAATAAGTATTTAATAAATTCTCTTCATCAAATAATTAATTATTAAATTAATTATTTCTTTTTACATATTATACTTAATTTCTATTAAATCAATAATTTAAATTATTGAGACCTTTTTAATCATTCTTGGACTTAATTGATTATTAAACCAAAACATAAACGATTCATTATTATTTAAAACCCCAAATCCAAATTGAAACCCTAGTTCATGTCTAATTGATAATCTTATTATTGAACCTTATTTTGGAATCAATACGTTTGAACAACTTGTAAAAGAAATCATTTGGAACCTCGTTTAAATTATTATCATTATCATTATAAACATAGTTACTCATCAAAACCCTAAATCTATTGAAACCCTAATTCTTATTTAAACATTAATCAATATATTAATCTTAATCTTCATCTTGTAAATTATATATTTAGGTACTTGTAATGGACACTTGGGATTTATCTTGTAATCTTTTATATCATCTTGAAATGCTTATTTCCATGTGAGTTTTCCTTGTCCCTTTTTTTACTTTATTTCACACTATTTTGGGGTGAAACATGATACTTATACATCGTACACTTATACACGTTTGAGACTTGTAAATCACATGCAATTCAACTTATTATTTTGTCATGGTTATTTGTGTATTGTAAGTGTTTATATGAGATACATAGTTTGTTTACAATCATTAACTATTGCTAGCCTGGCGACGTCTTAGATCTTTGGGCCTGACAAGCCTATTTGGTGCTAAAGTCGAGGTATTGCCGACTCCTAGGGGCCGTACGCTTGTGCACTAGGGAACCAAATACACTTAGCCAATCTTTTATACTTGTAATCAAGTCGAGGTTTGGTTGTAACGATATGTGTTCTATAACCTTACTAGCTTATAACCTATGACATGAATTGCTACTTGTAACCTTTTTCATATTATGTATGAAAACCTTGGAAACTCACCAACTATTTATAGTTGACCTTTTATTTTTATCATGTTTCAGGAAAACCCCCAAGTTTTGAAGTGAACTTATGTTGCTGGCATATTCTAGGACTTGGACCTAGTTAATAAACAAAATGATTATGTTTGTTATTTCATGTTGAAACTTATTTCATTATTGAGACTTATGCTTGTATTGTAATTTTGAAACTTATGTATAACATATTTGGATTTAATAATAGCGTTATGTGGCTGTGAACAATCTTAACCCTCACATCTCGACGTTTCCGCCGTCAAGGTTGGGGTGTGACACCTTACATTCCCTGGCAAAGTGACCCATAAGGTTACAGTTGTAACACTTAACTTTGCTTTTATCCAGCCCAAACTTACTACTGGTAACATTGCTTGGAAATCTTCTCCCTGTCCTCTTGTAGAACTTCTTGGCTCTGTGAGTGAGGAGAGCCATCTGCTGAACTATCTCCATGTATTCCAGGTCATCTGGATGGATACAGTCCAGGTCTTCAAGAGTGAAGAGATAATTCCCACAGCTTTCATCTGCAGACACAAAGGCTTGAGAAGAACTTGTCTCTTGGAATGGGCTTCCTTGAGTAAAGTTCTCCCTTGGTGTCTCCGGGAAGGTGATGAAAGGACCCTTTTGTGAGTTGTCAGGGTAGCATAAGAGATGATGCTGAGGTTCTATGCTGTCCCTTTCAACCACATGAAGGGCTGAACCCATTTGATTGTTGGAGTTGCCAGATGAACCTTGCATGTTCATCTCCATCTGGTATCCACTGAGAATCCCATACAACTCTGTAAGATTAAGAGTCTTAAGGTTCTCAGTCCTCTTGATCACCACACAATAGTGTGTCCATTGCCTAGGAAGTGAGGACATGAACTTCCTTACAATGTCCCTGTTCTCAAGAGGAACTCCTCCATCCACTAGGGTATCCACAATCTCAACATACCTGAAGTATTGTTGAGTCATGGTCTCACCTGCTTTGAAGGTGAAATTTTCAAACTGCTGCTTCAGAAGATCTTTCTTGTTCTCCTTGGCTTCAGAGGAGCCTTCATACATCAGCTTCAGTGCATCCCACGGCTGTTTGGCTGTCTTGCACTTCTTGAATCCTCTGTATACAGAGTTTGGGAGAGCAGTCTGAAGAGCAGTCATGGCCTTCCTGTCAATCTCTACTCTTTTTCTATCTTCATCTGAGTAGTTGGCCACATCTTTAGGAATCATACCAGCACCAGTAGCAGAGGGGGTGCTGGGTATGAAAGGTCCATTCTCAACAGATTCCCACATTCTTGAATCAAGAGACCTGATGAAGCCTTCCATCCTCATGCACCAGGTGTCAAAATCATCAAGAGTGATCAGTGGGGATTTGTTCATGGTTCCAGTCTCCATATCAGTCTTAGAGATGGCAGCCATTTGAAGAGTTTAGCTTTTGTGTGTGTGAGGGATCTTAAGATGGTTAGATCTTATATCAAGAGCCTGGAATGCTCTGATACCAATTGCAGGACCGTTTAAGGGCTTAACCACAATTACAACACAACAACACAATGAGGAGAATAACTAAGCTCTAATCAAACAGTGAACTGGGTAACCAAAGTGATACAAAGAACACAAGTAAAGCAAGAGACAGAACAAGAGAATATGGGTTTCAAGGAGGCAATATATTGCTTTCTCAAGTTCTTTTACAAGTGTTACAAAGCATAAAGAAAAGATACAAGAACTTGAAATACTTATACTACAACCTACAGCCGGCCATACTTTGAAGGACAGCTGGATACAATTGACTAGACACAAACAAAATCAATTGTAGGATCAAAAGGCATATCTGCCTTTTTGACCTTGTGACTATGACATGCCATAGCTCACATCCTTATACAATACAAAAAGGATAAAGTACATAAAGTGGAAAGTTGAATACTCAAGACCTCAATGTACAGTTACCAAAAGCAAGGCCCTTTTCACCAACTCATGTAAGTTGGTGACTTTACAGAGATGCAGCGGAAAAGGTGCTTTATGGAACAGTACATCAGATAAAGCATGTGTACTAAAAGTCTTCGGAAGAAATCTGTCTTCATAGGATGAGGCTTCGGAAGACTTTGTCTCTGAAGCTTCAGAAGACTTCATATTTGGCTTCGGAAGATATTGGTCTTGGCTTCGGAAGATTTTACACTTAGAGTATTTTCTAATGCTTTGTGTAAAACTTCCGAAGCATTCTTCACTTCAGTACTTAGTGCATATTGTTGAGACACTTAGGCTGTTTTGGGTTGCATCAGACTTCAGGAATCCTTACACTTTTGGTTGCCCGAGTGAAAACTTCACAGCGAGGTCACCCATCCCTGGATTGCTGCCACCTGAGCACACTTAACTGTGGAGCTCTCCTCTCATCCATAGCCAATACGCTCAAACGCGTTGATATTATTAGAGACCAGACATTACTTATGAACCATGAATCTCTCCCATTCACGGCCGATGTGGGATATATATAGGTGTCACGATTTTAGTCTTTTTCAACACCCTAATTGTCCAATTAAAACTAAAAAACAAGAAGTGACTAGTGAGACCAAACGCTTCGATTTAAAAACTTCGATTAATTTTAACTCATGTTGTTCGATTGAGGTCTGTTGTGAGATTTCAATTAATCTTCACATTTTGTTTTAACGTGTACCTTCATTCTGTTGAGGGCTGATGTAGGATTGAGGTCTGCTATTGTCACGTTTTGTTTGATTGAGATATGTTGTTGTCACGTTCGTATTGTCATGTTTGTTTGAATGTGACAACAACAGACCTCAATCAAACAAAATGTGACAACTGTAGATCTCAATCAAATAACGGTGCACATTCGAACAAAACGTGAAAATCAACTAAAATCCCACATCAAACCTCAATTGAACAACATGAGTTAGAGTTAATCGAAACTTTTAAATCGAAGTGCCCGATCTCACTAGTCGCTTCATATGTTTTTTAGTTTTGATTGAATATTAATTGATTAATTTGTTATAATTGGATAATTAGGGTGTTGAAAAAGTCTAAAATACCCTCATATTTAACGGAGATCTTAAAGGAGTTAATGAAATGGATGAAAATGACAACATTTGGTAAATTACAGTGACTGAAATGACAAAAAAAAGGTTCTTAGATTGAAATGACAAATTCAGCAAAACATCATGAACGAAAATAACATTTTATTCTTTTATAGAAGTTTTGTTTATATAAAAGCGTTGTTGTTGCATGTCGTTCCTGCTGCTAGATTTTAAAAATAAGGCTTTCATACATACTCTAGACACATCTAAAAATCATATACATACAAAATTCAAAAATAAAAATAAAAATAATATATATTCTTATTAAAATTTTAATATCATATATAAATAAATAAATCCCAAAGATATTTTAGATTTTAGATATCATATATAGCTAAACCAGTTTTGAAGTCCATAACCTTCTTTAATAACTAAAATATCATATTTACTCATATTTTTTAATCGCATTAAAAAGAGTTTAGAATATTTTCATTCTACCCATAATTTCCTTAAAACTTTAAAATTTAATATTCAGCCATTTCTATTTTTAAAAATAATTTTCTCAAAAAGTTACATATTACAGGATTTTAATAATCCAAACTATAATCTATTGGCCGTTAAATAATTTATACTATCAATTTGATCGCTAAACTCCAACTTTATTTCAGGATTTGATCGCTAATAATTTTCTTATCAATGTGTAGCATCTTTTTTCTAAAAGTTTAAAGATAATAATATTTATTAAAAATTTATAATTTCCACTTCGCAAGTTTAAGAATAAAACATTCTTTTTACATAATAAATAAAGATTTAGGATGTCACGTAACATAATTCTTGACATCTTCATTCTCAATTTTATGTCCCTCTCCTCTATTAATAATATTAAATAACAACAAAATTATTTTTAGATATTTAAGGTAGGGTTAAACTAAAAATATCTTATTTAAAAATATTTTACCCATATAGTATATGTATTTTAACTCCTTAATAAATATTATACAAACAATAATAACAATTATTTTAAAATAAAAATAATAAATTGAAATTTTAAATATTGAGAAAAATAAATGATTGAATTTTATATTGGTAAATTAGATTTTAATAATCCAAACTATTACTCATTGGTCGATAATAATCCATACTATTAATTTGGCCGGTAATAATCACAACTTTCACTTTTATTACCAACAACAGTCTCATTAACATAACTATTAAATATTTACATTTGATTTGCACTCGATTTCGTTCACAATAATGATTTTAAAATGAAATGAAAAAACATAAGAGCTAAATCGAGCCTAAAATATATACAAATTGAGTATGAATTTATGATAATTATACTACTGTGATTACTATTGATAAGAAAAAAGAAAGTGTGGATTATTGTTGGCCAAATTAATAATAGTATGGATAATTATTGGCCAATGAGTAATATTTAAAGTACTAAAACTAATTTTAATAATAGTTTGAATGATTAAAATCCAATTTGCCTTTTGTTGGATCTAGAGAGGCTGTTGCAACCAAAACTAAACCACTTAGAAGATTTTGAGTACAACATACAAAGGACTTCCGAAGCCAAGTGTGGAACTTCCGAAGGAAGAAGGAAGAAGGAGCTCTTCCGAAGTCTAAGTGTAAAATACACTTCCGAAGGAAAACTCCAACTTCCGAAGACAAAGAAGCTACTTCCGAAGATCAAGACTTAAAGACAAAGCTCTGAAGTCAACTTCCGAAGTATAAAGAAGTCCTCAAAGCCTCGGAAGCATAGAAGCATCTTCCAAAGTATAAGTGGCTTCGGAAGAACTTGTTCTTCCGAAGCCAGTTAACCTTCGGAAGACACTTCTATTATCCAGTAGACATAAGTATGGTCTGTCTGACACTCCGCTGCAAATCTCTGAGATAGTGCATGACGTTTTTTCAAAAGCCATGTAGTTGACCATACTTTAATATACTGTATACCTTTTTATGTTAAGTACAGTTGCCATCTTTAGTTGGTGACAAAAGGTAAGTCATGGACATGTCATGACTACCATATCTTAGATAATACTTTATCTAAGATACCTTAACTATAGCATTGTAGTATATGCTTTAGTCGTAGGTTTCCAGCTGGTATCAAGTATAACCGGCTGTAGGATCTAGTATATATAGTTTCTCATTGTAGCTCTTGTTTCATGCTTGTAAGTGTCTTGTAATCTTGAGTTGAGAAGTAATATATACAAGTACCTTGAAAATACTTCTGTTTGTTCCTTTGATTACTTATTATATTATTATCAACTCTTGTTAAAGGCATTGCTTCATCTCATTGAGTGTTATTATAATTGAGTTTGAGAGAATCACAAGTGTTTAAGTGACAAAACCCGATCCTGCAATTGGTATCAGAGCTTTTTAGGCTCTTGATTGTGAGATCTTACCATCCTAATCAACCAGTTTTTCACTCCTCCTTATACCTCACTCTAAAATGGCCCTCATCAAATCTGAAGTTGAGATGGGAACGATGACCAAAGCTCCCATCATCGACCCTGAAAACTTCAGGTCTTGGAGCAGAAGAATGGAAGGCTTCATCAGATACCAGGATAGCAAGATGTGGCAATCCATCGTTAATGGCCCGTATAAGCCGAAAGTTGCTGGTGGAAACGGTGCCATGATCGAGAAGGCCGTTGAAGACTATTCCGATGAAGACAGAAAGAAGCTTGACATAGACAGCAATGCTATGACTGTTCTTATGACTGCAATCCCAAACTCCATCATGGTGGGGTTTGAGCATTGTAAGTCTGCCAAAGAACTCTTTGATGCTCTTGCTCAAATGTACTCAAGCTCGAATGATTCAAAGAAGGACTCACTGAAGCAGCAGTTTGAGAACTTCACCTATGTTGCTGGAGAAACTTTTAGCCAGCAATACTTCAGGTATATGGATCTTATCTCTTCCCTTCAATCTGTGGGAATCACTCAAGAACTTAGAGACCTCACTAGAAAGTTTATGAGTGCTCTACCCAATGAGTGGACATTCTACTGTGTCTTTATCAAGAGAACAGATAATTTGAATACACTCACCATGACCGAACTCTATGGGATCCTTGATGGATACCGTTTGGAAATGGAAAGCAAGAAGGGTCACCAAGCAAGCAGACCCTTGAGCCTTCCTGCTAGCAACGCTTTAATGGTTGCTGAAGGCTCAGGTATCTCCCAGTCTCAGCAGTACCTGTCATACACCCAGCAGCCATCTTGTTCATCTGGGCCTTACATCACATTCCCTGAGACTCCAAGGTCTCATCAAGCTCAGCAAAGCTCCTTTCAGGAGGGCTGTGCATTTGTCTTGGGGAGTGGACACTCCAATGATCATCAATTCTGCTTTGATGATCTTGAGTGCTTTAGTCCAGATGACATAGAGTATGTGGACATTGTCCAACAAATGGCTCTTCTAACCTACAGAGCGAAGAAGTTCTTTAAGAGAACTGGAAGGCAATTCCCTCAAAACCCAATCACCAGCAAGTTTGGGTTTGACAAAAGCAAGGCTAAATGTTACAACTGTAACCAGCTTGGCCATTTTGCAAGGGAATGCAAGGCTCCCAAGTCCAACCCGGGAACCTCACAGGCCTCCACACATCCTTCCACACCAAAGCCCAACGGAAAGTCAACTGAAACAGCAGCAATGGCTCAAGAAGTTGACTGGAGCTTTATGGTTCAAGATGTGACTCCTGCTCAAGCACTCATGGCAGGAACAGATGAAAACAAGGTATATGAACATCTCTGTACCCCTGCTTGTATTGCTAAGGTTAAATTGTACCAGGACTACAATATGGAAATTAAATCTGATATTGAGTCTTTAAATGTTTTAAAATCTGACTTTAAAAGGGCTGAATCTGACTACAAAAGAAAATTGAGGAGTTAGAGAAAACTGTGTCCCTCTTAAAACATGAACACACCAACTACAAGACTCAAATCAAGGATTTAATATCCAAATTGACTGAGGCTCAAGCCCAGCTTGTCACTGCTGAGGCTCAAGCCAGGAAGTATGCTATTTCCGAGCAAAACTTCCAAGCCATACTTGCATCATCCTCTCACTCCAAACTTTGTTATCAAAACAAAGTGGGTTGGGAACCAATGAAATTGCTCCACCACACTCTTATGAGTCTGTAAGACAACCAAGGTGTGGTACTGAAGAGCAAGAGGTTCCATCTGTTGACCCACCTTCTCAAGAGTCAAAGAGTGATGCAACTATGGAGACCATGACCATCATAGGGAAGGAACATGTAATTGTGCCCTCCCCAGCCAAGGATGATCAATCCCTAACCACCAAAGCCAGAAGAAGCAGGGCTAAAGCAGCCAGAAAAACTGCCAAGAAGGTGGCTCAATCCAAACTGAAGATAGACCCAAAGCAAAAGGGTGTATTCATATCAGCAGGATTTCAGGTGGTTGGACCTTCTGATTCAGGAAAAGAGTACAGTACCAGTACTCCTATCCTACCAAAGGATCAGAAGTTAAAGGGAAAGGTTGCTGATGAGGAGAAAAAGAACAAGAAACAGCAACCCTCTCATCCCCAGAAAGTTAACATTGCATGCATAATGTGTGGTCTGCAAAACCACATGGCTAAAAATTGTTACTACAATCGTGCTAGCACACATTATGCAAATAATGTTAAAAGAGAAGGAGTCAGGGAAGGTTTCACATTTGGACCATATCAAATGGTTCAAGTGATGAAAAAGGGAAAGCTTGTTTCCGAAGCAAGGCTTCTCTCGGAAGAAAACTCTTTTTCCGAAAGGAAAAAGGCTTCGGAAGTTAAAGCTGCAAAGACTCACAAAAGAGTCCCCTTGAAACCATCCCAAAAGAAGACTGCTTCGGAAGAAAAGGTGGTGAAGGTCTCTTCCGAAAATAAAGAAGCTTCGGAAGAATGCCAAGCTACAAAAGCTTCATCAAGCTCATCTTCTATGATCAACCAAGGGATGGAATGGAAGATCAAGGAAGATGCTGTAGCCCAAACCTCTTCTTCAAAGACATCAATTGAACCCCCATGCATAAATTTTGGTTCAATCATGTCACTCTCATTGGAAGAACCCAAGACCAACAAGGCTTGGGTTTCCAATCAAAACTAATTATCTCACCTTATGTGCAGGGACATCCATATGACAAGAATAACAACATTTGGATTGTAGATAGTGGATGCTCCAGGCACATGACAGGGAACAGATCTCTCCTTCAACAATTTCAACATTATGATGGAGGTCCTGTCCAGTTTGGAGGTGAGGCCGGAGGATATATTTCTAGCAGAGGGAGTATATCCAATGGAAAGTTAAAGGTTGACAAAGTTAATTTTGTCAAACAGCTTGAACACAACCTGTTAAGTGTTTCTCAATTCTGTGATCAAAAGCATCAAATGCTTTTCACAGAACATGAGTGCATCATCCTCAAACCTGAGATGACAATTTCTCAGGAATTGGTGCTTCTTAGATCTCCCAGGAGAGGGGATATGTACAAGCTTGATATGAACAATGCTTCCCCAATGGGAGAAGTATCATGCTTTCTTTCCAAAGCTGATGGTGATGAGTCAACACTATGGCATAAACGAATGTGTCATGTCAATTTTAAAACAATGAATAAATTGGCTAAAAATAACTTGGTACATGGTTTGCCTAAAAAGGAATTTTTCTGTAAAGATAACTGTGTTGCTTGCCTGAAAGGAAAACAACACAGGTCTTCTCATAAATCCAAAGTTGTTAACTCAATCACCACCCCATTACACTTATTGCACATGGATCTATTTGGTCCCACAAGTATAATGAGCATTGGAAGGAAATCATATTGCCTTGTGATAGTTGATGATTTTACTAGATTTACATGGGTATTATTTTTAAGAACTAAAGATGAAACTGCTGAAACTTTAAAATCTTTTATTCTTAAAATAGAAAATCAAGTTGATCACAAGGTCAAAATAATTAGAAGTGATCAAGGGACTGAGTTTAAGAACTTTGTTCTTGACTCATTTTGTAACTCAAAAGGGATTGCCAGACAATACAGTGCTCCTAGAACTCCTCAACAAAATGGTGTTGCTGAGAGGAGAAATAGGACACTTATTGAGGCTGCTCGGACTATGTTAGCTGATTCAAAGCTGCCTCTAACATTCTGGGCAGAGGCAGTCAGCACTGCATGCTATGTGCAGAACAGAGTTCTTGTAGTAAAGCCACATGGAAAGACCCCTTATGAGTTATGGAACAAGAGGCCACCGTTCATTGGCTTTCTAAGGTCCTTTGGCAGCAGGTGTACCATACTTAACACAAAAGACAATTTGGCAAAATTTGCTGAAAAGTCAGATGATGCTATCTTTGTTGGATATTCCTCCTATTCTAAAGCATACAGGGTTTATAATATTAAAAACCAACAATTTGAGGAATCTTCCAACATTGTAGTTAATGAGCACACTCCTTGTGTTAGGGGGAATGGCCCTGATCATATTTTTGATTTAGAATTGTTTCCAAACTATTCTAAACCATCTTGTGAGAATGTTTCAGCTGGAACAGGTGCTCAAAGCAATTCTGATGAAGATCAACTGTTTGAGCTTCCCAGACCTACTCCAAGTTCTCCAAGAGCTACAACAATCAAATCAAGTTCCCACTATTGAAAGATCTGACAGTATAACCATTTCAAGAAATAATGGAACTTCAACAAGGGATTCACCTGATGATTTTCAAATCTCCTCAGGTGATCCTGCACAACACCAAGCTGATGGAAGCAGCATTTTGAAGGAACAGGCAACTGTTAATGATGCTTCACAGCAAAGAAATGATGATGTTTCTCTTTCATTCAATCAGTCCTCATTGAATGAGATTGAAACAACAGCTGGACCAAGTATTCAAGCCCTGAGCAAAATATGTCCAACTGGACTTATCTTTGCAACTGGAGGTGATTCCAAGACTTAGAATTCACAATACTCATCCAGCTGAAAACATCATAGGGGAAGTCTCTGAGGGTGTGAGAACAAGGGACAAACTCATAATGAGAATGTCTGCTTGTACTCATGCTTCTTATCCCAAATGGAACCCAAGAAGGTGGAAGATGCCTTGAAAGATAGTAGCTGGGTTGAATCAATGCAAGAGGAGCTGCTTCAATTCAAAAGACAAAAGGTTTGGAACCTATGTCCGCTACCATCTGGTCAAGTACCTATAGGCACCAAATGGGTATTCAGGAACAAAAGAGATGACAGAGGCTTGATTATCAAGAACAAGGCAAGACTGGTGGTTCAAGGATACACTCAAGAGGAAGGAATTGATTATACTGATGTCTTTGCACCTGTTGCAAGACTTGAGGCAGTTAGGATCTTCCTTGCTTATGCTGCATCCAAGAATTTCACTGTCTACCAGCTTGATGTCAAGTGTGCCTTTCTATATGGGGATAAGATAGGGAAGTCTACGTATGCCAGCCTCCAGGATTTGAAGACCCACAGCACCCAAACTATGTGTGCAAGTTGGATAAAGCTCTATATGGGCTGCACCAAGCACCTAGGCTGTGGTATGAGACTTGTCTCAATTTCTCCTGAAGAATGGTTATACTAGAGGTACCATTGATAAGATCTCTCTTCATTAGAAAGTCTGGGAAGACATTTTGCTTGTTCAAGTCTATGTTGATGACATCATATTTGGTTCCTCAAATGACCAAATGTGCAAAGACTTTGAGAGCATTATGAAGAAGAAGTTCGAGATGAGTTCTATGGGAAAATGGACTTTTTCCTTGGAATTCAGGTAAAGCAACTGAAGGAAGGGTTCTTCATCAATCAATCTAAGTATGTCAATGATATCTTAGAGAGATTTGATATGAAGGATTGTAAAGCAGCAAAGACACCCCCTACCCAGAAACCATGATTTATGCCCTGATTCTGAGGGGGAGGATACTGATCAACATC
Organism: Flaveria ramosissima; assembly: GCA_025215565.1. NCBI lineage: Eukaryota > Viridiplantae > Streptophyta > Magnoliopsida > Asterales > Asteraceae > Flaveria > Flaveria ramosissima. The sequence continues at coordinate 18,797,808 of CM046039.1, read as the reverse complement.
AGTATAGAGCAATCATTGGTTCTCTGATGTATCTCACAGCAAGTAGACCTGATATCATATTTGCAACTTGCATCTGTGCAAGATATCAGGCTGCTCCAAAGGTGTCTCACCTAATTGCTGTTAAGAGAATCCTGAGATACCTCAAAGGAGCACCTAAGTTAGGTCTCTGGTATCCAAGAAATAGTGATTTTAATCTCTATGGTTACTCTGATAGTGATTATGGTGGCTGCACATCAACAAGAAATCAACATCAGGTGGATGTCAATTTCTTGGTGGAAGGATCATCTCATGGCAATGCAAAAAGCAATCCTGTGTCTCTACATCAACTGCTGAAGCTGAATACATTGCTGCTGCAAGTTGCTGTGCTCAGCTGCTGTGGATTCAAAACCAGATGATGACTATGGATTCAACTTCATGAGCACTCCTATCCACATTGACAACAACAGTGCTATATCCATCACTGAAAATCCAGTGAAGCACTCCAAGACAAAGCACATTGATATCAGGTATCATTTCATTAGAGATATTCATGAGAAAAATCTTATCAAACTAATCAAAGTTGATTCAAATGAACAATATGCTGATTTTTCACCAAAGCATTTGATGAACAGAGATTTAAATATCTCATCACAGCTATTGGGATGATAAACATTGATTAGTTAATCTCAATCTAAAACCTTTTTAATGTGTAAAGTCTTATGTCAAAACAATCTAAGCCCTGTTACAAAAGATCTTTTCTTAAATTTATCTAAGTATAAGTTCTTCCGAAGAGAAATTAGCCCTCGGAAGATATCTAGCATAACTTCCGAAGCAAATTTCTCATAGGATAATTTTCTTCTCGGAAGAGTGTTAAGTCTCGGAAGAAGCGATTGAGTTCCTCAGATCTACTTCCGAAGCACTTAACACACTCCTTGAAAGCAACATATACTCTCAGAAGTAAGCAATTTACCTTCGGAAGTAAATTTGCCTTCGGAAGAACATTACCTTCGGAAATACTTTATACTCGGAAGAAGATTTTACTGTGTAACGGAAATCTTTTGGGCCCCACACTGTAAAAAGTAAAGATTTTGTTAATGATGTCGGATTATTTAAATGGTCTAACCTTACCGCCCTTGTCACATCATCCACTGAACCCTCACATCATCTTATCCAAACCACCCTTTAAACCGCCATTTCACCCATTTAAATACTTCCGGTTAATCACTTACACTCTTTTTACCCAATTCACTGCCCTAAAAGCTTTCTTCTCCCAATTTACCTTACTCAGAACTATTCTAACCTTATCTTTCTCAAATGGCCCTAAACCCTCAGCACAACCAGGTCGCACTCTTGACTCTTCAAGGGATGATGACTTCTCTGATATCATTTCTTTCTTGGCCCAATCTTCATACTACACTGCCTTGACCGTAAACCCTACCATCTACTCCAACCAAATGTCCGAATTTGGGCAAATGGTCGGATTGAAACCCTAAACGGGGTTCGTGCTATTAGGTCAAGCATTTGTGGCAAGATTTGGTCATCACTGAACAGATCATCAGGGAGCATCTTGAGCTCCATGATGAAGGCGCTCCGACGGAATTCCCCAAATCTGAGTTAGATAGCTCTTATCTCCAATGGGATACGGTGGAGATGTAAGCAGGTCAACGGTCTACAAATTCAACTTCTCCTACAAGTGGAAGTTCCTGCTGCATGTGGTTCTTCACTGTCTATCTAACAAATCCGGGGATGGGATCAAATCCCTTATGAACTCGGGTGCTTAGTTCACGGGTTGGTACAAGCCTCCGCTTTAACTATTCAAGGTTTGTGCTGACTAACCTTATGGGAAATCTGCAAAGGGCACATTCTTTATGTATCCTAGATTTCTCCAGCACTTATCAACTGCGAGCTAGATCAGGTAAGCTTGTCTGTGCAGCTGCTCTGTCTGCTCCCCAAATGAGGCCGACCATCTTCAAGGTCTTGAAGAGAGTGTCTACAACTACACTGGAAGGGATACCGCACTACTTCCAGGTATGATTGAGCCAATGGCTCCTGGTGACATCCCTGTTCACCCCACAAGTGATGAAACCACACCAGCAACTAACCCTCACTATCCCAATCTATCTATCTTCTACCTTCTCCACCCATCACTGTCACCTTCCAGAGACGTACCAAACGAACCCTTGTTCAATCTACTCTGGTTGAACAAGCCCCTCCTCTTCAAACCAAAAAGGCTAGAGTGGAAACAAGGGCTCCCACTCAGCCAGAGGTCCACCATCCTTCACTATTGACCTCAATATGGGTCTTGAGTCTCCTCAGTCTCAGACCCATGAGCCCAAACCCCAGCTGATAGCCCTCAGGGTTGAGTCTCTATACTCCCCTGAGCAGCCACAAAGGGACAGCTCAATGCCTTTTGACATTGATCAAAGTCCCGGGTCCTTAGGTCTTCATTCCTTTCTTTCACTGACCTATTGACCGGAGCTGGTGAAGAGATTATGTCTCTTAAAGGCGATGAAGTTGATCCCTACAACACCCCTCAAGGATCAACAGAGCCTAGAGAGACCTCTTATCTCTAGCCCACCCAGCAAAGCCCTACTGAAGGTGAGTCCCCTGATGTGGAGGGGACTCATGTAGATTCAGCTGCCAACTACTAAGGAGCCTCAATGGATCCTCAGGACAGTGGTAACGACAGTCAGACTGAATCTACGGCAACCATGCCCTTTGATGCCTCTGAAAGAGACATCATTGTGCAGGAAAACCAGGTGCCAAGAAACCACATCTGGTGGTGAGGATGAACATACAGGTATGTTACCTCATCTCCCCGTGATTCTTCAAAGAAGATGAGGAAGTATGCAACTCACCATTCGAGACCTACTTTCTAAAGTCTCAAACCTTGAATCAAAGGTTAAGACTTTAGAGGATAGGTCTGCCACTCAGCAACTTGAGATTGAAAGTCTCAAGGCCAAACTAGCTGAGAAACAGATTGAGAGATCTGTTAGGCATGTACCAGTTCAGGTCTCCTTGACCTCTTCCTCTAGCTCATCTACCTCTCAAGATGATGCTACCAAAAGGGGGAGAGTGTTGAGAGACAAAGCCAAAGACAGGATTCCCAAGGTCAAGCTCTTACTTCTTTGAGCTCAAGATATCCAATGCACAAGCTGCTCTTCCCTGAGCCTCCTCCGTTGTCTTTCAATGGATCAAAGGATGCTTCAGGATCTAAATAGGTTCTTCAACAAGTTCCTTTTAGAGTCCCTCATAGAACAGCCTAGTCCAGATATGTCTGTGATTTACTTTGGAGCTCAAGAGCTTCAGAGGTTGAATGCACCTCCTACCACTGTTGAGGAAGTTGGTCAACCTAAGGCCCAAGTGGAACCTGAGATTGATTTCGAAGGGGAAACTAGGACTGATGGCCCAGCAACTGAAACAGTTGGGACAGAAGGTGTATTTTTCACAGACTTCCGAAGCAACTATTCAAGCCGCGGAAGGAACAAGCTCAAACTTCCAAAGCTGAGATTGCTGCTGCGGAAGGGACTATTTTTCTTTCCTGATGATCTAATAGTCACAGATGAAATTTGGAGCTTGCATCTGAGGTTAATAGGGAGGACTTCTCAGCCAACCTTTTGGCTCTAACATCTGCTTTGACTCCATCTCCTACCTCTACCACCCAACCTGGATCTTCTATCCAAGAACCCCCAAAGTCTAGCACTTCCGAAGACATAAAAGGCAAGAGGAAGATGACTTCGGAAGAGCTTCAGGAAGAAGAAAGGTTGGAGAAGCTCAGAAGGAAAGGTAGACTACAACTGGGAAACTGTTAGCTGCAAGTACCAAGCAGCTGCAGCCAACCAGGAGGCAGTCAACAATCGAAGAAGGGTAGAGGTAATAGATAGACTTGTCAGTCTAGGGGCTGCTTCGGAAGATGTACTCCTGCTACCATTAGAGGAGCTGATAGAGCTTGAAAAGGCAACCTGATGCGAAAGACAGCAACAAAAGAAGAGGCTGCAAGGTGGCCTTGGAAGAAGAAGAAAGGCAGAGAAAAGAAAGGAAGCGATCTGCAGCTCAGGAGAGAAAGGATCACTTTCCTACTCTCCAGATGATTCTCTCAGAGGAGTTGTCTCCACACAATAGTGATACGATCTTATGGCTCTTCAACAAAGAGCAAGATCAAATGGAGAAGGAGAGAAAGGAGAGCTGAAGGGAGAAGCTGGTGGAGAAGAGGAAGAAAGAAGAAGAAGCTGGACTGTCTGCCGCCAAGAAGATAGGTAAGAAAGCTTGGATGAAGAGTTATCTTAAAGCTCATGGCTTCTCTGGCAGGCAGGTGGGTCCCCATGTCTGAGAAGACTCTCCAACGACATGGTCAGTGACATCAAGGCTGACATTCGTGCGGGGAGAAGAAAAGAGATGTATAGAGAGGAGGACAGGGATGACCTTCAAAGCAACCTCACAACCAAAATTCAAACCCAACCTCAACCTGAGCCTATAACCATTCCCTTCCCAATCAAAAACTGAAACCCACCTCTGAACCTTTCACCCCTGAAACTACACCATCACACCTTACCAACCTCTTCACCCACCAACCACCAAACACCCATCATCCAACCCAAAACCTTAGCCAGAACCAAACTCCTAAACCTACCCAACAACCAACCAAAACCATCCCCTCAACCTTCAAACATCTCTCTATGGAGGAATTCAAGGCGATCAAAACTAAGCTCATCAACTGTACAACTCTGAGCGACATTCCTGTGAGGAGGATTTCAGTCAACTTACTTATGTTGATGATCCTCAAGTTCCCTCACAAGAGGATGAGTGTTTCTTGATCTGCCCAGAGGAACTTTGGACCAAGCATGCAAAACTCCTAGGCCTCATTCAGATACAATTGAATGAGGAAGAAAAGAAGTTGAGGAGGAAAGCGGGTGACTCTGCTGGATACAAAGAAAGAGATAGGGTACCAAGACAACCTCTTGTACCCAGAAAGAGATAGTCCAGTGGAGGTTCGAAGACTCTTCTCACAACTTGTTGTTGAGAGAGAGGAATGGTGAGATTAACAGGATGAATGCCTCATCTCTGCTACACTTAAGCAGATTTGATATTGCTGAGTTAGTAGAGAAACCATTCTCCAACCCTTCAAACTCCGATGTAGCTGCCCACATCAGAAATCATCTCAGGGAGCCTTCATATGGCCGAGCTTACTGCTAGAAGCAAGGTCGAAGAGGAGTAAAAACTGAGAGAGGAGGAGGAAAGGAAAGGATCAGCACCAAAGGCAAAGCCTTTCTTCAAATGGTTGAAGGTCCTGAACTTGAGCCCAATTTAGTTAGATGGGAGTATGACTACAACTCCCGTCAACTAACTCTCTTCAGGGGGTCACAACAAAGGGTAAAACAGGTACATGGTTCATTCATGGATAGACTGGATCTCACTATCCAGAACTGTGATACAAGCTTTCTCAGCACTACTTCCGGGAAGAACAGAGAGACGACAGACAAATATCTTTTGTCCCTGGTGCTGATGAAAGATTTGGAGAAGCAGAAATAAGTGAAGTTTTGGTAGCATCAGCCTAGGGGGAGTTTGTTGGATCTAGAGAGCTGTTGCAACCAAAACTAAGTCACTTAAGAGATTTGGAGTACAACATACAAAGGACTTCCGAAGCCAAGTGTGGAACTTCCGAAGGAAGAAAGAGCTCTTCGAACTCTAAGTGTAAATACACTTCCGAAGGAAAACTCCAACTCCGAAGACAAAGAAGCTACTTCCGAAGATCAAGACTTAAAGACAAAGCTCTGAAGTCAACTTCGAAGTATAAAGAAGTCCTCAAAGCCTCGGAAGCATAGAAGCATCTCCGAAGTATAAGTGGCTTCGGAAGAACTTGTTCTTCCGAAGCCAGTTTGAACCTTCGGAAATACACTCTATTATCCAGTAGACATAAGTATGGTCTGTCTGACACTCCGCTGCAAATCTCTGAGATACTGCATGGCGTTTTCCCAAAAAGCCATGTAGTTGACCATTACATTTAATCTCCTGTCCCTACCTTTTCTGTTAGTACAGTTGACCTCTTTAGGTGGTGACAAAAGGTAAGTCATGGACATGTCATGACTACCATATCTTAGATAATACTTTATCTAAGATACCTTAACTATAGCATGTAGTATATGCTAGTCGTAGGTTTCCAGTGGTATCAAGTATAACCGGCTGTAGGATCTAGTATATATAGTTTCTCATTGTAACTCTTGTTTCATGCTTGTAAGTGTCTTGTAATCTTGAGTTGAGAAGTAATATATACAAGTACCTTGAAAATACTTCTGCTTGTTTCTTTGATTACTTATTATATATTATCAACTTGTTAAAGGCATTGCTTCATCTCATTGAGTGTTATTATAAGTGAGTTGAGAGAATCACAAGTGGTTAAGTGACAAAACCCGATCCTGCACCTTTTATGTTTTAGTTATTTTGAAATAAACTAGAAGTAATAAATATGATATTATAATATTTAAAGTACTATATATATTGGTTAATGTTCAAATAAAGGCACTTAAAACTAAAATGTGTAAAAAGTAATCTCAACTATCAATCTTATTTATCAATAGTTGAGTTTATATTGTAGTGAAAAAGTTATTTGAAGAGTATTTAAAAATTATCACTTTGTTGATTTTTTCAAGTTTTCCCAATTTCAAACTTTTGTAACTTTTAGAGTTAATTACATAAATAGTCCATGTGGTTTATCCAAAATAACAGGTTGGGTACTAAGAGGTTTTTGTAACAGGTTAGGGTATTGTGTTTTAAATTTTGTAACGAGTTTAGGTATTAAGACTAATAGACGTTAGTTTTTCTGTAAAATTTAAATAAAAAGACTAAAATACCCTTTTATGGACTAGTTTTGAAATTTAGATCTTTCTTTTTTTCAAGGACCATTAGTGTAGTTAAATATAACTTAAAAAAACCCAACCCTTCTGCCACATTACCATCATCAGAACCTTCAACCCATCATCAGAACCTTCAACCCATCATCACCACCACCTAGCCACCATCACCCCCATCTATCCTCGTCGGCACCATTGGCCACCATCTAGCCACCATCACCATCATTCATCACCATCGTTTATTACCATCGTTTTTCTCTGTTCGCAATAAACCACCCCTGATAACCCTAAAATCGTCAAAAGGGTAAACCTCCACCATTAGGCATCATCAACGGCAATCGCGGGTCACCACCTGAAATTGACGTGTGGATGATGGCAGGGGTGAACCTAAATGTTGTTGGAGCTTTGATTTGGGGCATTCAGACATTCCAATTAGTAATTAACAGTGGATATGGAAGGAAAAGTGAACAGAAGAAATTGACAATGGTGGTGTTGACAGCTGGTGGTGGGTGGTCGGTTGAAAGATAAAAGGGGAAAAGGGGGACGGTGGTGGTGTTAGCAGTTGGTGGTTTCTCGGTGGAATTTAAAAAGTGAAAAATGAAGGGGTATTTGGTGATGTGGTCGATGGTGATGGTGATGATGATGAAGGCACTAGAGACGGAGATGGATGACAATGGCGGTGGTCGGCGGTGGCCGGGGGTGGGATGTCCAACGGCGGCGGTGTGAAAGGGTTGGGTAGGTGGTGTGGGCTTGGTGGCCGGCGGTGGTGAAAGGGCGGGTAGGTGGTGGGGGCTTGGTGGCCGGCGGCCGTGGGTAGGAGCCGACGGTAAGGGCTGGGGTTGGGGCCGGTGATGGGGGCTTTTGGTGGGTGGCCGGGGGGGGGGCTTGGTGGGTGGTGGCCGGCCGTGGGGCTGGGGGGTGGGGGCCGCTGGTGGACAGCCGCTAGTGGGTTCTGAAATGTAAGAGGTGTGTGTGTGTGTGGTGTTTTGTGCATTTATACACACACACACGCAACCAACACACACAACACACACACACACACATATATATAATATATATATATATATAGAAATATATATAGCTATTATATATATATATATATATATATATATAGAATTACACAAACAAAACCTTTTTATGTATTAAATGACATAAAAAGTCCCTGTAAGGTAAAAAGGCAAAAATGCTCTTAGATTTATGAAAAACAACGGTGTTAGTTTTTGTTAATACCTTAACTTGTTACAAATTGAAAACCAATACCCCTACCTGTTATAAAAAACCCTTAGTACCCAAACCTGTTATTTTCAATAAATCACAGAGACCATTTGCATAATTAACTCTAACTTTTATGTACGACATAATCATTTATAAAAATTACCCATATAAACACGAGCATTTTGTCTATGAAATGACTACAATATCTTGCATAAAACTCTAACTTTTATGTACGACATTCATTGTATAAAAATGACCTACAATTATTGTTATATAAAAGTAATATATTTTTTTATATTTTAAACTCATATCTTATCATTATGTCCTTAGTGTAATTGATTGTGTATTTTGTTAGTTATTGTGTTATGCTGAAATAATGATTTAAAAATAAATATATAACTGTGAAATAACAGTGTTGTATATTTATAATATTTCATTGTGTTTTTAGATCATTATGGTATTATCTTGAAGATTATAAGATTTGAAAAATATAGTGATGAAATAATATAATTGTATACTTTTAATTATAAAACACAATTATATATAACAAGAAACTTATATTGGTAAAATTATATCATTGTAACCCTATCCCTTAGACTTAAGCCTAGGTTTTTATATTAAATATTTTTTTAGTATAATCCTACCCATATATATTTAGAATTTTGTTTCTGTGTATATAAAATTAAAAATATTTTAAAGTTTATATATAATATTTAAAATTTGATTTGAGTATATATGATATTTGAAAAGTTTTTTTTAATATTATTTATTAATAACAAGTTTTGTTGAGGTATATATATGCTATATTTTAAATTTTGATCTAAGTAAATATAATTTCCTAAAAGTTTGGAAAGACATATATGAATTTTTTTCTCACTTTAAAAAGCTTATAGATTTAAAATGTACAACATTTTTTTAACGAGTTGATAGATAGTAACCAACTAGCCTTACCTATTAAATTAACTCGAGGATCCCATATGCCAGATTTAAAATGACTGAAGAAAAAGAAAGTAGAACTTAAAATGGAAACACAATACATTAAAAATTATTATTAAACATTCCATTTTCTTTAATTTGTTTTTAAGACGTCATTTAAAAAAAGTTCTCTGTATTAAAAAAATCATACGTATTTATTTTTACAGAAAATTTATTTTTAAATAATATTGTTTTATAATTTGGAAAGAATATAAATGATATCTTTAGCATTTAATATGATTATTAAATGGTTAGTTATCTTTTTATGCTAATGATATGTGGCATGGATGGTGTGAAAAGATGACATGTAGCGTGTAGGGTGTGAGAAAAATGACACGTGACAATGATGGTATGAGAAGATTACATGTGTCAAAATTTTATTTTGCTTTATTAGTATAGATTTTATTGGTAACATAGTTTGCCGTTCAATATATATATATATATCATCGTCACAATATAATATGATGTAAAGAAAGTATAAATTTTTTAATAATAAACGTTGTTTAAAAATTCTAGGCTTAAGTCTAGGGGTGGGGTAACAGTAAAAGAATATTAAATATAAAAAACTTAAAATGTCAGATTATTATGTCTAATACGTCAGATTATTATGTCAAATGTTAGTTCACTGCATTATATATTTTTCATTGTTATATATATTAATCATTGTATTTTACATTTTAAATTTCAACCACTCCCCCCCTCCCGGATAGAGATGGGCAAAAACCCGGGTACGGACCCGTCCCGGACCCGAGTTTGGGTACAACCCGGTATAGGGTGTACCCGGTTCGGACCCGTTAAAAACCGGCGGGTAGGAACCGGTTTGAGATTTGGAGAAATTTCAAAAACCCGACCCGAACCCGACCCGATTGAACCCGGGTCCAACCCGGTTTTTACCTTTTTTTGGTTTTTTAAAAAAACTAGTCGTTTTTAACGGTTATATAGCCGTTTGAGTCCTTTTGTGGCCGTTTTTTTTTTGTGTTTTTGCCCTTAAATTAGTATAAATAGGTGTGGGTTGATATGGTTGAGTACCCAAGCATCAAACGCAAAAAACATACGCAAAAAATACTCTCGTTTTACATTTTCACTCTCTCGTCTTACTCTTTTACTCTCAATATGGCTCACTCTCAATCTTCCGTTGGTCAAGGTTCTTCCAACTCCCCAACCGTCATTCGTGTTCTTGCACACAATCGTAACATTGATGTTTGGTGCAATTGGGATATGGTTGAGTTGAGTGACGGGTCTGTAAAGGCTCGTTGCAAGTTTTGTGGAGCTTTGTTTGCTAAAGATTCTAACACGACTTTAAGCAAACACATTAGCAAGAAGTTTTGTAAGTCGTTGAAAAATAATCCGGATTCGCAACAAACACAATTAGGTGGAGACGATGGAATCTTTATTACGACGTTATGAGAGATCGAGTTCGAGATCGAATGGCGAAGTTCGTGATTCAAGAACCTTTGCCTTTTAGTCACTTCGACAATCCTCGGTTAACCAACTTAATTCGAGAGACGCTTCAACCTCGTTACACCCACGTAAGTCGTACTACACTTAGACGTTAGTATTTAAAATTATGGAAGCAAACAAAAAATGATTTAATTGAATTATTTGAAAATTTAAATACCAGTGTAAACTTAACTAGTGACGTTTGGTTGGCTTCGCACGGTTTGCCCGAATCGTACCTTTGCGTCACCGCTCATTGGGTAGATTCCAGTTCATGGCAAATGATGAAACGTACGATCACATTTAATCTATTTCCGTATCCACATACCGGAGAATTTTTATTTTACATTTTGGATAATGTAATAACTACTTTTATTTACAAAATAAAATTTTTTCAATGGCATTTGATAACGCCTCCAACAACACAACCGCGGTTGAAAAATTAAAATTAAAATATCTTCCGATTGCAAACGTTGATTTTTTTCATACTCGTTGTGTTGCACATATTATTAATTTAGTAGTGCAAGATAACCTATCCGTGCCATTTGTTGATAACTTTATAAAAGCTTTTCGATTTATGTTACACGATGTTTTTAAAAAAAGTAGAAAAAGATATCAAGATTATAAAAAACTTTGTAAGGATACGAAATCTATATTTTAGGGCCTAATTGGGATGTACCTACTAGGTGGAATTCGATTTGTCACATATTTGATTGTGCTTAAAACAAAAAGGCACCTTAAAAGCTTTTCATAGTAGTCTTTCGGATAACGGCGAAGCCGACCTATTTCCGGATGCGGGTTGGAAAAATATTCAACGTTTATCCAAATTTCTTGACGTGTTTAAAAACTCAACTACAAAATTATCGGGAGTTTATTATCCCACAAGTTATTCGGTGCTTCAAGAATTATATATCATGGCTTTGAATTTTAAGAATTTTCAAAATAAAAATAATATGTTTAGAGAAATGATAGAACCAATGAAAGACAAGTTTAAAAAATATTTCTTGAGTTACTGCCCGTTTTTACTTGTGCCGCTGCTTTAAATCCTTTCTTAAATGTTGCGGGGGTTGAATGTTTGATAGACGAGATAAATGACAATTTGGATATACATGACGAAAACCGTAATTTTTCAACCGAGGCAAAATAAAATTTTAATGCAAGTTTAAAATTAATTTATAATTTTTATTTAAATAAATATGGGCCAAACGTAAATATAACTACGCCAAGAGAATCATCCTCAAGTGGTAGAACCTCGGTTAAAGACCCCGTTTTAACTATGTTAAATGTTGTTCGGGATGTGACGGCTAAACGACAAAGGGGTAACGCCCCAACAAGTGAGCTTGGTAGATATGGTAGAACGGATTTTATTTCCACTATGACTACCCAAGATTACCATGCATTTGATATTTTGGCTTGGTGGAAAGAAAAGGAATCCCAATTTCCGATTCTTTCCGCTGTGGCCCGAGATTTACTAACCGTCCAAGCTTCTACGATAGCTTCGGAGTCTGCGTTTTCTCTTAGTGGCAGAGTAATATTATTACGGAGAACAAGATTAACTCCGGAAGCGGTGGAGATATGCATTTGTTTAAAGGACCACTTAGACGCGATGGTTCGTATACAAGACAAAACAAACCTTGAGGACGAAATTGCACTCAAAGCTAAAGTACACTATGAAGAGGTAGAATAAGGAGTCTCTTCTGGTATATCGGACGAAGAATTAGCATTTGATGAAGCCACTCATAGAAAATAAATATTAACCGATAAGTTAAATAAAAGTTTTATGTTATTATTTATTGATTCGTTAATGTATTTTTAAGTTGTTTTAATAAATAAATGATAAATTAATGTTTATATATAATGTGATAAATAATAATAATAAGTATAACAATAATAATAATAATAATAATAATAATAATAATAATAATAATAATAATAATAATAATAATAATAATAATAATAATACTTAAAAAAACCCGGTTGTACCCAGGTTTTGGACCCGACCCGGACCCGACCCTACCATAACCGGGTATATCGAGTAGGGTACTACACATAGTGAACCCGACCCGGGTTCGTACCCGGGTACAAAAAAAACCCGGTCCGAACCCAACCCGGTTGGAACCCGGTTTCGGGTCCGGCCAAAACCCGAATTGTGCACCTCTACTCCCGGGTGGACGATTCCACCTGTGCACTGTTTTCTGCTACACAAACCACTACTAGAACATCTATGTGTTGATGCTCTTTTCTTGTTCTTTTCCTTATAGTCTCATAACAGTAGTTGACTTGTTGTCACTCTAGTTTATTATAAAACTTTATTCACCACCGTTTTCATGTAATATAGGTGTAATATTGTGGAAAACAACCATATCATCCCTCATTGAAGATCACAATCAAAACAGGTCTTTCTTTGCCGTAACAGGTCCTCCTTCCCCCGCCCCCTTAGAACCTAAAAACTAAAGAGAGGGGGAGTTTATGATGGTTGGGTTATGGTGTTCACACCCTTATTGGAGTCTAAAGTGGTCTAAGTTCAAAGATGCACTCTGAATCTTCCAAGCCAAAAACTCGAGCCCATCCATCAACAAAACAATTCAGTGTGTCATTTGTTATTCTCTTGTTTTCCATACTTATGTTACGCAATTACAACCTTTTATGTGTTTGTGTGGATGATTGATAAGGACTAGGGAAAATAATAAGTTTCTAAGGTTTAAACTTGGTAGACTTGAACAAATGAACTTGTGGTGGCAATCATAATTATGATATTTGTTTGATTCGTTTTGACTCGACCCATCATAACCTAGCCAAGTTATATTACTATACTTATTTTTCCAACCCCTTACCCCTCACCAAAATTCATAGATCCACCTTTGTGTAAAACCTATTACGTTTTTATTGGATTAAATTTGAGTTAACTTTATAAAACAATCAATATTAATAAACACTTCCTTGGCCTTCAATGAGTATAATCAAACAAGTATAGAGTAATCATCAACTACACTTGATATAAATACTCACATAATCTTTTACTAGTGATTTTAAATCTTTATTAATTAGTTCACCTATTTCTTTAGTCTTATGATCACTTAAAAGCAATTAGTGTTGTAGTTTGTTCGGTTTTATTACAAGTTTCGCATGGTAAAGAAAAAACTACCATCTTCTAAGATCATTTTTAAAATATTTAGAACTTGATCACGTCGATGATCAATGCTATTATTTAACATATATCTAGAAACATTGTTATTTTAACATACAACTCCTTTAAAATGGTCCTTATAGTTTGTTTAAAATAATAGGTTTGGATACTAAGGGTTTTTTGTAACAGGTTAGGGTATTGTGCTTTCAATTTTATAACGGAAATGGGTATTAAGAATAATGGACGTTAAATGTTCTGTTAAATTTAAATAAAAAGACTATAATGCCCTTTCTTAGACTTTTCTTTTGTAATATCATATCTTTGTTTTATCCAGGGACCATTTCTGTAAATAACTATAACTTAAAAAAACCAACCCTCCCCCTTTCCCCGTTGGCCACCATTGCCACCACCTACTGTCACCATCCAACAACCACCGTCAGCCACTTCCTCCTTTCAACCATCACCGACTGCTTCCACCGACCATTTCAATATCACACTAAAATCTGAAACAAATACACACACCCTAATCTTGATCTGATCCCCAACTTATGAACCCTAATATCACACTAGATCTGCTTGTCCTTCTGTTTTCGCAATAAATCGACATGCTCACAAGAAATATGAACCTCAATCGAGATCTAACCACCACCGAACACCCACGCACGACCACCGCACTACCCAAATTAGTTTGTCTTTCGGTTGGTGCACTGCTGCCCAATCACTGATGCTATTACAACGGAAAAAGGAAGGTGGATTTGGTGAGATGATGATGGTGTGATGATGTGATGGTGGAGGTGAAAATGATGATGATGGGGGCGATGATGGTGATCTTGCGATGGTGGTGATGATGCGATGCGTATGATTATGATGATGATGATGATGCAATTGATGCCAATGGCTAGCGGTAGTGGTGGTTGTTGGTGGTTGTGGTGGTTTTTGGTGGTGATCGTCGGTGGTTAGGAGTGGTGGTCATCGATGGTTAGGGGTGGTGGGTAAGATGTGTCTGAACCTCAGGTTATATATATATATATATAGAATATATATATTATATATATATATTATATATATATATATATATATATATATATAGATATATATATATATATAGATATATATATATATATATATATATATATATATATATATATATATGCCTGTGTGTATAAATATAAACACAAACACACAAACAGTCCCTTGTATATATTAAATTTCATAAACATCCTCTTTAAGTTACATTAAAGTGAAAAGACGGAAATTCCCTTAGTTTTAAGTGTGAAAATTAACGTCTGTTAGTGTTAATATCTTAACTCATTACAAATTGAAAACACAATGCCAAACCTGTTATAAAAAACTCTTAGTACCCAAACATGTTACTTTGAATAAACCACAGGGACCATCTATGTAATTAACTCTAAAGATTATTTACATGTTTACCAATCATCAAAAACATTATATAGAGGCCCCAATCATTTTCTCTTTTTCGCTCTTCCTAAAATTCGGACATTTTGTACAAAAAAGGAGTTGATAGTGTGACGGGTCAAATATTAAAGATTCGAGTCTACTTGAAATTGTGTTTAAATTTATGTCTGCTTATCCTCTGAGTGTGCATCAACTATTAAAGGATTGTGTGTAGAAGCTAGAGTTTAGGGAATAAAATTTAAGTGTTATATGATTATCTTGAAAAACAAGCAAGTGAAATACAATAATTTGGAAAATAAAGTGTATGCTTTCTAAGATTTGCCATATATAAATGTCAATTGTGTGTGACGTTCTAGAGAAATCAAATTATTCTTATCCTAAAAAACAAAGGAAAAAAATATCTTGCACCTAACGATAAGCAAGAATCATTATTCCAAAATAATTGTTTAGTTTCTGTATGCAAATAACTAGATAGTGGCTTCAAAACTTTTGATTAGATAAGACAAAAGAAACAATAACAATATTGCAAGTTATGAAAATGTACTAGAATTCGATTATTTAGACATGACCAAAACCTTCTTTATATAGAAAATGAACCACCCAAGGTTTCATTTGATGGTTAAAGGTTAATGATTATAACTGTTGGGAGTTGAATAGTTATATCAGTGAAAAAACATCAACGTTAACTCCATTAACAGTAACTAAGTTACTACTTATGGCTTGCGTTTCAACAACATATAAGTTACTGTTAATCGTACTTCTTATGCCACTCATACTTGTTGCTCATTAGTTGCTATGCCTATCAAGTTCTCATTGATACTTAGTTGCAACTAACACTTAGTTGCCACTAATGATATCAATATTGTTTTATAGAATACGAAGATTATGAATGTGTATGATCAGGTTGCTTTATAGTTATCACTAATGACCATTTGTATTGATTGTCTGTTTTTCTGACGATTAAAATACATGCAGTTTTTATCAAATAAGCTAATTTAAGCAACAATATGTTTACAGTTTGCAAGGCAAAAAGAAGTTTGTTTACCATGGTTTATTTGTTAGAGGATCTGCCTCGTAGACACCTCCATGTTTTGGGGGGATTGGGCCTCGAGGTTCCTATGTGGCCGAAATAATAATATTCCTAAACAGTTATGTGGTATATACCTCATAATTAAGTTGTGTTGATATTTCATGTATTTCACTTTGGTATTAAGTAAATTTAGTTAAAATTAAATAGGCATGAGAACTATCATTACTAACATATAAGGTGACTCAGGTCTCAAACATATAATCAAGGTTAAGCATGTTAAAGTTAAGCCTATTGAGTTTATTAATTTTATTCAGTTACCTTTTTATGTATCATCGTATGATGTTTACACACTAAAGTATACAAACCTTAATCATATCATAGTTAAAAATGATTTCATGCTCTTTTACAACACTTATCCCATATTTCCTTCCCCTTTCATCTATCTCTTCCTTGAACCATCTTTTAAATATTCATGTCCGGACATCAGCCGATGTATGATGAGTTAGTTGACACCACGACTGACGTCAGACGCTAGTATTGTTGCTGAAAAGGATTATCTAATGGTCCTTGTACATTTGATAACTTGTCAAATGCTTTATTCAATAACCGTTAAGCCGTGATTTGATAAAAAAAACAATTTTCATATGGACATGTTTTGATAAAAATAAAAAATAATTTACACTTCATAAAATACGTATATGCTTCTTTTTTCTTATTAAGAGTAGTGGACTTTTGTCTTTTATTTTTTGTATTAGAATGGTTTTTCTGTTCAGGGTTTCTCACGATTTTTTTCATTTCCTCTATCTAGTTTAAAAATTCTTTTTCTTTTTTAAAAGTACTACATTCTTTCATTTTCTTCTCTCCAAAATTTTATCCACTAGTTAAAAGTTTATTTATTTATAAAAATATAACCTTCTCTTTTTATTATATTTTATTTTATAACTTTCTTTATATATTTTTATTTAAGTATATATTTATTTTGGTTCATGAGTTTAGTTATTCATTTACTTATGTTAGAGTAAATTACAATTTACGTCCTTTATTTAAAATATTAGATTTTGTCCTTTAGTGGGTTTGGTTACCCGATTATCATTTGTCTCAAAACTTGTTATGGTTTTAGTTTTTTCTACTAACAACCATTATTATTTATTCCGTCCCTTCTATAAACCTCTTTAGAGTTAATATGCTCATATTGTTGGTCCCAACTTTTAAAAAAAATTACACTATTAGTTCCAATTGTCTACCAAACCGTCACACTATTGGTCACTGTAGTGGATGACAGTTAGTTTTCGCTGTTAAGGTCATGTAAAATGACCAAAATTTCATTTTATATTTTAAAAATTAAAACCGTTTAATTATTAAATAGAGTGGGCCCCACCCTATCCTATCTTCTTCCCCGTCATATCTTCTTCCACATCTCTCTTCTTTTAAAAATAACCACCACACACCACTACCCCGCTTTCATCTGCACTCAAAATAGAACGTCGTTGCCGACACACTTCACTTCCGCCACCGTCGGTACACGCCACCACCAGCACGTAGCAACCACCATCGGCACCATCTCTCTCTCTCTCTCTCTCTCTCTCTCTCTCTCTCTCTCCCCCTCCTATTTAGTAGACAACCATGACTTCTTCAACCACCATGGAAAACCATTGATGCAGATCTGGATCGATTTGATACGATTGGTGGTTTGGTGACGGTGATTGTTTCATGGAGGTAGTGGTTTGATGACTGTGATGGTTTGGTGGTGATGGTGGTTTGGTGACGGTGTTGGTTGGTGCTGGTGGTGGTGACGGTGGTGGTTTGATGTTGGTATTAGAATAGAAACAATGGTGATGGTGCTCATGGGTGGCTAGGGTGGTATGGTGATGGTGGTATCCGGGTCTAATGGTGATGGTGGTAGGCGGTGGCGATGATGGGTCGGTGATGACTATGGTGGTTGGTGATGGTGAATGGTGGTGATAGGCAGGCGGTGGTTCCGGCAGCATGGTGGTGGTGGCCGACGATACGATGATGAACGCCAGGTTACGATGGTGATGGTGTTAGATGATGATGATGATGGTGGTCGTGTTGTTAATAATAAAATAATAATTATTATATTAATGATAATTAATATCTTAGAGGTAAAATAGTCATTTTTAAAAATCTAACAGCAAAAAAACAAACGACCATGCACTTCAGGGACCAATAGTGTGACGGTTTGGTAAACATTTGGGACTAATATTGTAATTTCTCAAAAGTTTGGACCAATATTGCAATATGAGCATACCACAGGGACCAATCGTGTAATTAACTCCCTTTTTAAAAAAATAAAAAAATAAACAAATAATACCCCCTCTATCTAGCTATCTTGCTTGGCAACCAATCACCACCACCTTCCCTTTTGTTGCCTCCTCCACTACACCACCACCGCCACCATCGTCTCATAAGATCACCACCGCCACCACCACCTACAACCATCTCCTACCAACGGCCAACACCTTACCTGATCGATTATTGCATGTATGTGGTTTCTTGTGTTGCCTTTGATTTCTTATTTACAATGGAGCCAAAGATCTCGTTGGAAGCAGCCTATCTATCCTTTATGACAGGTTTAAAATTTGTCTAAATCTTACCCTCCGCAGACCCCATCAGTAGTTGTACTAGAGATAAGATATATTGGATATAGTTATGGTAGTGGTTATTCTAGTATGGTTTGTAGCTAGCCAAGTTTCTCTTCACTTATGTCATACAATTTTCTTATATAACTAGTATTAAGAATCCTATGTTGCAACGGGGGCGTAAAGACATGAAAAGACCTAACGACACAATGTTATCTCGAACCCACGTGTTAAATGGATGCTGATGACGATGTATAGCCGTGAAAAGAATAACATTGAAACATTGCCGCTAACGTGCGCGTAAAATAGGGCATTGTAACATACATAACTTTACATTAGAAAACAAAAACTTCACGTCATTGATAACATTCAAAACTTTATATAAGAAAATTAAACCGCTGCAAAACTATGCATAACAATGAGTTCGTTGTAGTATTTAGAACTTTTTGTAAAACACAAAACCGTTAAAAGAAATTCACTCGGAGCATTGATAAAAAACATATTGCGGCAGGAAAATTTGTTAAAAATAAATACAAATTATATTTTCTAAAATATTATTTTAATGTTGTAGAAAGAAAAAAAGAAATAAACTATTTGAAAAAATTGAAACGTTGAATCAGATTTGATGAATTATATGTTCGTGTTAAACTTAGGATAATCAATATATGATATTAACTTAAATAAAATGATAATAAAATTATTGGTAGGTCCTAACATATGATTGATAGAATACTAATATTAAAGGTAGAGTTATAGTAAAAAAATCTAATCTAAAAAGAATAATCATTTTGTAAAATACGACATGTAATTGTGTCAAATATTTTTATTATATGTTATATTATTTATCATTGTGCTTTATGTTTTAGAGAATTTCTCTTATTTTTGTCATTTTTATATACTATATGTTTTTTTAATTCGTCATTCTAGAAAAAACAACAGTGTAAGAAAACATAATAACAAACAAAAAAGACATAAATACACTAAAAAACAACGTCGAGCATAATTCATATGAGCTAAAAACATAAAAAATTTTAATATAATGATAAAGTACTCATTTTAAAGATAAAAAACACTTGTTTTTATGGTATAACTTTATAAAAAATAATCTCGTATTGAAACATTATGAACATTTAGAAGATGTGTTACCTTGATTGAAAAAGTCAACAAAAGTGTTTTTGCCTAAAAACCGATTTAACAAACTTTTTTTCTACAATTAGATATTAACCATTGATAAAAAAGATTGATGATTAAGATTTTTTCTTACAATTTTTAGATTTAAAATATTTTTTATTTGAACCCTTGCACTATATTAATAATTGAACATCCATATATGAATAATGAGTAATCATTGGATTTTGTTGCATTTTATAACGGCTTGATTTTATATAAAATTTATATTGAAACATAGATACAAATAAACATATTGTAACATGATAAAATTTTTATATAGAATTAAAAACATCATGTTGTTGTAATAAAAGTTTAGAAATATACTATATTCAACTCGCTCGGATTGAAACAAAACTTATAACATCACATACATAAAAAAATATATGCTTTTTAGATTATTATGTACGTACTTATTTATAAAGTCTTGTTGTAAGTTGCAATCCTACTTGGTCAACGTCAACTTTCCCTCCAAATTCCAATCGCCTTTGAAACTTTCCTTCGTGACCTCAACGACTTAGACTTGGTCCTTAATTATTATTCCCCCATATAACAATTACTATTAAATGTTTCATTACAATGCATACATTGTATTAGTTACGTATTTATGCGTTTATAAACACATCAATTATAGTATTATCTTTCAATATTATATTAAATAATCTTATCTGAAAATTTTAATGTGAAACACGAATAAACAAACATATCAGTTTAATGCGACAACTTGATTATTAAAATAATAAAAAGACGTAAATGGTTGGTGTTTGTGAAAACAGGTTTGGATCCAAATATGGAGTCAAAAGATGAGAGCCATGATTGTTTCTTAGTCAACATTAGTAATTACATATGGTAGTAGAATAAAGGCCTTACTTGAAAGTGACTTTTTTTATAATAACTTAAATACCCTTATGTTAAACTTACAACTATATTAGTATGAAATGTATAAAAAAAGTAAAAAAAGATTGAGATGGGTTTGCTTTGAAACCGGTCTTAGTTTAATTTGAATGGGTTTCAACTGGTTCAACGGATATCTTAAACTAACGGATCAATACGGTTTCACCAAAACGGATTTGGGATGGGTTTCCGATTTCATATCCGGTTTCTATTCGTGATCCGATTCGGATGTGCCGACTGGTTGTCGTGATTAACCTCAATCAAGGGTTAGGTTTAGAACCCACCCCAGTCGCATCTGATATTTTCCATATTCATGTCTTTCGGAGGTTGGACTTGCACCACATGGGCCGCCTCTGAAGCCCATTACAAATGACAGAAGAAGTCAATGATGTGTTTTGTTACTTTCTGGCCCAACAGGAAATATTTTCAATTAAATTAACTCCAAACTAATTAATGGAAATTTCTAGATTATTAAGGGTTTAGAATCTCTCATTTTAGTTAGATTTCATTAATTTAACTAACAAGCGTTTAAAAATTGATGATGATAATTGTGAGTGGCTTTTAATCTGCTGATAATAGGTTTGTAGGACTTAGCTAAACAGCATATTATGACTTTATATATTGTAATAGTATCATAAATTTTATTATTTTTATTTTGAGTTTTTGGAATTTAAATTTCTTTTTATCAATAAGTATTTTCTTGAATAGATAATTAACTAGACAAAGGTTATAAAATGACAAAATATATAATGCTGTCAGTTTAAATAATTACGTGTCACACTCACAAATAACATATGCTGAAGAATATAAATAAAAGAGATGATTGTACATATAAGAAACTAACTAACTAAATAATAATTAGGTGAGATCTATACTTATTAATAAAACAATAATTTTAGTGTCACATGTTATTCTCTTAAACTTATATTTTTTTTAATTCCCGCTTAAATATGTATTTGTTCTTACCGTTAGTCTAGGTTCATTTAACTAAAAGTGAACTTTTGATACAAGAAATATTTAGTGATAGTTTGAAAATTTAACCCTAAATAGAGCACATCAATTTTGAAATTAAATCATACCTGATATTTTTTATTCTTCAAATAATTAATCAACAAAAACTGTAGAAATTATTTATGATTTTCTTCATCTATGAAATCGATTCCTTGATTGTGTGTTTTCATTAAATACTTCGTTTATATTCGAATCTTGACAAAAGTTACGGGATTTTTTCATCAACACCTATCCAATTTAAAGGAATTCATGGGTATCTTTTTTTGGAAATGAATTCATACCCGATTTTAAAATATTTCTCAACCATCCTAACTTTAACGACCCTCGCAATTTGTCTTTATAAAGTCTGATGATATTACCTTCAACAGACTTCATCAACTTTCTCATTTTGGCGTTGGTTTCATCAAGTTTTTCTTAACAAAATGTATTTGTTTTTTGTTATATTTGAGTTTTAATCTCTACTATTATGATTTAACCTATCATTGTCTACAATTGTGTTTTTGGATTAATATTATTTTACTTTCATTTTTTTTGCTTTAAAGGTGATTTACTTCAACAATCGATCTGTGAAGAGGCATTACATGCTTCTACTTTTCAACTTCTTTATTTGTTTATGTGTACTGCCATATTATTATTATGTTTAATTGGAATTCGTTTGATATGTGTGAAAATTGTTTTGATGTATCTGGAAGTAATATTGAAAATCATATTTTTATTCCATGGTTGACTTTGACACCTTCAGACAAAATGATTTCCTTTAAATTTTAAATAAGTGTGTTTTGCAATGATAATAAACAAAAGACAAGGACAAGCGCTATTCAAAGTTGGTTTGTTTTTAATCAAAGATCATGGTCAGCTCTATTATTTTTCATGTTCAATTTAATTTGTTTATTACTTAGATTTCTTATATAAGTTTATTTAATTCCATATTATACACTATTTAGATATATAACTATTAATAGAGAAAACCTACTAATATTAGACATAGGTAATGCTAAAAATTATACATAAAAGTCGATATACAAAGTATTATCAACAACATTATAACTTACGAATCTTTTTAAACAACAATATTTTTTGGATTGAACCTGTGTGTTACATGGGTCTTTAGCCTAGTGATTGTATATATAAGAATATAAATAACAGTTTAGAACAATATCAAATCCAGAATGTTTGTTTAGAACAATATCAAATCCCATAATGTTTTTCCTACGAAATTTTCAGTGAAAAAAAAGGTTTGGGAAATTTCAATAATAATCCTATAAGGAAAAAATCCTACTTTTTTACGACAACTTTGCAAGAAAATATATGCAAAAGGAAAAGGCATCGGTAAATTATCGGAAATGAGAGCTTTTCTAGTAACGATTCCAAGAGACATCCCAGTGGTAATATGTCTCATATCTATCCAGAAGATTAGAGTTTAAATCCTATAAATTGCATATGTTGTAGTTAAGATGTTTTTAAAACAGTAATTTGTACTATTCGTATTTTGCTAGCGGACTCATTGAATTGCGTCTCTACCTTCAGCAGTGGACTCGTATGTCTTGTTTTTTTGTTGTAGCATCACCAAGTGTCGTACTTCATTTCTTTCCGCACGACAAGTGTTAGGGTCATTGTTTGAACATTGAAAAGTGACTTCTAGAAGTGATGGGTATGGAAGTTGGGTCATCAAGACAGTTAATAGACAACTGATGAAACTATTTATTTGTTTGTAGCTTTTGAATTTAAATTCATGTATCATTTCTGATCTGTATTTAAGTTTGAACATATATGTCATTAACATGTATTGGTTACGTAAATATCAAATTGTTCAAGTTGGATTGGTCAGTCAGGACCTTAAGTTTTAAAGGCCATCATCTGCAGTTCACAAGTTTTAAACAAGACAAGAATGTGATATTGATCGTAACCTTTGTCCTTACAGTTCATAAGTTTGTGGCAGTTCAAGAAACAACCCGGAAGGTGACGAATATCAATGACTCCATCCTAGAGGTAATGATATCCGGTAACATGTTCTACACGATCCGTAATGATGACCAATGAGGCCTATAAATAGAAACTTGACTTTCATCATTTCTCACTCGAACCTAAATCTCAAAATCCAACCTAGATAACGTTACATTCGAGGTATTCACAAGCCATAGCCAGTCCAATGGCATCCGAAGGATATCATGTAAGGTTTCATTTAGCTTAAAAAACTTTAAATACCTTCCGGTTATTGTTATTTAGTAGGCAACCTAGCCTTAATATCAAGATGAGTTAATAGGTGGTATTTAAATTTTATACATTGATTATAATGGTAACAGTATATTCATTGTGTACTGTTAGTAAAATTAGTGGTAATGTGCCTTAGGCCTTAGCAACGTATGTGTAAGACTGAAGACGGTGTGCACATTTAAAAAAGTAAAACAGAGATATGTATGAAGTTGAAATGTTTGTATATTAAAATAAGCACATGCATAATAAAGATAAAGTATAAAATATGTTTATGAGCAATATGTTAACTCACTAGCATTACTGGCTAACATATGTTTTGTTTTAAAATTTATGCATCTTAGGCAATCCCTTAGGACCAAGGTGAGCGCAGTTAAGGCCTATCAAAGAAGAATTATCAAAGAAGATTTGTTGTATAATTTTATACTTTGTAATGATTGTTGTAAAATCAATTGAGAATATGAACGCGGAATAACAATCAATTTAAAGATGATCTTAGAAAGAATAAACGTGAATAAGAAACTTCAAATGATTATTAGTGATTGAATGATTTCGGATTCTTTCACCGATTACATGAGGTCCTTATTTATAGCCTCCAACTAACTCTAACTAACTCTCAACTTAAATTGAGAATTTACATAAAGACCCTACACTATATCTTCCGAACGGAAATAACCCTTCGGAAGATTTCCAACTAACCATATGTATACTTCGGAAGAAAAAATCAAAGTACACAACAACACCCTTCCAAAGCAAACATAACCTTCGGAAGATATCAACTCAGCTTCGGAAGAATATGTTAAGCTTCGGAAGAAGAAGACTTAACCTTCGAAAGTTCACTTGTATTGGGTTTTATACTTCACAATCTCCACCTTAAAATCCAATACAAGATTTTAACCAACTCCCAATGCATCCAAGCAAAACTTGAACTTTACACCAGGTAGAGACTTTGTAAACACATCTGCTGGATTCTCCAAAGTAGACACACCTTCCACTTTCACCTGCCCAGCATTCACCACATCCCTTATGAAGTGTAACTTCACATTAATGTGCTTTGTTCTCTCATGAAACATACTATTCTTTGACAACTGAACTGCACCCTGGTTATCACAGAATACCAATGAGCCTGCCACTTTGATTCCCAACTCAGAAACAAAACCATGCAGCCACATAGCTTCCTTGACTCCCTCAGTCAAAGCTATATACTCAGCCTCTGTTGTAGATAATGCCACCACATGCTGCAACTGAGCTTTCCAACTCACCAAGTTACCCAGTACTTGAAATGCATACCCTGTAATAGATCTACCTCTATCCAGATCCTTGGCAAAATCTGAATCCACATAACCAATAATCTGTCAACCTTCTCATGTTCATGATGCCCAAACACTAAACCATAGTGCTTAGTACCCTGAGATATCTCAAGATCCATTTTACAGCAACCCAATGAGCCTTCCCCGGATTTGACAAATACCTGCTGACTAACTCACAGCATACCCAATATCCGGTCTTGTACAAACCATCAAGTACATCAAGCTCCCAACAACATTAGCATAAGGTACTTTCTCCATATATTCAACTTCTTTATCTGACTTAGGACAATCAGAACTTGACAGTTTAATATGAGCACCTATAGGAACAGTCACTGGCTTCACATCACCCATCCTATAGTTACTTAGCACCTTCTCCAAGTAAGACTTTTGAGACAGTCTCAACACCCTGTTCTCTCTGTCCCTTGTAATCTCCATGCCCAATATCTTCTTTGCTTCTCCTAGATCTTTCATCTCAAACTCTGACATCAACATTCTCTTAGTAGCTTCAACTTCCTCCAAGTCTGAACAAGCCACCAACATGTCATCAACATACAGCAACAAATACACAAATTTGTTCTCACTGTATTCTTTAAAATACACACAACTATCATAGCTGCTCCTACTAAACCCATTAGTCACCATGTGTTCATCAAATCTTTTATACCACTGTCTAGGGGATTGCTTCAGCCCATACAAAGACTTCTTCAAGAGACATACCTTCTCTTCTGCCCCTTTACCTCAAACCCCTCTGGCTGCTTCATATAGATAGTCTCATCCAGCTTTCCATGCAAAAATGCATCTTTACATCCAGCTGATGAAGCTCCATATTCATAGAAGCAGTCAATGACAGCATAACCCTGATAGATGAATGTTTCACCACAGGTGAGAATATTTCATTATAATCCACACCTGGTTTCTGTGTAAACCCCTTAGCTACTAGTCTAGCCTTGTACCTAGGAGGTTCACCTTCAGAAATCCCATCTTTCAGTTTGAATAGCCATTTACACGAAACAGGCTTGTGACCCTCAGGATTATCAACCAGCTCCCATGTGTCATTTTTATACAGAGATTCCATCTCTTCCTCCATGGCCTTACACCATTTATCACTTTCCTTTACAGAAATTGCCTCAGAGTACGACAATGGTTCATAGATGCTTTCTTTTTCAGCAGCAACAAAGGCTAACGCAGACAAATCCATCCCGTCTCTAAACCTGAGTGGAGGCACCACTTGTCTCCTCTGTCTATCCCTAGCCAACTGGTAATCATCCAAACCACCCCTTGGCTAGCAGAAGTACCTTGATCCATACCTTGATCACTCACACCCTGCTGCTCCACCTCAATCTGAACCCCACTCTGATCTTCAACCTTTGACTTCCCTTTTTCTAGAATGTCTTTATACATAACATTCTCTTGAAAAACAACATCCTGCTCACTATCACCTTAGGCCTGCCCCCTTCTAGCCTCCATAACCTATACCCCTTAACACCCTCAGGGTATCCTAGTAGAAAGACACACTTACAAGCTCTAGGTTCCAACTTCCCTTGACTAACATGAGCATAAGCCAAAGATCCAAACACCTTAAGTTCCCCATAGTCACCCTTTCTTCCTGACCATGTCTCCATAGGTGTCTTCATGTCTAATGCTGCTGATGGAGACCTATTGACCAAATATGCTGCAGTGGAAACAGCTTCAGCCCAGAACATCTTGGGTAAACCAGAACTAGCCAACATACACCTTACTTTTCAAGTAAAGTTCTATTCATCCTCTCAGCCAACCCATTCTGTTGAGGAGTCCCTGGCACAGTTCTATGTCTAGCAATACCATGAGTTTTACAAAACTGATTAAACTCATGACTGCAGAACTCCAACCCATTATCAGTTCTTAACTTCTTGACCTTCCTCTCAGTTGAGTTTCCACAAGGACTTTCCATTCCTTGAATTTACTGAAAGCATCACTCTTATTCTTCAGTACAACAACCCAAACCCTCCTAGAGAAATCATCAATCAAGGTCATAAAGTATCTAGCACCACCCAAGAATCAACCTTAGCAGGACCCCATAAATCAGAATGAATGTAGTCTAATATCCCACTTGTGATATGCCTGGCTTGTGAAAACTTTACTCTCTTGTGTTTACCAAGAATACAAGTTTCACAAAAACCAAAATCACAACTGCTCAACTCAGTCATTAGTTGCTGTTTATGCAACTCCACCAGTCCCTGGTGACTGATGTGACCAAGCCTCCTATGCCACAACATAGCCTTAGAACTACTATCACTTGAAACAGATGCTACCTGAGATTCTACTACACCAGCACTATCTAACAAGTAGATATTATTCTCCCTTCTACTCCCAGACAATACTACCATTGATCCTTTCATCACCTTAGCCTTACCATCTCTAAGACTAACATGGTAACCAGAACTCTCCAATAGCCCTAAAGACAACAAACTTCTTTTAAGACTAGGGATATACCTTACATTATGAAGATCTACTTTCATACCATTCTTCAATTTCAGAGTCACAGTTCCATGACCCACAATCTTGCAAGGTCTATCATCCCCTAGCTTCACTGATCCAAGATCTTCAATCTTCAGTTCTTTAAAGAACTCCTTCACAGGTGTCATATGGTATGAGCAACCTGAATCCATAATCCACTCACCCTCTTTACCACTGCTTGTAACAGCCAACACATCTGCACTTTCATATCCATCAGAAGAATCATCATGTGCATTGTGTCTGGAATGAGTCTTTGATCCACTTGATTCACCCTTCTTTCTTTTCAAGTCAGGACAATCTTTCTTGAAATGCTTTTCTGATCCACACACATAACACCTCCTCTTGTACTTGGACCTGGACTTTGAGACACTTCTCTGCTTGAAGTTTCTTTGATCAGATCTTCCCCTGACTATCAAGCCCTCTCCACCATCTTCTTATAATCAGGTCTCTTCTTCAATTCCTTTGAATTGAGAGCTACCAGCACTTCTTCCATGGTAAGTGTATCCCTACCATACATCAAAGTATCCACAAAGTGATGATGGCAGAGATGTCAAGAATATGATTGCTCGGTCTTCATCCTCCAACACAACTTTGATGTTCTCAAGATCTAACACCAATTTGTTGAATTCATCAGTATGATCTTCAATTGACTTCCCAGGAGCCATTTGGAATGTGTACAAACGTTTCTTGAGATACAATCTGTTCGCAAGAGACTTTGTCATGTACAGGCTTTCCAATTTTGACCAGACCCCTGCAGCAGACTTCTCCTTCGAGACCTCTCTGAGTACTCGATCCCCCAAGTTCAAGATGATTGAACTGTGTGCCTGTTCTAGCATCTCCTTCTTCTCCTTGTCTGACAACGTGTCCGGCAACTTGGATTCCCCGGCCAAGGCATCTACCACTCGTTGGTGAACGAGCAATGCCCTCATCTTCAACCGCCATAACCCAAAGTCGTTCTTCCCGTCGAACTTCTCAACTTCGAACTTTGTTGACACCATCGTTGCCGCCGATCGATCTTTAATTGAATCTTGATTCTCAATTGAGCCACTAACCAGGCTCTGATACCAATTGTTGTAAAATCAATTGAGAATATGAACGCGGAATAACAATCAATTAAAGATGATCTTAGAAAGAATAAACGTGAATAAGAAACTTCAAATGATTATTAGTGATTGAATGATTTCGGAGTCTTTCACCGATTACATGAGGTCCTTATTTATAGCCTCCAACTAACTCTAACTAACTCTCAACTTAAATTGAGAATTTACATAAAAGACCCTACACTAATCTTCCGAACGGAAATAACCCTTCGGAAGATTTCCTACTAACCATATGTATACTTCGGAAGAAATTCAAAGTACACAACAACACCCTTCCGAAGCAAACATAACCTTCGGAAGATATCAACTCAGCTTCGGAAGAATATGTTAAGCTTCGGAAGAAGAAGACTTAACCTTCGGAAGTTCACTTGTATTGGGTTTTATACTTCACAATGATAATAAGATTATAATAGAGATCGATATGTTTTCGGTGTTAAGTTGTTATCAATTAGTCACATAGAAAGCCCAAATCCTAGGTGAGTGTGACAACTTTATTACTCTAACTATAAATGATTTTGTCATTGTACTCAACCTTTTACGCCAATAGATTATTATTTGTTACCCGGGACTTTATATAATTTCAATTCTTTAAACCTAGTATAATTTTCTATTGTTTTCTAATAGTGTGTCTTTTTTTCCTCAGGTGTGATTTCTTTTGCCCCGTGCACCTTGGCGACACACAGTTCTTCAAGACATACTACTCAGATCAAAATTATCAAATCACCTGGGTTTAGAGTTCCATCTTCAAGACACTATTAAGAAACAAACTTGTAGTTACACCTGAAGAAAATACGGCATGAAAAGAGTCATGAACGTTCTCGAAACTATTACAAATAGGCAAACACATCCCATTTTCTACTCTATTTGCACATTTGCTTCAGGAGTACATATGTAGATTTTAAGCAGATTTGAGTGTTGTGATAGATTCAATTCCATTACAGACATAACATGATCCACCTAAGAGAGTGATTTCAAAGGGAGTGTGATTTTATCAATATCAAAATCCACTAAAAAGAGAATCGATTTCAACGCATCCAATTCAAGTTGAGCAGGATCATGACTCGGAAATAAAGCATAGGTGAGTTACCAGTGTTCTTTTTTTTTTTTATCATGTTATTATATACTGCTGCTTCCGAAAACACTAAACAATATTAAGGGAACACTAGTCCACTCATAGATGAACTTACTTGAATCCTTTTTAAGTGTTCAGTTTGAAATCAAACATTGTTGAGAGTCCACATTTAGGCAGGCTGTAACCCAATGTCCCAATCACTCGAGATAGTTGATAATAATGCTTAGATTAGTCACTTTCTGTTGTATATGAGTTTTATGGAGGTTGGATGATTGTGATATAGTGCAGACAATCTACCTGTGGTTCAGGGTTGGACATGACTTGGTAATTTCCAGGTCTAATGATGGTTCTTGCAAATTATTATTGGGTCTTTTGCGGTTGGTTGGCCGGGTCATAAAGATTTCCGTTTATGTTTCAAAGAAGGGCGACCTCATGGAACACCATGATGGGTGACACACTAACTAGCCCCGTGTTAGAGCTAATAGCTTAGAGACAACCACAGCTATCATGCGCAGGGGCCACCTACTAATAAGCTTTGCATTTGAGCACAAGGCACACATTTTAAGTACACAAATTCCTCAAAATAAACTCCGAAATTAAAGGAAGATTACAAGAAGATACTTAAGCACATTGACCAATCCTTCAATAGAGAACACCTTATGCTTGATAGGTCTGGAAGGATCACTCACATGAGATTACAACGTAGATAGTTTTCAAAGGTACAATTATGTTAAAATTCCATGCCTATATTCAAAACGAAAATGAATAAGGCATGCATAAACAGCTTGTACCATACAAGCCAACAATGCATACACACGCAATAGTGAACAATGATACTATAGCAAGCATTAAATGAACTAAGAGCAATGAAGTCTAGAAACTCCTTAGCATTGTTGTACTTACAAAAACAGTATACGCAAGTATATGAAAACACCGCAATGTTTTAACAAGATGGAAGAACGCATCACAGGATCCGGAAGTTGCATCTGTAAAAACAAGTATATGAATCAGAGAACTGATCAAACAGGTTGAAAGTAACCGAAAGTTCATTCAAACGCTTATGTTAAGAAAATTAAGAAAATAACTATATTATTATTATAATACTTAAGTACATTAAATATTTAGTTTTTTTAAAATAAAGATGGCATACCCAAGCAAGCCACGGCCTCGCCATGTTCTAGGTGTGACAGTGAGGTTAATCAAAGTCCCTTGCCTCATAACTAGCATAGGAACAGGAAGTCCTTGATTCATTTGTGCTTCAGATGCAAGCTTTGGTAGCAAATTATCACCATATTCAACTTTCCCAAACTTCACAATTTGATCTCCAAGTTGTAAACCATCCTCTGCTGCTGGTGATTCCTCACTTATTTCATCCACCATTGCAAATGGTCTGCTCACATCCACATCCATGACACTCATGGATGAACTTATATCCACAACACCTTGGCTATTGGAACCTGCTATATCACCTTGTAGACAATGAAAAACACAATCCTATTATGTTATAACAAATAATAAATGAAGTCATAAATTAAAAGAACCAGCATATTTTTATGAGTTAATCAAACTGTTTAACAATGCTAACCTGAGTCCATAGCAGTTGATGATTTAGAAGGAAGCCTTGATGAATGGAGCAGTTCAATACTTTGGCTTATTTTCTCTGTGATATCCTTGTGATCATTCCTCAGCCCTGTATTGAGAAAAGGGTGAGTAGAAGTTCAATGAAAAAAAATGCATCAGTTAATTTCTAGAGACATTGATTTTGGTGGAACCTTCAATACTACAGAAAGCAAAAACGGCAATCATTAATCAAAAAAAAACATAAACGAATTTCTGAAGACGCAATTAAATCAGGGAAATCCAAATGCGACATAGGTTTGACATAAAAGAAGAATTATTATGATTTCTACATAACTGAGTCATATGACAATAAAAAATGACCTACAAAAAAACACTAAAATTAGTTCATTTCAATGGCAGAAATGATAGTTATCAGACCTGCAAGTCTATGTCGGTCAGCTCGCACTACTGGAATGTCAATGTCTGACCTCGGAAAGCCCTGCAGAAAAAGAACTTTTCAGAAACGTACTTCAAGCCAACTTCAAATTCCCAAATGGCCAAATGTATTGTAACTTTTATAACATGTGGTTAAGATCATAAAGAGATGCATCAGTCAATATTAGTTTGATACTGAAAGCTAATAAGTGCATGAGATCTCATTCAACATGGGAAGTTGGATTAAAATTACATGGAGTTAAGTCCTAAACTATCTGCAACAGATAGAGAGAGGTACAAACAGATCAACAGACCTTAAACTGATCTAGATTCTATAGTTTTGACCAAAACATAAGGAACTGAATGATACTCACAGGGACAATCATCACATGTAATCATACATTTTTTAAACATACTGGTTAGAATGTTTGTGTTTAACTTAGTTTGTTGAGATCTATGAACATAGTCATAGCAACACAAGCTTCTTGCACCTCCATCAAAGTTCTTCCAATAGAAATACCTGGGTTGCTTACTAGTGATAATCTACCTCAGCATACTAGTTATCATGATACTATCATCAAACGCTTTCTGGTAGAATATTAATAGTACTGAAAGAGGGCAACATGCACTTTAGTTAACTATGAGGGGGTATATTGTAAATACAAAATCCTTAAGTGTGTATAAGTAAGGAGTCAAAAGCAACCTCAGCATGGGTTGTATCTTTAATATTTAGACCATGCAAATAAAAAACCTCATATATCTCACTGTCACAATGAACACCAAAAAACCCATTTTCCATCTCAAAATCTACAACTTCCGTTTTAAATTTGCAATGTCAGCTTAATAATTCTTATTTATGATGCATCCACCTCTGAAAAGTACTAATCTCTAGTGCCATCTACCCCTAAAAGTAAAAGTTTGTCATCAATGTTAGGAATACAAGGACAGCTGTATGAAAAATTCCACATCTTTTAGTTTGCGAAAATGGGTAATGTGGCTTCCACTAAATGATAATACATTGCCATTCTCTTCACTATCTGCTTTTCCACCTCCACCACCCTCGCATGTACAAACAAAACTTAAACTGACAATGATGTGATGATATACCAACCCAACAAAGCTTCCTTCCATCATAAACAAGTCAACAAACTAGTAATAGCGATAAAGACAAGCTCATAACTCAAAGGGATCACTTCACTCTGCTTTCATAAGCCTTATAAATGATACACTGATACACATTTAGCATAAATGACACTGTATCTATGATAACAGAAAACGGTCAGAAAATAATATTTCATACAGACAAGGCATTAGCTAAGACAAGAAGATAGAACCTAAGCATACATCATAATATGATATGTAGAACATATTCATTTTCACTTCAAATGACCATAATCTCAAACTTTAAGATAGCGATGGAGGCCCTCAAGCTTCTACAAAAGGTTTTCCGACAAAACATTAAACCTCACACCTACTGCAAATCAAAGATGCTAGTGATATATCAATCTTTAAATAAATTATCGCCAATTATCAATTCAAAAATTACTCTAATAAGGAGCCACATATACACAAAATTAAAATAATGATAGAGGTATGAGAATGAATTGCCTCAGAGTCGACGAGATTGCCGGAAAGTCCAGGGCCGCCTGGCTGACAAAGACGCTCGATGATCACGTTCATCTCCGTCTCCAAAGCACTCCTTTTCTCCATTAACTTCTTCACCTCCGACTTCAAATCTGTTGCCACCATTTTCAAACAGTTTTCAATTTTCCGATTTGACGTTAGGGTTAGGGATTTTAGGGAACTTCGGTAGCTTGATCAGCACACAAACAGTCTCGATGCAAAGTTCATTTGGATTTTGGAATACGATTGGTAACTTATACATAAACCCCCTGTACTACTGGTATTAAGCATGTTTGACCTTGTAGTTTTGATGCTTCTAAAACGATATCTTTGTGTTTCGATAAATATGGATTAATGAACAAATTAAGGAGTGTGAATTAAACAAAATACCCTCAACGCAACACATGGACAATAAAAAGAAAACACTTAACAAAAAAACTAAAAATTCTATAGACATCATCTTGCAATTGTTATAATATATAATTAATTAATTAGTAATTCTCATTCACTCATGGAATTAATTCAAGACTCGAAGACATCTTTAATTCTGACATGAAGTTATTCATTTCATTTTGCAGCCTAGAGTTTAGAGTTAGAAGCATACTATGTTATTTTATTTCATTTGGGGATCAGTAATCAGGGTAAGGCTGCATACATCAGACCACACTGTGATCCGACCTCTCGAACCCTACGCAAAACGAAAGTTAAGTCAAGCATCGAGTACGCCAATTTATATGTGTAAAAAACATATCGCATTAGAAAAATCCTTATAACAACTAACATGGGATCCTCAACTTATCTACGACAAATTAGATTGTTTGCATAACATAACAAACCATTCAACATAGTTTGCTGCTATGAATAGAATAACATTGGATTCACTAATTTTGATAAAAATTATTAATAGTCATAAATCTCTTTGACCTATTTACCCCAAATAAGATTCCGTAATAAACTGTGTCAACACTTAACATGACGCGGAGTAGCATAGACGTATGGAATGACCGTACTCAATAAGGGACTATTTGGCAGCATCTGAATCAACCTCTTAATGGTTCAGACTGTTTGTTTCGCGAGCAAATGTCTAAATGGTTCAAACATTTGTTTTTGAATGGTTAAGCATTATGTTAATGTTGAATGGTTAAGAGGTCTCACGCTGAATGGTTAAGACCTCTTATCTGAATTGGTCAGAAATTTGTCTTTGAATAATTAAGCAATATACTAGTTCTTAATGGTTCAGACCTCTTAATGATTTAGATCTCTTATTGGTTCAGCACTTAATCATTCCGAAATTACCAAACAGCTCCTAAATCAGTAGAGATGAAAGAAACATAACCAACAAAAAAAGAATTCGTTATCAAGATTCCAATTTCATATCTATGAAAAACCTCCTAACTTAGAAATAACATCCATCACAAACTACCTGAAAATCACAACTACTTCTCAAATGAGAAGATCAAAACTTAATTTCCCTTATCTTCATTATTTCCTTCAGTGATGCTCTTTATTTGTTAAAACTCAAAAAGCATCAACACGAAGAGTTGGAAATCACCCATTCGACCAAAGTAGGAATGGCAAACCCTGTTGCAGATTTCTTTTTGTCGTTCCAGACGGGACCCGCCATGTCAATATGCAACCATTGTACCTTCTCATCAACAAACTGAAACAAAACACAAATGTTTAAGATAAAAGATAACATAGTTGTTATTCTTGTTCATATTCTTTTGTAGTTTTGGACTTATGGGGTTAACACAAGCAAACTGACTAGATTTTTTTTTTCTACTTTTCATAAACCATGTTGAGTCTTGGATTTTTCTTTGATCACATAGCGTCTTAGCTGCTAGATTTCAGTTACATTTGTCAGATTGTGAATTGTTGCGGGTTGTTAAGGATTAAAAGAAGGTGCTATACGAGTACAAAGCAGAAAGAAAAGAGCATGCAGTAGGGACCTGCTTTAAGAAAAGTGCAGCAAGAATAGAACCACCCTGCCTGCCGCCGCTATTGGCCATATCAGCTACACTTGATTTCATCTTTTCCCAGTAGCTCTCCTCCATTGGCATCCTCCAAAGCTTTTCTCCGGCTGCTTCTGAGGCTGCAACCACCTCCTTTGCCAGCTCATCGCTCGGCGTGAAGACCCCTGTTTTAGGAGTGTCATCATCAATGTTACACTTACTTACCATGAATAAAGTAGTGAACATCTTACAATTCTGATCTTTTAGAAAGTTCAACAAGTAGAAGTTCATATTTAAGAAACATAAGGTACATTCTCGAAACTGTAAAAAATGTTTACGTGCCTTCATTATCAATGTCACACTTTAGTGTGTATATTATACAAAAATAATAATAATAATTTCTTTATGGTGCATACCTGCAATTGAGGGCCCAAGAGCGATTATGCATGCCCCTGTCAGGGTCGCCAGATCAACTATCTGCGAAATTGTCAATAGACAAGTTCTCACACGTAAATAGTCAAAAACACACGAAGAATATATAGAAGTCACAAAAAACCATCATGGCAACACACAAGCATGTAAAAAGAGTTATACCTTGTCCACACCTTGGTTGCAAGCATATACCAATGCATCAGCAAGTGTAAGCCTTCCTTCAGCATCAGTGTTATTTACCTAAAACCGATATTAACATTGATTATATAAAGTTTTTCATTTATATGTATTGGATCGACTTCTCGCACTGTGCTAATGAATATTATGCATAAGCAGGGGAAGTACCTCAATTGTCTTTCCATTTGAGGCTGTCACTATATCTCCAGGCCTCATTCCTGTTCCACTTATCATGTTTTCACAAGCTGCTACAATAAAATGAACCTGCAATGGAAACGCATGTATGCTATAAGTCGTTCTGCAGCTTTAATACGTTTTTAAAAGTTCATATATTATTGTAACTAACTAGAAAATCAAGTGGAAAATTACAAAAGTAAAAGCTGAGAAATTAAAATATTTCTTTTACCTCTACACCAGGCGGTTTAATTTGACCAAGAGCTTTTGCAGCACCTAATACTGCAGCCGAGCCTCCCATATCAAATTTCATAAGCTCAATGGAACAACCTGGTCCCGTTTTAATGTTGTAGCCACCACTGCAAGCAAAAAAGATAACTGTTACATGCCAAAAACAAATACTTACTGAAAAAATAAAAATACTACCTGTCAAAAGTGAGTCCCTTTCCTACCAAAGCCAGCTTCTTTTTAATGGATCCACTTGTCGGTTTATAACATAAATGGATAAACTTAGGAGGGTTTGCAGAAGCTGCAGCCACGCCAAGATAAGAGCCCATTTTCAATTCTTTACATTGTTCGGTGTCCAATATTTTCACACTAAAAACATCGCTATAAGTTGAAGCGATCTTTTCAGCCTCTTGTGCTAGTGCCGCTGAGGTATAAGTTCAACAGAAAAAAATGTAACTAACCAGCCAACCATCACCAAATTGATTTGGAAAATGTTGTTTTAACAGATTAGATAGCGTGAAGAAAGGATGACTAACCAGGGGTGAGAACATTGGCTGGTGAATTCACAAGCTCTTTTCCCAAAACCACCCCTGTGAAAACATGCTCGGTGTACTTGAGTTTCTTCTCTAGTTCAGGTCCAACTCCAAGTCCAAGAAAGTCAACAGATTTTAAAGTAGGTTTCTTGGATTCAGATTTAAATCTGTTATCTTCATAAGTACCATGTAATGCCCCTAACATCATCATATAGCACAACAATCAGATTCAAAAGCAATGAAGTTGGACGAGTTATGTATGCACAAACATGGGCAGAATAGGTAAAATACCAGTAGCTATTGCTGATGCAGCTGTGATCTTCAATATGGGAGTCAGGTCTTCTGAAGAAGCAAGAATGATGGCAACACAGTTTGCTTGATAAGCCTTTGCTGATGAGGCAATAGACTCACCAAGCGCCCGAAAAGCTGATGTAGATGAACCCGTGGTGCATTTTCCAATCCCAAATAACCCGACCCGTTTGGGTCCATGACCTGAAAGCCTAAGAACAGTGGACTGTCCCGGTTTTCCTGTGAAGTCTTCCTCGGTAGATACTTGGAACAACAATCCACCATGTTGAGAATCTATCTTTTTCAAGATGGAATTTTGGAACTTTGAGTTATTGTCTTTCATCATATCTTTCTCTGTCACACCCACTGCAAGCATATCCCCCTTCCATTCTACTATATCGATCTCTTTCGCAGCAAATGAGATCTTTCGTATTTCGAAAATAAGAGAATAAAAGCTTAATTTTTGGATAAAGAGACCAAAGTAAATGTTTCACTATCTTGATCTTACCAATTACTCTGAGATAATATCATCAAGATATGATACAATGTAACATATTAGCCATTAGTGATTTGATGAACTTATACTAACATTCATATAAAGCTATTACTCCACCTAGATTTTGGATGACACAATGTCATCTCATTTAGCACATATCTTATATAAAGTGTATGAATACTCATCAAATATTTAACAGTCTAACAGATCAATGAATCATTCAACATATACCAAGGATTTCGATAACTACTAATCCCAAAATCCAAAAACAACCTCAATCTATGTTTCGATAATCAAAATCCACTGATTCATCAAATATATCAGAACCCAGAAAACCCCACAAAGAACGAATTCATCAAGATTGTTAACAACATTACAGGCATTCAAAACCACTAAAAGATGTGTCAAAAGACGATGAAAGAACAGAGAAAGAGAGACCTTGGGGGGATCGATTTGAACAGGAAGAGTGAGACCAAGGGTGGTCTTAGCAAGATCATGAGCCATGGGAGAACAATGCAAGAGATTGATGGTGATCGAAATTGGAGGTAAAGATTTGTAATTTCTTGAAAATCGAGGAATATGGCTTTAAAGAAGTCGATCGAGGAGGTTGCTGTTACTCTAAAGGATGTCGTTTTGTAACAGGGGTGGTGAATGTATGTCAGCAATCTGTAGAGATGGGCGGCTCTGTTTTTGTATGTATTGTGTTCTTCAACGTTTGCACAGATTTGTGTTATTGTGTATAAGGGGTTATTTTAATGTATTTCACTTGTACTTCTACTCGATAAGCCCCCAAATACGAACGTATTATAAGTTGAATATGGATGTATTCAAGCTCAAAATGGTTATATAACAACATGTACAATTGTTACTTTGTTAGACATATACGAGTTCAAAACATACATATGGGACGTATAGTTGTTTACGAATGCTTATACGCGCTCATAAGTCTCGTTAGAAAAAAAATCCATTAAAAGTGATCAGTATACATTTATCAATACTAGATGCGATTAACCAACAAGTAGGTAGATTTAATTTCTTGATTATAGTAAAACAATCACTTTTCTTTTTTTATTTTTATTACATATATAAATATTTTTTACCCCAATTTCGCCTTTACCCTCTTTATGGTTCGCTTTCTTAGTTGCTTGTTACTTTGGCCACTCTTATCTCCTTTTTCCCAGCTTTGACTGGTTCATCAAAGTTCAAACTACTACAAAAAATATATATATATTTGTTATATTTTCAAGATTTTAGCATCATTTTATTTTCTATATGATAAAATAGATCATTATTATTTTTCACATTCGCATAAAAGAAATTTATTCAGAAGCTTATATTCTTATTCTTGTAATGTTACAGGACAAAATGTCAAAATGGAGCTACAACATTCAATTGAATAGAAATTTTCAAGAATTATAGTGATAATTGCTTAGCAAGAAACCCAAAAGAAACACAAAGCAAATAACTTGATATAGAAGAAACATAAACCGAAAAAATAACATCAAGAAACTGCGGAAGTTGTTCCATCTTCAACAGCTGGTGGGTCGAGTGGTCGTACTGTTCTTGGAAGCATGAATTCAGCAAAAATTGGATAGTGAGAAGACGGATAATGACCATCGATGTTATCATTCACTACTTCACATGAAACGGGCACCAGTGATCGGCCTCTGAACAGAATCCAGTCTATGTGCAAATCTTGAGTTTGGCGATCCCAGCACAGGCAAAGTGCGCGGAATATTAACTTGAGAAACTCAAAAGCTCCTTGTTTGTTACCTGAAAAAAAGTAAATAAAAATGAAATAACATAATTGATGGAAAGTATATGTTTATCACAAAAGGACGGGTTGGATAACGGGTCAGGGTTGAAACAGGTGATTTGGTATGGGTCAAAAGGGTCGGGTTGACCCAAAACCCCTTCATTTTATCTTTTCTGCTTTTCTGTGAATGACTAGTGTGTCAAATAAGATTGCATTGATCGGGTCAAAATTTCCACCTGAGGGCTAGGCATAACTGACTTGGGATCGGCTTAACGTGAAGAAAATAACGATACCTTTAAACCCATGATATGTGTGTATTAATGACATATTTTTTCTCAACCGAGCATTGGGCCATGCATCTCTCATATCACCTACAACACCATGTTCTCTGAAAAGCAAGTAGTGTGGTTAGTACTTAGACCATTTACTTTGACCTTTAAGGTCTAAATAAACTTAAAACTCACATTGGTATCATGTTTCCAACAATTTCTCAGAAAATTTAGACAATTGACACCGATTTTATAGCACGAAATTAGTATGTTTAACATTAAAGACAAACTGCATCTATTATTTTATATACCTTGATCTCCCAAGAAGAAAGCGCCCGGTGGTTGACTCTTTTGGTGTATTAAAACCTCCACAGTATACAACTGGCAAGCTAGGAGGCAATGATGCGATATGCTGCCATGTCAGCAACGCACTTCGTCTACGAGCACGAGCACTGAACTCATCCATGTTGGTGTTTACTATTTGGAACGAAAAACCAGGTGGCTCAACTCCTTTCAGTTGAAACGTGTAGATATTTTGTTAAGAAACAACATTGAGCAGCAAAAAAACACAGGAAAAGTTATTTAAAGGGTAATTGGATGTGTGTTTTCCAAGTGACTAGAACAAAGCATTCAGGGATGGTGTTTGGATGTCCTTTTTATTTGAAGTCATGAAATAAACAGTTGTATAACTGTTTGATAAATACTGGTTATTTATGAAAATTAAATACAATAATACATGATATGACTAAAAAGGACAGTCTTGTGAAAAAAAAAGATGAGATCAAAAGTCTCTAATTAGGTTTAAAGAACGGGTAGTTATATAACCTGGTTTAACCCTTTGATAACATTAACGAGTTTTGTAGTATCTAGTATGAAACCTGATTATTCGACCCCATAATAATTTAGATAATCAAGAGCTGAATCTCTTCATCCAAACATCGAAGCGGAGTATTGCGACTATACCCGGTTAATATTTTTAAGTTATAATGATAAACAACATATATGCTAGAAAAGGATATTGCCCATGTAGCAATGCATGGAGATACGCTTCCCCATGACATGCTTCCTGGGACGGAAGGCGACTCTGATAACCAAAACGTTCCGCCTTCTAACAACTCCACCTTTTATAAAAGAAACACAAAACAAGAATCAAATAATTGTAAGCAATATTAAAGATATAAGCTTATTTGTAGAATGAGTGCATGATGTATTACCTTTTCCTTGTCATAGAAAATGGTACAACACTGATCTGCAACATCTTCAGATCCTTTCCTTGAAATCCCGAATTGATCATAACCTTGTATGTTTAACAAAAAGTCACGGTTTTAGTCACGTTTAAGATGTCATTTGCTCTCTTTTCTCAACAATTAGTCCAACTTCACTGATAAAGAAAACACGGTTCAAATTACATCTTCATTCTCTTCATGCTCCCTTTGTCGTCAAAG
Source organism: Flaveria ramosissima (assembly GCA_025215565.1). Lineage (NCBI taxonomy): Eukaryota > Viridiplantae > Streptophyta > Magnoliopsida > Asterales > Asteraceae > Flaveria > Flaveria ramosissima. Next base: position 18,756,549 of record CM046039.1, on the reverse strand, counting down.
AGACAACACTTTCTATTTTGGGTCGTCTAAAGAAAACACAAGTTTCTTAACTCAAAGAGATTTTTTTTAACATACCTATCTGTCAAGGGTTGCATTAATTATTTGACAAACATAGGCTTTATCAAACTATGTGTTAAGTCAAACGGTGCAGACTACTCCAAATGATTTCATAGTGCTTTATTGACTCGAATCAAATCCTCTTCCTAACATTCACCACAACTTGTTTCAGTCTACATGGAAAACAAGCAAACTATCATGAACTTAGTTTTAAAAACGCATGAGGTGCTCCGAGGAACTTAGGTTCAAAACCCAAGGCATATTGAGGTGCAATCTTCACATACATGAGGCTTTGCTCTATGTACAACCAAAATAAGATTTATGTACAACTAAAATCTACATCTCTCTTGTCTCTTTATCCATCAACCTTCTAACCCTGACATTGACCAATTTTGACCCACATCTGTAACAAGCGCAACCTCCAGGCGCTGTGGCGCTTTTCAGATCGCTGCAAGCCTCGCGGCACTTTTCTAAAAACCAAGATCATGTAACATGGAATTTGAATACTATCTAACAACCATCACAATCATTTCAACATGGTCTCAAATGTAATCAAATATCATAGCCAAAACTTCACATAAACTAAATGTTTAAGCTATAATGGGGCTTGATTTCAATCATAAGCAAACATTACAAAGTTACAACCAAATCAGCAGAAAATAATTTTTCACAGTAAAGATCAATCTTAAGATAAAGCAGTAAAACGAAAACATAAGCAGAACCATTACCTGGCAAGCATTGTTGAAGATAATCCAGCTGAGCCTTCACACCTATGAACACATGAACAAAAGATTAAAGCTTTCATTTTCAATAGTAAAAAGCCAAATCAAATCAATATACACTCATCAATAAAAACCCAAAAAGAAACAAACCCAATCTCAAATACACAAATCAATCAAGACCCAGATAATCAATCACCCCCCAAAACCAATGAATCAAGAGTATGCATCTTACAGATCGTACACACCTTGTTGAGTGCAGAGTATAATCGGAGAATAACTAGTGATAACGCTAACACACAAATCTTTCCTCTTTTCCCAGCAATTTGGACCATCTTCTGGCTGATCTTCAAGAAGATTGAAGGTCATTACAGTAAGAGAAACACTCATTTTGCTATTTGGTTGCAAATAAACCCTAGTTTTGAATCGACCCCAGATCTTTTAACCTCCTTACATGGCGTTTGATTGAAGTTGCAGGCTGAAGAAAGCAAAGAACAAAGATCGTAAAGAAGAAGATGTGTGATTAGTCTTTAGGAAAGGTTTATGGGTCGTATGATGGTCAAGAGAATTAATTGAGCACTAGAAGATGCTACAGCTGGAGCTCTTGCAATTGCTTGTCGGGATTTGGATTTTGAAATTTCTCAAAGTTCGAAAATTTTGATAAGAAAATCTTTAAATCAAAATTCTCAGAGCTGCGAAAGGATTTTGTTTATGTTTTCTCATAAAAAGTTAAGGGTAAATATGTGAACATGATTTAAATAACACTTAAAAACTATTTGTTTTTACTGCTGTAAAATTTCTGTAGTCTACGGATCACATTTGCAGACATCTGCAGAAAAAAAGGTGGACCAAACCTCTGCAGTCTGCAACAAAAAGAGTGATTGTTTTTTTAACGTCCGCTACTACTAAAATCAACTGGTGGTGGTATATAGCGGTGTTGGACGGTGGTGGTGATGGTAGATGGTGGGTGGTGGTGGACAGTGGGTGGTGATGGTGGCGGATGGTGGTGGAGGCGGAGGCGGACGGTGATGGACAGTGGTGGTGGCGGACAGTGGTGGTGGAGGACGGTGGTGGTGTGTGATGGTGTTTAATCATCTGCAGACTTTAGAAGTGGTTGTGCAAAATCTGCATCATACAGACCTCGCGTAGACCTTTTTTCATGAAAAGTTTTTCAAAAAAAACACTCTGCAGACCTCAACGTTTGCGCTTGGTCTACGCGGCGCAGAAAAAGAGGTCAGAAAGAACTTTTCTGAAAAAACAAACACCCCCTTATTCTCTGAAGCAGTGTCAAACATTTGTCGTACTCAAAAAACAAAAGAAAGAAAATCTGTAAATCTCTTTAATTTGTGCAAATCTTTTTGTAAATAGTTTTTTAAGTTAATTATTTTTTTAACAGCAAAAGGATTTTTATTTCATATATCAAATTCTAGCAAGATACTAGAATACAACACCAGCTTACAAATTTACATTTGAAACATCAACGGCACAATATCTAACTTTTTGAATCTGTTCTTTATCTATAAAAATGATAGGGTTTTCCCTCACACATGAGGTTGTCAACCGAGGCTTTTTATATTTTCGTGAATCAAGCTATTTCTTGCTCTTCATAGGTTTCATACTTATACAAAGATTATCGCCTGAATTAGTTTTTTCATCCATATGCTTCCAGGAGTCGTATGTTGAATGATCATGAGGTCTTTGACGAAGACTACGTAGATTTGGGGGATTTTTAACCACGTTTCAACTAATGCCCACAGATGATTTGCCGTTGGACAGGCCACAAAAAAGTGCTCAAATGATTTTGGTAGCACCTCGCAACCATAAAGGCAATATTGATGCCTTTTCTCAATAATTTGTAATAATTTAAACTCACATCATTTATGCTAATTAATTGACTATTTGTTTATGATAATAAATAGTATTACTAAAATACAAGATCATAAGTTTTTATAGCCTGTTGGTTCCAAAACTAAGACAAGTATATTAGTATTCTGATTATTCTTTTAACAACAAACACACACTCATCTAATATTAGATGTGCTCGGTTGTTTTTTTAACCAGTCAAGTATCAATCGTATTGATTAATGGGCTAGCAAAAAACCTGTTTCTAAATAAGTAGTTTAGGTTCTAGCCGGTTTTGTGTCGCAAATAGCTTATGTGTAACCGAATCAGTTTATAACCGAACCGCTTAAAAAATTGTTTTTCTTTTAGTGCTTAAGGCCATGTAAGCAAAATTTACATATTTTATTTTTTTATTTTGTTTTACTTTTTTTGTGTTTTTAGAGGTAATATAACCGGTTATCTTTTAGAGTTTAAGGCAATGTAATTCGTAAAATTTACATATTTAACTTTTATTTTATTTTTTTTGTGTTTTTAGAGGTAATGAAATGTTGTAATCTAACCAATACATTCATACTTATTTATACTAAAACATGAGGTAAAATGCTCAAAAAACATGATCCCAACGGCTGTATAAATGTTATGAAACGGCTCTTTTTTAGTGGGTAAGGGTAATAGTTGTTTGTCCCTACTAAATAAACTGGGTTTTTTATGCGTTGCGTTCCTTGAAACCCCAAACATGGGGTACATACGATTAAGATATGTTAGGAACCATTTTTTGTGATACCAAATAATAACTTTTGGTGTGGAAAGCGGGTTATGTTGGTTAACCGGGTTTTTTTCAGACACGTAATTCTAGTGTTACTTTTAAATCTAAGCTATTAACAACTATTAGATTCAAACTATCAATCTTATGAAAAAAGATATTGTTATGTTCATATAGATATCATTAGATTATAAGTTCTTTAGTTTTGTAATTAAATTATGAAAAGAGGCACCGTTATGTTCATATAAAATATCATTAGATTATAAGTTTTTAGTTTTGTAATTAAATAAATATATAAGGTAAAGTACTAGAAAACTTTAAAAGCTACTTTAATAAACACTTTATTATTAAATAACACCAAAATAATAATGTCATCAGCTTTAATGAGTGTGCGTCGAGTAAGCAGGAGTCGGTCTCAATTGACAAAACCGAAGAGATTGAAATTTGGTTATTGTATCATGATTTTAAAAATTATTTTATAGTTTGATTCTGCAAGAATTCTTTAAAATTAGTTCTCATAAACTTTGTTTTTTATCTTTTTCATAAAAAATAAACAAATCACTAAAAGTTTATAATCTTAGAATTAGAACAAAATGAAACAAACTTTTATACTTCATTTTATGTAATATACTTTACAGCTTTACTTAATTATCATCGTATGTGACTCGGGTTTTATGCTATGTTAAATACGAAATTAGTTTCACTATCATAATTATGAGAATCATATAATTACTTGTATGTAACATGTTGCTTCAAAAATCCACACGGCTAGACATGTTGACTCGGGAAGCACTGTTGGTTAGTGACTTATTTAGTTCAGATCAAGTTTGATCAATGTTGCTACACAAATCTTAATCTAGAAATTAAGGTCCGGAAGCAATGCCAGGATGAAGTTATCACCAGGTACCAAGTTGTGAAATGCCTTGACTTGAATCATGATCAATATCTACAAGATAAAGAAGATACCGTGAGGCTCGCCACAGGCAGAAGGGGCTTCTTCCCGTGACTAACATCCGCTGTGAGAATAAGTATTTTAAGAAGAAATGGTAGGTTATAAGTTTTTAGGGGTCGAGAGAAGGTGTCTTTCACCTGGTTTGAAGGTTGATATTATAGTGTTTCAATCCTGAAGCTCTGGATGTCGACTCTATTTTAGAAAGCCGACTACATTTGTGTCGGAACTTCTTTAAACAGAGAGTTTCATGACCTTTTAGTGTAAAAGGTTTTCTTACATAATATTAATGCACTTTGTCTCTATAGTTGACTTTACCCTACTGTCATCTCAAGTTGCTTCTCTACCTGGAGTCACTATCTCCTTAGATCTTGACTCTTACCTCTTGTTGTCTTGCTCCCTGATTATATTCTCTATTGACCAATGGACGTCTTTCTTTCTTGCTAAGGTTTTATCTTAATCTCTACGAATTCTAAGTGTAGAACTCCTTAAGTCTGTCTTCACTGTGTCGCGGCTTAGGTTCCCGTTTTCCTGTGGGGCGCAGCTTGAGGTGCATCCTTCCTCAACCGTGCTTGTGATATGTTTGGTAAGTGTGTGGTTGTGGACAATTATCATGGGGGTTTTAATTGGGATGCAACTAGTGGCAGCCGCGACTGGATCTTTGACCCCAGCCTTTGCTTTATTGTGGCAGTTGCGGCTTGAGTCTTTGACCCAAGCCTTTGCTTTATTGTGGCAGTCGCGGCTTGGGTTTTTGACCCCAGCCTTTGCTTTATTGTTTTACCTACCATTATATTATCTGAGTTGGGTTTGTTGCTTTGCTTTGTTAAGTCGCGGCTGGGTTTGATGATATCTCTACCCGTTGTGGCTTTAATTTACTTATGTTGATATCACGCGCGGCGGGGGTGGGGGAGGGAGGGGGTGATGTACCCTATCAGTGGAAGTGTACTGTTTTTCTTCTCCTAAAATCAAAATATGAGTTGTAACAAAAAAAATCGTTTTTAACTTTTAAAACATATACATAATACATGAAACATATAAACTCTAGTTCGAGAATACTATATTCTTCATACATTACAATTTTACTACTCAAGAAAAACGAGTAAATGAAAGACACGTAAAAGAAGTTAAGATTCATAACTAAAAACATGTGTAAAACTTTTGTGTAAGAAATATTTTTGATACTTTACTTATAAACTTGAAGTTATGTTGAATACAATATATTAACTATTTGACATTCATTATTTAGCTTGAAGCTTTAATCGGGGTCATATAACGCCTTAAAAAATGTTATTTGTGTATATATTTTATTGTGTCCTAAGTGCAAGTTTTCTATTTATAAAACATATTTTATTGTATTAATTGTCATACAACATCTTAAAGAAATGTTTTGGTCATATTTTATTGTGTCATTCGCAACTATTATACAGCAGACGGTTCGTATTGGTTGAAGTTTCTCTTGTTTTCGCTTTCAAGATTGATGATCTTCTTCAATTCAACAAAAAGACCAAAATTGGTAACGCCAAAAGAAAGATAATGCATGCTATTATCCTATCTTCGTATTGGTGTATATGGAAAGAAAGAAATGAAATCGTCTTATAAAGAAAGTCTTGCATCAATAGGGCAATCAACTAGATCAAATCGTGAGGATTTTTATGAGTGAAGAACACACTAAATAGGATGGAGTTAAAATTGAAAAATTGATGTAAATATCATTTAATCACATATATGTATTTGGTGTTGCTTTTCTCTAGTGTAAATAAATTCATTTGTTTTTCGACATTGACAAGTATAATCAAACCGTTGTGAAATTACGAAGTTTTAAGCTAGTATCAACATTTATGGTGATTAAATGATGCAGAATTTATCATTCAATTATATGAAACAACTATCTTTTGATAACAAAAACATTCAAATGGTTAAATTTAGCGTTGCCTATGATCAATAATATGAAACAACTATCTTTGGAAAAAAACTTCAAATGGTTAAATTTAACCGGTTTCGAAAAACAACAAATGAAATCAGCCATGTTGATTAAGCAGGGTGGACAGGTCAAAACACTTCTATATGACAATTTGAGCTATTTTAATTGGTTTAAGAGAATTTAAAATTGTTAAGTTTATCTAAAAATGATAATGATAGTTTATACACAACTACAAATCCCAAAAATAAAAACAATAAAAGTAAATGGTTGGTTAAGTTGACACGATCAATTTCAATTTCAAATCATAAACCAAATTGTAAACCACTATACTTCAAATCCTTATTAAAATTGTATGTATCTTTGCTTCAGTTTAGATGGTTAAGTCAATTATAAAGGTTTACGAAAAATCCTACTAAAATTATAATTTTATTTAATTAAAAACGCTTATTTATTGTTCACTTTTGTGATGATCCTTGAGCAAAAATTTATTCTATGAAACAGAACTAAATTATAAAACAAAGAAATATATTAAATCCTTAATTTATAAAAAGATAGTTGAAGTTTCAAACCGACTTTTGTCAATAATTGAAATAATATAAATTATTGGAATTAAAATTTCATCGTTCAATCATAGATGTTCAGGACTTGAATTGATGGTGACTACAACATATGATGTGTTTTATTTATTCTGTTATATAATTGTTGAAAACATATTCTTCTATCATCGTGCACCTAACTTATATAGTTTTTTTAGAAAATAAAGTTACTTATCCAAATATTTATATTTGGGTAGGGGTCCATTTTTCAATCACTGGCTTGGAAAGTGTTTTAAATGAATGATTAGAGTGAAGCCGTATATTCTTAGAATAATAAGCTGATACTTCGGATTTTGATGGTGACTACACCATATGATGCGTTTTGTTTGTCGTGTTACAATTAGGGGTGTTGATCGGGATTTTCATATTCTTTCCTGTCACATCTTTTCCGTAACGATCGACTAATAATATATCCAAATATTTTACTTTGTTCCTTGGGTCTAGAATCAAAGCAAAGTATAACAACAAGTTCATTTTTAGTATGTCCCCAAAATACTTATCAAACTTTGGCTTCATTGCTAATGCAATCTGACAGAGACTAGGAGTTTTAATGGCATTATCTAATACACTACGAATAAAGTATATCTCTTCTATGCATGAGTTTGATGTCACATAATTTGTCCTAGAAACCCTTAAAGTAACATCGTAAAATGGTTTTAGAAAATGACATAAATCTCTAACACTTTGCCAATTAACAATTGTAACCACCCCAAAACCCGCATTTCCAAGGTCAGATCTAAAGTCTGGTTCTTCAAGATCATATCTCTCAAAGGTTGTTTCATAAGCTTGTGCAACCTCTAACATGTGGTAAGTAGAATTCTACTTAGTTGGTACATCTATAACTAGGTGTTTTGTTGTATCAGCATAACGATCTTAGCAAAATTGTTAAAAATGTCGATTCTTGAAGATGATTGTTTAATCCACTTAACTATCCATTTGATTTTCTTAACCGCAGTATCAACTTTTTTAATTCCATCTTGGACCACCAAGTTCAAAATGTGTGCAACACATCTTATGTGTGTCCATTTACCATTTAAAAGACACTTGTTAGAATTTCAAAATACTCTTTTCAAAAATTCGACTACAACATCATTTGAACTTGCATTATCAACTGAAATTGTAAAAATGTTTTCAATTCCCCATTCCATCAAACATTTTTTAACCACTTTCCCAATGTACCCTACGGTGATTCTTTTGATGACAAAAGTTTAAGATTTTTTTCCTCAATTTCCACTCATTATCCACAAAATGGGCAGTAAGACACATGTAATTGGACTGTTGACCAGAAGTCCAAGTGTCGGTGGTTAAACAAATCCTACTAGTATTCATTTTAATAAAATTATGAACTTTTATTTTTTCCTCTTGAAACAACTGATATACGTCTTTCGTGATTGTGGACCTACATGGAACTTTAAAGGCTGGCTGACATATGCTCATAAAGTACCTAAAACCTGCTCCTTCGACCAAGCTAAATGGCAATTCATCAAGTATTATCATGTAACATAGAGCCTTTTTGATTACTTTTTGATCAAATTCCCAGGATGTTATTTTATTTCCATCCCCATGTTGGAATGCAATTTGTGTTTGTCCACTACTAATTTTAGCTAAGTACGGAGTACATTTCTTTAGATGATTTTTAAAAGATTAGTTGTACCTTGAGATTTTGAGTCGGCCTTGTAGACCGAAGCACAATGAATGCATTTTGCTTTTTTAACTCCCTTTTCGTCCGTGAACTTTTCAAACTCCCTCCACACATCAGATCTTGGTTGGTAAATTTTAGTTTTCTTGTTAGTTACGTCACTGTAAACTTTCTGGATTCAAATATTGGTATCAACAACAACAATAAGAGATGATTAAACAGAAAACTCTTATCAATAGTAAAAATGAACAATCAATCAAGAATCAGAACATTACAACTTCAAATATGAAAACTACCAATCTGACTAACTAGACAAGCAACGATGAGTTGCTTGACATCACAGATTGGAAAGAAGATCTATATTGAAGATGATGAAACTCTTGATCTCAAACGAGAAGAAAACCCTAGATGACGTTTTGTTCTAAACAAGAAAGAGACGATGAAACAATATAAAGGAGCATCACTTCGGGACACACAGCATCAGTCCATCCACTTTAGAGAAAATCAACAAGCAGCCCTTCCACAATAAGAATTTACAGAATGCACCCTCGAACAATAACCAAACACAAAACAAACAAAAGAAACAATAAGAATTGAATTGAAGTAATATTCAATATAAAATTTAACACCCACCCTCAATTCAATTACTTAAATAAGTCTACAAGACCCAGTTTCTCACACATTACTTTATGTTGACTAACACCAAGACTTTTTGTAAATACATCAGCAGGTTGATCAGCAGTATTTATTTTTATAATTTTGAAAACTCCTGCTAAAACTTTTTCTCTTAAAAAAAACAAATCAATCTCAAAATGCTTTGTTCTCTCATGAAATACAGGATTAGCAGTCATAAGAATAGCAGCACTGCTATCACATGAAATTTCAATAGGAATAGGACAACTGACCTTCATATCATCAAGAAGCTTTCGAATCCATATTAACTCACAGCCAGTAGAACACATAGCTCGATATTCTGCCTCAGCAGAAGACCGAGAAACAGTATTTTGTTTTTTACTTTTCCATGATATAAGACTACCACCCAAGTAAACACAAAAACCAGTTACACAACGACGAGTAGACAACACTTTCCCCAATCAGAATCAGAGAATCCTTTTAAACTAAACTCAGATTGTTTTTTAAAAAATAACCCCATTCCAGGATCAGATTTCAAATATCTCAATAATCTCAATGCAATTTTAAAATGAGATTGAAGAGGTTTTTGACTGAGACATTGTACAGTATAAGAAATATCAGGACGAGTTAGAGTTAAATAAATAAGTTTTCCAATTAAAGTTTGATAAACTGTAATATTCTCAAGAACAGAATCATCATTTCCCAAATTAGAAACATCAGATATAACAAGATTCTGTTCCATAGGAATAGCAACAAGTTTGCATGCAAGCATTCCAAATTCTTTTAGTAACTCCAAACAATATTTTCTTTGATTTAAACACAAACCTTGAGGTGTTTCAATAGCCTCAATACCAAGAAAATATTTTAAAACACCCAAGTCTTTGATAAGAAAACTTTGATTTAACATATGTTTAACTCTTGAAATTTCATCCTCACAATTTCCAGTTATAACAATATCATCAACATACACAAGCAGCATGACAATAATGGAACCACTAGACTTAACAAACAAGGACACATCATTCTTACTTTGAGTAAAACCAATAGACTTAAGAGTAGAAGTAAGCTTTTCATTCCACTGTCGTGGAGCTTGTTTAAGTCCATACAAAGACTTAACAAGTTTGCAAACTTTACCACTATTAGTTTTAGACCCAAAACCATCAGGAATAGTCATATAAACATCCTCATACAAGTCACCATACAAAAAAGCATTATTGATGTCAAGTTGAAACAATTTCCAATCATACTGAACAGCAACAGCAATTAAAGTCCTAACAGTAGTCATTTTAACAACAGGAGCAAATGTCTCATCAAAATCAATTCCTTCAGTTTGACTATACCCTTTAGCCACCAATCTGGCTTTGTACCTTTCTATCTCACCATTAGATTTATATTTAATCTTATACAACCACTTACACCCAATAGCTTTTCTATCTTTTGGCAAATCAGTGATAATCCAAGTCTTATTTCTATTTAATGCTTCAATTTCATTGTTCATAGCATTTACCCAGTTTATATCTTGACAAGCTTCACTATAAGATCTAGGTTCAACACAAAAATCAAGTAAAGACAGGAAAGAGACATTATCAGCAGACAGATTCAGATTGGTAAAGTTAACATATCGATTCACACCATATTTAACTTTTCCTTCAATAATATAATCACTAAACTTAGAAGGTAAAGAACCCACCCTTCCTGATTTACGAGAAGAACCTAGATCTATTGCCTCAGTGCCCTCAGGGATTGCATCAAATGATGCACTATCCTTTTCCGCATCTGGACTACCAGCGGTTAAGTCATGATGTTCCTCAACTAGGTTTCTACTATGAATCAAGGAATCAGCAGTGGGTCTAGAAGGACTGACATTAACAGCAGAGCTATGCTCAGTATCTGTCCTAAGCCTGCTGTCCTGGTCTCCTAATGAACCACACACATGTTCCTCAGCAGGAGAGGAACCTGACTCAACATTATCATCAGAGGAAACCCTAGGAAAAACACGTGACCCACCCTGGCTGGTAAGACCATTGGAATCCTTCCCTTCATCATCGGGCAAAACATTGTTTTCAGAGTTATGGGTGTCAAAACAAGCATCAAAAAAATTTAAATGAGTTACTTCAGATGATGTAGTTTCAGCTTGTTTTTCTTTTAATGGAAAACAATTTTCAAAGAATTTAACATCACGAGAAAAAAATATGGAATTATCATCTAAAGACAAAAGTTTATATCCCTTTTTTTCAAAAGAATAACCTATAAAGACACACTTAACAGACCTTGAATCAAACTTGTGATTAGGATTTAAGTTTGCAGCAAAAGTAAGACACCCAAAAGATCTGAGATGCAAAAGAGAAGGTTTTTTATGAAGCAACAGTTCAAAAGGCGATTTCCCGTTTAAAACCGAGGAAGGAGTCCTGTTAATCAAGTAAGTTGCAGTCAAAATACATTCAGACCAAAGTTTAAGGGAAATGTTACTTTGAAACAGTAAAGACCTGGCCACATTCAACAAGTGCCTATGTTTTCGCTCAACAATACCATTTTGTTGAGGAGTGTAGGCACATGAAGTCTGATGTAGAATACCACTAGTTTTTAGAAAGGAGTCAAATTGATTATTAACAAACTCAGTACCATTATCAGTTCTTAAACATTTTATGTTGAAACCAAACTGATTTTTAATAAGTTTCACAAAACACTGAAAATTGTAAAACACTTCATCTTTAGATTTTAACAAGTAAACCCAGACAGCTCTAGAGTAATCATCCACAATAGTTAAAAAATATCGATGTCCTTGCCTACTAGTAACTTTAAAAGGTCCCCATAGGTCAAGGTGAATAAGTTCACCAACAAGAAGTGATTTATGATCACTACTTGAAAAAGATTTTCTAGTTTGTTTAGCACGTTGACAAACTTCACAAGGCATATTGGAGTCAATTTCCCTAATTTGAAGATCATGACTCAAAGTTTTTAACACTTGAAAAGAAGGATGACCCATTCTAGAGTGCCACAACTTTACATCAGATTGGTCAGACTTAACACTGTTTCTACACACAAAATCATCAGACTCAGGGTGTTCAAAGTAATACAGGCCATTCACCTGTTTACCAGTCAGAAGAACCTTCGTCCGAGCGAAGTCCTGAATCCAACATTTAAACTCATCAAACCAACATCCAAGCTTATTATCTCTAGCAAGTTTATACACAGATAGGAGATTGACACTATATTCAGGGACCACCAACACATCAACAAGAATTACATTGTTAGAGAGTTTAAGTTTCCCTATTGATTTTATGACAGTTTTAGTTCCATTTGGATGACCAACAGTCATATTGTAACCAGACACATCAACTAAGTCAAACATAGACACTTCAGACAAAACCATGTGTTGATTTGCCCCAGAGTCAATAATCCATCCCCTATTATATGTGGAGTCAGGTTTAGAAACACCACAGAAAAAATTACAGTTACCATCGAAGACAGTACCTGCCATATTTGAGATCCCTTGATCTCCAACAGTGTTATTACCGAGAAGAGACATAAGTTTGGCATATTGATCAGCAGATAACTGAAAAGACTCTCCTTTACTATCAGAGGAATCACACACAACATTGTTAGATTTAGGTTTATTTCCTGAGACTTTCCCTTTGTAATTCGCTGGATACCCAATTATTTCAAAACTTTTTTCAATTGTGTGACCATTTTTATTACAGTTGGAGCATTTCATAGAGGAACCTTTTTGAAAACCCTTTTTTATGTTCCCAGTTTTAGCCACAGAAGCAGCAGGTTGAGATGGGCTTGAAGAAGAAACCTCTCTATGAGACTCCTCACTGGATATAAGAGCAAAGGCATTTTTAACAGAAGGCAATGGTTCTTTGGACAGAATGGAAGATCTCAGAGGTAGGTATTTCTCATCAAGACCCATCAAAAATTGCATCAATCTCAGATTTTGATTATATTTAGACACTTTTTCAGCAGCAGCACATGTACATTTAGGTAAGTCAGTTAAAATATCCAGTTGTCTCCACATTGAAGACAACTTATGATAATATTCAGAAATTGAATTACCATTTTGCCTTAAACAATTAATTTGTTGATGCAATTTGAAAGTAACAGACCCATCTACTTTTGAATACGTTTCTTTTAATTCAGACCAGACATTAGACGCACGTTTAGAAAACACTTGACCTACAAACAGTTCCTCAGAAATAGAATTGAGTATCCAAGACAGAACTACAGAGTTACATCTCTCCCATTGTCTACCAAGGACTTCATCAGTAGTAGACTTGACACAAGAACCATCAACAAAACCAAATTTATTTTTGACATTAAGAGCGAGTTCCATGGCATTAGCCCAAACATTATAATTGTCCGTACCTTTCAGTTTTATGGACACAATAGTCAAAGATCCAGTATCACTAGCATGTAAGTATAGAGGATCACCAAAATCAAGACTACTAATCAGAGTAGGAGAAGGCGCAGGGTTAACAACAGCCATAATAGAGACAAAACAAATTATACACACCCAACAGGAGAAAGAAACAAAACAGCAAGGATCACACAAGCACACAACCTGCGAAACTCCTTCAGGAACCAGATACCCGGTCAATTGATTGACTGGCCAAGTATGAAAAGGAGGAGCAGGTACAGATGACAAACAAAAACACACCCCAAGCACTCAAAGCAAGATAAGATCAATAACTCATATAACAATGCAACATTACTGGTCCATCTAGCCCAGTCCAAGAATGCCTAAACAGAGAAACAGATATACAATGCAAATGAGAGCAAGGGAAAGAAGATCCTTACAGTCGGTCCAATAGTATGAGAATACCAGAATATCAAGATGATACCCAAGATACACAGCGGAATATGAACTTTTGATTTGCGGAAGACTAACAGGCACAGCTTCAACAGAATAGCCTTCACTTAGGGCTATTCAACCTTGAGAGGCACGCCAGAGACACGAACAGTCACCCGCACACTAGGGTTGCTGAAACCCTAGAACGATGCACAAGACTTCACCAAGATTCACCCCAAACTTCAGAACTCTCCCAACACAAGAGAAGGAGGAATCAACAAAGGTGAAGAAACCCCAATAATGAGAACCCAGCCCAGAAACCCTAGATGATCAATTTTTCAAAAAATATGAATCAACAGAGCGATAATCGAGAGCACATGGCTCTGATACCATGTAAACTTTCTGGATTCAAATATTGGTATCAACAACAACAATAAGAGATGATTAAACAGAAAACTCTTATCAATAGTAAAAATGAACAATCAATCAAGAATCAGAACATTACAACTTCAAATATGAAAACTACCAATCTGACTAACTAGACAAGCAACGATGAGTTGCTTGACATCACAGATTGGAAAGAAGATCTATATTGAAGATGATGAAACTCTTGATCTCAAACGAGAAGAAAACCCTAGATGACGTTTTGTTCTAAACAAGAAAGAGACGATGAAACAATATAAAGGAGCATCACTTCGGGACACACAGCATCAGTCCATCCACTTTAGAGAAAATCAACAAGCAGCCCTTCCACAATAAGAATTTACAGAATGCACCCTCGAACAATAACCAAACACAAAACAAACAAAAGAAACAATAAGAATTGAATTGAAGTAATATTCAATATAAAATTTAACAGTCACTTATTTGTGGGAGTGGATCATTATTACTATCAAGATTAATCTTGTGTTCTTGAGTCGAATCATATGTATTTGACATCTGTAAATAAAATAAAATATATACATTAGAATAATCACACCTCAAGTAATTTGAAATCACACATAAACCTTGATACATGAAGCCTCACAACTTACTAATAATACACATATTATATATATACGTGGATGCATGCACAACATTCATAATTCTTACCTTGAAGTTTGAAACTAAAATAAAGGTTGTTGATTTCAGTTGTCGATTTGAAGTTACTGCCGTTTGAGGTTTGACTCTCAATCATATATCTCAATTGCATATTAATAATGATAAATTGATAATAAATAAACCTTGTAAAAAACGGAATTCAAATTCAAATTCAAAAAAAGCTCGAAATTTTGCTCGTTCGGTTTTCCGCTCGGTTGTAAACAAACCGAGCGGCTCGGTTCGGTTTGAAAACGAACCAAGCATGAGCAAAGGCACGCTTGCTCCGTCGTGCTCGTCGCTCGCTCGAATTATTTTTAGTTTAGTTTTTATATATTATATATATGTTAATTTATTTAGTTATTTATCGATTACAAATATTTGATTTCTTTAGTCAAAAAATCAAACAACCCTAAAAACCTTAATTCTCTAATCTTTTGTTCACTTATTAACTTTTATCACAATTCAAATCTCACAACAGCCTCTGCCCTCTCGACATTCAACACTCCAGCAGTCCAGCCCTCCACAGTCCACTCTCCAGCCCTAAACCTTGCTCAGTTGCCCCCTGCGGCCAGCAGCGTCACCCTTGCGAACAACCACCGACACTGTTGCACCGCCCCTGCGGCGAGCGACCCTTGCTCAGTTGCTCGGTTGTCCCCTTTGGTCCTTCACCATTTCACCTTTACCTTCATTGTCCCCTAGGATTCTGTGAACAGCCTCTCAACACCGCTGCACTGCGGCGCCACCGCCACCGGATCTGCTGCCTCAAACGAACCCGACTTGCATTTCCCGACCTTGTTCCTAATCAAGGTATCTTAAAATTAGATTTGTTTCTTTTAGTCATAGAAGATGTTAGATTTGCTTCTTTTAGGCATATGAGATGTATTTACAGAACATTTGCAAAAGGTGGTGAACATCTCTTTGACGATTTGGTTGTTAACACGAAACCGAGCAAAACCTAGCACTCGGTTAAAACCGTACCAAGTTCGAGCATGAAGTTTGCGCTCAAATATGTAAATTCGAACCGAATCGAGCCGCTCGGTTTGAAACCGAACCGAGTTGAGTAGAGCTGTGTTCGGTTCGATTCAATTCGTGAACAGCCCTAGCTGCTAATGAAGATCATATCAGAAGTACAAAATGTTGATCGTATACCAAACAAAAAGAGAAGTTCAGTAATTTATCCAAAGGCTCGAGCTTAATTCCTAAGATTCCCTAATCACATATTTAAAAGGTATTCATGTGTAATTTATAAAAGTGTCTCAAGATATTAAAAGTTTATTCCCAAATGGGTGTTTATTAAAAACTTATTTATTAAAATGGGTGATTTAATTTTTTTTTTACCAAAATGGGTGTTTTTCAAAACTTTTTTCTTTATCACTCCTAATGTTATTGGATAAACCAAATTGTATTTAGAATAATGTTTTTGTTTTAAAAATGCTTAGAAAAGTATCTAATAAAATTAAAAATACAATTTATTGAATTCACATTTTTAAAAGGTTTTCTGAAAATGTTTTAGTTCTTGTATATTCACGTAACATAAGTAAAATATCACATTAAATTTTTGTCAGCTTTGGTGAATTTTTGTTTACGTAAACAAATTATATTTAAATTGTCGCTTATATGCTTCTTATGTTTATTAAAAGAGTCTTAAAATAATTTTAAAAAATGTAATAGCAAAAGAAATTCTTAATTAACAAATACAAATGAGCTTTTTAAAAGCATTTTATAGAATATCTCGATTGATTAATTTTCTATGATAACGCAAAACTGAATGAATGTGAAAACTACAAAAAATATAAAAAGGCTTCCAAAAAATAAAATACACTTTTAGTGAATGAATGTAAACAAATGAACTTGACGCACATTAATAAACGAACATATTGCCGAACGTAAACAAATACAACTGAATTAACACATCCATTGTCTGTGTTTGTTTAGTTCATATTGTTTATTCATACTCATTCATTTGTTAAAAGTGAGGTCATAAATGAACTTTCAAGTATTTACGACCCTAGTTACTACTTTAAAGTATTGTTTAGTTCATGTTCATTCATTTATTTACGACCCTAGTTACTACTTTAAAGTTTGTAAATAATATTGGTGTGGACAAATTTCAAGTATTGTACTAACTTATAAGTGCGTATGAAATATTTTATAGACTCTGATAAACACTTAAAGAATATTGATAAGGGTACATGTAAATTAATATTGCAAGGACAAATTATAAGTGTTGTACCAACCAAATATTTATAAGTGTGCATGCAAAATTTTTATTACACATTTAAAAAACTTCTTATAAAAATAGAATAGAGTTGTTCACGACTTATAAGCATAAGATTGAAAATGTAATTTTCGAACAACCGCTCTTGATATTCATTTAAAAAATATTTCTTACGCGCTTTTAGAAAACAAAAAAAAAGATATAACAATTTAACACTTTCTTTATATTGAATTAACTATTTATATGTAAGAGAAAAAAATTCGCGAAAGTTGACAAAAATCATGAGGTTTTAGTTATCTTTCTACTCTAATAAAAGGGTAAATGAGGTGCCACGTGTCAGCACCACAATCATTAGGGTAACACGTGTCAGCACCACAATCATTCTCATTAAAATTTTCCCGCCTCTCTCTCCTATTAAATAATTACCTTAATTACTAATAATATTATTTTAATACTTTTTAATAATTAATAAATTAAGAAAGAAATCTATTTATTAAGGTTATTTCTAAATAAATTGATATTTTTAAATTATCAAATTTTGGAGTTGTAATAAGAAACTTTTTAAAAATGACATTTTTATATGGTTTGTTTTAAAACAAAATATTTATTTTCAATAAAAGAAATTTAAAAACAAAATTTTGAAAAGTTGATATTACCGTTTTTTTATTTCAGTCATATCATATCTTAGAATATCATTGTTTAATTAATAAATTTATTATATTAATATTTTATTTATTTAAACCGTGTAATACACGGGTTTACTAAAGCTAGTATTACATAAATAATAAAAGACTACAGTTTTTTTAGGAAACCTTTTTAAGAAAATGAGGATCCAATAAACTGTTTTATTGATTTAATTAGAAATATTTTTAAAACAAAACATTATTTTAAATATAATTTGGTTTGTCCAATAACATTAGGAGTGAGAAAGATTATTTTTTTTTGAAATATATCCATTTTGGTAAATATTTTTCGAATCACCCATTTTGGTAAATAAGTTTTTTCTTAACACCCATTTGGAAAAAAACTCCTTAATTACTAAGATCATTATAAATTGTAGGGAGAATTACATATATCCCCCTATAAATTTCATCAATTACATATATACCCAACTTAAATTTTTAATTACATATATCCTCTTGTAAAACTTAGTTAATTACATATATACCCAAATTAAAAGTTTAATTACATATATCTCCTTATAAAACTTAGTTAATTACATAATTATGATTTATTAAACATAAATATTACATATTTACCCATTTTATTACTTTTATTAAAAATAACTTATATAATTAGTATTTTACTCTTATTTTTATTAAACTAGAAAATTATGTTTTTCTTTCTTTACTTGTTTTTCTGGTTTTGATTATTTATTAATATTTCTATTGTAAAGGTTTTTATGTTCTTTTTGTTTTTGTTTTTACCTTTTTATGCTAATTTTTTCGGTACATGTACGAGACACTTGCAGTCTCATTATGCAACATAAAATTATTTGTTCGGATCATGTTTCATAACGAGACCGGAAATGTCTCATACAGTAACCTGGAAAAACTTACCATCAAAAGGTAAAACACAAAAAGAACATAAAAAACGTGAGTATAGAAATATTAGTAAATAACTAAAACTCGAAAAGCTAGTATAAAGGAAAATTATAATTTTATAGTTTATTAAAAATAAGATTAAAATACTATTTATACAAGTTATTTTTAATACAAATAATTAAATGGATAAATATGTAATATTTATATTTAATAAAGCGGATATATGTAATTAAACTTTGAGTTTAGGTATATATGTAATTAATTAAGTTTTAAAAGGGGATATATGTAATTAAACTTTTAATATGTGTATATATGTAATTAACTAAGCTTTACAAGAGGATATGTGTAATTAAAATTTTAAGTTGGGTATATATGTAATTAATGATGTTTGTAGGGAGATATATGTAATTCTTCCTAAATTGTAAACATGGTTGTTTGTTTGATATGAAATTTAGTATGATGTTTGTAGTGTGATTATGTTATTTATGATTTTATTTTTTTGTTTTGTGTTTTAGCTTTTAAGAACTAAATTTGGAAAAGCAAATATCGAGTCATAATATTAAAACGGATATACCTGAGAGTTATTAGTCTAGACTAGAGGGTTTTAATATGTAATTAAGTAATTAGTCTAGACTAGAGGGTTTTAATATGAAATATATAAGATACTCAAGAAAAAGTTTCATATTATGAAAAGCTAATCACTTAACCAGTGTGCTTTGTAAGCATGATGTGTGTGTTTGAATATGATGTTAACTTTATTTAATTGTCTTTTTGCTTACCATAACCACACTATGAAAAGAAAATATTCAGTCATGTTATTAAACTACATGTCTCTAAGACTAATTAGTCTATATTAAAGGATGATACTCGTGAGTGATGAGGATAAACTTTCACCCAAATATGTTTCACTCCTATTCCTGAGTTATATATGCTTCGTCTCATCATGATTAATTTTGCTATGATCCTCACACATGTTTCGCTCCTATTCCTGATTTATTTGATTTCTCCACCCTTTGATGTCACCATTGTTGGTTGCAAACTAAGAAGTTTAGCTTTGTCGTTAAATTACTGCCATTCGAATTGTTTTATCGATTGCATTCTCTCGGGCCTGGATAGTCATCAAGTGCATGTTAATAATGTCTTTCTTTGTGATAATTTATTAGAGGTCTAGACTTTGTTCACTCAACCGGACAATATCATGTATGTTTGTTGTATAATGTTATATTTCACCTCAATCAACCCTACACTTGGTTTTCCAAGCTAACTTCTACACTTACTATCACAAGGTTTTCTCCATGTGTATTTAACACATCTCTTTTTATCTACAATAGTGGTTCTGATATGTGATATGTTCCGGTATATGTTGATAAATCATTATTACTAGAAGCTTCTCACGTCTTGTTACGAATTTGATTGGGTGCTTACATTATCATTTTACGCTCAAGGGCTTCGGCTACTTATCTTATCTTTCTAGACATACGTGCTACATTATGTGATGACACATTTCATTTATCTTAGCATCCCTGTTTATATGAGCTATTACATCAGACTGCCTTATTGATTCTCTATCATTATCTACATCGGTTTTTATAGACAATAGCTTTCTCTAGGGGTTCATCGGTTCAGTTCGTTTTGTTCAGTTTATTCACTTTTGAATTTTTTAGGCATAACTAAAAACCTAACTGAATTGGGAGTATGACTAACCAATCAAATTCAACCAAATATATTCGGTTTGGATTCATTTAAAAACCAAAAAAAAAAACCTAATTTGATCGGAAAAAACCAAATTCACCCTTTGTTTATTCGTTTTAATTATTAACAGTTTAGATTACTTGTATTAAAATCACTCTCCATATTAGTTTCTAAAAGTACATATCAAATAATTAAACACTTGAATTACTAAGAATCTTGTTTTCTAAAACATAACTAATGGACTTTGACTTTATAAGAAATGAGATTTAAGACTACATGTTGATGATTGGGGTTGGGATTGCATATAAAAGTTTAGTTGTTGGGCTCAAATAAAACCACTTTGGAAAGAATGTGGCTGGGGTAGTTGGCTAAATATACAATTACAAAAAATTATATAAATTATAACATATTGAATTTTGTTAAACAGAATAAATTGAACTAATCGGATTCAAAAGTTATGTATAACTGAGCACCAATTTGAAAACTGAATTCACACTTCGGTTTTGGTTACAAACCGAACCAAAAACCGAATTCCTAATTCGGTTCAGTTTTTTTCAGTTGCATATGCGGATCAGTTTTCAGTTTTTTGCATACCCCTAACTTTCTCAGTATTCTAACATACTTTCGGAGGATCCACTTTTTAGGTTAGTTTGGTTTCTTGGTTCTTAGAGAAACCTATTTAATGACATTGGGTTGTCGTCAAACATATTTTGAGGTATACCATCTCCCCTGGCTTGACTATTCGATGATCTACTAGTTCCAGGTAACATGCTTATTCTGATGTCGAACGGGGCAAAGGTGTTCAGGTGATCATCATGACCCAACCTTATTAGTTTGAGTTCTAAAAAACAACACATTATTGCCCGTTCCAGTACAAAGGGACTAGTATCACGCTTTAGCATACACAACAGTAAGATTTGCTATATTATGTCCATCATGTATGAGCTTTATATTCTTATCACGTGTCCATATGCTCTATGTTGTAACAATCTTGGTGTCACATATTTAACAGTCAATCCATTGTTTCACAAATACACGTAACATCTTAAGATTGATCTACACTTTGTTCATATCCGAGATATAATTTTAACACGAACTGTTACTATCCGATGTCTCAATTGTTTCCCAAATGGCTTATTTCTGACCAAAGTGTTTTGATCCTTTCATTTCTGACTCTCTTTGGTTCAAGCTACGTGTTACGCTGCTTCGTTAAAGGGAACATATTAGACAGGTGGTGTGGTATATGTGGAGGGGTAGCATAGCCATCATGTGTATTATTTGTGGTTCCTAGTACTCCATTGTATTCAGCTCCAATAAATGAGGAAGCTCCTCATTGATATAAAGTTATATTTTTCGTAACGTATAACTTACACACCAAGTAAATCTTACTCCTAAAATTATACATTTTATTCGCTATGACATTTTTACGAACTCCTACCCACACTACCACTAAGCTAAAAAACCATTTGAATAATGCATAGTTATATACCATACACAAAAGTGCTTGATTTCACTACAAAACTAATATATATTCATATCTCTTTTTTACTGAAAACACATTTACCCATCAACCCACATAAAATAAAGCATGAAAAAGAGAGTGAGTTGAAACACTCGTGTTAGAGGAAGCTAATAATGTAGTAGATAATACAAGCCAAAAAAACTGCTACATAATGTGTTCCAAACTTCTACAGGACAAGACTACAACTATTGCAAACTATCGGTCACTCAAAAATTAAAACAAAATAATAGTAACTAAGTATGTGTTTTAATTAAGGGTTTGGAAATGAAAGAATCATGAATCAAAACCCTTGAAGTAGTTGGGTATGGAATTGTCTTCCACTGTACTATTAAAAATCCACACTCACAGTGATTCGTACTTACCTGCCAAACCGAACCAAGAAGTTCATTAAGTTTCAGTAACAATGTTTGGCAGTCGTGTCGTAAAACACATTCTTTACATGAATGGAATTGTGTCTTCAGGTTTCAGTTTCAGTCATTTTAAGCATCAGTCAAGTCAGTCAGGCACTAAACACATGGATAGAATATTGGTTGCAATCACACAAGAATCGCTCGAGATTTCTATACAACAATCACCCAGTTTCTTGATTTTCAACAGAAATTTGCTCAGAATCTTGATCTGGGATCACTTCTGATTGGAGAGATGGGGCAATGTTATTCACATGAAGCCAAGTGAGTTCCCATAAGCTGTCACCACCAAGCGCGCTTCTTTGAACCAAAACGCCTTTGTTTTTCATGACAATCAAGATGTTCTTTAAAAGCTCGGGGACTAGTTCTTGAAGCTTTTCGCTCTTTTTACCTCTGATTTTGGCTTTTAAGTACTTTTCCATCCGGCTAAGAACGCCTAACCATAGTTTGCAGAAAGTAGTTACTTGTGAAAGCTCGGGAAGCAGTTGTAGAAACACTTTAGAAAGAAGCTTTAGAGCCAACACAAGTGTTCCTTCCATGTTTCTGAAGTCTTTTTGAGTGTGTCCCTGAGAGATTTCTAGCAAGTCGTCTAGAACCGTGAAGATGACCATGTCGAAACATTGTAACCAGAGTCCATGCTGGATGTTGATCTGGTCAACACCGGTCAAACACATTTGTAACGATGAAAGAGCGTGGTTCCTTACATCTTCTCTCTGATCCAGACAAACTTTTCTTAATGCTTGCACTAGTCTGAGCCACATCTCTCCTATATCTTGATATGTTTTTGCAGCCTCGGTTTCCCCCATTGCTTCTCGGGCCTCTAGGGCCCACTGAGTTAGACAGCTGATGGACCCAGACATAAGATCGAGTGCACGAATGGACCTGTCAGCATGTGCAACACGTGACTCAGCAAATTGTCTTGCTGCATCTACGCATGTGGTAAAATTAGCCGGCACCAAGTTGATCCCGTCAGACATGATAAACAGAAGTGCATCAAATCCAACCTCCGAAGCTTCCGGATACCGAGCAGTGATAGAAAGTAAAGACGTAATTGTCTTCCAACCCATTTGGGAACGGATATGAGAAGCGTTTGCTTTAATTAAACGGCTCACTTCATGGGTTATTTGCTCACAATATGCATCTGCCACCCTGGCATCAAGTTTCAAAACAAGCTGAAGTGACCTCAAAAGATCATCTGCTAAATTTTCTTTGTAAGGAAGAAGCCGCTGACAGATTCTTAAAAGTCCAAAAACCGCCTTCTCAACAAGGGCACATGGCATGACAGTTGTCTGGACGATACCGGCTATGTGCTCATAAACACCCTGCCAGAGAATTACAATCCTGTCCCTATTGTTTAATGTGATTGCAATTAATAATTCTAAGCAGAAAACTGCAGTATCTTCATCTTCAGGAGAACTATTGCCCTTTTGAGGCCGCCCAGCTGCCCAAATGAGTGCCCGCGCAAGGTGCAACAAAGAATCAGCTTGAAGAAACTTGCTCTCAGTGAAAATACTATCGATATGACATTTCTGAATTGTTTGAAGAGTGCGTTGATGTGCAGCAAGTTGTTGTTCAGTGGGTTGGAGTCTTGGTTCCTCTGTCTCCAGAGATAAGAGTTGACTGAACCTGCCCATTAACCCGGAAGACCTCCTTGGGGTACTTACAGCTGGCATGTGAGCATTGGATAAGGAATTCGTTAATGGCTTCCCGTGTCCCGGTTCAGAAGAAAGCTCTGAATCATCAGCGGCATCGCTAGCAACTCGAGCAGGAAGAAGACCAAGCTTGTGCAGCTTCAAGATGCAATCAAGAATGTTCCTCCAGCCCGCACGAATAAAATCACCATACCTATTTATAATCGGAAAAGTACATCTTAGCAAAACATAAATTATGTGAGGTGAACATTTCAACCCATTTACTTATAAACAGGTTGATTTGGGTATGATTAATCTAAAGAAGGTCAAATCTAAAAATTTTGCTCAATGGGTAATAGGCAAAATGGATCAAATGGATTAAAAACTCAACCAAACTCCACTTTTATTGCATAAAACCTCCTCAATAAATTCATTCAAATTTACGTATGTATTGCGATAAAGTTTTTTTTTAGTCATAAATTAACATTTCTACTTGCAGAAAAGAACGGAAGTGTTTGTGGGTAAACCCGGAACAGACTGTTTCAACCCCACTACAAAAAAACAATTTTGACCCATTACACAACCCGCATGACCACCCATCTTGTGATCTCTATTATCTATTTCGTAATAAGAGACAATACAAGGAAACCATGGTTACCTATTGGCGATGGTGAAAACGGATATAGTTGCCAACCTCGCCTTTGCATCATCACCAAAGGCTAAAACTGGTTCTTCAGCAGAAGATGGGTTCAAAAGGGTGGTGAACTTGCAGAGAGAAACAACCAAATCATCCAAAACATCTTCAAGATGATGGCAGGCTGAAATTTTTGCAACAGCTAAGAACCCATCGATACAGGTTTGGAAGACATCTTCCAGCTCAGCATGTTCAAACACAACAGATATAGCAGCAATTGTTGGGCCCGACATCACAGCAAACATATCACGGTCAAGGTGACTTTTTGAATCTGATAAAATGAACGGTGCAGTTTTCTTAGACTTGTGCATTAAATCAATCCAACGGCTAGGATTCATTTCAGGGAAGACGGCACTTTGATCAGGGATTGTTCGTATTTCGTTTTTGCAAATTGAATCATAGAGCTCAGACAAGAATTCTCGAGGGAGATCGTTACCACCGTTGATGTGACGGTTATTTCTTATGAAATCCTCCTCTGTCATCTTCTTCTTAACTTGAACATTATGCTGATCTGTATTAAGCATAATTAAAGAATAAGACAACAAAAGAGCAGCATCTTTGTTAGCAAGGATCTGAGGTGATTGCTCATAATATCTCTCAGAAAACGCCTCCAACACTCTCTGAATCTTTTGTGATTCTCCTGGTAACCTAAATGTCTCTAGAAAGAGGCGTAATGCAGTATCCAGATTCATATCTTGAAAATCAAAAGTTCCAGCAAATTCATGAAGAACTAGAACACAAAACTCATCATGATTACCCAAAAAATCCCCGACAAGATTCTTATCTAAGCCAGCAGTGTACCTGAAAAAGCATGCCACGCTCTGGGGGTCGAGTTTGACTGGTAAAAGATGTGTTCCTTGAAGAAACTCAAGCCCTTTTTTGGGATCTCTATTAAAATGATCAGCTCCAATCATAAGCCTCTTTTTAATGTATTTTCTCCTGCGTACAAATGGGACCCATTCATCAGGATCACTGTAATTATCACATTTAACCATCCAAAAAGGTGTATACTCTTCGAGGTTTACTGGAGGTAACTCAGAACTAACTGGTGCATTGCTTATTCTCTCAGCCATTCCCTGAATTACAGCTATTAAGCCGTCTAAAGCAAGAATATGCATTGCAGATAATGGGCAGTTTACAGGGAATGCACTTTTGGATAACAAACTAGCAAGATCTTCAAATATATTGCTGCATGTTATATCACAATCTAGATTGGCATACATCTCCACCATGAAAGATTTCAGTCTACAAAAGTCAACAAGTGCCTCCATAGCAACCTCTTGCTGCTGATAAGAAGCTCCGTATTTGCTTTGTGCAAGTCTCAAAATCACACACGAAAAGAAAGCCTCAAGTTGTAGTTTGAGTTCTGTACGCAAATGTTGATATAGGTTTAAAACAATGCTGCATATCATTGAAAGAATTAGAGGGCTTGATGATAAGCCAAATTGCATAAGATTACGGAACAGCTCGTCTTGCACTAAACTTAATATTCTTGGGTGGCGGCGTATGGCGCTGCCACCCAATTCGATTGCTGAATTGATCAAACCTAAAGCAAAAAGGGGTACATCTTCATCATAAGCTACCGTGTTTGCTCTTGGACCGATTGCCATGTGCTCAACAGCATTCAACAATGAACATAAGAAATGAAATATTTCCACCATACAAGGCACACCGTAAGGTTCTGTCATTAAATTCAAATCATATGAAACTGCATCTTTTCCAGTACCAAGGACCATGCCCCCAGTTGCATTTGAGACAAAATTAGAGTCAAATTCAGAACCACCATTACCGTTTTCCAACTGCTTACCACCAAAAGAACTATCACTGTTCAGGCCATTGACCTCTTGTTTTGCGACATCGGGAAGATGTGAAAAAATACACCTCACGATTTCATGCAAGGTATGGCGGGCCATACGCTGCAACAATTCACTTTTATTTCCTGCTTGATGAACTACACGGAAACATGTGTTCACAATGGTACAAACATGTTGATTACTCAACATAACCGAAGCTTTGCTTTTCATGCAAGCAAGTAAAACTTGTAAAATCTTCATGAGGACTACTTCTTCAGATGCTGGATCAGTGACCTCAAACCTGCAGCTTGTAACAGCATCAACTACCAATTGCATGGCGTCTTCAACATTAACAGTGTTTAGATCAAGTACATCAAGGGTCAAGATCTTATATACAGACGACAAAGCAACACCTGTAATCGGTGCACCAGTTTCGTCAGATCGAATAACATCCAAAAACGGTTGGAGATACACAGCTGGATTGACAGTATGCCATGAGTGCTGCAATGAAAATATTTGTCTTCTTAATGCCTTGAGAGATTGGATGAGGGTGTGCTCCAGCTGATCATCACCTGACATGTAACGACCTCCCCATCTTACATTTCTTCTCATGACAGCTAATACAGCACCGATTTCAGAGTTAATCATGCATCCTAAAGCAGCTTTATCCCTATCAGAAACAGCAGTTTCATACTCTTCTGGTTCTTCTTCAATTGCTTTAATCCCAGGCTGCAGCTTTAATCGTCCCATTTTAAGATTATCTGCTATACAGATTATGACCAGCAACCTGACTGAACTCCACCTTTCACAACCAGTAAAGAGCCAACTGGATAAACATATTAGTCAAATTATTGGCTTGACTGAAACATATAAACAAAACCCAAATGAAAAGAACCAAGACTAATATCTTAAAGATGCATTACATTTTCCCAAGGTTTTGAGGTTACAAATAGACTTGCAGACAAAGTGAATTCTACTTGCTCTACCACAAGAAGTTGCAAGATCTTCAATTTAATCCATACTAATTGCAGTGTTTATTTGTTTATTCTTAAGAAAGATAATACTTTATTACTTGCTTACCACCACATTACTACAAAAGGCTTTGTGGTATCTACTCTCACCGGTGAGATTTACTTCTATTTAAGGATTAGTTATCTCTTTTGTCATGACAAAAGGATAATTTAGACTTTTAAAAAATAACAAACACTTCTGCACATTTGAATATGCTCAAGTGCTGTATACTCAAGAGCCATCATAAAAGAAACGCAAATAGCAACCACCGATTTTTCAGGACTTCTTATGCTGTCTACAAAATCCAATCAGCTACCAGCTACTTACTGAAACATGTAGATTGCACATTCACATCAAAGTTCAAAAGCAATCCTCTACATCCCCAACGAAGAAACATGAAGCTACTAAAATACACATTCCACTAGTTCAGATCTAGCACACGAAACAACAACAACTTAATTCAACATAGCATCTTTCCAACAGGATCATATTCCTTTACATTGATAAATCAGCCTAATATCCCATGGATCACTACTAATAAACCTACAACTACAACGGTTCTCGAACTGCAGGCAGTAATCAAAGAAAGAAAGGCACAGATTCCAACAAATTTGGGTTGGATTAAGCAGGAACCCTATTTAGGTAGAGGCGATGGAAGGAACAGTAGGTATGTGAATCGTAGTAGAATGTAGAGAGGAAGTAGAAGAAGAAAAAGAGTGTTGAGAGAGATGATAGTACGTACGTTAATGGAGGTTTTCCGATGGAGATCCGGTGGCGGTTGCCGGTGGTCGTCGGAGATTGGGCGTTGGAATCACAAGTCAGAGTGGGAGACTTGGGTAATTGTAATTGTAAAGAGGAAGAAATGAGAATGAAAACGGTAAATGTGCATTTGTTATCGTTGTGCGATTAAACTAATCATCGTAATTTCCTATATTATTTGTTATTCTATAGCGCCCACACCGAATAAATATTTCGATAACTGTTCGACCGTAATTTATTTATTTTCTTTTTTTAATAAGTGAATGAAAACAAACAAAGAAAATTATATTTTTTAAGTTAAACGAACGTACATAAACATATATTTTGTTCGTTCATTTATGATTGTTAACGTTCGATAAAATGTTCGTTAATTTTTTTTATTTACTCTATAAAAGTCTGTGGATTTTTATATTTTTATCTACTCATTAGTTTCTTGGTTAACTAAATATATTAACAAACTAAATATTAAAATACTAAATGTCAGGTAGTTGGGCTGGTTCGTTCTTTTGATCGTGCTGGAGGAATCCTTGGTTCAAATCCTAGCACTCTTTCTTTTTTAGTTGTTTATTTTAGGGGTGTCATTCGGGTGTTTTAATCGGGTTTCGGGTTCCTCGGGTCGGGTTCCTCGGGTTTTTAGATGTAGAAAATCAACCCGAAGACCGAACCAAATAAACTATATTTAATCGGTATTCGGTTTTTGGTTTTCGGCTTTATTCGGATCGGGTTAATCGGTAATCGGGTTGGTCCACTTGTAAATTTAAAAATCAAAGATAACAGACTTTAAAGTGTTTTGGTTTGGTAACTAAATTTGACATCTCTTCACAAACAAATTTAGTAGTCATAGTTGAAAAAAAAAAACCAAAATCAACCTCTAAATCCACATATTGCTCGAACATAAGCTTAACATAACCAATCATCATAACTGTTATTGCTCGAACAAAGGTAAAACAATAACACGTTACTAGGCCTATACAACGTGTTTCCTTTATATTATTAAGTTCGGACATACAAGGAGTAACAAATATATATTTAAAACAAATATATGATAATGCTCAAATATAGAATCACTATACCTTGTTTATAATCGGTTTAAATGGTTTAGTATGAAAGATGGATTGATGGAGTAATCGAGTTTAATATTTGTGTCATTGATTGAAAATAGAGTTATAAAAGGATTGATCGAGTTCATAAAAAGTTAAAAACAGATGACGTAGATTGAAATCTTAAAACATAAAATATGGATTGTCAATTATGACGATATGGTATTCGGGTTATTCGGGTCAACCCGAATTGCCAAAACACAACCCAAAGACCAACTTAAACAATAATTTCATATTCAGGTTTGATTGTAATCGGGTTCGGTTTTTTCGGGTTATGCCTTAATCGGGTTCGGGTAGAGTATAATCGGGTTAGGTATTCGGGTTCGGGTAAAAATGACACCCCTAGTTTATTTCCTAACTTCCACACACAAAATAATTAGGTTTGTAATAACTTTTTTTCAATAATTGCTACAATGACCTTGAATACACTTTTAATATCTCTAATTTCTTAAAAGTTTATAAAATATCAGTTTAACCTCCTTCAGTTTCAAACTTCCGGGTCTACTCCATGTACATTTTCAGTTAAAAAGAACAAATTCTTACGTTCTTATTTTCATATACGTGTCAGTATAAATTCGAGTCTGTCTACGTTTTGACGTAAATTTTATTAAAAAATGAACCGGATCAAATACAAAACACTTTCGTGCTTACTTTTATGTAGGTTTTATGTTGATCAGCGTTTCGACGTAAATTATGTTTGAAAACGAGTTTGGCTTAATATAATGTGTTTTTATTCGACGATATAATTTTGAGTAACCCTATGTTTCAATATAAATTTAGTTTGGAAACGAGTCGGGGCGAATGTAGTCTATACTTTATAAGGCCACATATAGCGCCACCGCACGTGCGTCTTTTAATGTACGTTTTGAGTTTGTCTACGTTTTGACGTGAATTTAGTTCGGAAACAAGTCGGGACAATTGTAGTATATGTTTTATCACGTTGCGTACTGCACTGCCGCAACATGCGACAGATTAAAAACCTATTTATTTATAAAAAATAAAACCGTGGTTATACTATATGTCTCTAGCAACATATCTCATATGACCATTTTCAACCTTAAGTTTATGCTATAGTTTGACAAACTTATTAATGTTGTATTAGTTATGTCTATGATAATTATGTCAAACATATTTTGAGAATTATGTTAAGTTTGTGTTCAAACTCGTTTATATTAATAGACATATGTTTGTGTTTGTTTGTATTCGCTTATGTCCCATAATTGTTTATGAACTTAACGAATGAACACGAACAATAAATCTTGTTCGGTAAGTGTTTGTGAACACTTTATGAACAGCTTCATTCCCTTAATGAACGAACACGAAGGAGGGTATTGTTCTTGTTCGTTTGGTTTGTTTATAGATTTGACTAGTATTAAGCCCCACCGCGTTGCGGTGAGGCGTAAAACGATGCAAAGTAGCAATAATGTCACGTCAAGCGACCACCAACACTGGAAAAGCTCGTATTAAAAAACAAATAAATAAAAATCGAGGGGAAATAATACGTAAAAACACAAAATATTAAACACAATAATTAAGTGGAACCAGTACCCTGCACGTTACTATGGGGTCATTAAACAAAAATAAAAAGACATAACAACGATAAATCACACATATTACAGTGTGTTAACTTTTAAAAAATATACCGGAATGTAAAACGAATAATTGTAAACTATGAAATGTATAAGGGAAGAAAGTTGAAAGTGACAAATTTTAGAGGTTAGATTGAAAAAAGTGTAAAAGTATTGAGTTTAAAATAAAAAATTAAAAGAAAAAAAAAACAAAAAATATGTACAATTATTAAAGCTAATGGTACAACAATCTATACATTGTAAAGTTGATAATTAGTATATATTAAATATTTTATAAAACTATGTCATGTTTTTAGTATTGCAAACGAACCGAATGTTCAACGAACAGTTCATTGATCATTCATCAGAAGTTTGTTTACATTTCTTCATTTAGTAAATCAACAAACATGAACAAGAAATTTTGTTCGTGTTTAAACGAACAAACATGAACGAATATTGTGTTTCTTCATTTGTGTTTGTGAATGTTTGATAATGTGTTTATTTACATTCATTTGTGTTTTTTGTTATCAAATATTTATATATTTTCTAACTTTTAATTTCAATGAATCTATCCACTCTTTATATAATTTATAATTTATAATCGTTAACCAGCCTAGTAGATACACTTTATAATTATTAGTGTTCTTGAATGTTCATATAGTTGATCATTATGATAAATGCTTAACTCTATGTTTATTCAGTAAGCTAATGTCTAACTTTGTGATTAAAAATATTGAGCTTTATTTTTAAAATATACATATTCGTTTATGTTTATAAACTATTCGATCACGTGTTAATAAACTGTTATGTTGTGTGTTTGTGAACAAGTACAATTTCTTAATAAACGAACACAAAAAGATATTTGTGTTGTAAATCGTTCATAAACACGTTCAATTCTTAATAAATAAACATGAACAAGGCTTCGTTCGGCTCGGTTACAGCCCTACACATCTCATTATGCGACTTTATTCCGATATATTTTAATTATTATTATATTTTTAATAATATCTATTACAGTTTTTCAAGAAAAGTTTTGTCTACTACAGTTATATTTTTTCTATCTACAATCTTAACTATTACTTAATTTATCTTGTTTTTATTTAATATTGAATTCTTGGAATATTTTTTAAAGTTTGACTATTTAATTCTCATAAAGTTTGACTAACCACTTTGTTTGATCGTTTTGAACTTGTGAGTTCAAGTAGCGATTACAAGAAATAATAAAGAAACACATCATTCGACCTCGTTCATCTCCGTGAGCCCTTTGACAAGCTACACCAGTACACCACCCATTTTGCATCAAAAGATATTTGAAACTGACAATGCTATAAACACAAACCTTTGAACAATCATTTATCAAAGAATTAACAAAAGAAAACAAATTTCTCCTGTTTATGCAACTCATCTGGACAAAACCTAGAAAGAAATTACAACACAACAAAATTTAATAAACATTATCTTTGGATCTAATTGAATATATATAAACTAGTTTCGAAACCCCACGTATTATACGTGTTAAATGAAAATATTAAATTAACAGTTAGTAATAAATATTTAAAAGTTATACAATTAATTTTTGAGATAATATATAATTGAAACTAAGTATTATTAGCTACTTTAAGTAAGAAAACAATCACGATTTCTTTTTGAACTTTTGTTTTACAAAAAAAATTGTTTTGTAAACATTCTATTTAAAAAAACTATTTTTTAAACAATCTTTTTTTAAAGTTCATTGTATTAAAAAAAACTTCATATTTCATAAAATTTTGTTTTAGAAAAAATTACCTTTTTTAAATAAAAACTTTTTTAATTAATTAAAGAAAAATTAAATATTAATAATTCAAACTATGACTTATTGTCAATAATAATATGTACTATCAATTTGGCCAATAATAATCTTAATTTTTATATTTCTTGCCGAGAGCAATCACACTAACATAATCATTCACTAACTTACGATTGATTTTTACTTGATTTTACTCAACATGATGATTGTCAATAAAATAAGGAAACATACAATGAAACGCAATGAATGAGTGAATTTAAGTGTAAATCGATAATAAATACGCTACTAGAATTTGCTTTTAACAATAAAAATGAAAGTTATTATTATTATTTGTCAAATTAATAGTATGAATTATTACCGACCAAAAGGTCATACTTTGGATTATTAAAATCCAATTTGTCTTTATTAAAAGATATGTTTTATAAATTGAAATTAATATAAATAATATCATTAGCATTTAATATAATCATTAAATGGTTGACTTGCTATGCTTATGACATGTGACAAAATAAATGTTAAAAGATGACATATGACGACAGTTATTTTACTTTATTAGAGAAAATTTATAAACATGAGAACATCTTATGAACATAGTATAACTTAGTATGCATGATTATCTTGGTAATTGTTCAAACACTAGTATTAAGCCACTCACGTTGCAAGGGGATGCGCAAAACCATGTTAAGTAGCATCAATGGCACACCACTTTCGGTAATCACCAACACCAAAAAATCTCGTATTAAAAAGGAAACAAAAAACAAAAAAATAGAATCAAACAAAAAGTAGATGTAAAATATTGAAGTGTTGAACCACATTGGCAGGACATAAAACATATAAAACAATAAGTAAGTCGATCTAGAACCAGCATCTATCGACGGAGCCGTTAAATGAGGGGAATATAAGTATAAAACCTTGAACCACATTTGCACGCTATTACGTGTTAACTCTCAAAAAATTTAAACCGAAAAAAACAAAAATTTTGTAAAATATAAAAAGTATAGGGGATCCAAATTAAAAGTAAAAATATATTATGGCTAAGTTTTAATATATGTCAAATATTAGGTTTAATGTTGTGTTTTTTTTTCAAAGTGACAATTTTTTAAGGCAAATGGATTTTAATAATCCAAACTATTACCCATTGGCTGATAATAATTCATAATATTGATTTGACCGGTAATAATCACAACTATCATTGTTATTACCAACAATAGTCTCACTAGTATAATTATCATACATTCAAATTCAATTTATACTTATTTTAAGCTTGATTTAGCTTGTATATTTTTTCATTTCGTTCATATTCATTATTGTAAATGAAATCCATCTGAAATCAAGCGTAAATGTTTAATAATTATTTTATCAGGGATTGTTGTCAAGAATAAAAATGAAAGTTGGGATTGTTACCGGTCAAATCAAAAGTATGGATTATTATTGACCAATGAGTAATAGTTTGGATTATTAAAATCCAATTTGCTAATTTTTAATTTTTCTAAACAACAGTTAATTAATTAATTAAAAAGGAAATCAATGATAGTGACTTTTGGTGATTTTTCTATAAAATAGGGATACCATCCTAATTTGAGCTCCACTTTGGTAACTGTGATGAATTAAATAGTTTGGTTAATATATATTGATTAATAAAATTATATTAATGTTTGTAAACGTGAGTTGGCGTGAAGTTATCGTCAACTGACTCTGTAATGACAAGAAAAACTGTAATGAGTATCTTATAAGACAACCATCGAGCAATTAATAAAATAGATACTAGTTGTGCACCCTTTTAATTTTACGATTTCTAAAAATAAAATTGAATGTTAATGATGCGTGTGAAATGTGTATATATTTTTTGATAAAAAATTTTCGCACAGTTTCGGTTTTAATTGGTTATTACTAACTACACACACAAGAGGCAAGTGTACATGTCATGTGATAATATAGTGCTGGGAAGAACCGAGTATCAATCCGTGAACACACCGAGCCTACTCAACAACCTTTACGATTGACTATAAGATTTGGTTTTGTTTTAAGAAAACGATTAGTTGTATTGGTGTAACCAAATTTTTAAGGTTTTTTAGACAAGAGAAAATTACATAGGTGGTCCCTATAGTTTAACCAAATTGCATGTTTGGTCCTCAAATTTTAAGAATTGTAAAATTAATCCAAAATTTTATATAGTCATTACACATTTGGTCCCTAATATTAAATTTATTCAATTTATATGCATTTTATAAAATTTGAACTAACTTTTAAATTCAACTTTAGGAATCAAAAGTGCAAAACTCATATAAAAGTTTGAACTAACTATGCAATTATTAAAGATTGAGGACCAAACTTGCTATGACTACAAAATTTTGGACTAACTTTGTAATTTTAATAGTCCAGGGACTAAATATGCAATCTGGTCAAACCACAAGGACTATTTATGCAATTGTTTCTTAAATCAATAATTGAGAATAAACATAAAAGTAAAATTGAGACTTTTGGGTTTTAAAACAAGGATTTAAGGCTATCATCCTAATTAGATTACACTTATGTAACTGTGATAAATATCGTGGTGTGATTAAAGATATAAGTTAAAGTAGTTATGTTAATGCTTATAAACGTGAGCTAATGCATATTTCTCATCTGCTAGCTCTGTAATAACAAGGATACCAACATCGAGTAACTTACAATACTAATCCTTCAAACCACTAGTAATGTAGGTAGATCTCGTGAAATATTAGAACATATGATTTTTAGAAACATAACCTAGTGTTAGAAAGAAAGTTGATCAAGTTCCAATTTAACATAACGTTAATTTTAAAAAGCCATAGCAATTACTGTAGATTTCTCAGACTAATAAAATGTAACCCGCAAATGATCAGAAAGATAAAGTTATATGATTTCTAATAACCATTTCTAGTTCATTAGCCATAAATTTGCAATGAAGACCGGTTTCGTGAATAAAAGCTAGTTCATACGTTTTTCAACCTTGTATGACATTCACAATTACAAACCGTAAGTTTATAACTTCCCGTTCATATGTAGATGCTACCCATCAAAAGTTTACCCAATAAAACCATAACATTAACATAAAATATATCACATCATTAGTTTATCACAAATTACTTAAGTTTCATCCAATTAGGATGATAATAAGAGTTTAGCTCATAATGAGCTTAAACATAACAACAAATAACATTGAAGATAGATATGAAATTATCTATGAAATAGAACAATCAGACCGGTGATCCATAATGGATGATGTTTAGTCAATCCTGAGCTTTTTCCAAGTGTTGTAAGTATCGTCAAGTCTTGATTCTCAAAAGAAATCAATAGGGTATCCCTCCACTAAGAGCTCCTCCAAATGATGGACTTAAGCCTCTATTTATAGGCTTTTTAGAGTGCTTAAACATGATCTTGCGCCTAAAAAACACGGCCTCGTGCTACTACAATACTTACGAAAGTTAGTCGGTTAGTACGTGTAGAGGATGTCGGGCACGACCTAGTGTTTGAGGAGGGGCACGAACCCGTGCTTACTTTTGAGGGATGATACTTTTTATCTTGTTAGATGTACAAACATGGGGGTGTGTTCAATGCTAGGCCTGGTGACGTGCTTAATGAGGCACGACCCTATGCTTGGACTTCAAAGCTTGGTTTTCTTTAATTTCTTGCGAAGTATGCTTTTTTTTTGTCCGTCCTGGCCTTTTGAACACCTAAAAACATAATTTAACATTTTTAAATTCATTTCATCATTTTAAGGAATATATATTAAGAAATAATTGATGTGCTTTTGATAAGTTTTTTTATGTATAATTTAGAGCACATCAGTTAACAACATAGTTGATCAACTTCCTTTTCAACATAACATTAATTTTAGAAAATCATAACAATTACTATAGATTTCTCAGACAACGTAAAAGGAACCTGCAACTGATCAGAAAGTTATAGTGGTATGATTTTTAATAACCATTTCTAGTTCATTAGTCATGAGTTTATTATGAAAACTAATTTCACAAATAAAAGTTGTTTCATACGTTTTTCAACATTGTATGTCTTCATAATTACAAAGTTTCACCAAATTAGAATGATAATAAGAGTTTAGCTTATTATAAGCTTGAACATTACAACAAAAGCAAAGGATAGTAACGAGTTTATTGGTAAAATAGAACAATCAAACCGGTAACCTGATATGAGTGACGTTAATCAATGCCGAGGCTCTTCTAAGTATTGAATGGACATCTCGAGCCTTCCTAGGACCTTCAAGTGTCTGATCCTATAAGCAAACACCAACCCTTTCGCCCACTAAAAGTTACCTTCAAAGGTGCAAGTGATCCACTATTTATAGGGGTTCTTGAGTGCCAAGCACGACCTTGTACTCCACCAGGCACGACCCCATGTCAAGTACATAGTACGCAAAAGTTGGTCGGTTGATACATGTGTAAGGTTTAATATAAGGTTGATACACCTAAAATATCTCAAGTCTCTCTTGCATGCATGCACTAAGTATAGAGTAGAAATACTTCGAAAGTTTTACACCCTGCATCAGAAATACCTTAAGTGTAAAATCTTCCAAAGCCAAGACCAACATCTTTAGAAGCCAAAAGTGAACTCTTCCGAACCTTCAAAGACAAAGTCTATCGAAGCCAAGAAGTGAAGACAGATTTCTTCCGAAGACTTTTAAATACATGCTTTATCTGATGTA